>CM022671.1:13433177-14069255 GCA_012295275.1 Chrysomallon squamiferum
GTCAGAAGCTACAACATTTTTTTTAAAAGTAGAAAAATGAGAAGACAAGGAACTTTATAAAAAAAAAAAAAAAAAAAATTTTTTTATTTGTTTTGTTTGTTTATTTCCGGGCTATTTTACGCATCCAAAATTCTGGGATGGTTTGATTTAAGAAGTAAACTTTTAATACAACTCGATTTTTGATTATAGGTACGTTGCAATATACATTTAATTGATATCCTGTAGAATATGAAATATATATAGGCTTGTAACATAATATTTAAACCTGTCAAAGCCCACACAGCATATTTATGCGTGACGTTATTACTGTTTGCTGAACACTACAGTGCCACCTCTCCAGCTGCAGCCCTAACGTAATATAAATGAGCAATCACTAAAGAACTCAAGCTATTTTAACATGAATTGTTATTGTTTGAAATATTCATGAAACGTGGTTAAATATGACATACTATTAATACTATAAACATATATAAATTTGTTATTTATAAAAAGAGTTTATTATTTTCATTGTTGTTGTTATTATTATTATTTTACACAATGTTTCGAGCATGTGGAAAAAACTAAGGAAATATACTGAATAAGCAATTTATTGTCATAATTATTTCACAGGCAGTGCCAAAAGTTTATTGGGATGTACATTTTGTTCCATGTTGTTAAGTAACCTATTCAAATGATTTATTTATTAATAAGATACCAGTAAAATATGATTTGTTCAGTGTCAGCGTTTTGTACACAACAAAATCTTCAAATTCCAAGCACAACTGTCATTGTTTTTCACATTTTCTTCTATGTTGGGAAAGTCCAGTCATTTTATTTTATGAAGTAACTTAATCAAATAATTCATTTAGTAATAACAATATAAATAAAATCATATCTAGTCAGTGGTATTAATATACCACGTCAGGAAAAAACACAGACTGGTCCACTGCATGCACTGCATTACCCTGCTCGAAACCTTTTCTTCTGAAGTGAACATATTTCATTTTGGTTAGAATTTAGAATATGTTACGTTTGTAATAAAATTTGTTTAAAGAAAAGCTTTGTTTTTGGATAAAATAAATACAAGTATTATTCATTATTTAACTTTTCACAATATGTGTGATGCATGGACAAAATCACAGAATAATGCACCATAACTGGAAAAAATATTTTTAAGTTCATTTTTTAATTTTACAGAGAGAACATGAATGAAAATGAGGTAGAGGAAACTGTCAGATATTAACATAAAATATTATTCAGTGACACAGATTACTATGATCAGTACATTTTATTGTTACACTATATCACAAATATAAATAAACTGACAGAGTATAATAAAACAATAATGGGGATTTTCCACTGCAATTTTTAACTTCATTCAATATCTAAAATATGTAAAAAGTAAACATATTCACTACAAAGAATGTTCTAAGACTTACCAAAATGTAATTCTTATGTACACATAATTAATGCTGTCATATCCTGTTGTGAATAATACACTGAACTTCTCATGGCATACATATAATTATTTAAATTGGTGTTTGTGTTTAATTTTATTTTATAATAAAATTATTGCCTTTGTCAAAATACTATTTATCAAATTTTTAAAAATAATAATTTAACATCTTTTAGATAATGTAATAAATTAAATAAATTTTGAAATAATTCTAAATAAATAAAAAATAAAAATAATAAAATAAAATAAATGAAAACAAAACAAAAATAATAATAAAAAAATATACCCCCGAATCCAAATATAAAAAACTCCAAACCCAAACACCCCAAAAAAGAAAAAAAAATATAAATAAAAAAACTTAATAAACTTATCCACTATGGAAATATTTTACTTTTTATCTTCTTTTTTTTTTTTAATATTTAATTTTTTTTTGTGTGATTCTTTAAAAGAATAGAAAAATAATAATAAATAATAAAGAAAAAAAAAGTATACTAAAACCACATTTAAATTTACTGTAAATTAGAATTAGTTATTAGTATGTATCTTCCATTTAACATCTGTAATACACAACATTATTGTCTGCAAATAAAAAAATCACATGCTGCTTTCATTAATTATACATTTGGCAAAAAGTTGAACCCCTCAAAAAACAACTGATTTTTAAATGTCCTCTTAATATAAAGGTGTTTATATTCCAAATAATCTACAGAAAAAGAAAAAAAATCATACAAAGAGAAAATGTGTTTTAAAGTTAACAATGTATATACATGTATATACATTTATATGTTTGATGCTGGACCTCAGTTAAGTTTTATGTCACCAGACATTTTTTACTCTGGATCTCTTAATTGAAGCACAGTTTATTTTTACAGATTAAAGGCTGATTTCAAATTATTGTTATGCTTAACAAAACATTTATTTACACTGCACACAAATATATGACTTATAATTTTAATTTCTTTTTTAAAGAATAACTGGTTTTAAATTTGTTGTCATTATTACAAAATAATTTGAACTTTTATTTAAATATATATGCCATATGTTATTTACATACATGCATATTTATACATCATATTACACTGAATAAAACAGCATACACATAATTTAAAAAAAAGATACATTTCTCTGAAGACTATATTATAATTCACAACAATCTACATTATTATAAATAAGAAAAATATATGAAATTTTCCAAAATTTTTGTCAGTGCATTTTTAAAATAAATAGTAAATTATCAATTGAAAATGTACAGAATAAAATAAAAAAATAATAAAATAAAGAAGCAAACATTTTTTAAAAGCACTTATTATTATATATTATTCATCATTTATAATTACAGTGGTTTGTTATTGTTGCTGTGTTATTCTATATATACAAGAATATTAAAATCATTATATTGGATTTCCAACTGATTGTAATTTCCTAAATGTAATTAAATGAACATTAAAAGTGGCAGATAAATACAGTCAGCTGTCAGTATATTAACTCTTCAGTGGAACGAAAGAGAGAACTGACACCTAGCTAGTTTATTGGGAGAAATGTTACAAAAAATGGGGAAGACTTTCACCTAGATTTTTGTAGTATAGTTTCAATATTACATCACACAAATAGCATTAGTAATTTAATTTGATACAGCAATTATAAACTCATAATTACAAAATCAACTGATCAAATGATGCACAATAATGTGGTAACTGAATACCATGAAGTTTATCTTCAGATCGTTTAGAATTATTTTTACTAGTAACATGAATGTTTATATTTTTGAAAAAAAGAACAGAATAATTTTTTGTTTTTATTGGCAGTGGTTTTTAAATAATTTTAATAAAAGGAAAAAGACAACAACTGAATTTCAACAATATAAAAAGATTAAATGTTTACAATTGTTTAAGAGAACTGTATCGCATACAGCAAGCTGTAATAATCCTAACAAAAGATATCTAAACCAACAGCTTAAATGTGGCAACATTACAGAGATCTATTATGTAAGTAATGGTACATTCATAATATTGTGACTTGATTCAGCATAATTTAAAAGGATATTTCTTAAAGAACATTCAACAGCACTATGAAAAGATTTATTAAACATGAGAGAAATGTCACCAAGTTTTCTATTGTATAATTTCAATATCACAAAAATAGCATTAGTGATTTAATTTGATACAGCAATTATAAACACATAATTACAAAATCATTTGATCAAATGATGCACAAAAGGTGTATCCTTTACATTTACCCTTTTAATCAGTTTGAAACTTTCACAATTCATTTAGAATTTCTGAAAATTTTACACACACACACACACAGATTCAGATAGACAGACAAATTCTAAGTTTTTAAACACGTTAGTCACAGTTAATTTCTAAGAAATCTGTGGATATTATTTTTAATAGAAAACTATTGATCTATCTTGTTTTGTCTCCTTTAATGAAATCCCTACAAACCAATGTAAATGTTTTGGAAGTAACTAAACATTAAAAGTGTAAACTACTGAATATTAAATGTCTTATTAATATATGTGACTAATACTGTTTAAAATATACCTTCTGTAATCAAAATATAATTATGCTAAATAACAAACACAATCTTGAAATGAATGAAATTCTTCAATATCTATAACCAGTAGCACATGTGCTTGTATTATACATATATTATAAAACACAAACAATCTTAAAATGAAAAGTATACTTTGCCAAAATCGGGTATTTACAAGTGTTTGTTTACATATATCCACACAATACACAAAAGTCTTGCAATGAATTACTATTCTAAGCCAAAGCCTGGTAACTGTCACTATTAACACTGACGTTGCCTATGTTCACAGATCCAACAGGTGATGATGTCAGACTGTTCTGTCGGTTGAAATGGGTGCTGTCAAAGCTGTTGTTAAAGGCAGCAGTCTCATCTTTGTCAAAAGGAGACTGACATGGCATGTTGACAGTGTCTTCATCTGTCATGTCATCCACCTGGTGTTTGTAAGAGAATGGGATGCTTGGGACTGATGAACTGAAAGTTATGCAAATAATAATTATTTTTATTATATTAAGATGTTGCTATCTGTCTTTAGATACATGTGCATATGCAGGTGTTTTGTGTTATGCTAACATTCAGAAAGTGTGCATAAATTCAACAAATTTGATTTAATATATATCTTATGTCATAAATAAAATAATTTAGTAACTAGCATTTTATAAGTATAAAACTGAATCATAATTTATTATAGAGATTTTATTTATTCATATCCTAGGCAACATAAAAAAATTCAGATATTAATATAACATAACAAAGTTATGTTTTGACTATACTGAAACTTTTTTAGAATCATTTAACACATTATGATAAATCAGTCTATTTTTCACAAATTAAAACAGCATTTTGTAAACTAAGATTTAGTGATAGTACTTAAGTTAAATTATGTAAAATAGAAATAAAAGATTACAAAATATCTGATCTTTCTGATAGATTACAGTATCATTTCGGTGAAAAGATTATGAAATATCAATTAAAATTTATCACTTATTTAATCAAATTTTGAGCCATTTACCTGAAAAATTCCCTCAAAAATGTTCCATAGACCAGAGGATCAAAACACGTGAAATACAAGTAAGTTGTTACATCGACAATACTAAAGAGATAAAAAAAAAAGTTCATAAATTTAAAATATTTAGCTAATACATAATTATTTAATTACTAACTATAATTCACTTTCACTTTTATCATACTGGTAATCAAATTATTAAAAAATAATAATAATAAAAGATATGAATATTATGAGTGTATAAATTTTTGTCTGCATTATTGCATGATGTTACAGAACATTCTTGAAAAAGAGATTTCCAACATTTTATGTATCAAAAGTATTTAGCACAAACAAACATATGCATTTAAGTGGAATTAAAAACAGTGTTTGTGAAAGTAACATCCAAGTTGAAATACTTACCACATTCCTTTGATCACATTAGCATATATCAGGGCACTTCCAACAGCCTGAGCCAAATTCAAAAAAGCTAGGAATGAACAATAGTAGTAAAAAGATTTTTTAGCTGAAAAATGAAATCAAATTAACATAGTTAGGGTAAACAAATTATTAAAGCTTATAAAAATGTTTTATTTCTGATACAATTGAATTATTATCCAATTATTAATTTTAAGAAATAATAATAAAATATGAAAATTCAAATATTCATTCTCATCTTAAAGAGCTTGAATCAGGAGATAAACAACTTACAAGTTTAAAAACTGCCAAAAATAATGGTGTTTGAATAACCCGCAACTGACAATCTTTGTTTAAAAAAAAAAACAAAAAAACTACATTATGCTAATAGTATGTTACTACACCATTATTTCTACAATACTGTTGCTGTGATTAGTTTTGTCATCTCTTATAAACATGAAAAACTATCAGTGAATTATATTATCTGCAATAATCACAGTTCTAGTACAAAGTTTAATATCATTCTAAAAACCAATGGAAATACAGTTACAAGTTATTCTTTCACTTGGTGAAAATATATCAGATATATAAGAATAGAAAAGATGATTATTTCTTGCAATTTGATCAGTTGAGCTAAGTACAGATCTCACTCAAGGATTTGCTGATCAAGACACACATGGTCAACAATGAAATTAGTGAAAATAAAATTACACTAGTTTTCACTTGTGAAGTACTTACTTGGCAGTGCCAGTTTTGTTTTCAAGCAGGAAATGGGCAAAATAACAATTACAGAATAGACCTAAATGAAAAAATTAAATAAAGGGTTGTAATAGTAAAAAGAATATTATTTGAATGCATTATTAAAATTCTGTCATCATTATAAAATTTACTGTAATATTCTTCTTCTTTTTTTTACATACAAAGAAATTAATGATTTTATATGTGTGTGTGTGTGTGTGTGTGTGTGTGTGTGTGTGTGTAAATATATATATATTTTTTTTTTTTTTTTTTATCTCTACCATCAATTTAATATTAAAATCTTCTAATAGAAATTTTAATGAACCTACTAGGAAAAAGAATAGTGAACTTGACAACCAGAAGATCATTCCTCCATGTGCAAATATGTCAAAATCATCAGAACTGTTATATCTTTTCACATGAAAATTGGAATCTGGAAATTTAAACTCCAATGTTCCCTTTTTACAAAAAAAAAGAAGTAAAAAATAAATTAAAAAAAGGTAAATAATAATAATAATAACAACAATGATAATAATAATAATAATAATAATAATAATAATTTGCTTGTTTGCTTGTTGTTGTCATTTCAAAGATCAGACATTCTAACAGTTATGGCATATTCAGGATTTCCATAAGACTACTCAGAAACAGGACTTACTGAAAGCAAACAATTACTAATATATATATATATAACATTGTTTACATTTATTAGCAGAATGGTATTTTTACAAATGATCCCATAATATTTCAGTGAAAAAGAGAAATGGTATCAGAATAATTTACCTGTATACAAGAGTAGATTACTGCAATTGTTGATGTGATAACCAGAACGCGCCGAATACTTGTATGACTATCCAGGTGTCCTGTAATATTAGTAAATGAATTGTTAATTAAAGCTAGCAACTCATAACAAAAACGGCATACAATAAAGGTTAAAAATATTAAAGAATATAATATAAATTAAAAATATCAAATTCCAAATTTAGTAATTAGTAGTTTAATGCTAGAAAATCCATTCCTTCACTCTGCTGTTTTGAAGAAAATGTTAATTATCAACAAAAATATATTATCTAGAGTTCTTTTACCAAATTCAAAGTATACTTGTACAGTTTTAAACACTTACCAAAAGCCAGTCCAAATGTCACAACAGACAACTCTGTGAACAGCAAGAAGTAGCGCAAAATCAACCACAAAGCCTGAGTCAGAGAAGAAATGATAATCAAATTAACTAAATAAAAATAACACAAATACAAAAGGAAAAAAATAATAAAACATATATATATATATATATTTCAACCACTCTGATTATCTGTTTAGTCAAATGTGCATTTACTTTCTGTAATCTGGATGAATATAAAAATTTCAGATATAGAAAACTGAAGTTTATATGGAATCAAAAATAATTTCTGACTATGTAATATACTATATATAGAAATTAATAAATAAAACAATGTGAACTTAAAAGGAAATATCTAAAACTGACCTTATCAGCTATGTCACCAGGCTCAATGGAAGCATTCACAGTCATAGAAACAATACATCGCAGAACACTTATTACAGCAACAATACAAATCTAAAAATATATTCCGTTTTAGAATAATTATTACTCTTAAAACAAATACTTACAATCACCACTTATATAATAAATAGTTCCTAAAACTGAAACAAAAACAATGTACAGGTTTGTAATATAAATAAATTACAAGTTAAAGAAAAAAGGCAAACTCTGGACAAATTATAAAATGCATTGATATTTTGTTTTGAAATTTATACAAGAATAAAAGGTGAGAATAACAAAAATATATTAGATGACAGGTTATACACCCATGACTTAGATTTGTATACCTTAATGCAAATGTTTATCTTTGTTTTCAAAGACTAGCTTACAAACATAATAAGAAGAAAAAGAAGAAACACAATTTCAAACATATCGAGTTCATTTATGGATGTAAATAAAAAATATTTTGTATGTCATAAAAGTCATAATAAGCATAAGGTTTATTTATGTGTTACAAAATATTGTGTTTGAAACTCAAAGAGTGGCATAATTTGTGCAGCAACACATTTTCATCTGCAAAAATCCCTTAAGATTTGGTTTTACAAAACATAAATATGCATGAAATGATGTTGAATGACTGAATTATCAGAATTATGTCTAAATGGGATCAACTCGCACTGTTCAGCAGGCAAGTGTTTGATGATTGCAGTTAGCTGGCTCTTGTCATTTTATAAAAACATCACTTCCAGAATAAACAGTGTCAAATGAAGTATCAAATAATATCAAATAAAATTGCTGTATAACAATATAATTATTTATATTGAGAAAACATATCCAGATCAGTATGACTTTGCAGTGGAATAATAATTTTAAAAATACGGTCTGCATCTGCATTCAGCAGGTGTACTCTTATCTAAGGACATATCTATTGAAAAACTACTGGAACTTGGAAAAAGTGTTCATATGTCATAGGTGGCCACACATTTTGGGGCCTGCTAAAGATAGGTACCAATGTATTCAAAAATTTTAAATTAATACATATCCAAATTGTCAACTCACCAATCCATAAAAAGCCAAGAAAATTGGACTGCTAGTGTTCATCAGTTTAGTCACAGCTGTTTTCAACCGCCACAACAAAAACAATACAAACAGCGTGTTTGGTATCAAAATAATAAGATCCCATATCCGTACCCTAAAATATATTATTTATATTGTGAAGGAATTAGAAAACATGAAAAAAAAAATAAAATAAAATAAAAAATTAAACAATGTAATAAATAAATAGAATAAAATAAAATAAAAAATTAAACAATGTAATAAATAAATAGAATAAAATAAAATAAAAATATTAAGTATTTGCATGATGGTTAGATGTTATACTGCATAACAAAAACATGAATTGTCATTACTATATTATTAGTTCAGCTATTATTTTAAGTATTTGTATATTGCCTACATCAGTACAAAAAAGAATAATTATTATAAATCTGTTGTAAAAAAGAATCTAAACTGTTTATAGATTTAAAAAATAGAACTGTGTACATGCAGAATATTTAGAAACTTGAACATAATCACCTGAATTCAAAATCCTGTTCAGTTGTAACGATCTTATTTATTAACATATATTTTTTCTTAAATAATACTGAATGCATATTATAACCTGTGACATGCCAAGATGTATTTCTGTGACACTAACTCACTTAATTTAAAAAATGTCTCATTTAGGATACTTCAATGATGTATCACACATTTTTTATTATTCTATCTTAATCACTATTATTATTATTATTATGAATGGTTAAAGCTGATAAAATGTGCTAACCACTTATTACCTTGAATTTCCCAAATCTTCATTGAGAATCCACTGACAGGGTGTCTGAATGATATCAGAAAATGGAACAGATCCATTTGGTGTTTTGGTATGTTTATGAACTTTCATAAGTAGTTTAAAATGACTTTCATTAGGAAATACTGTAGATTTGTCTTGGGTAAAAACATTTGTGCCCTTAGTCATGATAAGATTTACAGGAAACGTCCTTCAATATAAAGTTATATTTTGAAATCTGATTAATAAATTTTCTTGTTAACATACATCCATTAGTAGCTGACAGAACTTTTGTTTTGATCATTTCAAAAAAGTTATCTGGAAAATATTAAAAAATAAAAATTAATTGCAGTTAATACATTAGTAAACTAAAAAATAAACAATAAGCAACAATCATCTTTTATAAGTAAATGAAACTATAAACTTTTATTAATGTCACTGAACGTATTTAAAATTTCATAGTGTCACACCCATTTGTGATTTAGTATTATACTTTGAGAGCAAATACATAATAGTAATACAATAAACAGATAATGAGAGTCAACTGTGGTCAATGACGATTATTGATTAGAGTTGAATAAATCAATTATCATTTAATAATCATGATAATAGGTAACCTATATACCAATTATACTGATAGTAAATTGTAATCAATAGACCCGTTTTCCTGTTTTATTCTAGTCAGGAATTATAGTAGCCTACATTACAAACATTTTAACAAACCATAAAAATTAACTATAACTGTGATCATGACAGTGTTTTTAACTCTCACAGGAATCAGTTCTCAGAAAATATTCTGATTTATCAATATCATTTGCTGATTTAATATTAGTAGTAGTAGTCCTACTCCTACTCCTAGGCTGAAAAATACGACAACTAACTTACTAAGTCTAATCATGAAAAATATTTTAATCAATATATTTCAATTTTCATAATAATACATTTTCCTGAATTCTAAATGTTAGATCATAAAACAAAACAAAAACAAATAAAAATTAATAACTACCTATGAGCAGTGTTTACAACAACAACAACAACAAATCACATATCTATCAGTACGTTGATCAAAAGTTTCGTATTTATTCTTGTTTCCGGTGACGTCAAGCAAGTAGTATTAAACACGAGTATATTTCCTGTAGATGTAGCTGAACAGAGGATCCAAGTTTAGAATATAATATTTAGAAATAAAGATAATCATCTTAAATTTTAAGCCTATGATGTTTTCTTCTTATGTTGAATCTATAACATTTATAATAGGTGGCTTAGATAGTATCTATAATAATTAAAATGAAATATTCTGTTTTCATTTTTTCTTTTCTTACTTTCACTTTGAGTATTAAATGTATAAAAATTAGAAATAAAAATAATGTATCATGTAATCATATTACTATTATTAGGAATACTTAAGCTGCAGAATGGCATTTGGCAAAACTCAGGACATTATTTATTGTTTTACTTTCATGGAAATCTTTATTTGTCAAACTTGATTCAGTTGGTTAAGCCGGTATGTATTATGGAAATTAAAACTAAAAGCACTTTCTTTTAAAATACAAATTTATAGTTTCTTATTTAGTTGTTACTATTACATACTAGTATTAGATATTTAGTATTTTCATCTTTTGAATTTATTCAACTAATTGCTTCAGCATCTTGATCTTGAGTTTGAGATATTTTTATAATATTATTTAAAAGTAATGACAGTAATAGTCTTGGTCACATATAATTAGATGCATCATACAGAACATTAACTATGAATAAATATGTTTAAGCTCAAAAACTAAATTGGTAAATATTGTTAGATTATTTAGTTAATTTATTTCACAGTTTGGGTCACAACAAGCGTAATCCTTTATGATAATTTATTTTCCTTGCAGATTTTGGTTTTTATTGCATATCTGAAAGTAATAAACCAACAAAGGATACCAGTCACTTCCATCTTAATGTTTTTAATCATTAGTTCTTATTGTTTATACCTAATGTAATGACTACTGTTACTGTGACTGTCACTGAAAAAGACATAAAACATTTGATTTAGCACTTATATGATAAATATTATTGCAGTTACAAATACACCATTACTATTTTATACATTGGTCAGAATATTAATTTTTTTATTAATTAAAAAGATATAATTAAAAGAAGTGAAAAAATAAATTAAAAGCATTTGTTTAATATTGCAGATAAACTGATATTGATGGTCTGACTTAAAGAAACAAAATGAGTGAATTTTCAGGAAAGATGAAAGAATATAAACAGTTGTCTATTGATCGTTTTGATGGCCATAACCTTAAATCCACTGTTTTTTTTTTATCTCATTGTCACAAAGGTGTGTTAACTGACATAAAACACACATGTACATCCACAGGCACCCAAATGCATACTTATTTACATGCACGTGCACACACAAAATTTATAAATGTATGCACAGTCCAAAAAATATTTGTTAATTTAAACTACATGCTGGAGATAATATTTCTTTTGTTTTACAAAACATGCACCTGAACATTCTTACCTGTTACAAATAAACAAATTAAAACAGTAAAAATACCAGTAGAAATTTGTATAATGTATGCATATGTATGTGTAGGCTATTTCACTTCTGTTTCAGTATGTAGAATGTAAATATTCTTGTTTAAATTGTCAAAGTACAGTGAATATTCTGTTACATTTATAATTAATTTTAAAAACATAACTTTGATAGAAATGTGCAGAATACAGGTTTAATGTAGGGACTTTGTACTACTAAAAGACACAAAGATGTTGGTTTTATTTCAGATCATATGGTGGGTCTCGATTCTTCTAGCTTCATTGAGAAACTTAAGTCAAGGTAATTTAGATAAACCATATCTTTTTTTAAAAATTGAAATTAAATTATTTTATCCTACCTTGGAATTTTAAATTAGTACTGTTGCTGTGCATTTTTAAAAACATAAAATGTGTTGTTATTGGGAAAATCCTGCTTAAATGGGGCTATGTTTTTCTCCATTTTTAATTACATGTTGTAAAATATTTTTTTAAATAATGTATTTGTCTTTCAGAACTGATGTATTTCTTTACTGCACTGAAATCACAAAGATTCTATTGTTGTCAGAATCAGCCTATAAACCACTGGAAAAGTATATTGTGAGTTCACGGTATTATTTTGAAATATTCAGGATTTAATTTTTTATTATCATATGGGAAAGACTTTAATTACATTAGAAAATGTAAATTTTTATTATTTGTTTTATGTTATTACTTTATTACTTTATTTTTGAAAAGTTAAAAACAAAAAACAATAAAATAATTTTCATATTAAATTTTTCAGAAAGTTTTGATTCCAGAGGAATCTGAATCAGTATCCATTCCTGATCCTGTTAGCTGTACGGCAAGTACAATAATTTTTTTAATTCAGATTTTTCATTTAAATTCCATATAGAATGGTTGTGAATTAGTGTGAGAAACAGTGAGAGAGAGAGATCATTTAATAAGAAATCACTTTAGAGGGAAACCTTTCTTGATTTTCTTTTGTCTCATTTATATATTAAATTTAATTTTTTATGTTTTTTTTTTTTTTTTTTTTTAAATTTTGTTTAATTGATTTTCAACAATTAGATAAATTAAAATAAGACTTAATAAGATATACATTTTTTATTATAAAATTAAATGTTGATCTTGACATTTAAATCTGTATTTCAGAATAGTGTGATAGTCGTTACCCCTTTACCAGCTCTTCACTGTCCAGGGTCAGTAATGTGAGTGTGTATATATATATATCTATATATATCATAAACTTTGAACCATTAACAATATTAAAACACTGTGGAAATGTATGTTAAAAATGTTTCTCATTGATGAAGTCTTGTAGAAAAAAAATATGATTATATTTAGCTGCATTTTAGGTATACAGTTAAAAAGAAATAACTTCAGATTTATCCTTCAATAGTTTGAAACTAATTTTTAAACATTTATGGCATTAATTTTTAATTATATGATTAAATAATTACAATCAATAGTTTAAAAAAAAAACTGAAATACAAATAATATGAAACAAAATGGGATTTTTATATATACGGTCAAACTAGACAACTTGAGTGTCATCTATTTGTCAAAAACCTCAATCTCTCAAGCAGAAAGGCTTCTATGTAAATTAGTAATAATTAGTAATAATAAACTTTGAATAATCAAACATAAATATGACAATAACCTCTGTTTACTTGAAATTGTTTACAGTACCAAACACTGATTTAATCAAATTAGTCTTGAAAACTCAAAATGCTGGAATGGTCATGCTATTGTATCCCTTGGTAAATACAGAACAATGGGTTATTGATTAAGATGAATGAAATGTGCCTACCTCCATCATCTGGGTTTTACAGTATTGTTACATAATACATCATTGCAGATTTCAAAGACTTTTGTAGTTAAATGATAAAGTTCACTGTTGTTTGTTTTGCTTACAAATAAATGTATTGTGTCAACCATGTTATTGTATTTGCTATTTAAAAAATGAAAACTGTAATAAAGTTTGGATGGAAATACAGACGCTGAAGGAAAGACCGTTTCTTTAAGAAATCTGCAAACATCTTTTATTACTAACTTTTTTGGATAATGATATTTTGAAATGATGATTTTTAATGTTTGTTAATCGTTATATTTATTGTAGAAATAATGTTTGTAAGTAGAAGTATAATGACTAATTTAGTTATATATATTTATAGTATGTTTGTAATTTAAAATAGTTTCATTGGGTTTAAGTTTATGTTTTCAGTAATTAATGTATGTGTTTGTATCATCTGTTTTTGCTGCTTTATATCTCAATAAATACATTTTCATATAATTTAAGTGTGTGTGCATGACCCTGTAAAATTAATTTGAGATGTGTTTTTTTATTTGTTTTGTTATTTATGTACTTTATTAAATAAAAAAGAGTGTATTTCTTGAAATATGAAACACAATACTTGTCCATTAGAACTGCAATAAATATTTAAAATTTGAATACTTGAGCACACCGAAGTCTGAGTTGTTTTTGCTGACCCCTTCCATTTTGACTTATTGAAGTTTGACTGTATGTGTGCATGTGTGTGTGTTAATGTAAACTGAATATTTTTGATAGTAAATTGCTAATATATACTGTGTTCATTTATTTTCAAAATTATATTGTTTTAAAAATTTGAAATTATTTTTTTTCTTTTACTCTGGAGGTTTGTGTTTGAAGGTGATGAAGGGACAGTTTTATACACAGGAGATTTCAGATGGGAGACAAACCATGCTGTCAACATAAATGCTTTTAAAACTGGAGAGAGGTGGTTATTATTTACATTAATAGCAAAAAACAATAAGTTGATGTTTATAGATCTCTGGGTAATACTGTTTTAGTACCTTTTGTTTACATTCTTGTACAGATTCCTGGGTATTGTATTATGATATCAAGTCAATGTGTTAATTATATAACATTTTTAAATTTAAATTTATTTTTATATATAATGTAAGGAATAAATAGTTTTTTCAGAACACTTTAGAATATGCTCGGTTACAGTTTTAAGTTGGTGAAACTGTGACATTTGGCTTTAAATAAATATTTATTTCAAATATCTCTTGTTTCAGTTTGAAACAAATTGAAAGCATATACATAGATACAACCTTCTGTGTGGAAAGTGCATTTCACTTCCCGAGCAGGTCAGAATGTTGTCAGGTTTCATGTAATATTGTCAGAGATTGGTTGTTAAGGTCCAGTCAGCATTATGTTCACATAACATCAAGGACAAAATATGGCCATGAACCATTAATGGAAGAACTTCATGCCAGCACTGGTTATAAGGTATGAGAAGAGTGAAAACAAAATTAATGAAATCAACTTTTGGATGTTTACTGCTTAAATATAGTTTATGTACTTCAAAATGATTATGTCATTCTTTTCCACCAGAAGTCCTTACTAATAATAAAGTATGTGAACAACTGTAAGCTCCTGAAAACTGACATTTTAAATATTGTGATGTCATTTCACAGAGGTAATTTTGTTTTCCATAACCTGATAAAAGCATAATAAATGAGCACTTCATTATCTTTATGACATTTAATAATAGTTTGTTAATGGACAATTCATTATACTATGATCCTACCTTATTTTTTTTTATCAATACTTAATTAATTTTATTAATATTATAATTGTCATCATTATTGTTATTATTATTATTATTTTTCATATTTAATAATTATTAATATAATTATTTTAATGTAAGCAGGAGTGATCCCATTTCCAGATGTTTCCTTTATTTTATATTTGATGTTTAGATCCATGTTCTAGATTGGAAATATGATGTGTACAGTCAGATCAGTAACCTGAAGAATGTCTTCACTACAGATCCTACCACCAGGATACATGCTTGTAACAAAGTTGTAAGTATTCTCTTTTATACAGTTATTATTTTGTTCACGATTAGAGGTAGGTTATAATATGTGAAACAGGAAACACATGCATGTATCTTTGTGTGCTTTCATACACACACACACACACACACACACACATATAAGCTGTTAACCATATCATTACTTGTGTGTTAATATAAAACAAAATATAATCATTTCTGGAATATTTTATCACCAACTTTCAGAAAGCAGATAGGTGGTAAGGTCATATTCATCAAGCATTTCTTTTTCTTATAGCATATCAGAATGGAATTAATGTAAATCCTTTTTAAGTTTGAAAATAAACTTATATTTTAGCCGGGCAAAGTTTGTGATTCCAAACTTCCATGTGGATTTGTTTCTCCAGATGGACAAGAACTTCATGTACGGTCAGTTCGACCCTCGACAATGTTTTTCACAAAGGGACACAACAACTTAGACAGCTTGTATGTGCCTGGACACCACTTGCATCGTATATGTTATTCTTTTCATTCATCATACAGTGAGATCAGAGACATTATTACTTACTTGAAACCCAAAAGAATTGTACCATGTGTGAAGCCTTTTCCAGACAATGAAATAAGACAGGTAAATTGAAAAAAAAAACAAAAAAACAACCCTCTCTTAAAGGTCTTGTTTGTTTTAATTAGCAAAATTTGGTTTGATCATTTGAATTAGTTTTGCTATTGTAAAAGTTGTGTAGTAGTTGTTATGTATTCAACTATTATCATAAAACGTAATGATTACTTTTAATTTGTTTTATGATGATAAGTATTAGAATATAAATACTTCACCCAGTTAAATTTCAGAAAAATAAAAGTTATAGTATTTCTGTATCTGATCAAGAGGTACCCAGTGACACTGACAGCAATTGCCAGTACATGCTTTAGGATGAGAATGGCTATATTTACTAGTTTTGAACTTCTTCAGTTATTTAACAATAAAAAAAAGGCAATGTCAGATAATTCCTTAATATTTCTTTTTTTCTGTTTTTGGTTGAAATTTCATGTTCTCAATGTGAAATTGCTAAAAAAGAAGAAAAGAAGATGAAGAAAAAATTAATACCCACGCCCAGTTTATTGCCACCTGTCAGCTTAAAAAACAAAAAGTTATAACTTTATTTTATGTGGGACTTTATCCATTTAATATGTTTATTCTACAGTTTCTAGGTAAAGAAATGCAAAAAAGGAGCCAAAAAAGTGTCTTTTTCGGTCCCTTTTATGTGAAGTGGTCAGAATTATGAGATGAACATAATTTAAATATTTTCAGGTTCAACACAGACTCAACAAGTTCTTGAAAATGCCTCACAGATTTAACTTTACATCACCAAAAAATCTTTTGGGAAAACTGAAGCAAAGATTTCAGAAACCGTGTATCAAGAAAGGTCTCTAATTTTTATTTTTTATGTTGAAAAGTAAAGTTTTTAAAAAACAAACATGTTGAAACATCAACATTTTGAGAATTTGTCTACATTCCTAAATTTGAATTGCATACGATTTATCATGTCCTAGAATAAGTTTTTTTTTAATTTATCAATATTTTCATTCTCTTTCTCTCTCTCTCTCTCTGTATATATATGTTTGTAAATTAATTTTTATTTACTTATTTGTTTATTTTATTGCTAATTCTTCTTTTTCAGCATCAACAGATTCTGAAAGTCTTGTTTTTACAGTGCACTCTCCTGCAAAAGAGAAAAATATTTCTTTATCTGAAAGTCCTTGTTTAAAAACACCAGAAATTATGGAGGATGATGTTGAAAACTCTCAAACAAGGATAGAGCCCAGTGAAGTGAGCAGTTCTTATGAGCCAAGTCTTCCAAGAGGAGAAGAGATGAATCTTGTTGAATCAGTTGATGAAGAAAACATTTCTGAAAAACAAGATGATGACAATGCAGAATGGTTGTTTTGTCTGTATGTCAGTGGTGATGATGAGGTGGATGAAGATGAGAGAATGTCAACACTGACTTTCACAGAGGGTGGTGAAGACAATGAGGATGCTGACTTAATGGAGAAAAGACAAAGTGATATAAAAGAGGAAGTTAAACAAGGGGAGCATGAGACTGAAATAAACAATGTATTGAAAGAAAAAAACAGTTTCAGAAATAATAAGGATGTGAATGGATGTATGGTTGATGAAGAAAAATGTGAAATTAATGTGGCTTGTTTGGCAACCAAAAATAGCCTTGGAGATGGTGATTTATCATCCTTTTCCAATAAAAATGAAAATGAAGATAGTTATGAATCCCATGTTAATCAGATGTTTTCGGACAGTGGTAAAAAACCACTGCAGTTTCCTATTGTCAAAACTGATGATCAAGTTCATAGCAGTAATAAACCTAACAAGATTAAAATAGATCTTATCTTAAATTCTGAATTATCAGTATGCAGTGAATTTCTTGTATCAGATACAGAGCAGAATCAGATAGTAAATCCTGTTGTACCAAAAACTTTCAATCACCCAACATCAGAAGATGAAATTAATTTCTCTGATCAAATTTTTGAAAACATTAATTCTGAAAAACATGTTAAAAAAGGTCATGCAGAATCGGCTACTGATAATTCTTTTCAGTGCAGTGAAAAATGCAATAAAAGAAATAGATGTAAGAAATCCAGCAGTTCTGATTTGTTTGAAGAAAATGATGATAGTTCTACTGATGAAACTCATAGACCTGATGCTGAATGTATGACAGGGGACAAGACTGGTGATAGTGAGGGATTTAGTATTTCTTTAGATGGATGTGAAATGCAGGCTGAGTCAATCTTAAAAACAAACTGCAGTGATATTTTGGACAATTCATGTCTGAGAGGAGCCGTGCAAGATAAAATAAAGATAAACAATACTAATTTATATTTACAGTCTAAAGAGTTCAGTCATTACTCGGAAGTTAACTTAGCTGCTTCAAATTTCAGTCTTAATGTATTACCTGAAAATGAATCTTGTTTGTCTAAGAAAAGGTTATCTTCACCTGTTGGTTTGCTTTCCATATCAACAAATCAACAAAAGTCTGAAGAACCAATTAATGATGATAATATTAAAACTGGAGATAATGTGGATGAAAATGCAGAAATAGATGAACTTAAAAATGGAAGTGATTCTGACAAATGTGGTTACAAAATAACATCATCTGAAGGCAAAACGGTGTGTCCACCATACCTGCAAGAAACCGAGTTTGACGATGATGTTATTGTTATTGATTCAGAAGAACCAATTTCTAAGAGAAGGAGAAAGAACTCTGGAAATGTATCTGATAGCATTTTTCTAAACTCTGTCACATCACAAAATCAAAAGCATTCTGTTGTGGACCATCTAGACAAGCTGAATAATGTTTTACAAATTCACTCACTACAGGAGTCGGACAGTGATATCACACTGCCTCCTAGTCAGAATTCATTTAACTACATTGTTGCAGATTCAGGTACTGGCAGTGATAGTGATGTTCTGGTAATATCTGATGACGATGAAGGTGATGACAGTTGTTATCTTGATGATACAGATCAGTTTATGTCAGCTGGCTGGAGTAATATCAGAATTGGAGTTAATGTCTTTAAAGTCAGGGCAGACAGATTTGATGATAATGAATACATTGATCTGACTGATGATTGAAAATGGTCTCTGTATATTATTTATTTCATATTTTAAATAGTGGTCCAGGTTACTTTTAATTAGAACATTTTGTTCACAGAGTCACTCATTCTTGAAATGTAATGAAATAACAATAGCTTTTTAGCTTTATAAGTAGTCCAAGTTCTAAATATTTCAGTATGTTAAGATTAGAATAGTAACTAAGGAGGCTGAAATCAATTTTAATTTCCTTAAAAAGATAATAATTATGAACAAAATATTTCTAGTTCTGACTTTCTAAACTTTTTTTTATTTTAAATGATTCCTAAATTATCAGTTGCAAATTTCTCTAAACTGTAGTTCATGTTAAATATTGAATTTTAATCAACTTGCATCAAATTAGTAATGGAATGTGTTATATATATGTTGTTTTTAATAATCCAATAATTTTAGAAATTCCCATTATTCTTAGAAATTATATTTTTCTAAACTGCTTTTCAATGTGTTACATGTACTTTTTTTTTTTTTTAAATGAATGTCCATAATTTTATTTATTTTTACTGTTATCCATTGACAAGTCAAACTATTTTTATGTTATATATTTGTACAGTTGAACTGTAAAGATTTTATTTTCTCATTGAATTCTTATTTCTCAGAATGATTGGAGTTTTGAGGAATTGTTTTGTTGAATAGATAGATTGTATTTCTGGAAAAAACATTTGGTAATATTACATAGATTCTTTAACTTTGTAAGAATATATATAAACTTTTAAAGATATCATTAATGTATTTTCTAATTTTAATAAAAAATAGAACCAAAAAGCTGTATAATGATAAATAAATATGTCAAAGAATATTTTCAGTAAGATTATTTTAAATCAAGGTAGTAATCATGTTCAATTTTTAAATTACAATTAAATTGGAATGTAAAGGGAAATAAAAAGAATAATAATAAAAAAAAAATTCACCATTTATAAAACAAAAACCACAGAGTAAGTTTAACCATAAAATGTTTACATTCTCATGAATTTCATAAACAAAATTTAAATGACATTAAATTATATTTGTATATATAAAACAGCACAAGAATGTACTTATTCACAGTAGTTATTTATGTGATAAAAAGTAAATACATCAAGTACATATTAAAGTGATTAAAACAAAGTTGTTGTTTCATTTATTCTTAAATCAAAAGGAAAAGAGGAAAGTTTTCACTAACAGATTTTCAGAATTTGTTTTTACACATGCACCTAACATAAGAAGATTTTATAATCATTTAAAAAAAAATGCAGAACTCTAACACGATGTAAGACCTTTATGCAGCATTAATAAACAGTTCAGTGGTCCTTTACAACTAGAAGTCAATGAATTAGGTTAGTCATCATGATGCAGATTTTGACAAAAATGGATATAAACCTTTTTGGAATTGAACTCTTCATATAAAGAAACAATTCAAACAAACATGTTGTGTAGCAACTGAATTAAATATAATACTTTATTTATTAAAAATATAAAGTATTATGAAAGATGCAACATCTAGAAGTGTGACACTGGAGAATTATTTATTTTTTATTTTTTTACACAACAGAATATACAGTATAAAACATAGTACAACTAGTATATGCTAATATAACAAAATATAATGTAAATTAATGTGTTAAATAATAGAAGTCTCCAGATGATCAGTAGAAAAAACAAACACCCAAAACATGAAAAAAACCTATAAACATGTTCAACATATTCCTAGTAGTAAATATTTGTCATATAAATACAAAGTGTAAGATAAAATATCGACTTTCAAGAATTTATGGAAATGCACTCTATATCAAACTCTAAAGTATTATTCAAAAATGAATGATACATGTTTAAAATTTAAAATTACAGAGTTTACATTTAGCATGAATTTGATTACTACTGAAACATCAGGCTATACAATTTTTTATTTTTTAAAAATATGTGAACAAATATTAATACAATAACTTGTATAAATTAAATATATAGGAATATTAAAGGAACTTGGTGATGATTTTAAGATGACAAATGAACGAATGTGACACATCATCAAAAACAAGAATGTTTCTGTCTCAGTAAATAACTTGATAAACTGCTCACCAGTTTACATTCTAACATGAAAAGTTTGATACTTAGTAAGTACTTCATTTGTTATTATCAGCTTTGTTAGTAAAGACTACATTTAATATTAAAAGATTAGACAACTGTGATAAATAACAAACCAATTTTATGTTCTAAATGAAATTAAGAAAATAACAGAACAAAGTAAAAATATTAAAATACTATCTCTGCAATGAATAACATCATAAAAGATAAACCATGCAATATAATATTATGTAAATTAATCTACCGTATATACTTGTGTACAAGGCGACCTTATGTATAAGTCGATGTGTATTTTAAGACCAAAAATTGCGTCATTTTAGGTATTACTTGTGTATAAGTCGACTGTAGATTCCAGGCACCGTCACTATTTTTAGACCAGTGTGACAGTGCCATGAAGGCCTACATTGTACGCCTACTGTAATATAACTTGCACGAGCTGTAACTTGCACGAACATACCATAATAACGTAAATGCATGTATTACACGAGCTATAGCCTAAATGTATCATAAATAGTATCTCTTTAATGTAATAGGTCTAACATGGAGACCTAACTTACCGTTATATTTAGTTGATTTGTCGATAGTGGATATTAATGATGATTGCAATATTATTTCACCAAATTCTTTACAATTACACAAGTGAGTTTTGTTTATGAAATTAGGACCGATATTTAGTGCAATTTGGCAGAGAAGTCTGCATTCCTAGATCACTGCAAGACGCCGTAAGGCATAATGCCGTACTGACAGTTTTCTCGCTTTAAAATGTATTTTTATGTCATTAAACGGAAGAATATCATGTTTTACATTCATATTTGGTTTTGTTATTTAATTTTTCCCAATTTTTTATATGATAAAATTATATTTTTGAAAAGCTGAAAGACCGCGATTATTTTAGATGCATCCCGTAGCAAAAAATAGTCAAAATGGCGACTCTACAGCAACAGCTACAAATGCATTACCTATGTATAAGTCGACCCCCAAAATATTACCTTAATATAGTCTCCCAAAAATTCGACTTATACACAAGTATATACGGTAATACATTTATTGTAACAAGCTTTGCATTTATGAGCAATCTAATGTTTGTCTTGTGTGCTGATTAAACTGAGTTTTGAAATTAATTTTATCAATAATTCTTTAAAAGGCCTTTTCACAAATAAATGGAAAAACCCAACCAAAACAAATAATAATAAACAAAAAAATATTTGTTGAAAATTATTATCCATTATCAAATGAACACTTGTATTGTAAGATCATTTAGAAATATGTAAACAAATAACAACAGCATGAATTCCCTCCTCCAATAAAAGACTGTTTGTTGATTCTCTCCTCATAAAGTCAGTGACAGGTAACTTCTCAAACTATTGCTCTCAGTTAGTGGTGTTATCTCACTAAGTGTTTGACGAAAACTTGCTCTTTTCCATCCATAAATAACAGAATTAAGAAAACCTTGCAATGGTCCAAATATTGCCTGAAAAACAAAAATCCATTACACAAAAATATTTTATAAAACTGAAAGTGATCAAGAGTTTTTGGTTCATTTGGTTTTTCATTTCAATCATTAATCTGTAATCTATAATCAAATTTATTTTTGCCATAGAGCTCTGAAAAATGTTTCTGTATTTGAAAAAATAATAATAAGAAGAATAATAAAAATAGAACTTTCAACATGATGACTTACCAAAAACAATATAAAAGATAAACAATGTGAAAAAAAGAAAGATTTAAACTGTATCCACAACAATATTTTAACATGGATAAGACGGTTTCTTTGAAAACAAAATATTATTTCAAAATAATGAAAAAATGCCTTGAACATAATGGCTAAAAAGCTCATTTATAATAATAATATTATTACCTGTAAAATGTAAAGCCAGAAAAAATTTGTCATATGAAAACTTGGCACAAAGGAGGC
Organism: Chrysomallon squamiferum; assembly: GCA_012295275.1. Lineage (NCBI taxonomy): Eukaryota > Metazoa > Mollusca > Gastropoda > Neomphalida > Peltospiridae > Chrysomallon > Chrysomallon squamiferum. The sequence continues at coordinate 13,456,589 of CM022671.1, forward strand.
TATACCTAACACTAAGGCTGAAAAATAAATTCTTACATATATTATTTTCTTATATTGGACACAAAATAATCCTGCAGTTTTTCTCTTTAAAAGTATGGACGAAAAAAAAAAGAGCTTTTCTTAAAGAATTCAATTTCAAAATTTAGAAATGCAATGGTAAGGACATTTCATTCAAGTCCTTTATATATTAATTTTTATACTATCTGATTTGATTAGATATATTTGTCTATCTTAAAATCTTGCTGTTAATTTTTCCTAGGAATTATGTAAATAACTAAAATAACTGTTTCTCTTATTCCATTCTTTTTAAAAAAGAATTTGGTAAGAAATAATATTCAGTACTTGGACCAATCAGACACAACAAGATATGAAGGTCAATGACAAAACTTACTTGGTAACCAGGTGATTACAAATACCGACTGATACAAAATGGCCTTTTTTCTGAGTGAATGCTCCTCCTGATGCTCATGAACATCAAGGAGACCTATAACAAAAGGTGTAAATATTTCAGTAAAAAACACAACAGAAAAAGAATAATGAAACATCATCCCTATAACTAATCCACCAAATGGATATTTTTTGGAAGACAAGTAGTATTTAGACTGTCCTTCTGTAATGTTAGTCCCAACTGTTATTTTTCTTTTATTTAATTATTATTATTTACATTTATTTATTTATTTATTTTTTATTTTATTTTATTTTTGGGGGGGATCAATTTTGACTTAGTTAAAAAGACTTCGTGGTACTTATTAACATAATAAAACAAAAATAAATTTACAGAGATCATGTTAAAAAGTTATTTTCAATATTTTGTGCAAGAATCAAAATTCAAATAATTTCATAGTACCTCTTCTAATGAAAACCTGTCTGTAAACTTTACCAATAAAGACGTACAGTGACTGAAAGATTAATAAAAGCAAATAAACAGTAAAACAAAAGTAAATAGTTTAACATTAATAAATAAAAAGAAAAGTTAATTGGAAATAAATATTAAAAACACTGAATTCTTACAATAATAATTTTTTTTTAAATAAAAATAAAAATGATAGTAATAAAAAAAATTAAGAAAATAGATTTAATAAAATTCACAGAAACTATTAAGTTTAGAATTTCTAATGAATTCAACCCTGGCCTAGCTCACATATATATGTTTTAGGTCTCTGCTATAATGCTACTTAAATTATTTTGAAGATTACTCAGTAGAAAACAACAGTAATGATATCTGAAAAATTAAGTTTACTATTAATTAATATTATCGGTAAGTTAGATGTAAGAATCTAAATAAAATAAGCAGGAACATACCATATTAACGAGAAACACCAAAATAAGAGGAATCAGAAAAACTACTTTGTAAGCTATATGCCATGAAATGCCATTGTGAACCAGACTCTGCAAAGAACAGACATTTTTTTAGTCGGATAAAAGAGGAAACCTGCCACCAAATTCACTGGCTATTAAACTCTTATCACTGAAGAAAATCAACATTGTTATTAAGCTACTTACCATTTTACACTTTATTTATTAGCAGAGTTTGTTATCTTCAGAATAAACTCAAATTTGTAAAGATGGGCTCCTCTGGTGATTATGAATATCTAAAATATTATCCTGTGAATCTCTCAATCATATATGCTATACCTAACAAAACTTTGAAGAACAAGAAAAGAAAAGAAGAGAAGAATTACTTAAGAAAGATAATTCTTTATTGAAGACCATTATAATAACTGTCACAGGGTACAAGCTTTTTCAAACATAAGTAACTGCACAAGAAAATCATAATTACAGAATTCTCTTACATAAAAACAGCAAAGGTAATTAAGTAGTTTATCTTTACTCTTCTATATATATATATATATATATATATATATACAGTGGCACCGTGACTTACAAGTTTCATTCGTTCTGTGACTGAGCTCGTAACTCAATTTGTTCATATATCAAATCAATTTTCCTATATGAAATTAACTGAAATATCATTAATTCACTCCAGCGCCCCAAAAACCACCCCAATTTGTGGTGGTGTGTTTTTAAATAAGATAAATGTATTTATAAATAACAAATATTGTATAAAACAACACAAAAGAGAATGTAAAGAAATAAATTGGTTTGGTAGTGTACTGGGTTAGGGTTTCTCCATCTTTTCATGGACAGAGGTCTGCAGCTTGTACATTATTTTAACTCCTTTGGCTGGAGTTATAACCTTTATGAACTCCTTCTGCTTCAGTATGGTACATATTGCAGAAGTACTATGTTCATACTACCTAGCCATGTTGACTAAATACATGCATGCTCATGTTTTTCTATGATTTCATGCTTTAATTCAATGGACATCATCTGCTTCTTCTTCTCAGGACTGTCATTTGCACTTACTTTCTTAGGATCCATGGAAATTTGGCAAAATACTGCACAAAACGTTAGCACAACACAACAGAGATGCTTCCATGGTGAGGTAACCATGCGAAGCAAGCGAGACACGGGATGCTGTGCAGATGTTGTGTTTTTCATTGTGCCAACAGCGGCAGCATATCTGAAGCCTGCTTGTAACTCAGATTCTGGCTCGCAACTCAAAGCAAAAAACTGACCAGGTGATTACTGATAATTCGGAAAAAAACACATAAGTTGAGGTACCACTGTATATATATTTTAAATTACCCCCAATGTGTAAAACAAATATTGAAATATTTCATTTACCCAGCAGCTGTTTTCAGTATAATGGAAGATGGGCAAACATCTGAAATGAAAGAATTGAATATCAGTGCATTCATTATTGATAAACTGTAGCAATTAATAAACAGATATAATAATAAATAAATAATATATATAAATCTACTTGTTGTGAATGATTGCACAGAAAGTTACAGAAATAACAATTTTTATAAAATAATCCTTCTTGCTAATCAGTTTCAGAATATTGCTATGTATTTCAGAAGAGAGATTATTTGTACACCACTCATTCACATGCCCAAACAGATAAATTTTAGTAAAGCTGACTAAAAATTGGGTCAGGTAATTTTTCATGTTGTTTTGTGTTTCTAGCAATATCAATGCCTGTAATGAGCAGTCAGCAGCAATATATGCAGATGTTAAATTCTCCAATTTTGTATTCATTGTTGAAGCAGGTTGATGTGCAAAATGTTACTCCATCCTGGGCAATCACTTTGGCAATCTCAATTCATATTGCAGATAAAAGGTAGATGATGTTTCTAAAACATTACATAGATCAGAAACAGTAGAGGTGAAAACTCTTGATTTTGAAAAAGAATTGCATAATTTAAGACTTGAAACAAGTCAAAGCAGAGTTAAAACTGAGGAAATAATAAATGCTCTGATTGACAGAGTACTACATGCTGAATTACAGTTTGGCTGTTTAACTGACAGTTTGGTTCTAACAGAAGAGGAAAATAAAGCACTTAAAGGTGAAAAGTCCTGTTCAATGAGAAACAATTTCATTTTCTCCAATATACAAGAGAAAGAGAACAAAACTCCTGAGTGGACATTTTACGAGAATTTCTAGAAGTTAATTTAAAAATGGGAAAAAAAATGAAGTCATAAACATCAATTTTTTTTCAAAAAAGAAATATTATATTTGACAATTCTTCTAAATGTAATACATATAAGCATTTAATAAAAGACTGTACTTGTAATACTACCTAAGGATATCTTTGTCTAATTCTTTTACTTTTCTTGTTACTACATTTTTTGAGTTTCTCATTTCCTGTTGAAAAAGACAGAAATCATATATTGAAAGATCAAACCAGAAATTTCAAACGTGTAATGGGAATGTTGTGGAAAATGAATACCATTTTATTATAAAATATCTTTTGTATATGAATTTAAGATTGTTATATATATTAATGAAGATTATTTGAAACTGTCTGTATTTAAACCAGTTGAGCTATTGTCATTTGAAAATAGAAAATAATTATATAATTTCTTTAAAATGCCTTAAATATTTGCTCTTGATGTATATAACTATCCATCCTCCAATTTTTGTACCATTTCTCACCTGCTTATGTTTCTTTATTTTTTATATGAATTGTAAGCTTAAAGCTATTAAACAATAAACAATAGCCACTGAAAAGCCTGCTTATTACATAAAATGGTTTATGTAACTGAGAAGTTTTAGTCATAGCTATAATACAATTAAATCATAGAGTGATCAGTATTATGCTGGTTGAGAAACAAAAAAACAAAGAAAAAGTATTTTGGTCATCACATTAATAAATATATATGCATTTCTTGCAGTGCTGGGATGGCACATAATTTTTATATGGCATTAATTTCATGTTTTACAGTATATATATGTATATCAATGTACTGAAATTAAACAAAAATCTTTTTATCTTACTGCAGTATTCAGAACATACTTGAAAAAGTAAAGATTCACTTACGTGGAACAATGAGTGAATATTATATCAACTGATGAACCATTCTGAATAGGAATGCTATCTCTGTCAACAAAATGAGTGAAGACAAGTAGAACAATACCAACAACAAGAGGGAACACCCTGCAACAAACAGGTTAAAAAAATAATTATAAAAATAAGTAATTTAAAATAGAATTTCAGAAAAATGTTTTTTGGGGTTTTTTAATGTCTCTTGAATATAAACTGAACTTTATGTATTGAAATTATTGTATTGAACTGTTAAAGTGATCACAATTAAGGATATTTCACTAATGAACACAAATGATGAGGTATATATCATGTTCCTTTGCGAAAAAATAAACAATAGTGAGTATTTAGCTGAACTTTTACAAATGAAAATATTACACTACCAAAATGCTATACATACCAACAGATTACATAAACAAGATGCATGAACTGGTAACTGACTGGTCTTTTCTGAAAACAAATAAAGCCATAATGAAAATATTGTTTAGAAATATTACATTATGATTACATAAAACAAGAAGTACAGGTAAAATCCCTTTATCTAAAAAACTCTAACATCCTAAACTTTTTTGAGCAACCAAGATTGCAATATAGTATTGTTTTCTAATAATGTAATATTAATAAATAATAAATATTTAAAAATATGATATAATATACCTGTAGTCTATCTGTACAAGCTATATACAAAAATACAAATGAGTTTAATGTTTACACTTTTATCATATTTTAAGACCATCTCCTCATACACTAAAATCCAAAACATTTTTGGTCTCAGGCATTTCAGATAAGAAATCCTCAACATGTAATTAAAGAAAAAACTAATTTTAATCTGTAAAATTACCATTTGTAAAAAAATGTAGTATATGCAGATCTCTTTATTGCTTATAAATAATTGCACTTGATGCTAAAAGTGAGTTCTCACTCTGCAATAAGTTATGATGTAAGAATCCTACATCCAGGAAGAGGCAAAACAAGATTTCTCTTTCATATTATATTAATGAATATTATTTCAGTCTTAAGCTTTAAAATATTAAAAAATTATTTTATTAAAATATAACTAAAATCATATTTTGTATCTGATTTAAAAAAAAAGTTTTAAAATTATTACATTAAAAAACATAAACCTACAATTCTAGAGTCACTGTTGCCAGTGTTGGTTGATTGACTACCAAGGTGTAAGCGAATCCTAAGATAGGCTTCCAAAGCATAGGCCATCGTTAGAAAAAATGTACTGATAAAAAAGCTCTGAAAATATATTAATTAAATTATTAAAGCATTGTTATATATTTATCTTGTATGGCTGAACAATGGATTAGCATATGTTTTCCCAAAAATAAAGATGCATAAATACATTATGACAAAAAAGTAAAATAAACTGAAGGTATATCTACCAGTCATAAATTATCCTTGTAACAAGCTACAAAAAATATATAGAAGTTATGACAAAACTTTAGAAAAAAAAAATTAAAAATTAAAGTAGACTTGAAGAAAATTATAATAACAAAATACCGTCATGACTGCTGAAAGATAATCACAAAAACCAACTGAGCCAGGAAAGCTGACGGTATTCAACATGAATAAAATAGTACTTATTCCAAACATAGTTGATGCAAGTAGATCTGCAACTGACAACTGGAACAATGGATATACCTGAAAAACAAAACATTTTGCATCAAAGAAATAATTATTTAAAAAAAATAAATGGAGGTTAAAAAAATTATAAAATGGAATGCTAACTTTAGAAAATTTGTATACAACTGTGTTGTTGCATCCAGATAGTGGATTTAAAAAATATTCTACCTATGACACTGACATCATACTCAATTTCGTTTTTAGTTGTAAACCACCGAATACTGACAGTCCTATTTATCCCCACAAACTGTTTACAATTATTTCAGTTATTTTCGTAACTGGATTAGCACATATGACTTTATGTCCATAATAACTATAAAATTTCATTTTACTACAATCAGTTATTATAGTCCATAAGAGACAAAAGTCTTTACCTCTGAAACACACATCTTATACTGACAAAGTGAGCACATAATTACTGAACCAGATCCAAGAAAGCTGAAATACAGAAACATTAAATGAAACATTTAAAATTATTTTTATTCCATAATCAATTAATATTAGTAAGTAAAATATAGGTCTGACCTCACTAATCTGGCAGCATTAATGATTTATAATAGCAATTTGAAACTACTGATCATTAGATAGCATGAATGCAACTAGGTTTGCAGTAGCACCATCAGTACCTCATATTGTTTATGTTTGCCAAAGTTTATTTACAGTAATTGAAGCAGCTATAAGCAGCACTGATATTTTAGTGTTAAATATATTATCCCAGCAAGTAGTGCTGGTAATGCATCAATATGTATTCATGTGACATTAAGACTGCAAAAACTAGGACAGTCATTTAATCATAAAGAACTCCAGAACAAAGTTTCTGCCTTTATAAGCTGTATCAGTATCAGTAATACTGTACTGTAAATTCATTATTTTGTCATTCTTTTACCTTAAGTTTCACTGGTTTTAAAAATCAGCACCTATTTTGTTCCACACTTGCCAGATTAACGAGGTCCAACCTGTATATACTCTGTAATAAAAATTTAACTTAACAGAAATAAATACATGAAAAAAATAAAGTTTATAATTTAATACCTACAGATATTTAAAAAAAAAAAAAAAAAAAAAAAAAAAAAAAAAGTAATATGGCTGAAACTTAATGACCATAATTATAAAAAAAAAAAAAAAAAAAAAAAAATAGAGAAGACAATCAGAAACAAAATTGGAGAATGAAAGAAATGGATAATAGAGAAAGAAAGAAAAAACTGACAAATCTAAGGAATAATTAAATTACTAGATAAAAAATATTTTTCTAGTACAGTTTTTACCTTAGAGAAGACGTAATCATATTCAAAATGCTTATAATGTTCATCTGGAATGAAACAGTAAAAACTATTTCATTTGATGGTCTAAATAACATGGAAATTAAAGTAACTGTATTATTAAATTGTGACTGAAACAATTCATTGAAATTTTATTAAAAGTAAACAAAATTAATTAGAAATACGTATTGATGGTTTTACTGATATTGATAATGGTATTAATATGATGAAACCTACATTGCAACACTGCACTGCTGAGCTGAATATAAAATATCTTAAAAGTAAATGAAGAACGATAGTGACTACCCACAATATTTTGTTTTCATTCATTTATTTATTTTATATTTATTAATATTAGTATTATTATTTTAAATCTCAAAATGTTATTATTCTCCTTTATTTAATAAAATACATTTACCTCTTCTTGAGTTAGTAAATATTTATCATCATTCATTGTCAAACACTGAAAACAATCCAATAACAGGTGTCAGTGTTTCTGATGTCTAACATTCGCAGAAATCAAGGCTGGACTGAAATAAAAACACTTTCAGTCTTCCGCTCGTGACGTAATTTCGAATTTTACCGAGAGGGTATCGAATCGGAAACCTTCGGAATGGTTGAACTTTGACCGTCGTCATAACGACCTAATATTTATCGTATATATATATACATATTTATTTTTATACAGGATTTGTAGTTACGCCGAAAAAGAGCAAAATGTCAACTACACAAGAAATGGAGCAGGTAATATTTTATGTTTCTGTATAATATATTGTAATATATTTACCACACCACGTTTTGTTTTGTTGTTTTTTTAATTACACAGTAACTGTCACAGTGCTGCGTCCAAAGATGCTACAGCCATATTTTCAAATTAAAATGTGAACATATTGCAAAACGTAAACATGTTTCATCATTCTAGTTAGCTGATGGCTAAGATTAAAATAAAATTCCGTGGGTGTTAAGTATATGAATAATAAAATTATAATCTGATAATATTAAAACAGTTTTGTTTATAAGTATGCATTTTATTGAAAATAAGACGATAAACTGATAAACATTTTTTATCATTATTCATTTAATGTACATTCTGTATAACATCGTATTATGTTACTTTCTTGTTAATTAATTTTAACATTTACACGTCATTTTCTTTGTAATAAATGTGTCTAGAGAAATAATTTTAATATCATCTGACTGAAACATTTTGGTAAATAACTAAAAATAAATAAAAGTAGCAGAAAAAAATTAAAGAACAATTTTATAAGACATACGGTTTCTGTTTCATATTTTACATTATGTTATTATCAAAGGACATTCACATACTTTTTGTAAAAAATATGGAATACTGTTATCCAATAGAGGGGTATTTAAATAATGTAATAAATAGGATAAAAGATAATTAGCAACAGTTGTTTTTACTATGTTAAATGTAAATGTTGATCACATATATTTATATCACTGACATTGTTTTTATTATTTATTTTAATTAGGCAACCTGTCAAGGTGATGTTGAACTTGGACCTGGTGGAGTACCCAAAGGTGCAAAAACATCTGATTATTACAGAACCAAAAATATACCAACTCGATTTGATAATCCAGGTATGTAAAATTGAAAAAAGTAGAAAAGATAAATAACTGAAATAATCTGGTACATGTTTCAGTTTTAAATTTGTAACTGTTTTCTGTATTTGAAATAAAAAAGAAATAAAATTAGTTTTTTAATTTTTTTATTGTTATTACTATTATTAGTTATACTTTTTTGGATTTCATTTTTAAACACAAATTGCTGTACAAAATTATTCCATTTTTATTTAACTTGGCAGAATGGTTCAAAATACCGGCAACTAAACCACAGCATCCAATGTACAGAACAACTGCTCAAGAATATGGATCAAAAGTTCCAACGGTTCACACCATGCCAACATGTTTTTATGCAAAATCTCAACAGTTTTCTAAGGTTTGTTATCTTGTTAACTCCATTAACTGACTTGCCTTTCTCTTTTATTGCCATTAGAATAGTATGTGATAAGGGAAGTTTCATAGCTAGTTAATCACCGACAGTTGTAGAATAATAATCAAATATAATATATATTTATTAAAGTATATTTATTATAGCACATAAATGAAATACATTTTGTTTACATGAATGTTTTATTTGACAACACACAACATATGGTTACTGGGCAAAAAAGAAATTAATTGTTTATATATATTTCCAAGTGAAGTTATAAATTTGTCCATTATAGTGTATAAAATAACATTACATAAAATAGGAAAATGGCAGACTTTATTCATGCTTATTATTTTATTGAATGTTTTCATTAGCATAGATGTTTACTATTGCACAATAATAAATAAATAAATAAATAAATAAAACATTTTAAATCACAGTAAATATAATATACATAAATTGATTATATATGCAACGCTTATATTATTACAGATACATTTTAATGTTTAATTTTAGAATGAGCTATGTGATTTGAAAATATATAATATAATTCATGTTTTTTGTTCTATAAAAGAAAAATATATCACCCACATACACTTAAACAAACAAGAAAAAACAAAATGAAGGAATATAATCTTCATATACACAGAAATGTGAAAAAAATAATTCAAGAGAAAAACAAAATAATAATCCAAATATAAAAAAATAAGCATGGAATAGTAAAATTTATTGTACTATACGCTGTAACTATGTTCTTAACAGTTATCAGTTTATTGTATTTAATACTTTTAATTATTCATTTCTTTACTTATGTATCTTTCAGCATCTTGGAACATGTGGAATGTACAGAAATCATTCTCTGAACACAGCACTTGATGAAAGTGTAATATGAAAAATTAATGCATACATAAGATATTTAGATGTGCAGTTAATATCATAATTTGTGAAAAAGTAGTTGCCTTCTGATTAATAGTGCAAACAGTTCACATGCCATTTTGATTAACTGTGCATTATTGTTTTACAGTTTGTTACAAATTATTTTACTTTATATGGAAAACATATCATCAGTGTACCTTTTTGTTATTTTTAACATAAATTATTACATGTGAAGTTGTATATTGTGAATGGTTATTTTGCTTATAACAAAAATAAAATAAAATTTTATTTGAGACCGTTTTTGTTTTTTATTGATACATATGTATTAAACAATTTCAGAAATTTATTTATTTATATATTTATAATTAGAAAAAATCATACAGTATATTGTTCCCTTTATTTTACAGGATAAAGAAGCGAGATATATAACACATAAAGACATTAAAATTAATTTTAATAATTCCTATCCTTTGTTAATTACAGTTTTATTATCGAAACATATTTGCGACCCGAACGGAAAGATAATCTAGTCACCTTTCGGCAGTAGTCGGATATATTCGTTACACGGTCGGAACAATTCGGTAAACTATTTCCATTCCGGAGAGTATTGATCGCATTATTCGGATCATATGACTGGTCATAAGATGTGTCAAAATTATTTAGCATGTGAATGTTGATATCGAATGCACAGTTTTACTCCTGATTAGCGGATAATATTAAATTACAGAGTAGAGTGATTATTTATTTATCAAGATAGATGTAGTAACAACATGACCAGTAATGTGCTGTCGTGGATTCAACATCACATCTATGTAAGGAAAATGGTTATTTTGGTATTTTGGATAAAAACAACTAGTAAACAATCTAGAGATAACTCAGATAACATCGTTTACGCATAAGAATTATAAAAGAAATTGATGACCACCTGATTCTACAGACATTAAAAACTCATTATAATCAATAAAAATTAAGGGAAATAAAATAATGATCGTTGAATTATTACTATTAATAGTGTTGTTGTTGTCTTTTAAATGAAATGTCTATAAAAAAAAAAAAAAAAAAAAAGATTGCTACCTTTATTAATGTGTTACATATTAAAACTTATTTTCTTGACTGATATTTACTCCATATACAGATTATAAAACAGATTAGTTATATTTCCATTCACTTGAAAAAAAAAAAAAAAATTTGACTTTTTTAATGTAAACAGAATAAAAATGTTTTTTAATTAGTCAGTGATTTTAAATCGTGAAGTCATTATTATTCACCAAAATCTTATCAAAACTGTTACTCTTCTGTTATTAAAAAAACTATTAAAATAATTCTGTATAGTTTGTTTCATTTTATTATTATTATTTCTTTATTTTTTTAAATTTATTTTCTTTTAGATCTTGATTAATGTTAAAATTAATTTGTGGTGAACTGAATTAATAACTAGAATGTTTTTTTTGTAAACTTCCAAGTAATAGTTTTAGTTATAACTGGCTATAACAAAAGCACTACAGCAATAAAGAACAAAAAGATTGAGCAAATGACTGTAAGATAAAACTTGATATTAAATTATATTTCTTGTAAAAATTATATGACAGGTTCCAGTACTGATTGGTATATTTCTTCTGGCTCTTCTGACTTTTATTCTTTATTGTGTTTATCAATTCAGGTAACAGTTTTTATTTTATTTTATTTATTATAAATAATTTATTAGTTTGTTGTAAATATAACTGATTGTTAATTTATGTATATATAAAAACAAATAACTTGGATTTTTTCTTAATTTATACAGTAATTTTCTGTTTACTTATTTTTCCATTACTAATGTATATTTGTGGGACATCATTGAGTTTAATCATTGAGTCATCAGTAATTAATTAAATATTTTATCTTACATACATGTTACATTTTTGTAAATAAAAAACACTGAAAAACATTTGTATTAAAAACAATACTAAAATTATGAAGATGAATTTTATATTCTAAACATTTTTTCTCTCCCTCTGACATGGTAAAATTTGTTGAAAGACATTTATAAAGTTAAAGTTTACTGTTTTCATGTTTAATAATTTGTATTTTGTAACTAGAAAAAAGTATAGGTTTCCTTATGAAAGAATTGGAGAATATGATGTAGCTTTAGCTGAACAGCTGGAAAGGGAGAAAGCTGAAAAACAAAATGCTGTTCGAGGTAAGTAGCTCATATATTAATTTAAGTATTAGTTACGTACTGTGGCATGAACAAATAGTCTTTGTATATATTTTGTACTTTGTTTTATTTTATTTATTTATAATTGGTAAAAATCTTTATTTGTGACTCTTTTAAGTAAAGAATTTTATTATTTGTTGTCATTTTCAGTTAGTAAGACATATTCAGTTTTTAAGACATAGTCAAAAATAAATAAATGTTTGAAGTTGACTGTAAAATTCTTGCATTACAACATGATTTTTATAAATTATATAATCAAGTTATCATTATTTAAGTCTAAGTCGTATTAAACTGTGGGTTTAAAGTAAGTTGTAATTTGCCTCTTGTATTTATAAATTCTATTTCTAATATTACATCTGTTTCAGATTCAGTGTATATGAAGTGTCAGTTTTATCTGAGATCACATCCACAATATGTCTGTGTGCAGCAGTTTAAAGAATTAGGTAATAATTGACCATTTATTTTGTAAATTTTATGCATGGTCTATGTATTACACACACACACACACACACACACACACACACACACAAAAACACACACACACACATTATAAAAATAAAGAGAAAATTGTTAGAATCCAGCAAATTTCCAAAAGTGTCTTTGTAGATTAATTTCAAACAAAAGTAACTGTTATACATAGGTATTGTTGTTGTTTTTGTTTTTTTTATCCTTTGTTGTTTGATTTAAATTCTGGTTGAAAAAATGTTAAGTGAGATTAATGCCTGAACCTGTTTGATTTTAGGTAGCAGAATAGATAAACACTGGTTTCGTGTTCAAGACAAACACTTGAAGATGGAATATATTCTCAGCATAATGCCATACAACCCTAAAATGATTCTTCCTTTCACACCAGCCACCAGTAAAATACTTAAAGATCTTTTTTCATTACTTCAGGTAGTTTTTTTGCATATATCTTCATGAATTAATAATTCTGAAGAACTGTTTTTTTTGAGGATACGAAATCAAAATATATTACTGAAAGGGCCAGCAGCATTTGATGATTAAACACAATAGAAGAGAAAAAGTTAGCTCTAAATTCATCTATACATAGTTACTTCTTAAACAAAACTGATGTACAAAATACTGCTTTCTACTATTGTTATTTTATTATTATTATTTTTTTTCTTTTGTTATTTTTATTTTTTTTGACCCAAAATACTGCTTTCTACTATTGTTATTTTATTATTATTAATTTTTTTTCATTTGTTATTTTTATTTTTTTTGACCCAACATCAGTAATTTATATGTGATTGGTTGCTGAATCAGTCCTTTTAAATATCATTTTACAACCAGAGAATATTCATACATCAGCTTCAGTGATAGAACAGTTAATACAGCACGTAAAATATGTTACAAATATAATCACAATGATAAAGGACATATGTAATTATGTTATATGAGCTTGCTATTTTTTTTTTTTTTTTTCCCAGGCCATGCTGGGAAATGGTCAACTGACATATTATCAGTATTATATTACTGTTAGTAATTTCAGTTATTCAATTTCTTTGAAATATATTTTAAAAAAACCACTATTGTTTCAGTTAAATTCTTTAAACATGATGATAAAGTTGCTTTTTTGTTGTTGTTTTCCAGCATCCTTACATTTTTCCTGTTCATGATTTTGATTTTGCTGTTGATCAGCAGTTTGTTGTCACTGTCCAGCCAATCAGTATTAGAGGATCTCTTAAAGATATAATATATCAAGTAAGTCCATATGTGCATTGTGTGTGTGTGTTTCTTTGTGTGAATGTCATTGTGCATGTATGTATTTATGTATGTGTTCATGTAGGTATTTATTGATGTATGTATAAATATATGAATGTATATATGAATGCATAATATATTTGTTATGTATATTTCTGTGTTTGTAGTGTGTATGTGTTTGTGTGTGTGTGTGTGTTTGCTTATACAGCAATCTATTTTTTAATACAATATAGATATGCATAACACATAACATATCACACACTGTTTAAATTGTCATCTTATTCAATAATAGCTGATTTATTTTATTCAGATTTTATAGGGATAAGATCTATCAGAATTTGGAAGATGTATTTAAAAGGTTATGGGTGTTTTGTTTTTTCAGAGAAAGTTTGCAGAAAGTTGGTATGAAAAGTATACCCAGCGTAACAAAGGTTTAACACTGTCGCAAGTTCAGATTTATGGAAGACAGATATTAGAGGTAAGAGTTGCAGATTTAGAATTTTGTAAAACCATATTGCGAAACAGTTTTAAGATCATATACAATTCGTTAGACATTTTTGCATAATATTAATAATCATTGTCTTTATAATTTTGAATTAATTTTCATTTTAAAATGTCAGGATTAATAAAGTAACTTTACACATTTCAAAAATATACCCAACTGTGATGTATAAAATTGTTGTTGAAATTGATAATGATGAAATGAGTTTTTATTATGCTAAATAAAAGTATTAATTAATAAATCATTGAATGATGGGCAAATGCCAAGTGTGTCATTCTTGATTTGCATGTGTGGTATGATGAAGATTTTTAAATTGTGTTCTTCTTGTGTCATAGTCAAGTTTTATTTTTATAATTTACTAAAGATTAATTTTGTTTATTTATCCTGCAGCATTTGTTTTCCTTTTTTCCTTTCAGGCTTTACTTTATCTGGAAGAAAAAGGATTTCCACCAAATAGAAATTTACATTCTGGAAATATTTTGTTCGATAATGGAGTTTGCAGGTCATTTAAAAAGTTTTTAAATGTTTTGTTTTTTAATATTGATATTTTATTATTAACAAATAAGGTAATCCTTGGAAAAATGCAAAAATCCTTTAATTAAAATATAACTAAATTAATTAATTTACATATTTATCATTTTAAATGATTATTTAAATAACCACAGTATTTTACTTTATTTTGTTAAAAGGATTGGAGGCTATGAAAATTCATTTCTTGGAAATACATCTCGGATTTTGCCTGTAATAAAGAAGAAAGTCAAAGGGGACAAAGAAGCTTTAGATGTTTTATCATTTGGTAAGACTTGAAACTTCAGATGAAAATACCATGAAATATATTTTCATTACACAAGTAAATAATAAATTTGTCTCTGATTTGTAATCTGTGAGAGTCTGAAATATCTTATTTAGTTATTACAATTATTACTTTTTATCTTCTTTTATTATTATTATTATAATTATTATAATTAGACATATTTACTCAGGATTTGAGTTCTCCATTTTGTTTTATTTGTTGTATAAGATATTACCAGAACCAAATGTTGTTCATTAATCTGTATTTCTTTAGTCCTGCTCATTTGAAAACTAAATATCAGTTTATTTATTTTTGTTATTCATATTTTCTTGAAGCAATCTCTTAAATATTTGTCCATACAGATACCCTATTTAAATTTTATACATTTACACTTGTTTTATCTTTTTCTGACCAATCTTTGCCAGTAATGAAGGATAGTATAATATTATGATAAGCACATCTGGGTGGATGGGAACTGATGTTTTCCCTTCTCATTACGTATTTTACACATAGCTGAAAACAGTTTTTGATAAGTTCAGGATTTTCCAACTTTGAAGTGATATACAGTCTGTTAATTGTGGATATTTGTATTTTCATAGAAGAAGAAAAAAGAAAATTATGGCTATTATAATCTCCCTTAACTTGTTATTTTAATGTTATATTTTAGTAATAGCAATGATGTATGACCTAAAACAAAATGAAACGGTCATTTGAAAGCATTCAAAATACTTTTCTCTGTTTATTCAAAGTACCAAAAGTATATTTTAAATAACGATTTACAAAATGTTTATAAAACATCTGAAAAAAACATATTTCATGGTTTCAAAGATTATAATTTGCAATATATATTTTTAGTTATATGTTTATTTAGTTTATTTGTTTACTTCTGTTTATATGGATATGTTGACAGGCCATCTCTTGTTTGAGATGTGTTTTGGATATGAATTGGATGTACCACAACCTGAACCTCAACATTTAGTAAACAACAAATCTCCAAAAATAGTTGAAGTAAGTTTTAATAAATTAATATTTGTTTTGGTGAGGGGTTTTTTCAGAAAATTATTATTTACTTATTTGAATAAAAATAAATTTATAAATTCTTTAATGATGTAAAATTGCACTAATTTCTGTCACTAATAAAAAGTTCATACATAAAAATCAATTATAAAATGTCGGTTTACCCTGTTGCTTTTAATGGTTTTTATTTAAGAGGCATCATTAATAATTGTCTTCAGTATTTTATAAATTTGTAATGATACTAAAGGATATTTTCTTTGATTATACTTAATACTGCAACATGTATGTGCATGTGCATATGTGTGTTTGTGTTTGTGTTATTGTATTAAACTTGTGGAAATTTGTATTCATATACTTTCAGAAAGTACTGTGTTTTGACATCACTTTCATAATTTTTTTTCTTTTTCAGATTTTAAATTATATTTTTGAAAATGAAAGTGGGAAATACCCAACAATTAGAGAGGTATTTTGAGATGCAGTGACAAATTTAGTTACCTCCAAATTGAAAATTTATCTTGGGCACAATTATGAACCAACTTTTTAAAATATATTAAAAAGAGTTATACCATTATATTTTATTGGCTTATTTTATTTTAAATCAACACTACTTAGACATTTTTAGAAAGAATATATAATCATAAATTTGAAAACAAAAATCCATCTGTATTTTTTTTCTGTTCTTGTTTCTTTTTATTCTTTTGTTTGTTTTATTCTTCTTAGATCTCACAGCATTCATTCTTCTCCTCTGTACATTTAGATGCTCTGCTTATGTATAATCCAGCACCAGTAAGTTAATACCATCAAAAATACACTTTAAATTTTATAAATCATTTGTGTTATATACTTTTATTATTTCTGTTTTGGTATTGGTTTAATAAAATATTATTATTATTATTATTAATAACAAAAAACAGTTATAGTGCATGACATATTTTTATATACATAATGACAAAACACTTTTTTAATGTGTGAAATACAGTTTATTATAATTTGTATATATTTTGTCTTCATAAGAAAATACACATCAAAACAGTGTTAACAATACTTTATTCATTTGTGTTTTTCTGTATATTATCATCATCATTCATTTTGTTTTTGTTTTTTACATCATTTGATTGCATTGCATTGTTTTATTTTATTATTTATAACTAAATAATTTTATTTTATTTATTTATATATTTATTTTTCAGATTAATTTAACTTCAGCAATGAAGACGTTGTTGAAAAATGCCAAAAAATGGAAACCTATCAAGTGAGCAATAAATCATTTTGTTTTCTTTATTGTGTTATCAATAACTTACCAAAATTACATGTCTTATCATAGTATGAGGTGCAATCCATAACAGAGTTTATATTTCCTTGAATGGTTGTTTATTTATCTATTTACAGAACTAATCATTTCTGATAATCCAGAAACATGTTTGTGTTATTTAAAATATCATAGTAAATATTTTTATCCTATTTGTTTGTATCATCATATCTTTATCTACCATTAAATATAAAAGAAAAGTGATTTTCTGTTTGGGAAATACAAGGTTGATTATTGACTATAATTGAATATCTTTTTATCTGGATTTCAGTGAAAACAATTTTAAGCTATCAGTCAAATTGTTCCAAAGTATTAATATTTAATTTTTTCACGCCATCTGCGCACATTTACTATTTCAACTAATCTTAATTTGAAGCAAAATTGTCAGTGATAGAGTTTATTTCATAAGATATTCAAACAAACCTGTGTTTAATTAGTGGAGCATTGTTGAAATTTGACAAGAAATCGTTGAATTGAAAGTTGTTACAGTCTGACAAGAAGCTGCACAATGGAGCTTCACTGAACAGAGCTTTGTTAAATGGAACGTCATTATACAGTCTGGGGAGAAATTGAAGAGCAGAGTGTTGTCAAAATCTGATCAGAAGTCATTAACTCATTCTTGTGCAGAGGTTTGATGAAAAATTGTTTGTTCATTCATGTTTTTCAGTCAAAATTCTGGGATAAACAAACATTCTGGGCTCTGTGAACTTTAACTTTGTAATATACTGGCAGTATAAAATAATTCCTAAACTCAGACTTTTGATAAACCAACTTTAATTTTAACTTTAAGTTTATAAAATAAAAGATATTAAGTCTTTGTACAACTTGTTCTTTTGTTTTGGATATATGAATTCCTGTAACTGTTTAGTGGATTGGACCTAAAGTTAACTTCATACTGGGTTTACAATGCCTGAAATCCAAATTGTTTAATATTTGGTGATGGGACAAAGTTAAATTACATTACTATGTATTGCATTCTAAATTTTTTCATAATGTTTGCAAAGTAAATTTACAATGAAATGTGAAGCAGAAGTTGATACATCATTCATTTGTGCTAGACCATTGAACTCTTTGAAAATCCATATCTCTTCTTCTACTTGTAATGCATAGTTTTTATACAAAATTAAGAGTGAAAAGATCTAGATGATGAAATACATTTAGAAAGAATAAATTAAAAAGTCTGATGTGTTAAGTTTTTCATTTTAACAAGTAACAGTTTTCTTCAGCTTTAAGATACTATATTAGAGCTAGTAAAGACTCTATTTTAATAATAAAGATTACTTGCTGAGTGCCCTTTCTTTCAAAGCAGTTTGTAATGAGATTATATCAAGAACACGAAAACTGAATGGATAATGTACTTAAAAAAGTTGCATGCAGTTTATGGTAATGTGAATGTAAATAGAATTTAAATTTCACTTGGATAAGATTTAAGAAGTGACTTTGGAAAAAATGTTTTTTGGAGAGCCTGTTTGAATGTGGGAATGGACTTCATGAAGCAAATGACAAACAAAAGAGGCCACTGAACAGTGAAATTGTATTGAGTGATCTACTGTGTTATTTATTATGTATGTAGACTCCATAATTTTTCCCACTGACATTAGTTAACCACATTTATTCCATCATCAATTCCATTATTTATTTTCAAGGCTTTGCCACAATTCACTGAACAATCAAATAAAAAGGTAAATACTACTGAATAAACAAATAGCAGAAACTGTATCACATAACTGTTAATGTTTTGCTTTTTAGGGCTTCCTCAACACAGCCTGTAAATAAAATATTCTTGAGAAATGATGTGCTTAAATAATTTTGATCATTTATTAACCAAGATGGAGGCACTATAGACAATCCAATATCATTCCAAAGCAGATTTAATCACTTAAATCATAATTAATGCAGTTAAATCAACATCTTATGAAAAGAATGGTTATTTTGCTAAACAACTAGAAACTTTCAAACATAATTCAAGAGGTTCTGGTTGAGGAAAATGAACATAATCAAATGTAATTAAAGGATCGTTCCAATGTAAACAATTAATTATTATTATTATTATTATTATTATTATTATTATTATTATTATTATTATTATTGTTATATTAGTATTATTATTATTTTCAAACTTGTCCTACATTTCATTTTAGGAAAAGACAACAAAATGGAAACAAATTGGGATTCATGTAACCAATGGTGTCTGTTATTAGCAAGGATTAATTGCTTGTACAAAGTGATCACTTGGAAATAAACTAAATATATTTAATCTTTTTTATTTAAGGCACATTCTGTCCTTGTCTGTTCTGTTAAAAAAATCAGTTTGAGATACTATTTGTTTCCACAACTGCAAGCACTCTGGTAAACCTTTCATTGAATGGTACAACAACATACATTTTCAAAATAATAGTTTGTTATATTGTTTTACAGGTTTAAAATTAATGTTGTGAAAGTATAGTTGTAATGTTTTTTATTTTACTTTTGCAGGAACAAAATAAAACATGACAGGTAAAAGTAATAGTACTGTTATACATTTATTCTGGGCAGTTTGTTAATATATCTTTATTGTGTCATATGATTCCAGTAAATATTAAATTACATTGTAAATTTCAGTTTTTGTAATAAAAATATCTTAAAATTCTGCCTCCGAGGTTTTTCAAACTCTCTGAAAATAAGAAATAGAAAGAAAATGCTTTGTACCTGAAAAATATCACATAGTTAACGATGAATGATAATGGGATGTAGGATATAAGCAGCTGGTCCAAAATTGACAAAAGGCCCCCATCAATAAATTTGCAAGGTAAGACAAGAGCCCCCCAAAATAAAATATATTGCAGGAAAAAAGCACCCCCATAGATATAAAGCATATTTGCAAACAATCACTTTATTAAAACATACATGCTACTTATCTTTATCGAAATTAGCATAATATGATTATCAGTCAATTTAATGAGGTGGTTTTTTTCATAAACACAATTAATTACTATGTAATAACTGATAATAATCAATTAAGATAAAGGAGACAATTTGAACAGAGAATTTACATCAAAGCTACACAGTCACATGACTCAAAATGAAATAACATTAATTTTGGGTAATTTCACTGTTTTGAATAATGAATATAATTTCTGAAAATAATAAAAGCTGATGCAGATTCCAGATGTAATAGTACAACTTCATATTTTCTTAGCTCTGCTGTCACATACGCCTCATATTATTATTATTATGATAGGAAAAAAGTAGCACACTAATTATGTTGCACTTTTCACTAAAATTACAAATAAATAATGCATAGATTCTCACTGGCATTTGGGGCATTCCCAGTGGAGATACAACTCTTCCTCTGGGTGTATGAAAAGCCTTTATGTATTATCTTGTCAGACCTTTTACTGCCCTTTATCAACTCCATTGTGGTACAAGATGTGCAAAGAAAATCCATGCCTTATATATTGGCTGAAAACCTAATTTGTTTTACTCAATTCTCATAAATTGTTTTACTTTAATAATTGATATCTAATAAATCCATTTAAGTGTTTTACTGTGTATGTGTACACTTTAACCTGTAAACATATTCATTACCTGTTGATTCCAAGCATCCAGCTGATATCAGTTCACTCATACTCTGTTTATGTGGATAACTTTTAAAATTGCTATAACTTCTGTGTGTTATTATAACTTCTTTAGGGGGTAACATTATGGAAATATTATTTGCTTGATTTTTTAAATTATAGGTTTTTTTTCCAGAAAACCTGATTCTTCAAGACATGAATCTGAACAAACAGCAGACAGTAATACAAATTTATCTTCAACTGCTCCAAGTTGTTCCAGCTCAGTACTACCATCCACACTGCCACCTCCATCAGCAATGACAACAGTGGTACAGATAGAAAGTCCAGTTCTTACAAAAAGACAGGCTCTGCTGGGAGAAATTCACAAAGGAAAAAAACTGAAAAAAGTTGTAACTAATGATAGAAGCAATCCAAGAGCTTTTCAAACTGTTTTTTAATTTTCTTTACAGTAAGACGGCTCCAATGTATGATAACTTAATCAGCTATTTTGTTCACTACTCAAGTCATTGCTACAGTGCTTTGTATTATTGGTTTTTAATCTGAAAGTTTGTGTGAGAGATGGTATTAAACTTTGATCCTGGACCTATTGCTGCTTAAAACAAATTGTCAACAAGTGAGGCTGAAATGTGTGGATGGAAAAGGAGTCTTGATACAATGATGATGTATACAAATAAATAAGATTCTATATATTGAGATCTTTAACAGACTAAATGAATCAAAATACTGTATATCAGGTAATCTAGGTTTGACACTGATAACAAAGACTTATAGTAAATTATATTTTTGTTTGCATTATGTCTTGTAACACTGATATTAAGAGATTCATTATATTACTGAATAAATTTAATGGTTACATAAATTATGACCTAATTCTCAACCAATCATTTTAAGAAATGCAATTTGTGCTAAATATCTGTATCAACCATTTATACCATTTGTATTTCAGTATAACAGTTTAGGCATTCTTTGTAGAGAAATTTTATTTTTAAATATTTCTGTTGCTGCTTTTTTCAAATTTTGTACGATGTAGTGTTTTGAACTGTTAATTTTCCATATTTTTGGCTTATTCATGTGTATTAGGGACATTTGGATATAGATTTTGTGTTAAATACACAAAAGACGTTATTATTGTGCTCTTATTTATGCTTTCTATATCAAAAATTTGATATTTTTCTCAAGGTTGTTCACAATGTAATTAGTGTAAAATGAAAATTCACTTTTAGTTACTATCATTATTTTATGAATTTATTTATTCATTTTTACTGTTAATGTGTTAATGCTATACAGTTTATAATTTTTACTGATGTCCAGATATGTTTTGATTTCTACAGTGCACTTGTTTGTTTGAATCATTCTTTCTAGATGTTTCATAAAACATGTTTGAAAGTTAAGACACGTTTTGAGGTGTTTGCTTCTTATTTCTTTGTTGTTTTTTTAACTTTTATTTAACTGCTATAAATTATTTCATAAAAAAATATTCCATTGCAATCAGTTCTTTGTTTGTATACAAGAGTATTACTATGGTACTTTCTAGTCTTTTGAAGGCATTTCTTTAAATTATAATTTCTGTGTTTCAAAATTATTTAAGAAAAATACTACTTATATGATTAAAAAAAAAAAAAAAAAAAAGCCTGATGCAAAAGACTTCATATAATATTCATTACTTAAGGTTGGATCCTGCATTTAGCAAGAGGAAAATTTGCAACAGAGGTCATCAAATATTGCATGATATAAAAAATATATATATATCAACTGAGTATCAAAGCTGAAATATGCAGTATGAATATGTAGAACAGAGAAATAATAACCACTGTTTCCTATTCTATAACAGTCAGTATTTAATGTTTTTAAAGTAATTAGTTCATAAAAGCAAGATAGGCTAAGATGTCTGCCTCCTGTTAGCACTGGAAACAACTGCATGATTACATGACATGACCATATATGGCAACTGCTGCCTAGAGTTTAAGGAGAAACACTAATAGAACAAGGATTGAACTCTGACCCTTGACATGACAAGGGTCAGTGAAGGTAAGCATCTTTATATTTAGTTAATAATGATTTCATTTATATGTGCTGCAGATCAGCTGAGGTCAGTAATTAATTTAGGCTTATTCCCATATATATCTACTAAAAAGAGTAATTAAGATATATATTAAAGAAGAGACAATCATTATATTTTACTGGTGGCCTGACATTTATTTTGAATGTGCTAGCACACAATTTATTAAATGTCTTGACATAACTTAATGTATCAGTAGTTACAATTTATAAGAATTAATGTGATTAGTTTTAAAAATAAACATAACTGATACACAGTATTTTCTCAGTAAATGCAGCTCATACATATTATTTCTATTAGGTGTTGACACTGGTTGTGTGGGG
Organism: Chrysomallon squamiferum; assembly: GCA_012295275.1. Lineage (NCBI taxonomy): Eukaryota > Metazoa > Mollusca > Gastropoda > Neomphalida > Peltospiridae > Chrysomallon > Chrysomallon squamiferum. The sequence continues at coordinate 13,480,162 of CM022671.1, forward strand.
TGTCACTGAGAGCATTACTTACACCGTAAATTTACATTGCTGGTATTTGTATCTTTATGATAGCTATTGTTCTTTTCTTGGTGATATTAGTTATTTTCACTGCAGCCACAATACGAATAATAATTATAGACATTTTATATGTTTATATATGTATTTGAAAGGCTTATGGTTCAGTTGTTGTCTTATGAATGTATTGTGGCCAGGCGCATACAGAACCCTCACACAAAACTACACAAGTTTTATTTCAATTACATCTTTATTTCCTCTGCCCATTTATACATGATATATGATAACATTCTTATAAAAGTATAGTAATTATATACAGAGAATTGGCTCAAATGTCTTTCTCATTTGCCTGATATTCTCTCTTCTCTCTTGAACTCTTTCACCACAGTCACACAGATAACATTTCACACCCTTGACCAATACTGGCTGACCATTACTGTCCTGGAACCCACCAGTGACAGTGTTTACCTTATTTTAATGTACTAGATGTTTTGGAGGAATTTCCCAAGTAATTTACGTTTAAACCTCACATGTTAATGGTGTTTGTGTGTCTTTAGATGTGCTTTTAGTTCAGTCCCTCACAGTATAAAGGAGTTTTATACAGATTTTTTTTACAGCATAATTGATTCTAGTTAACATAAGCAGTAGAAATTATTACAGGCAGATGTACTGTATTAGTATTAGTATGCCAGGAGTCTAAGTGCAAGAAATACAAAAACATGAAATCACATCCATTAATCTCATGTTGGCTAGGTATTGATGTTTTCCTACAAAAGACAGCATAAACAATGGACTTAAAATTGATGTTAACTACTTTTGTTAAAAATTACTTCTAACACATAGGACTGGGTTAAACTGGTATCAAATAGGATTGAATGAACTTCAAGAAAATCTTAAGTGATTTAATTATCACCTATTTTATACTGATAGATTATTTCATTAGTATGACAGTGAGTGGGACTATATTAATGGAATTACAAGCTTCGTATTATATCACTTCTACTTGAATATGTGATTCTGATATCATGTAATAATATGGATAGAGAATGTTGAACTGTAGCAGTTTTATTCATGGATAATTCCTTACAGAAACCATGATTAAAGAACTCTGACAATTGATATTAATATTTAAATGCATGTAATTGACTTCTCAGGTTTGATTGTTATGAACTATATTATATATTTGATAATATTTTTGTTGAATGTATTTGTTTATAATTATTTTATTTTTATCTAAACAGAGTTTTTTAGTTAGGTTTTTGTTTATTGTTTGATTTATTCTTATTTTTTTATGCTTATATTAATTAAATTTGTGTTATGATCCTGGTCAGTTTGCCTTGGAAATGCCACTTACACAGTATTATTTTAATATTTCTATATCAGGGATTATCTGTTACTAAACCCTTTGATTTGTTACCCTGGCTTGGCTGTTTGTTCATAGGACAACTTATATTGTGAAACTAACTAGTTACATATATATTATATATATTATCTACCATACCACATCACATTATCCGACCCACCCCACTGCAAATAGATCAAGTTTTATAGATGTCTTTCTACACTTATTAATGTTTACCTCTAGATAGGAACAATAGTATTCAAAATTCATTGTCTAAGTAATCAATAATAATGATTATCAAAATGTTTTAAAATGTATCAGAAAAAAGAAAATAGTTTGGAATGTGTCATATAAAATACATTTGTTTATGATTTATTTGGTATAATATATTTATAAATTTTATGTTCAAAATCCTTCTAAAGCTAACAATTTGAGATTTATATATGGCATCATTTGCACAATTGTGTAATATTAGGTATGATTAATTTGAAAATAATTATTGGTTTTATCAATGTTTTCACCACAAATAAACCTCTGTAAACTATATTAATAATTTCTGTCTGCAAATCAGGATTCTGGATAGTTGATGTGCATAAATATATATTAATGTTAAATTTAGATGATTGGAAATGATTGCACTCCCATGCTTTCAAAAGCACACTCATCAACTCCTCGCAGGATTCTGAAATAACCATCTTCTCCCCAGCCAGTACCCCAGCTGTTCTTTACAATCCAGTACTTATCTCCAGACACTCTGTCTACACCATAACCAACTAACAACACAGCATGGTTTGTCTGCTCAAAAGGGTTAAATGTATCTATAAGTTCAGTGTGCCGATAAACACCACTTCTGTAATGCTTGAAATCTGGGTAGACCTCAAAGCCAACTGCTATTGGTCCATACTTCACAAGGTTTATCATTAACACTGCTTCGTTGCATCTGGAAGTAAAATCTGATAAATCTTTCTGTTTGTTTTGAAATATTATGGAGGTAGCTTTGATTTCAAAAAATGTTCAGTACATGTTTCTCTGACAAATATGCACAATTCTGATAAATAATTTAATGTCTAAAGAAATAAATGGATGTTTTTTCTGTAAAGCAAATCTCTGTCTTGTGAAACAGACATAGGTGATTATATAATGCTAATAAAACATTTGAAATATTCTTTGGTTCTAGTTCAAACTGAGTTGCCATGTGTAATTAACCAGCACACATAACAAAAAATTGAAAATTTGTTTTTATATTTTAGTCCTAAAATCAATCCATTTTGGGAATTATATATACAAAATCTAACAGTTCATTAGAATTTCTAAAAACAAGCCCTATCCATAAACAGTAGATCTCCTTCTTCTAGTTCTATTATAGGACACACATATTTATCATTTTAAAAAAATGTGGAAGAACATACGCTCCATAGAATCCTCCAGTGTACTGATATTTGGTTGAATAATGTCTCTTGCAGCCTGGGTCAGTGGAACATTTGCTGTCTTGACCTTTGTATGGATTGCATTTTTCATTTACTAGTCCAAAATCTTCCGCATATTTTCCTCCAATGAGATATGGAAAACCTCCAGAACAGCCTAAATCATATGATTAAAAATAATCTGAATAATAAATTATAGGAATATAATAATAATAATAAATGATTTAACAAGATCCATCAGTAACAGATAACAGATTAAATTTAATTTTGCTATAGCATTTTAATTATTCTATACTAATAATAGTTAATGTAAATATTATTTTATGATTACTTTTTCTTTTTCATATATTAGATTGTGGAGTGAAACGTTTTTATATTTGATATTAAAATAGGAAACGAAAATTATATTATAAATATTAATTATGTAAATCATTTATTTATTACATTTACATCATTTTTTCTTATTGTACAACAATAATGAATGAAAATCTGTTTTGAACAATTACTGATACATTAAAACAGATTTAATTTATTTTGAAGAGTTACTGAATGGTTAATATAAATATTTATTTTACTTTTTATTTTGCCTCAGAATAAACAGAATTTATTTGAATAATGATGTTTATACCCTGTGAATATTCACTACATTCTACAATGTCTTGAGGTGAAAATACAGGTCTCTCTGTGTTGTTTGTCATAATCCTTACTCGAGCTTCATTCATTGCCATAGATGCAAAAGCATAACAACTGCCACAGGCTCCTGTAATATTAAAAATATTAAAACCTAATACTCTGATGCAAAGAAAATCATGTATAGTTATTTTCTATAAGTGGTACATCGATGGTTTTCTTATCAGGCCTTGCTAAAAGTGTTTTTATAAGTGACTTTATCAAGTCCATTGAATACATCTAATGATTTTTTACAATTTAGAAATTGTTTAAATTTTACATATTTGTTAATAAAATGTAATTAGTTTTGTGAAAAAAACAGTTTCTTTAAATGAAAATATTAATTTACATGAAGTCAAAACATACAATCAAAGAACAAACTGAATTCCTTTTAAAGATGAATTTAATTAACTTTGTATCATTTAGAAATTGTTTACATTTTATGTATTTGTTAAGGAAAAACCTGTTATGTCTGTTTCTGAAAAATGCAGTATTTTTAAATTAAACTTTATTCATTGACATGATGTCAAAAGATGCAGAATTATTGATAAAGAACAGTTGAAATAAAATAAATGAATGATTAATGGCAACAAACCCTGATTTCTGACAGGAGATACAAATGAAATTCCGTGTTGATTTCTCCAATCAAAATTGTCTGGTAGCTGTTTCATTTTCATTTTGTCTTCTTCTGATACTGTTGCAGCCTTTGGAATTCTACAAAAACAAATATTTTTTTAAATTATTATTATTTTTAATTTTTGTATAAAGAACAGCAAAATTCAGTGTATATTAAAAATACTAAACATGAGTGTCCTGACCAGTTAAAACTTTATGAGGTTTTTGGGAAGGGGATTTTATTTTGGAGGCATTTATTTATTTATTTATTTATTTATTTTTGAGCACACAGTAGAATTTTATAGAATTTTCAGAGATTTTCATATATGACTGCAAAGTTATCTGATAATCTTATGCCATTAAAATATACATAAATCATACATTCAAATGTATGTGGCAACAAATAATTATTCTTACCCAACAACACGAGAGTTTCTGCCTCCAGCATGCTTAATTAGATCTTCTATGGACATTCCCTCATATTCTGGATAAAATGTGGCTTTCCATGATGACTGGACTTTGTTTATTCCATTGATAAAATCTACACTCGTCTTGTACAAACTTGTTTGTGTTTAGTAGAATTTTTTTTTTTTTTTTTAAATGTCAATAATATTATGAATATATATAAACTTGAAATAAATGAAATTTTCAAAACATACATAAGGTATTGTATTTAATATTAATATGCTGCTGTTCTCTTTTCAATTAAAACTCAATGGTTATTATTTTTACAATATTCAATTCTAATGAAAAAAAATCACTGCACTTCCCTGAAATTAATCATATAAATTCCGCTAATGGATATTTCTCTATTATTAAGGTTGGTATAGGGAAATGAAAAACAAATTCCTAATGCATATTTATTAAAAATATTTTACATATTTTCTTATTAGAAAATAATTCGAGCAGAAGATTATTTTTTTCATTAATTTATTAAAATTAATAACATTAATATTATAAAAAACACATTTTATATTTAAATTTATTTTCTGTTAAATAAAATGATTAATAAAATATTACTGAAAAAGAAAAAAGGAAGAAAGGAAAGGTTTTATATAATGACATACTCAACACAATTTGTTTATTGTTATATGTGTCAGACTTAAAATTATATATAACAATAGAAGAAACCAACTATAGCTACTTTATTATTAGCAGCAAACGATGTTTTACTCTGAATAGTACAAATCACAGAATATGAAAAATAAAGAATGATAAGTGTATGAACATTTAACTACTTCACACTCACCTTGAATGATAAACTGCAACTGTATCAACATGATGTTTAAAGAGATTTCTTGATTTGATCTTCACCCCCTGGTAACACGCCCAATCCCTGTCAAATATATCATGTGACCAGCCTGGAAAGGTTTCGCTACAAATACTAGTGACATTTTTGCCTGTCTTCTTATACTTAGAAAATGCAAAATACTTTCTATTGGTTACTACTACTTCAAAACCCTGAAGAACAAAAATAAAAAAAATATTTTTTGGTTGTCTAAATTTATAAAAATGAATATTTTTGTTAAGAAAATTAAAACATGAAATTATTACTATCTTAGCTGAAAGTTTTAAAAGCATATTGGACAGTTAGTTATAAATGAAATATTAAAGGTATTCATATACCTTACTGGTCTAATCAATGTTATGGTCAGACCGTACAAAATCAAGAAAGATAATTTTATTATTTATATGATATTAATAATGCCTGGTCATTTATGTCAAATAAAAACAATTAACAATATGTGTCATATGTATGTGAGTGTGTGTTAGTTTTTTCTTCTGTATATGTGTGTTTCAAGGTAAATTTAATTCCAAGGACATAATATTCAGTATGTGCTCAGCTCCTATTTTTATGGTTACCAGTACTGTAATGTACATTTCTTGAAAAATGCACCATATATTTACTGACTACTCACATGTTTTGCAAACTTTTCAGCCTATATGACTTACACAAAAATCTTTATTTACTTTTTGGTTGGTTTTCTTATTTTGCTTTGTTCCATATGTCAGAAATGAATTTATATGGGAAACTGAAAAATCTAATACTCTAAATATATACTACTTAGCTATTAACTATAGCAATATGAATCATATAAAGAAAAGCAAAACTATTAATGAAATATACGATGAATGAGAGTCTCTCTGATAACCTACTTTACATTTGCAAATGAATGTTATTAAATTCGACACTTGTATAAAATATTATAATTGTGACACCATAATGAAAGAGGTATTTAATAGCAGTGTAATTATTACTTGAATATGAATAATAATTATGGATAATAATAGATAATTTATTGGGTGTTTTTTATTATCCATAATTGGAGGGATTCAACTAAATCATCCACCACAGTATTTTATTGTAATAAGGATACATAAACAGCACTAATGCATTCAAGTTTTATTTCTCTTTATTTGAACTTCAGATACTTGGGAAATTCCTCCAAGACACCTGTGACATTAATATATAGTAAACAGTGTCAATGGAGATATCTTAAAGACCCCAATACAAAAATGATCCATCAATATTGATCAGATAAGTCATCAGTCAGACTGTGTTGAATGATAGTACATTTATATATATATATACAGAGAGAAAGAGAAAGATAATATCTGGCAAGAAAGAAAGGTGCATACATAATTAGATATTTGCATATGTGTAAGTGTGGGGGATGTAGGAAAAAAATGGCACTGGAAAAAGGCATTATGCAAATTTGGAAAAAATGACACCCTACTTTATTTTCTCTGTAAAGTTGCATAAAAAAAACTTAAAAGTACTTTTGAAAATACAATTTATTCATGGAATATTGCTACTTATATATATATTAATATACAGCATCACTCAACTACTTGGTTTTGCTTAACGAAGTACAGTATTGTATCAGAGTTTAATACTACAATTATCACATTATTATCACATTTAAAAATACAGTATACATAGCATCACTCCATCATTTGATTTTGTGTGTGTGTGTGTGTGGCGGAAGGTGCTAGACTTGGGTCTTACTCAGTGGCATGATGGATTCATTGGCTTTTCTTTCGATCGAAGATCTGCCAGTAGGCCTTGAGTTCCTTCCCAACAATACACCAAAAGGGATGGAACCTTGAAGAATTCCTTCAAGGAGATGGTCACAACATCTGCTGGAAACCTCATGGTAACCAAAATCAAATGAAGGAGTGATGCTCTGTATTTTTTATACTGTATTTTTAAATGTGATAATGATGCGATAATTGTAGTATTAAACTCTGATACAATACTGTACTTTGTTAAGCAAAACCAAGTAGCTGTGTGATGCTGTATATTAATATACATTTAAGTAGCTATACTGCATGAATAAATTATGTTTTCAAAAGTATTTTTAAGGTTTTCTGAACGCAACTATACAGAAAAAATAAAGTAGGGTGTCATTTTTCCAAATTTGCATATGCCTTTTTCCAGTGCCCTTTTTCCCCCACATCCCCCCAGATACACACATATGCACATATCTAATTATGTACAAAGACACATACACCAATAAAACACATATCTTAATTTAATTTGCAAACCTGATTGTAAATCAAAGTCCAAAAACCCTTGTTGCCATATTCATCTATGGCTAAATCAGGAAAATACAGCTGTATACTCAGAGTTGAAACGACTGGTGCTAAAACTTGTGTAAAAGACAAATTTAATATAACAAAGCTCTAACAGAATTTTAAATTATATGCATATGCATCTACCACATATATACGTAAGAAACTTCATCAGTTCATTGTAATATCTTTATCATGCTAGGATAAATTTGTAAATATTATTGTTTTTTGGAAACAGCTTTTAATATATTATTCAGAAGATAATCAAGAACAACAATGGCAACAATACATTAACAATTACTAGTCACTGTAACTGTGTAAGTGTTATTATTATTTTTATTAAAATTTGTGTTTATCAATGCATAAATCGTTATAATTATTAATTCAGTTTTATAAGTGACAAAGAAAGCTGCTATTACTTGGTAACTCACTCGTATTTGTACAACTGATATTTCTGTCGTGTCCCCTACTTCCTTCATAAAATGTCCACGATCCTACTATCTCTTCGTAAGTACAGTTTGCTGGTGTATCGCATAGAAATGGTAAAATATTTAAAGCTAACGTCTGCAGACAAAATATTAACAGTAACATGTTTAATTAAAAATGTTTATCGAACACCCTGCTAAATTCTGAATACCTTATGTGGTGTATACTGAATTGTGATCATGTGATAAATAATCACATGATACTATGAAGTATAATTATAGTCACAGTAGTATCATAGTGATTTAATGGAGTAGTGTGACAGAATATATTATTAATATTTTCAGGTGGTTGGGAAGTATCCCAGAACAGTTTTCTGTTGTAAATAAACTTTATTTATTTGCATTCTTATACAAAAACAAAATAATCATTTCATTACATTCACTTCAGTTTAGAAGTAAAGGAAGGAAAGAAAACACGTATTATCATCTAATTTAGCGTATGGTCTTGAAACCGTAACGGAACTTTAACTTGTTTTAACACAAAGTCATGTGATTATCAGAAAGGGTCTGGATGTACTTCCTGTAATCAGGAAGAAGAAAGAAGGCGTTCGTTCTATCATTCTTTATTATCACAAAGCCATCATGTTTGCGTTTTTCCAAAGAATATTAGATTGGTTTAGAAGTCTTTTCTGGAAAGAAGAGATGGAATTAACTTTAGTAGGGTTGCAGTACTCAGGAAAGACCACATTTGTAAATGTTATTGCGGTAGGTCCCGAGTGCTTCCTACGAATCCTTTTATTTGTGACTTTGTCATACGATTTAACGTGACATCATCGTAAAACCGCTTAATACGCAGAAATCTTACATATACCTATATTTAATGATTTTTTATATTTATTTTTTCACTGAAAATCATACAATTTCAAAATAATAATAATAATAATAATAATAATTTTATATATAATAATATACTATATAATAGTATATATAAAATAAAGATGACTATAGACCACTGGTTTTCAACCTTTTTCATACCGCGACTCCTTGTGAGCAACTCAATATGACCGATGACACCCTTTAAGAAAATTTATTCAATAATATCTAGGGCTACCATATTTTCATCAATCAAAGACAGTTCAAAAGGAATCTGTATTCACTATGACGGATCCCAAACCTATCTACACGTTTTTATTTATTCCTCCTTCCAAGAGCCTCGCTCAGTAATGATCTCACGACCCCCAGAAAAAAGGCTGACACCCTTCTGGGTGTTATGACCCATAGGTTGAAAACCTATGCTATAGACTAAATTAAATTTTAGGCAAAACTTCAAAAATATGTTATTTTCCTATAAATTTAAAGAGAAAGAGAGAGCCCCCCCCCCAAAAAAAAAAAAAATCCAGATTAAAATGACCTGGAGGTTTCTTTGATAACATAGAAGTTATAGGTTTTTATCAGAATAAATTTTGCTGGTATTTTTCTTTCAGAAACTGGAAGAATTAAGTTGTTTCAGTGATTTGGTTATATAAATATGTAGTTACAAACCAGTATACACATATACTGAAGCTTTTGATGAGGCATGAAGCTGCATAGTATTCTTAAAACTTTCTTCATAATGAATATTTTTATCAGAAAGAAGTATCTAAAAGTAGTAAACTGGAACATTATGCCACATAATTACTAAATCATACAATAAAAATAAACGAATCATCATACTTGTTAGATATCCATAACAACTGCAGAGGCTATGGCTGAGAACACCACATATGCCACTAAGTGACTAAATCATATTAAGTATCTGCTGCCTCACAAATCTGAATGAAATTTGGCAGACTGAGAGAAAGGCATTTAATATGCTGAATAAGCTTATCTTCACCACAGATGATCAGTTTGAAACAGTAAGCTTGTCTGTTATTTGTCTGTAGTTTATCAATGATTATCTGTTAAGAAACAAATTCAAAAACAAATATGTATACTGTGTATATATGTATATATATTTGTAGTCCTGGAAAATATATAAATTTAATGACAAAACAGAAACTTGAATGAAGGAACCCACTTCAATAAAAGCAATTATGTGTCACAAAAACAGAGACAGCTGTTGTCATATACATACAAATTCAGAACAAAGGTACAGTTATGCAATATGTGATACAGATTTGTCTTTATAGACTATAGTACTGTGAATCTTATTTTAAGTATATGCTAGATTTAAAAATAGTATAATTAGGCAGAATATACAAGTACATCAGAAAAAGGTACTTTAAATGATATAATTCATAATTGAATAGAAATAATTAACAAATTAATAATTTAATTAATTTTGTAAACACCCTTTTATTAAATAAGGAATGCTATGTATCATATTTATTTATTTTTACCCAAATTTAATTAGTAAAGTTGAGAATGTAAAAATTATCACGTTTTTAATGTTATTACCTCTTGTATGTAAAACATATTTAATAAATTTAATTGCTAGATATTTTAAATTATTTAACACACATACACACACTTAATTTTAATTAACATCTAGATATTGGTTAAACTATTACCTGTTGTGTTCAGTTATCTTACCTGCTTTGATTCACTGGAATGGAAATCTTGTATATCCACTTAGTTGGCGTATAATATAACCAATAGTAATTTCTGAGTTTGACCAGTTTTCAGTTAATTTTTACTAAAAAATATAAAGTGTTTGTTTTGAATATTTCTATATAGCATATAAATGTGATATTTTGTTTAAAATTAGCTTTTTTTAAAAAGAAGGGTTAACTGATTTATAAAATTTGAGTTTTAGTTTAATTTCATTTTTAGTTATTTTCTTTAACTATAATTTAATTTTCCTTCTGTAATTATTGTTTTTCAGTCGGGTCAGTTCAGTGAAGATATGATTCCTACAGTTGGCTTTAATATGCGGAAGATTACTAAAGGAAATGTAACAATCAAGGTAATTTTTATATTGAGCACATTTACTGTATTTATGTGTATGTGTGTATATATATATAATTATATTTTTTATTTATTTTTACCCATCGGTCATAAATTAATCTGTACGCTTTTAGAGAAATATATTTCTTCACATAAATTTAAATGTTACTTTTTAAAAATATTTTTTATTATTATTCTATTTTTAAAAATATTTTATGTGCTTTATAATTTTATTTTAATTTTTGTTTTAACTTAAATAGTACCATTTGCAGTTTTCAAACAGTGTAAAATGATTATTTTTTATGATGTTTTATAACTCTTATAATTAATAAAAGATTTAATGCAGTAATGGATATAAATTAGAGAAATTACAGCAGTAATAATAATTAACATATGAACAATTTCACGTAGACGAATATTTGTTTATGTTTAGCTGTGGGACATTGGTGGCCAGCCTCGTTTCAGGAGCATGTGGGAACGATACTGCAGAGGTGTAAATGCTATAGTGTGAGTAAATTTCCATATTTATCTATTACTTCAATCCATAATACTAATTATTAATTAAAAGATAATAGTTTAACATTAACTTCACTGTCCTTTATAGCAACTGACATAATCCATTCTAAATAGATTGCTGGTGTATAAAAAGCGACAAAAATAATATTTAGTTTCTATGTAAAAACTACCAATAACAACCAAAAAAATGTTTTTAAATGTTTGGTGCATAACATTCATGATTTTTTTTTTACTTTAGATTTATGGTTGATGCAGCAGATCATGACAAACTGGAGGCATCCCGCAATGAGCTACACAACCTGCTTGATAAACCACAGCTGCAGGGCATTCCTGTACTTGTGTTGGGAAACAAAAGAGATTTATCTGAAGCACTTGATGAAAAGGAACTTATAGAGAGGATGTATGAAATATTATTACCTTTCTACCATTTGTATGTTTTGTTAAATTATATAAAATGATTCTAAAAGAACTGAACATTTTCAGGTGTTTGTTAAGAAGTCTGTAAATTACTGTAATGGCCATTATAAGAAATGTAAGAGTAATTCTGCATGCTCATATATAATTACAACTACACAGGAATAACTGGTTACTTTCTTAAGATATAGTTTGTAAAAGTAAGAATTGCAAAATGCTCTGAACATAACACAGTAAGACAGTAACCAGTTATTTCTTTTATCCCTCAATGCTAAATAATACAAACACTAAATTGTTTGAAACCAAATATTCATTTTGTTTTTACCTACAAAAACTTCACATAAAAACAAAGTAGTTCTTAAATAACAACAATTTATTTTTCTTTTAAAGAACTAAACCAGCATTAAATGCTAAAGAAGTAACATTGAACAACATGTATATGTAAATAACCAATAATTTATTAAAGTAAAAATAATTCTGATCCTAAAAAGCTTTACTTTTGATTAGTGACTGAAATTATAGAAGTTTATCTAATGATCAGATCTTGCCACTATTTTACACACACACACACACACACACATTGAAACTTGGATAGCTTGAGTGTTGATTTGTTGAGAACTTTGATCTGTTGAACTAAATGTCTTGTCCTGGCTCAGCTTCTGTAAAAGTCTGTAATATTTTGTAATAATGAGCTTCAAATAATCAAAATGTTAAAAAATTTCCTCAAAGTTGTATACTGACCAAAACTACTAATTTAATAGAAATTAACCTTTGAATGGTCAAGCTATTCTTTCCCTTGGTAAACATAGAACAATGGGTCTTTGATTAAGTGGGGAAAAAAATACATACCTTTACAGTATCTGTTTTCATAGTAGTTAAATGATAAAGTTCACTGATTGCCAATTAAATCCCTGTTAATGTTTACACATGTTTTAATCCGTGAATATTCATATTCACATTTGTGTGCAATTACAGACACTAATGAAAAACAATTAATTTAAAAAAAAAACATCTTTCATTACTAACTTTATTTTTTGTATAATGATATTTTGAACTGTTGGTTTCTATTGATAATTGATATATTTCTGGCAGAAATAATAATTGAAAGTATACTTGTATTAATTACCAATTTATACTGCTTTTCTTTTTCTTAGAAGTGTTTGTTATTTTGAATATTTGTCAAGTACAGCTAGTGCTATTAATATTTCAGTATGAACTGATTATGTTCAGTGAAGTTTAGAAATCAAAATCTGTTTTTTTTTTCTCTTTCATACATTAGTAAAGACATTTTCTTACACATTGATAAGCTACAAAGTTGTTAGGGTTTTTTTGTTTCATCTTTTATTTATTTTGTTTCCTTAGTTCACCAAATGTGCAATAGTATGTTTCGTGCAGTATTAAATGTACATCATTCTGCCATCAGTACCACAGCAAATATTTGAAGTTTGAATATTCAAATACAATGAAATGTGAGCAGTTTTTGCTGACCCCTTCTATTTCAACATAACAAAGTTTGGTGTGTGTGTGTGTGTATGGATATATTTAGTTTTCTGCTTTTTACATTTTTATATTTGAAAAGATAACACAAAACAATGGAAAATATATTTTTTGGCATGACCTTGTTTCTTATTTTAATATCTGTCATATTCATTTATTAGAGAATCAGAAGAGTCATTGGAAAAGTTCAAGATGTGATTATATTTCCTTGGACCGTCAAAGTTTCATTTTAATAGCAGTTAGGATTTGTATTTTAAAAAATCACTAAACATGTGTTTTTATTTCAGGAATCTTTCAGCTATCCAGGACAGAGAAATATGTTGCTATTCGATTTCATGCAAGGAAAAGGAAAATATAGGTAAAGGAATATATTTAAAAAGTGTAATCATTTATACTGATACACTAGCTCTCTAGATAATGTTTTATATTAACACACTTTGTGAAGAAAATTTGCACACCAGTTATTTCTTGATTACTGTTAATAAACTTATAAAAAATTAAATTTAGTTATTTTAAAATATTTATGTATTATTTTTGTGTTTCTTTATACTTATAATTTATTAATTTAAACTTGCTTATAATTTGAATTTTTTAAGGTATATGCAAATATGTAATTATTCAGTACAAAAAATGAGTTTATGAAAGACTTATAAGTTTATAAATATGATTTATTAATTATTATAATTTTCTTTTTTCATTTTTGATCCTTTCTTCTTTTTTCACTTAGACATAACTTTACAATGGTTGATACAGCATTCCAAGGGAGGTCACTAAAAGTTATACTGGCATAACAGTTTCTGTATATTATGAATGACTCTTGTGAACATACACTCACAGAAAGTATGAAATAAACTAAAGTACTCCTGCCATAGACTAAAACTGTTTTCGATATTGGCTGTGTGTTGTAGTCTTGGTAGTGAGTCGGTCAATGAGTGAAATAATCACTCAGGTTAAAAAAGCTTTCTAGACAGGCTAAAATTTGACATTTTCTTTTGTCAGATTAAATTTTTTTGCAAGTTGTTTTTCTTTTTCTCAGCATGTGTCTGTGTGCATGTAACAGACTTGTGTGAACAGAATGTATATGAGTATAAATGTTAAATGTTTCATAATGATCTAAATTATGATTATTTTTCTGATAATTCATGGTACATACATACATGCATATATAGTTTATTTAGGTGACTTAAAAAAGTGTTGATCTAAAAATAATCATTTCAATAAGTCTCAGTTATTAGATGAATTTTCTCTGTAGTATTCATATTTTGTCATTATACTTGGATGTTGCTTATAATTTATATATCTGTTGATTCATTGTATTCTATATAATACACGTGTTTATTATTATTATTATTATTATTATTATTATTATTATTATTATTATTATTATTATTAAAATAAAATGTCTTTAATAATTGATATCCATACAGTTGCAAGAGAAAATAAAATAATTAAATATTACATAAATTAATTTAGTAAATAACAGTGAAAAGAATATAAATGTTTGATTTTGTCTAATGTTAATTTGCCTGATATATTTATGGATCAATTAAAATAAGCAAAAATCACTTATAAATGTTTGGGTGTTCTTTTTTAGGGGTTTTTTATTTGTTATTTTAGTTGTTGAATTATTTATTTATTCACTTACTTATTTTATACTGAATTACAGATTATTGTTTATCAATTCACAATTCTAAAATGGTAAAACATCAGTTCACATTTGAGAGCATTTGATCAAAGAAAACCTAATGACTTAAAATAATTTTTGCCAGTAAAATAAGTTGTTTACCATAATAAATTTTCAGTCTAGTTTTTATAAGTGTTGGTTTCATTTACTGTTTAACAGGTATATTTCATCAAAATAAGCCTTGGCAAAAATTGAGAAATAATTATCCTATCTTTATTTGACAAAGTATATTTGTTAATTTAATTGTATTGTGTATATAGTTAGTGTTGTTATTTACTTAACTGATACACTTAGATGTGTGATATGTTAAATAATTGTACTTGCAGAAAGGTTTTGAAAATGTAATTTCCATTTTTTGTTTTCTTTCTACATGCATGTATCTATAGACAAAAATATATGTATGTGCTGTGTTTTATATTAGGTTAATTAAGTAATGGTTTGGTGAAATAAAAATGCAATTTAGCAAATATAAATTAAATTATTAAAAAAAGATGTATATTTACTAAAAAAAATTATTGATAATGGAAAAGAGTAAATAAAATTTTAGAAATACAGAATTATTTCTTAATTTACGGTGAAATTGAAATATTATCATTCTCTTCATTCATGCTGTTATTTTGCATGTGGTGTAATGTCTTTACCTGCAAGCCTTTTTATTGTTGCATTTGAAGCTCAACATTCTTCACTTCTAGTCTCAAAATTAAAAAAATAATAATCTCTATTACTAAACAGTGTTATGTGTTTTTTTTCTTTATGACAAAGATAGATTTTATAGGATATTAAAGAAGGAAATACACAGATTTTAATTAATTCTTTTTTTTTTTTTTTTTTTTTTTTTTTTTTGAAAACGTGCAATACATGTAATAAATAGAGAATGATTATGAGGAAATAATATCTTAATGCTGAAAAGATGTTTATTTAATTTTGTTCTAAACAAAAAAGAACTTAAAGAAAAAATTACTGATAATATTTATAACATTAAATGTTCTTGAAATTCAGTTTATGGTTTTTCTTTTTTTAATTTTTATATGGGTTTCACATCTGTTTTCGTTATTTTATCAAATAATTACATCTGTATTGTTTATTTTGTCAATTACAAAATATTAAAAAAGTATTGTCTTAAAATGCATAGAACAATTGTAATAATTAATAAAATACATACATATAAATATTTGTTACGTATTTTTTTTAAGTGAAATCATACGTATGAAATATGTTACACGTAAAAGCCATAACCTCCATTATGTATACAAATGTAATTATTAGTGTCGATATTAAGAGCTTAATTTATAAAGTAAAATGCATACGATTATTATTGACTATACTATACAGTTGTGTTTCCCCTTTTATTTAGTTCTTTGTATTTCATGAGTTATTTTCTGAATGAAACGTTATAAGAATACTGCAATTAGTTCAGCTTTGGCTGGAAATCTTCTACACTTGATTATATGAAAAATGTGATATTGTTACGTTACTTTAAAATTAAATTGAAGATAAGCCATACATCTCTCAAACTTGAGATACTTTTTAGCATACCTCTATCACAAAACATTATTCAAACATGCTGTTTATGTGCAATATCTGACTCCATGAGGATTCTGACCAAATCTGTTGCTACAATAATATAATGTTCATCTCAGCTTGCTTTGAATAATTCAATACAGAAATTGGTTTGATTTTTGGGGGTTTCGATTTGTTATATATCAGATTTTACTTTTATTAGATGTTCATAAAATTTGAAACAAACATCTTTCAGACTTAAGGTAAGTTATCGGATATTTGCAACAATCTGGTTTTGTCATTTTTTTTTTCTTCCATATTTGCTGTGAAAATATCTACTGATGAAATCAAATTTTAAATGAAGATTGCTCCATTCCTAAAATATAATAAAAATATCTAATAAAGCTAATAAATATTATTGTTTGTACACATTTTTAATTAATTATCCTTACACTAATGGTTTATACATTTCATTAAGTACCAAAGTGACTTGATTGTATTGTTTTATGCATAAGATCAGATCATGACCCAAGAAAACTGTTGAAAAGTCTGGTTTCATAATGCCGGCAAAGAAAAACGTATGCCAAAGTTATAGTAATTTCTAATATCTTATATAAGTCACAGGTACCATTGTTTTCTTATTAAGTGTTAAGTTTTTATTATACATTTTATTTCATTAAATTCTTACATTATAGTCAGTAAATAATAATCATAAATGTATATATTTTTTTAGGATATTTTCTTGTTTTTGCATTTATTTTTTAAAGCATTATTTAGTTCGGTTTTCCTTTTCAGAAATCCAATTAAATTAATAACAATCTGCAGGTATTAACTTTTAATAATTTTATTCATACATTTTTAACAGTTTTCATGATTGCCAGACATCTCATTTTTTACAAGACTAACATGTAAAAACTAAATATTTGTCAGTATGCAGTATTCACAAAATGAATAACAAACAAAAATAGATGACCAAATATTTAAAGTTATTAGTATTGTGTAACAACTATTTAACAATAATATATCTAAGTATAAAATCATTTCATTTAATTTTTAATTTTTTGTGATTAAGCATATCATATTTAATTTTACTGTCAGCTGCAGTGTATCATTTAAGTAACATATAAATTAATTATGGATCTTTGTTAATTTTACAAATAACATTTCAAAACACAGATAAAATAAACTTGTATAAGATGGTGTGCCAAGTCAAATATTAATTTGATACATATAATCAATCAGACTGGAATGATCAACAAAAACTGATGACAGGACGTTTTTGTTGCTTTTCAACTTGTCTGTATATATATATATTGTCTATTCTTGAGGTTATTGTTATTTTGTTTTCTTGGTGACCAAATATTTAAAAAAATTTTAGTAACAAAAAATTTACAAACAAATCAAACATTCTTTGGCCCCGTGTACTCATTATTTACAATTTATAACTGTTTAAATCAATATCATTTTCTGATTAATAAACGAGATATTACAGTATCCCATTGCTCTGCTGAAAAGGCTGTAAAACCATTAAAGGATGATTTTATTGATTGATATAAATTATAATAAACAAAATAACACTAATTTGTTTCCGTTTTCCATCTAAGAAAACTTCTTATTTTGATCTTTTTTATTCTTTTTTCTCTTCCTTGTGCCGGCATACAAGCACTGGAACGTGTGAATGGTGGATTATGTAGTCGCTGACGCTGCCCATCAAAGTTCGTCGGATTTGTCCAAGGCCTCTGGTTCCTGTTACAATCAATGTGGCGCCTTCTTCTTCTGCGACCTTCACGATTACCTCCCCTGGAGATCCACCCACACTCTTCACCTTTCCGCCAACCTGTAATTATAACAGACTGATGTCTTTAATTTTAATTTCTTGATGTACGTCAAATGCACCACTTACAGATAAAGTAATTTACTCTGTACTGCACACGGCAAATATTATCAGTTTATTTCTTATGTTTATATTTTACAGTATTATTAAAACAAGTAAACAAACATTATTTTAACTAGGTAATTTAAAACAACACATTCTTAGATTCTATTTCATGAACTCAAAATCAAAATCATAATCAAAATCATAATAATAATAATAATAATAATAATAAATAAAAATAATAAACTGATAAATGTTTCTACAGTTAAATATTCTGATAAGCATAATTATATAAATGAAAATGATGAACATCTTTTGTTGTACATAGTATTATATTTTTGAAGTCAAAACATGAAATCCTACTTACTTTGTGCGATTTTAATTTCCTACCCAAAACCTCAAGATACTGTTTTATTTCTTTTTCTTCTTGCTGGAGCATATCAGTTACAACTGTGACGTCCGCCATTACCATCGCTTTGTAAAATAAAATAACTTGTCACAAAATCATCTTTTTTAAAACACATCAACATCCATATACATAATTTCAAGTTTGTTCGAATATAATTATATACTGAGAATCAATTCTGTCACATGAAAATACAAAAAAAAAAGAAAAGAAACAATTATAATGAAATGAAATGATATTAGAACTATTATTACATGAATCTTTACATTTTTTGTGTATATGTGGACAAACGTAATTTACTCCGAACCAGCATGCCCCATTTCGGTTACCTTCATAATATTTATCACTGGTAGGGAAGAAGTCTAAACTTCTGTCACTGGTGGTGTAAACGAAAATGGTGAGAAAATAAATAAAGTCTTCAAATTCCGGTTTTTATTAATCTTGAAGTGGGTTTATAAACATCTGTAACCAAAGTAACTAACAATTTATGTTATGACATATATCAATAATAATTTCTCCTTTATGTTTCATTGCTGGAATAACTAAGTCTTTTTATTTATTTATTATTATTATTTTCAATATTTACAGATACTGCTTATGTAACGACTTATCTGCTTAACGACCGCGCGGACTCAGTCCGTATTGATGAGGAAATTTTGGCCATTGAAAGACAGCTTGCTCTGATTAGCAC
The DNA here is from genome assembly GCA_012295275.1 of Chrysomallon squamiferum. Lineage (NCBI taxonomy): Eukaryota > Metazoa > Mollusca > Gastropoda > Neomphalida > Peltospiridae > Chrysomallon > Chrysomallon squamiferum. Next base: position 13,499,728 of record CM022671.1, read on the forward strand.
GTTAATTTTTTACAGTTTAAGATTCGTTTAAACGCTGTCTGTATTTTTATGATTTGAAATTTGTGAGGCATGCAAATTAAAACAAAGTTAATACGATTTTGTATTTACAGTATCCAAACTTAAATAAAGTTTACTGGGCATATTCCTAAGTATTATAAATGATGCTGAGGTGATATTAAAAAGGTATCTAAAGATAGTTGACATAAAACGACTACCGGTACTGCATGCTTGAAATACCGGTAATGGGCAGCTTCTCACTTATCGACCAGTTTGATCAACACCTACCCATTTACATATACACACAAATTTTAATTTTAACTAGTAATCTGTGCGTTTGTTTTCAAGAATAACAGTATAAAAGTTTAAGACATCTGTCCTTCACAAATGGTGAATGAGACTGTTCGAAAAGCCACACCAGAAATTTCTGTCAAATTTCAATCATCGTGCATTTGTCTTTTATTTTGCTATTACTAATATAAAAAAATTATAATTTTCAAGAAACCTGCTATAATTTCCCATTTCAAACGTGCCAAAAATACAACACTGTATCCGGTGAAAGTGTTAGCAAATTTGGCCGTTTCAGTTTGTTTGTTGTTTAATTGTACCAGTTTTAATGAAACAGTTAAAAGTGTTCATTTAAATCAAATATTTGTTTCCACGTGCTTGTGAATGTAGTTATCTCCACATGAATAGACACACACGAACTTTGACCTGCCAATGGTCGTTAACAATACTCACGTGACTGGATGATAGCATGATACTCGGGACTGTGCAGTAAGATGATATGGTCACCGGACTTGTAGACGTTATCCATGTACCCTGGAATGTGGAAGAAAGACAATAAACCTATCTACTGTGATTGCACATACTCACGAGCTTGCATGGTGATACTCTGAAATTCGGGAACGTAAACCAAGATTATGTGATCATTCGATCGGTGTATTTCTTTGAGAAAGTCTGAAACAAATAAAGGTGCACTTGAGACTGGGAAATTCTGGGATACTCCTCATCCAACGATTTAATGTGAACATTATTATTGTTCCATAGCTTATTTAATTATTCATGTATTTAACACTAATATAAACGTTAGCAAAGGGGGGGGGGGCGTATTCTTTATATATACACTACTCTGTTAATTTTGTTTCATTGTGATAGCTTGACCTCGCTGATAACTGAAATTCATTATTCAATCCCTGAAAATATAATAATAATAATAATAATAATAATAATAATAATAATACCAACAAACAACAAAAATTCATAAGAAATTAAAATAAATAAATAAATAAATAATAAAGCTGCCTCCACCCTGTAATTTGCTTATACATATTTTGCTCCTTTTCTTTCTTTTCTTTTCCTTTTTATTTATTCTTGTTCATTAACAAAGGTTAATTAATACTGAACATAGATAATACCCTAATATGCATTCACACACTCACACACATACAAACACACAGTGAAACAACAAAAAAAACATAAAGAAAGACTCGGCGTGGAATTCGCACAGTAATAATAGCTTGGCACAGATGAAATATGAAGAAATGTAATTTAGTATTTAGCACACACTGCCGCGTGTTTGTCAATACACTTAGCTAAATAATGATATAATTACATTAACTCAATACTGAGCATGCCCTATTTTCCGAAAGCACTGAAGACAGACCTATCGGATTAATTCAATGAATTCCTAAAATGTTTAGTGAATATGTTGATTTATTGTGTATATTATGTATACTTTAAGATTTAACTCTTAATTTTTTTCATCAGTTTTCGTTGATTTTTTTGTTTTTCTTTATGTTTTCTTGGTTATTATGATCGCAAAGACAATGTGTACACATTATATACTCAGTAACAACACGTTTCACGAATTTATGAACTTACTGATAAATAACGTTTTAGTTGTCTCACACACACACACACACACACGCGCGCGCGCTATTTGTAAAAATAAAAACGGAAAAGACAAAGCTTTTTCAGATCGAAAATATCATATTTCTAAATAAACTTGTTGTTTTCTTTTTGACGAAGCGGAAGTATTCATTTTCATAAGATATAACATTACTCTAGAACTGATTTATAATTATTTGAACTTGCCAAAGAAGAATATATGATCGTTTTGATACAGTCTGTAAATTATTTGACAGCCTTCATTAAAATATACTTTCGTTGATCCAACGCGGTCTGACAGCCCGATTATGGCTCGTAACATAGTAACACAATAAAATAATTCTGCTACAAATGAACCGCCATTTTACTCCATAATTGGAGTTGTGAAGTCATTACGTATGAAGCAGACTGGTGGGTGTATTAGTTTTATTTATTTATTTATTTTTAGACGTAACTAGAGGAAAATTTGGAGAGCCCTGTCTGTATTCATTTAATATTAATATAGATTATTAAAACTGGATGGCACAAGAAAAAAAAAAAAAAAAAAAAAGAAAAAATGGATGACATATGATATAAAAACAAGACCACTGCTGCATATTTACCGGTAAATATGATTTTCAAATAATAGTGTATCTCAGGTGTTCGTGTTTATGGGATGTGAAATATTTTCCAACATTCTGGTTTGCTTGTAATGTCTAAAAGGCCATTGTGGAAAAACTAAAGAGAAAAGAAATTTAATAGAATAAATAACAGAAGCAAAAAGCAATAATGTTATTATTCCTCTGCTGTGATTGACTTATGAGCTAAGAAAGGAAAATGGTGTTGACAATATTCATACATAAGAGCAAAAATAATTAACAATCAGCTTATTCTAATTTATGAATGATAACGGCCACTAGGGGCGCTCGCTACCATTTTTTTCAGAAATGACGAACCTCAAAATGTTATGCTAATTTATTACATGCTTTAAACCAGAATGAGATCAAATATCAGTTTATTTTGTTTGGCGAATTTCTTATAACGACGTAACTGAAAACCTGAAACTAAAATTAAAAAGATTATTAGATAAAAATGACAACCGAACGTTGCGGAAAAAATCGAAAAAAACGAAACAGTCGATTAGTTGAATAGATTATTTAAATGGAACATTTAATCTTCTTTTACATTCTGCCTTTTATTTGACAAATTACTCCTGTATTTATTGTTTAACAGCCATTTGAAATGAAGCTACTGTGCCCTATTATTCATGAAAAATAACCCCTCACGAACGACAGCTCTCACTCAGGCATGATCTCACGTTCATATATCTATTGAAACAGGCCTAAAACATAGTATTTCATTCAGTTAAATCTATCTCTGTTAAGATTATTATAAAGAGGACACTTTACTGTATAGAACATGCAATTTTAGTAAAGATATCTCTTGAAATAAAGTTTTTGTGACTTAATTACGGTAGACTTATTTTTCTTCAAAACTTTAAAAATACTTGTATTCGGAGTGTGGATTTTTTACAAATTAGAAATACGATTTTTTTCATTTTTTAACATATCAATTAAATCTTTTAGTTTTTCTTCTTCTTTCTTTCTTTTTTTTTTTTTTTTTTATATCTGAGATTGAATGTCTTTCGATTCATATAAAAAACATCTTTATTTGACAATAACAAAAAAATGCGTTAGACATTTCCTATTGAATTTTTTAAAACTTGTTGCGCGATATAATTATATGTTAACATGAATGAATCAATTATTATTTTTTACATACATATATAGCTAAAACTTCTGACAAACAAAAATAAATAAATAAAGTAAGATAAAAGTGTTATTCTGGCAACATTGGCTGAACAGCATTTTCCAATACTAAATGAACGGTTTAGAGCATTTACGGTAACTACGAGACTAAAACGTGCAAGGTCCACATATTAAAAAGGATGAAATGTACGGTAACTGTTTTACTTATTACACGTTACAGTATTACTCACATTCAAAAGCATAGTCCGAATATTCACTGCGGTCCATTGCAATTACAATAGTCCGGTCTCTTTTAGCTGTATCAGCCATTTTAAGATTTCAATCAGTCAGTCTTTGCTGAAAGTGTTAGTGCAACAGATGGCGAAATTCGACAACCGGGAACACAACGTAGCCTCGTCTTCTGGGTCAAGTAAATTTGGGGTCAAAGGTTATTATGGGGCCTTCAAAAGGAAAACAAACAAATTACTGTAACAGTAATGTAAAACAAACAAATAAGTAAATAATAATAAAAGAAAATTGTGTTCGCAATGAGTAATTAATTTTTTAACAGCAACAATAGCAACGTATAATAATAATAATAGTTCTGAATAAATAAAATATAAATCAAATGTTTATTTATTTTATTTTATTTTTTTATTATAATTTGTTTCGTTAAATTGAACATTTAATTAACTGTTTTAGCAAGATTTCATAGACAGTTAATATTAATAACCATCCTTCCAGAATAATACAATTCCAACTAAAAATTTAGTATTAATTTCATTAATTGTAGCAAGTTTTTGGTTGTTTGGTTACTATTATTATTATTATTATTATTATTATTATTATTATTATTATTATTATTATTATTATTTAAATATTACACTAAATATGTTTTTAATCAATCAACTGCTCTTAAACGAAGTGCATCTCCTAGGTTTGTGCCTCAAGCCCACCGGACAGTATCTAGTACAGACTGTATTCAAATATAGTTTACCAAAGGCTTTTGTTTGTTTTTCAGTATATGAAAAATATCCCCTACTGCTAATGAGAGAGAGAGAGACAGAGATTTTTTATATATATATATATATAAAGTCATCTAATAGTATAGTTAAACAAAACAACTTTAGTCCTATAGCTTTATCTTCTCTCCTTTTATAAATCGTAGTTATATGTACTGCTATAATACATAAGTTCTACTTTTATTATATTAGTGGGTTGTCTAAATGTTTACCCTGACCAAACTGAAGGTAACTAATAGAATCATTATCATAAATAATCATAAGTTTCTATCTTCTGTTTCAATTACTTGGGTCACATTCCTGTGTTGGTATTTATTCCAATAAAGCTTTGCGACATGTAAATTCAGTTACTGTACCGTTATCGCAAGGATCAGAAAAAAAGAAAGAGTATAATTATGAGAGTGTAAAATGTGTGAGAGAGAGAGAGAGAGAGAGAGAGAGAGAGAGAGAGAGAGAGAGAGAGAGAGAGAGAGAGAGAGAGTAATTTCAGTTATGTATTTCTAACTTTTATGTAAGACTTATGCAAATTAAAACAAAATGATGAACTTGGAGTTTTGTTTAAACTTTTTGTTTATTCCAAATATTATATAAAAACGATTACCTCTATTTAAATAAAGCAGCATATATTAGTGCTTGCAACTCAATTTGCTTGTATATCTAATAAATTTTTCCAACTGAAATTAATTGAAAGACCATTAATCTGCTCCACCCCCAAAAACAATCCCATATTTTATTTATTTATTTATTTTTTGTAACGTGTTTTTAAATAAGAAAAAATTATTTATAAATGACAAATATTGTTAAAAAAACAAAATATAAGAGAATGTACACAAATAAATTGGTTTTGTAAAATGTATTTATCTTGGAGATCAGATTATTTTAACGCCTTTGGCTGGAGTTACACCCTTTATCGACTCCTTCGGCTTCAGTATGGTACATATCATAGAAGTACTACACTCATACTGCCTAGCCAAGATGACTACATGCACACCTTGCTCATGTTTTTCTATTAATTCAAGCTTTAATTCAATAGACATTATTCACTTCTTAATCTCAGCACTGTCCTTTGCACTCACTTTCTTAAGATCCGTGAAAATTTGGCAAAATACGGCACAAAATGCAAGCAAAATGCAACAGAAATGTTTCCGCGACCATGTAACCACGTGAAGTAAACGAGTGAGATGAAGGATGCTGGCCGGATGTGTTGTTCTGAAGCTCGCTCGTAACTCGGATTTCGGCTCGCAACTCAAAGCAAAATCGCCCAGGCAAATGCTCATAACTCGAAAAACTCTTAAATCGAGGTACCACTGTATACTAAAAATATTATAAATGGTACAAAGGTGACATTAAAACAGTAAATGGTTGACCATACCTGCTAACAGTATAGTATTCTTGAAATATCTTAAGGGGTGGCTTTTCACTTTAGACTAATTCATTGAACAACCTAATTTTACGAAAGGAACTTTGTTGTTATGTGAAAAATGCCTGTGTATGCACATGCTTGTAATTATAAAACGGTATATATATATATAAGTGTGACAGACATGCTGGTTGCTGCTCCATTATCTTTGTACAAAACTTGTACAACAGTGATCAGCTTGGGATGAGCATTCAGCCAAATACCTAAACGTTTATGTTAGCACACTCAAATTGTAGAGCATTGATAAATTAACATATGAAGTTTATATACATTTATATTTTTATTATTATTTGTATTTTTCTAAAAATCAGATTATAAATTTATTTATTTATTTATTTATTATTTTTTTAAATCAGTAGATAAGTCTTTATATATTTAAACATTTATCTGTTGGCAAAACACTTAATATTTCATATTGTTGTGTTCTATAATAATAATAATAATAATAATAATGTAAGCTTTTAACAGTTCTCTGCATGTTATTAATAAAGAGATAACGAATTCTTAATTATTGTCACACAAATAGTTCCTAAAATATACAATATTTATAAAAAGAACATAAATACATACATTCAACTGTTATCATTTTTAAAAAATGACCAGAAAGTAAACAACACTCCATCCCAATAAAAATATGTATATTTAAGTAGTTACAGTATCCAAAACACGTTCTGAAAAAAAACACCCCAAAAACCCTAAAAAGAAATTATAAAGAATATCTCTCCCGTCTTAAAAAAAAAAAAAAAAAAAATTCCCCAACACAATAGCAGCAAAAAAATAATAGAAATATGAATTCCTGCAACAATAAGGATAAAAACAAAATGAACTGTTAAGTGTGGTTTAAAGAACTGAATTAAGAAAAACAAAGCAGAAAATAAATATAATATGTTATTGCACATATAAAATACTTAAATAAATTGTTGATTATTTATTGTTGGCCCATTCTAGGCAGATTCTCCTTCTACTGTAAAGAATTTCTTTTAAAATGCAAAGGATATTGAAATGCATCATATATTAATGATTTAGTAGATGAAAATATATGATCTGTGATTTTTGATAATACACTTAATTATTAACAACAATAAAATAATAATGGTCATTTCTTAAAAACATTTGAGGGGATCTTTGGTTTTTTGATAGGTTGTAACATAAAATTCAAGTAAAACAATGGGTGCTTAAATGCTGTGGTATTACATTTTTCCAGCAAAAGTTTTTCACCTTATTCTTGAACTAACTGCAATATATGTAAACAGTAATTGTTTATAATCTTCCAAGATCACTGTAAAAACCGTTTCAAAGTTTTATTATTAAAATGTATAAGTGCTGTAATATAAAGCCTGTGATTCATTACTTATTATCAGTGTAGGCCAAAATATCTGAGATTTAATAATGTTGATATTCACTAATCATAGCTACAACAGCAATACCTGGCTTACCTTTTACTGGATGTTTCATATCAAATTCATAGTATAAGAACTGCTTGCCATTTTCATATTCACAAATTTGGTTTTAAACTAATTTTTTAATGATACCTATACCTAGTATTTTATTTCATTTCATTCACTAACAATATATGACTTTTAGTACAGTCTTCATCTCTTTAACCTGTTTTCCTAGATTCACCAGCAAACTGACAAAACATTCTTATGTTGTTTCCATAATCACTGATATTTCCAATTGTAAGTATGTCTGACTTAGTATTCTTAAGAGGACAGGCTATGTAAAAAAGACAAAATCTGAATAAACAAAATTGTTTTTTTGTTTCAGGTGTTTTCGCAAAAGGAAGTGCACATAAAAAGATTAAACAATGCATAGCATCACCCCTTTATCCATAATAAGTGGAAATATGGTTTAAAAAACTCCATTTTATGTTGTTTTTTATTTTTATTTTTTTGTTATCACCTATCTTTTTTTTTGTACTATCCTAATGGTGTATGAAAACTATTTGTGCTACAATTTCCAAATTTGGAATATTAGAAAATTTAAACATTAAAATTTTAAACATTAAAAAATGACAGAAATAAAATCTTTCAAAAAAAAATCTTTTGAAGTGTGTAAACAAAGACTAATTTATTTCTGTTATTTTGTAGAAGTATATATATATATATATATATATATACACACACACACACAGACATGATATATATATTACACAAACAAAAACATTCAAATTCTTAGGTGTCACATTCACTGGTCAACTTAGCTTCGGATGCCACATACAGAACAAAATCACATCTTGTAAAAAGACACTCAACTTTCTGGTGTTAGCTAGGGAGCACACAAAACAAACACACTAATTCTAAAATGCAAAGCTTGCATCCTCTCAAGACTTGATTATAGAAACACAACCAAACATTTTATGAAAAAAACCTCAATATAATACAATCCAGCACCTTAGAATAACTGGAATTTACAGCATCCTGTCAAGAAACAACATACAACCATTAAAATAAAATGCTATCTTAAAATCCATGCTGTCAGCAACAATCAACCCATCAAGGATCTAATCCCTGATCAACCAAAAATAGGAACAACCTTGAAAACTCACTTTCACTACACTCTAATTTTGCAACAAAAGGCAGCCATACTGAAATGGAGACTTTAATCAAAAATGAAACAGATGAAAAAAGACTTCTCACTTTTTGAAAAAGCTATATTCTTAGTCTTGAACAACTAAAACTTTAAACTAATATCAGCCAAATGAAAATTTATCACCACATGTAAATACACTGATCTAATAATCTCCACTTTCAGAAAGATTATTACTGTGTCATGTTGTTATAGTTATTAATATTTATTTCTTATTATTTTTTTTTATTATATATATATACAAAAACATGAAATGCTTTGACAAGTTCCCATGGTGAAGTTCCATATGCTTGAACTGTCTCACCCTCTTCTTGGTCTGTTTTGTTGAAGAGAAATATTTCATATATTTCATTGGCTCGGCCTATGCAAAACTGCTCAAATTTTCATTGCATCTTCATTTTGTCCAAAAGAAAATCTATAGTATATGTCAATGCCTTGTTCACCTAAGCATGCTATGACAGAAGTAATCTGTTTAGTTGACCTTTTCTCTAATCATATTTCAATTTCTTAACTGCTCCATTGGCTTTTGAACTTTCTCTTTGCTATAACGATATTTTCAATATTTCATGTTTGAACCTCTGGTTCCCTTTGAATATAAATATTATATTGAAAGTGGTGTCTCAACATTTGTTCAGCTACTTCTTCGTTCTAATTTTCAGCCAAAAACCAGACAAATGGATCAAGAGGAGAAAAGTCTGTTTGCCCGTCTAAGATAATTACAAATACGGTTATTTCCTTGATTCGTTGAATCTTTTTGTCTTTAACGATTTAACACCAAACTAATTTTGCTAACTAAAATGATAAAACGAAGCCGCATTTTCCTGTTTCTCTCTAATCTTACAATACTGATTGACACAGCAGGCTTTAAAAGCTTTAAAACAATAAATGATCAATAGGAAACAAGAATAACACATGATATCTTATAAGTTTAATCTGTTTATTCAAACTGTGATCTATTTGTTTGAAAGAACTGACGTCTGGGATTATCACTGGAATTGTCTGCCACCTTTATTTCAGTTAAACAAGAATAAATAAAACCAAAGTTGAAATGATAATGTATTATATAATAAAACCAGAGATTGCCCTTATCAGATATGACATCATAATTATTCAACTCTTTAGTCATTTCATCTTGTACACTGTCATCTCACAACTAAGAAGTTCTCTAAAGATGTTATATCCAAAGTTACCATGATTCCACAACTGTAATGGCACCTGATGTCACGTGTTTGGTACCTTGAACCATCGCAATACATACTGCCCTTTGATTCTGTTGTTCATATTTTTATTCTTGGCAGTTGGCTCGGACAGGTAGAGGGTTTTATCGTGAAGTGAAGACGTGAGGTTGAACCCAGGCGTTCCCTCTCTCCAGATGGCTTTGGTTGAAGAAATGAACCGTCCACTAGTTTAATATGTGAAAGGCTGTCACTGGTAATTGTTTGACAAGTGAAGGTAATACATAGGCAGCCCTTTTATGAGCAAATTCATGGAGCTGAAAATTATTTGGTTAAAAAAATGTACTTGCGAATGTGAAAGAGAACGATTATTTCTTCATTTATCTAAAATGGAATTAAAATGTGTTTGTTTTTGTAGCAATAAAAATAACCCTGTCTAAACTGTTACATTTACAAGCATTATATATGATGTCGGCATTCATTATCATAAAATAAAACTTCAATATTGTAATATATAAACAATAAATTGTCTAAAACATGCAATTAATCAACAGCCAACAAATGCATGATACTATTCTAGTTACACTTGTTTGTTCCTCTATGAATGGTACAGGAATACATTTAAAGTTAGATAAGCTAATTAATAAAACAAATTAATTGGAAGACAATAACTGAAAACACCTATTACAGCACAAATCAACATTACATGAGTTTATACTATAATTGATGCAAATGCACACACACACACACATACATGTATAAATTGTAATTCAAAAATGTATCATTGTTCATGTTAAATCCAGGAATGCTTTCAAAGAATATTATTAATAACCCCAGGATTTGGCATTAGGATGCAATGCATAATACAGTTAATTTTTAGAGAGAAGGGCAGAGTTTTTTGAGGCTGAGTTATTTCGGACCGTCTAGGGAAAGTTTTGGGCTGAAGGGAATTGTTTAGGAGCTGATGGGAGTGGTTTCGGGTTTAAGAATGTGATTTCTGATTGACCGGGGTGTGCATTGGGGCTGAAGTGAGTTAATTTGGACTGACCAAGGCAGTGATTTGGAGATGAGGGTAGTGAAATAGACTAGTCTGGGCGTGTGTTTCATTTCACCGATGTCTGTTCTTCACCTTTCAATGGTATAAGAATATAGGATTATGAATGAAGACAAATATCACATGTTAAATTTGTGACACATTATCTTGTATTATTAAAAAAAAATTGTTTTGTTGTTGGTTTGCATTTTTATTTTATTTTTTAATGTTTTTAATATTTTAACAAAGTCTTTGACAAACATATTTGTTTTTAAACAGCCTTTTATCATTTTTATATTCCATTTCTTTACAGACTGTTTTAAGAATTTAAATCCCACACTTTGACTTGAATTAAAAAACAGGAAATTATTCCAAATATTTATTTACATGCTGATAACCCTTAGAAAGATTTAAATCAAAAGTGTAAATAATAATTTAGGTTTGAATAAATTCAGTTCTTTAGTTGATGTATTTATTTTATTATTATTATTGATGTTGTTGTTGATAGTAGTTTTTTCTTGTGTTAATATTACTGTTGTCACTGTGTTTTTGTTTCTGTTGTTATTATTATTGTTTTGATTTCACTGTTGTTTTATTTTATTTTATTTTGGTGGGTTGTGGGTCGTTTTTATTGTTCTTTTTTTTAAATTTTGTTTTTAATGTGTTGCTTTAAAGATAGTTCTGCTCTAAGAATGAACAACATTTTACAAAGCATGCAATACAAAACTAAAAAGTGAAAGGTTAAGCAACAGACTTCCACTGACATAACTAGTAGTTTAATTTTAATTACCAAAGATAATGGGCAAGACTGTTAAAGATATTAGAGCAGCTAATCTGTAACCAGTCTGCTCTATCTTCAAACAATATTTATGAATAACCCGAGTCTTTTATATATATTATAAGAGTGTGACGAGAGTAACAAGTCTGAATGAATCACCAAAATATCAATAATATCATGAGTAATTGTTATGTTTTAACATTAAAACATAAAGTTCATTTAATTTCCAAATAATTTATTTCGTTTCAAAAATTGCTACAAACAAAAGTGACGCATGCTCCCGGTGGCTTTATATAATACTGTCCCTTCTTCCGGTTCCCTTAAACATCGTAAACTGTAACAATGTTAACTATAACACCATTTAAATACAACACTTCCTCCCCTCCAAATTTTCAATTTACCCACAAATTATGTTATATGTAAATTTCTAAAATAAATTTGTGTGATTTACTAATTAGTAATAATTAAACAATGGAACTTTGAACTTAAAAAATAAACTTTTTTTTTTTTTTTTTTTGAACACCATAATAGTTCAATTACAGTTTATCAAGTATGTTCATTGGTCACATATGGAACTTCAAATCACATATATTATTCTGAAAACAAAAATATATAATAAAAAAAATAACACTAATTCTACAATCTTTCAATGAATTCCGTATTACACATATTCAGATTAAATCACTTTAAATAGTTTCTATCAGTCTTTGAGGTGTTTTTCGAGCACGTCTAGGATATCTTGGGGTAGACGGTATTGGTAGTTGCGGTACATCGTCAACAGTATCGTCGATGGCATTAGAAGCATCCTCTACGGCATTAGAAGTAACCGTTCTATTTTCGATCTCAGTCTCTTCCACCTGAACAGTTGGTTCAACAAATTCCATTTCAGACTCCGTACCAATTGCAGACAGTTCTGGGAACGGGTTCCTATTATCCTCCAAATGCACACATTTACGAAGTTGATCCACATGTCTTTTACACACAAAATCTCCAATTTTCACTCTGTAGGTAACAGGCCCTAGCTGACACAGTACTTTTCCACTCAACCACTTGTCAGATCCTCTGTAGTTCCTCACTTGTACTGAATCTCCAACATTGAACACCCGTGTTTTACTTGCTTTTGGAATAGTTCTTTTTTTAACAGAGTTCTCCAAACTTGGACGCAAAATATCCAATCTCGTTCGAACACGTCTGCCAAGAAACAATTCTGATGGAGTACATTTTGTAGTACAGTGTGGAGTGTTCCGATACGCAAACAAGAATGATGAAATCTTCTGGTTCATGGTTCGTGACTCATGTTCAACTGTTTTCATTGCAGTTTTGAAAGTACGAACAGCTCTTTCTGCCTCACCATTTGAACTTGGATGGTATGGAGCTGATTTGATGTGTTTCACTCCATTTTTCTTAAGAAATGTTTCAAATTCCTCTGCAACAAACTGAGGTCCATTATCAGAAATCAACTGCTCTGGCATTCCATAACTTGCAAAGAGATTTCTCAATGTCTCTACTGCATGCGTTGCTCTGGTACTGGACATTCGAAAAACTTCCATCCATTTAGAATGTGCATCCACCACAATCATGAACATTTCTTTCATAAATGATCCAGCAAAATCAACATGTATTCTTTGCCATGGTTTGGTGGGCCAAATCCATGCATTAGCTGTACTTTTTGGCATGACTGTTTGTTGTAGTTGGCAACACTTACACTTGCTAACTTTCTTTTCTATGTCAATATCCATATGAGGCCACCACACATGCAATCTAGCCAAAGATTTCATTCGCACAATTCCAGGATGATTTTCATGAAGATAATACAGAATATCTGTTCGATATTTATCGGGAATAATCACTCGCATTCCTCTGAGAAGACAGTTTTCCTCCACGGTTAATTCATCTTTCACTCTGAAATAAGGTAACAGCTCTGGTGAAATAGAAGACTCTTCTGGCCATCCATACATGTTATAATGTACAACCCGAGATAATACTTTGTCAACTGCAGTTGCTTTAGCAATATTTCTTGCAGTGATAGGTAATCCATTGACTTGATTTCTCATTGCTTGCTTGTCTTCATGCCAAAACACACTTTCAGATATTTCTTCAGTTTGCAGAAGTGGTAGTCGGGACAGTGCATCAGCATTTCCATTTTTGGTGGTTTTTCTGTATTTAATGTCAAACTGATATGCGGCTAACTGAATAGCCCAACGCTGTAGTCGAGAGGCTGTCAGAACTGGAATATTCTTTTTAGGTCCAAGAATCATTGTCAGTGGTTTATGATCTGTGAACAAAGTAAATCTTCTACCATACAGGTACTGATGGAACTTGTGTATTCCAAAAATTATTGCCAGTGCTTCTTTCTCAATTTGGGAATACTTGCGTTCTGTGGATGTCAGAGTTCTAGAAGCGTATGCTATTGGCCTATCTGATCCTTCATTTCCATGTGATATTACCGCTCCAAGACCATGCGCAGATGCATCTACTGCCAACATTACTGGTTTCATTGGGTCATAGTGCACAAGAATTTTAGATGATGCTAACAGTTTTCCCACTTTGGAAAATGCTTGCTGACAATCATCACTCCATTTCCACTCTGTATCTTTGGTTAACAACGCTGTTAGCGGTGCCACCACTGTTGACATGTTGGGTACAAACTTGCGATAGTAATTCACAATACCTAACCAAGATTGCAACTCACTCTTGTTCTTAGGTTCAGGCACTTTCAGAATAGCTTCAACTTTTCTTTCAGAAGGTTGAATCCCATTTTTGTTCACAATAAATGCAAAGTACTCAACTTCATCTTTCATCAATGCACATTTTGACCTTTTCAGTTGAATTCCATATTTTTCTAGGCGTTTCAAAGTGTTTTTCAAATGTTTCAAGTGTTCAGTGTCATCCTTTCCAGTGACTATGATGTCATCCAAAATGTAACCTACACCTTTTAGCCCTTGAAGCACTTTGTCCATAGTTTGTTGAAAAATAGCAGGTGCTGCAGCAACTCCAAATGGCAACCTTGTATAGCGATAAAGTCCAAGGTGAGTATTGATTGTGACATAGTTCCTCGACTGTTCATCAAGCAACACTTGCTGGTATGCATGTGACAAATCCAGTTTGGAGAACTTTTGTCCTCCATTGAGTTTGCTGAAAATGTCTTCTGCAGTGGGCAAAGGGTACTCAGGCACTTCCAACACAGGATTTATGGTAACCTTGTAATCGCCACAAATGCGAATGGTATTGTCAGGTTTTAAATCAGGTACAATAGGAGAAGCCCATTCAGAAAAATCTACCTTTTCTAGAATTCCTTCTGCTTCAAGTCTGTGAAGTTCATCAGCTATCTTTTCCTTCAAAGCATAAGGTACTGGTCTAGCCTTGAAAAACTTTGGAGTAACATTATTGATGTCTCTTCCATTTAAAATTTAAGAAAATTAAGTTTCATAATACCCCTGATTTTCATTTCTCCTTGCCAGCAGTTGGAATTATATATGTTGCTTTTGAGATTATGATACAAAGTGCTAATATAAATTAAATAATTGTAACTGTTTATTCTATTTTTCAGTAGTTTCTTTTATTATAAATAAATACAAATGAAGTTTAAAACATTGATACAAGTGATTTATTTATTAACTCAGTCTGGTTTGACTTTTTGAATCAGTTGTTTCGTAATTGGTGCAATTTTAATCATAAAAATAAAATTAATGTATTAATTACAGCTATTATTTAGATTAAAGACTGCTATCAGTAAGTTCCTTGTTTTCTTTTTTTAATTATCGTAAATCAACTCTATATTATTATTATTATTATTATTATTATTATTAAACTTAATTGACATTGCTTTGTTTATATACTAATCTTATATTGGTTTTGTTAATTTTTTCTTCTGTATTAAAAATGATTTCTCCTGATTTCTGGATTAAATTCGTAGCTCGGATTGGAACGTATTTTCAACATAATATGGCTGTAGACTACAGATTTATGAAAGAATTTTCCTTCTAGAACTCATGAAATTAAAAGTATGTGTTGTAAGTGAAATGAACTGATATTATTGATATTTGAGTTTCCTTTATTAGTGTTGTGTGATTACAAGTTAAAACATATTTCTATGTAATTGCTGAAACAATTATTTATTTATTTATTTATTTACCATATTAAAGAGTAAAAACCCACTTCAGCTACATTCCAAGGCTTTGTACCATTTAGAAACATAGAAATTAATGATAAACCATATTTCTTCCAAAGTGGGGGGAATACAATACATTTTGAAGTTGATATCTATTTTTCTTAATTTAACTGACCCTAAGAACAATTTTTACTACAATTTTCAATTTGTAATACAGGACATAGCGATATAATTAAATAGCTCTGCCAAATAACAGCAGCAGATTTCACATTTCCTGTTTAAGTAACTATATATATATAAACTTAGCATTGTAAAAAAATGCTAACAATAAAAATGTTTACAGTAAAAAAGGAATGCAGGCATTTTTATAAAAATTTATAAAGATTAATAAATAAGGAGGATTACTTGTGATAAATGGTAAAAACCTAGACACTTTAAAAAATCCATAATATTAATAGCCTTTGGGATATTTAATTACTGGAAATATAAAATTATGATATTATTATAATTATTTCTTTATGAAGTGTCTGTTGCATAAGCTGGGATGATCATCAAGCAGCTTTTCTCAGTCTCCATTCTGGTGAGATTTAGACAACTGAGTGCAGTCTGCTGCTCAGTTCAGGAAAATATATGGAGCTTTAAACAACTTTGTTCTAGTTCTCAAGGTATTACAAACTTCAGATTTATTTATTCTTAATCATAAAAGTAGACTGCATGATTCTTTTCAAAAAGAAGGTTTTAATTCTAAATGATTTTGAAAACAAATACTTATCATAATCAATTAATACAATTTTTGTTTTTAAATTGTTATTTAGATCAACTGGATGATGATTTTCTAAATGATTCAAAACAAAACCAGTTTTTACATGAGATTTGTAGCATCCCTAACAATGGTCATCAAGTGTTTGTCATTCAGCCACATATGTTTACTTGTTAAGTATAATTTGTATGGTAATCAAAGCAACGTTTAACCACTTTCTAGTATCCAGTTCAAGTTATTTACAGAAATTAACATTTGATATGAAATATTTAGTCTTAAACTTTTTGAAGTTTCCCATAAAAATATTAGTGCATTATCTGGTTTGGAATCTTTTGTAATGTAGGTGACATTTTGCAACCAATAAAAATATTTATAATCGTAAATCGGTTGTTGTTGTTGTTGTTGATGCCATTACAATTCATGATACAGCATTCAATAATTTGAAATATGATTGAACACTGTTATGATATAGTAAATAATGTTTTGGGATAATTTTTTAAACAGTAAACTAGCAAGTCATCAGCCAGCTATTGTGTGAATCTGAAATCATGGCAGTAGACTTTGTCACCAAACTCTATCGAAATTATCAGTGAGATGATTCAAAAGCACATTTTTCATGTCCTGCATATGAAAATGTTTTCCTAAATTTCTGTGGTAC
The DNA here is from genome assembly GCA_012295275.1 of Chrysomallon squamiferum. Classification (NCBI taxonomy): domain Eukaryota; kingdom Metazoa; phylum Mollusca; class Gastropoda; order Neomphalida; family Peltospiridae; genus Chrysomallon; species Chrysomallon squamiferum. Next base: position 13,516,888 of record CM022671.1, read on the forward strand.
ATATATAGAAGAACATACATAAATATAAGAACTGGTGCTCTTTAATAATTTAGTATTTATTACTTTAGACTGTGGTGCCACTGAAGCTGCCAGTTACAAGTCAAATATTTTCACCATTGACTTTTTCAAAACTAACAGAACAAATCACAGCTACTCCCAGTATTAGTGCAGTTCTGATTGGTGTTGATCAACTAAAATCTGATCAGTTTCTCAAACTACAGCAGGTGTGGGCTGTGCCTGTATTTGACAGGTTGGATGACAATCTTTACATATTTAACTTTTTAATAATAGTAATAATAATAATAATAATAATAATAGTAATCATAAATAAGTAAATTTTACTTGTCATTATTATTATTTTTTTTTTACACTATTCAGTTATCCCCAAAGACCCAAAGACCAGCTGTTTGCAACACTTGATGTTACAGCCCATGCAGGCAGATTACCCAATAAGATGACAGCTGTTTTCATTGACACAGTTGGATTTATTTCTGACATTCTGCTGGATTTGATCAATGCTTTTGCTGCTACTCTAGAAGATACTGTTCTTGCTGTAAGGAACTAAATAGAACTAACACACATTTTTCATCTCATATCTACTTCTCTCTAAGACAGGGCCTATAAATGTGTTGGACAAACAATAACTTAAAAATATCCATTTTTAGGTAAGAACTTTAAAAATCCAAGCAAATCCAACTTTATAAAAGGATATGACTGCTAATTCCCCAGTTATGTTTAAAAACAAATGAAAATGATTTGTTTTATGCCAGAAGTAACATTTATTGATGTTAGCAATTATTATAAATATTTTGAGGAATTCATATTCAACTAGTTAAAATGAAAATTACATGCATTATCACATTAAAATATATTTTACATTAATATCTTTACACCAGTTTATCCAAATAATTTAATTTGAAGGCATGATTTAATCTATGTAGTTGTTTTTGCTACTTGCTTATTCTCTTCTTGCATCAGGATGCTATTGTACATGTATGAGACATAAGCCATCCAGACCCAGAAGCTCAGCATGATAATGTTATTGGGACGTTAAGGATGATGCTATCATCAGCTCAGATGTCAAATATTATAAGTCTACAATAAAGTTGATTTAATACCATGGTATGCTACTGATTTGAAAATAAAATTACTAATGACAGAGACATGTACAAGAGTTTCATTTGATATATTGTTCAACACATTTTAAATTGCAGCACTGATGAAGCCATCAATGTAAAAAAGAAAGCCTTTTTGGTCTCAGCTAGAACAGGGAAAGGCTTAGCAGAACTGCAGAATAAGATTCAAGATGACCTCATAGCATCAACTGGTCAGTTGGATAAAACCTTCTGCATTCCAATGGATGGTGAACACCTTAGGTAAACATATATTATGTATTCATAAACATTTCATTTGAATTGTTTTGTTGTTTTAGCTGTAGTTATTATTTCAATGAGAGATGAAATGTTCATATTGGAAGGAAAAATAATAAAAGAAATTGTTAAGATCCGAATGCAAGATGTATGTTGGACACATTTTCTAAGTAGTGAACTCAGACAGAAGTAAATGTTTTTAGCACTGACTGGACTACAGAATTAAGTGTTTTTAGCACTGACTGGATTACAGAAGTGTTTTTAGCACTGACTGGACTACAGAAGTAAATGTTTTTAGCACTGACTGGACTACAGGAAATGTTTAGCACTGACTGGACTACAGAAGTAAATGTTTTTAGCACTGACTGGACTACAGAAGTAAGTGTTTTTAGCACTGACTGGACTACAGAAGTGTTTTTAGTACTACTGGACTACAGAAGTAAGTGTTTTTAGTACTATTGAACTACAGAAGTAACTGTTTTTAGCTCTGACTGGACTACAGAATACAGAAATAAGTGTTTTTAGCACTGACTGGACTACAGAAGTGTTTTTATACTACTGGACTACACAAGTAAATGATTTTAGCACTGACTGGACTACAGAAGTAAATGATTTTAGCACTGGCTGGACTACAGAAGTAAATGATTTTAGCACTGACTGGACTACAGAAGTAAGTTTTTTAACACTGACTGGATAGACTGTTTGTAAACAATTGATGAACAAATGTTCTGAAATGTAACCTCAGTATGTTTCTGTATTAATGGTTTTGGTATAGTGATGGTATCGAGGAGAAAAATACTGTTTTCTCAAAGGAGGGTAAACGTACAACTGATGAACCATTGCAGCAGATCTCCCAGGAATGGGAAATGAGCTGGTTTTAGTTTTAAAAGAAAAATTAAATTTAAAACATACACATTTTTTTTCAATATTCGCGATCGTTTGTTTCTTAATTAATTATTTATTAATTCGTTAATTTATTCAGATAATTTGTATCTGACAAAGTAAAACTGCATATGCATATGTGTTCGCATGCTAGTCACATAAAACGAAATGGCAGACGAAATGGCATAATTTCAGCAATGCATTTCAATTTAAATATGCATCTGCATAAAGTTAAAAAAAAATTAAAAATAAGAGAAAGCACGAAAACTGTCTAATTCTTGTAAACAATTATTATCAAACGTTTTGTTTGATAAGCAATTGGATTTATAATTCATGGTTAAAAACTGTTATTATTATTGTTATTATTATTATTTTTTATTTTATTTTATTTTATTGTTTTACCTCCCTTATAAAAGATGTTGAAAAGGGCAACGATGCAGGTGTTCATTGCCAAGTACTTCCGTGATGTGCTAGTAGTTTCGTTTTGTTGGTTTTTACATATTGGTTAGCTTGTCGTAATGAGTGAAAGTAGCGGCGGTTCCGTCTTTGGGAAAGATGTACGCGATCTTTTGGAACATTTTTCTAAAACCACACATAAAGTTAAGGGAGGTGACTTGAAGGTATACACCATTTTAACGTTAACATAAAAATTATAATTTGGCAGAATATAAAATTCATTGTCACGAGTGTATTACACTTTTACAGATTTGTCAGTTATTACAAACTGAATGTGTGTTGAAATATTCCTATTTACTTTTCACAATTTTATTTTTTAAACCATGTAATGTTTACATCGTCTTAATGTATTATGTAATTTTACCTACGTTTGTGAAATCATACTGATACAGGGATTGTAAAGTTAACAACATTAACAAAACTTGTCCACGGTGTTCTTGCTGATTTACACGCGAGAGTGAGACTGACTTTTATCACAATGGTGAAATAAATACAAATTTAATTGAGATATTTATTTATGTTTATTAAATTGTTTTAAATAAAACATTTTCATATTATATGGTTTTTTAAAGCGGATCATAATTAAATGCATTTTATACAAAGAATATATATATAACTGTATTAAGATCTTACTTTATTTTGCATATGAATTAATATTGTAATTTAAACAATGGTAATACTAATAATGTTAACTGTTATAATTATCCAGGGTGATATTATAATGGAAACATGCCAAATGTTGATTGCAAAGGATTATAAATATTCAGTAAGTATACATTCTGAATTATTCATTTGTAAGGTTAAAAATTTCTAAAACAAAATAGCACATTTTCACATTATTATTCTTAGTAATAATTATAAATTTTAGATTTGTGCCAGATCAGTGGGTATTTTAGTGTTTTTAATGCTCCAGGATGGAATGGGGGAAAGCTCACTGAAATGTATTAAACATCTACAAATCATGTATCTTTACATATATACCTCTTTGTACATGAAAAATTTGCTTCATGTTCAACTCTTTAATCCCCGCATCCCATGGAAATAGTTACCCTATATCCTGAGCTCTCAGAGCCAACAACCAAATCTGCAACATCCATTTGATGTCTCTACAAGCTGATTGGCTGAATATTTAATGAGTATGACATTGTTTTTAAAAATGTCCATGATGGTAAAAATGATACTTGTGTGGTTGTAATTAATTTGTTTAATGTCAGGTTTTAATGCCAATGTCTTGTTTTCAGGTTTTGACAAATTTCAATGGTGAACTATGTGCCCATTATCCGGGTAAAATCATTCTAATGGAGTATGAAGTACATGATGGACACCAGAATTATGAAAAGTGAAACATTTATGGTTTTTTTCATTCCTATAATAATTACAATAATATATTTTTATTAAAATATATTTTTAAAAACTTCAAAATGTGTATGTAAGTATGTGTGTGCTTGTATTTATTATATATATATTTGTGTGACAATTGAATAATCTCTCAGTATTTAAATCATTAAAGTATTAACAAATATGTTTATTATTACCTCATGTATTGCTTACTGTCAGTAAACATTTAAATTTTAAACTTTTCACAATTTTCAGAAGTAAGGTATGCATATATGTTTAAACATGAAATCAGTTTTATTACAAAAGAAAAGGAAATGATAGTTTTCATAATAATAATCTTAGCAGAAGTACTCGATATATATATTATTTTGTTTATTACTGTTAGTATTTTAATTTGGCAGCCCTTATTTTATTAAAAGTTATATATATATTTAATCCTGTCATATGGTATTATTTTGTTTTTGGTTTAGAACAGTTTCACATATCATGTTTTATATTTATTTATACAGTTTTGACTAATGTTTTGATTATTTCTTTATGTGTAGTGTGGAGAGTATCTATGACATGACTAAACTGCGTGATCTGTGCAAACAGGCGAGATTTGCTCGATGTCGATCACGTTTTGTAGTTCCTGTTATTTTATTTGCTGGGAAGGTAATAGTAATGATACCTAGATTATTTTTTGTTATAAAAATACAACAGAAAGAAAATCTAACTGTTGTAGAGTTATTTTATATTAGATTTTGTCCATTTCTTATTTATTATATATATATAAATTTGTTCATTAATATGATTATTTAACATTTTATCATAAAGGATATTCATTTTATAAAAAATTTCATCATTTAACTAATTTGCAATTTTTATATTTTCAAATTTAATTCAATTTTAAATTATTATTTGGATTTAAAAGTTTTTAGAAAAACAGTTTTGTTATTCTTTATAGATATGAGAATTTCTTTTTTTAGAAACCTTGGTCATATTAATTTCAGAATATTCGGTTTTTAGCTTTTATATAGTTTTTACTTTAAACATTAAATAGTTCAATTTATTTTTATTTTCTAGCATATATGTCGTTCTGCAACATTGGCCAGTGGAGCTGAAATGTATAGTCGATCTGGTTTTGACTTCTTCTTTTCTGGTTAGTATAGAAAATATTTGTAGTGGTGAGAATAAACAATATATTTAGTGTACTTGAAAATATTTGTTTGCTTTTGTTCTGATTGTTGTTATATGACCATAATATGTGGCAACAACATAGTAGCTACAAGGAATTTACGTTAAAATGTAAAATGCATTTATCAGTAATTTTATCAGAAATGTTTTTATACTGTGCAGATATATTTAGCTTTTGAATGCCAAACACATGTGCCCCACACATAAAAAAAAAAAAGAGTTAAAAAACCTGAAAATACAAAGAAACCCAACAAAAAAAAAAAAAAAAAAGGGACACTGCTTTAAAAAGAGAAAAATCTGTAATTTTATGTGTTGCTCTTCAGAAAATATCTTCTGTTGTTAGACAGTATTGTTAAATATTAATGTATATTTTATGTCTGATATTTTGTTTGTCCAGAACACTATAATAACTAACCCATATTTTCACCATAACTTACTGCCATAATTTTAAAATAATGTGTTTGTAATTTCAGGAGGTGAGAGTATTCCTAATGGCAGCATGTCTGCTGAAGCAGATTCAGGGTAAGATTTAAAATTAAAAAATAAAATTAATTTTGATTAAGTTTGTATCTAGTCAGTGTATGTAATGTGTGCATGGATGAATAAATGTAATGTAATGTCCATGAAATAGTTTTTTCAATAATAATTTTCATGGATTGAAATACCATTTTTTCATCATTATTTTGTTTTCCTATACTGAAACACTTTTTCAATATTTTATTTTAATATGTCATCTTTTTCATACAAGAAATTTATTTTTAATTTTAAATGAGATATTTTCATCGTTTAAATCATTTTCTTTGTTTGTATAAATCTGTTATAATGCTGTTGTTTTATATCCATGTAGGAATAAGAAGGATTGAAGAATGTGTTGAGTATAATCCTAGTTAATTTTTTTATCAACAGCAACACCAATATATTTTGTTGTAACCAGATCTCCTGCCTGCCATGACAGAATATTATATAAAAACTGGGCATTTTGTTATCTTTATATTGTTTAAGAAGAGTTGAAATTACTTTGGATGTTGTGTGTTACAGAGACTGGCAGCTGTTTGATCGGTATCGTGGACAGGATAAGAAATTGTTGAAATGTCTCAAAGTTGGTTACATATGTGATCTGATGGTGGAGAAGAAGAAGGTCAAGTTTGGAATGAAGTGAGTTACATTTGTATAATCTCTTAATAAATGATATAAATTATTAATCTGTTATTCATTGTTTAATTGACATGTTTTGCATTAATACTGGAAGTAGACAAATATTAAGACAAAAAAACTACTGAATAATGACTTTTTAAATAAAACTTGGCATTTTCCAGATATCTCAAATTACAATTATTGTTATATTTTGTTTTCCTGGGAACTAATAATCTATTTTATATTTTTGGAAACAAGTGAAGACACAAAAATCACATTTTAAGATATTTTTAAGCTGTTGTTGCAGTTATATTTAATACAGATTTTAATTATTACTCTCAGTCAATCTTATCTGCAGATTTGGCATCTGCAGTTTTCACCAGCAACAGAATAAAAAAATATATTTTTTTAAATCTGGAATATTCTTGAAACATATTCTTATAGTGACATACAATATACTAGAATATGGTATTAATATGAGTTCATGGACTTTAGCAGTTCGTACCTTTACATAAGTATCCTGAACATAGCTGGTTTTCAGATATCCACAGAGGGTCCTAGAATGACATAGTTGTTGACAAGGTGAGCTGATTGTTTGCAACACTGCACTGCTTATTAAAATCAAGCACACTGGTTTAGACTACAAAGTAATATTTTATTAATTTCAGCATCACCTCATCGGAAAAAGTAGACAAGGAAAACCGATATGAAGATTTCACAATTCTGTGTGCACCATATCCCGGTTTGTACATGTTAAAATATACAAATAAATTAAACACAACAGTAATAATTTAATTTCAAATATATATATATAAATATATATTTATGTATCTGTGAGTGTGTATGTATGTGTCTATGTGTGTGTGCATGTGTGTGCAATTTTCGGCATTTAAAAAAATTAAATACTTAATAAATATATTTAACTAGTGAGGCAAAACTAGCTATGTTAATCCATGAATGACACAGCTATAGACTTGAATGGTTTTCAATTCTTGCAGGTTGTGAATTTTTCAAAGAATGGAAAAACAAAGCAAATTCAGGTGAAGCCATGTGGTATGACTGGAATCAGGTATGTTGTCATTTGGTCCAGACTGAGTATGTTTTAATGTAATTACCACAGTATTTTACAACTTCTGGGTTTATTTCTGTTGATAAAATATGTTACAATAAGAATTGATTGAGAATAGATTAGTTTAGAATTGGATTCATTATTTTTAAATTGTTTGCCTGAATCATAGAAAAGACATACTATATCATTATATTAAAAATATAATGAACAGTGAGCAAAACAAAATAAAACACAACTAAATATAATAAGAATGTTAAAGTTCTAATCTTTTATTTATTTTGCTGTGAACTTGATAGTTGGTGTTCTGATAAATAATGAAGTGAGAAATTAAATAGGATGTTTGAATCAGAATAAGAACTTATTATACTTCTTAAAGTATAATGTTTTTAATAGTAATAACTATTTAAAATAGTACTAACAGTAGTGTTGATGATAATAATACTGAGTTACAAACACATAATAAATTGTCATTAATAGGATTTTAATGATGCTCTATTAGACATTCCTACAACACCACTCTTAGCTCAAGTTTCAGTAGACTGGAACCGTTACAAGGTAAAACAGTATTCTGTCATAATATACTTACCTAAACTAAAATATGCTTGCATGAATACATACACCCATTTTATTTAAAATAGATAGAGTATCTGAGCTTAAGAAAATAGTTATTTAAAACTCTATCATTAGGTTTAATATTTATTTAATATATATATATCTATGTAAACATGAATTTTTTATTTGTGATTTATATAACTAACTGAGCTTCCTGTACATTTTTATCATCATTTCTTAAGTCTGAATAATACCATGCTAATTTTTTTCTGACAGTTTTTAAAAATAAAAATCAGATAAGTTTTACTGACATCAGTGGCTTTTCTGAAATAAATTAAGTTTAATATTTTGAATGTAAACTGTCTGCATTCTAATATATAAAATTTGCTACATGTTTTGTATTTTAGGAATGGGATTTAATCCAACTTACAGCAAACTACTTGAAACTTTTATTACGTATCATACAAGAAGGTATGAATTTAATTCTTATCTTAAATATGTTTATTATTGTCATCATCATAATAATTACCATAGCAGTTATTTTCATTATTTTCATTTTATTATAATTATTTATATATTTTTCCATTTCCAACATCATGCGTTTTCAATCTATATTATAGAACAGTATTTTACCCCTACTTGAATAATCTATCTTTTGTTTATTATTTTCTTAATATATGATTTATTATTGTTGTTTTTCATGAAAGTACAAAATAAAGAAATAAAAGAATACTTTAAGTTAAACATACAAGCCAACAAATAAAAATGATTTTAATTGTACTGTGTTTCAGGTGACTCAGGGTTGTTGGTTCATTGTATCTCTGGCTGGGACCGCACACCCCTCTTCATATCACTTATACGACTATCTTTGTGGGCTGATGGTGTTATACATAGGACTCTGTCACCTTCAGAAATTCTCTACCTCACTCTAGGCTATGACTGGTATCTGTTTGGGTAAGTGTTCAAGATTCTAAACCATTATAATGCATTAAACTGTAAAGATGAAGTGCATTTCATTACAAAAAGGAAATTTTAGGGTCACATGATTATGCACCCTCCCTGGAGCAGAAACATATGATGTTTATGGCTTTCCCTTGACCATTTCTGTACTTTATCTTGTTACTTCTAAATTTGATTACTTCATTGTTTTTAAGAAAATGTAAATTGATTATAATAATAATTAAAATATGTTAAAGTACTTTTACTGAGGTGTATTCTGAACTTGTGTTTGTCAAATTTATTTTTGCAGAATAAAAAACAATTCATTATACTTAAATAGAATAGTTAAATGACTGATACAAGTAAACTTTATTGTACATCAATAGAAATAGTCTAAATAGCTTAAGTCTCAGTAACTACTCACATGAGCTAATGAGATTCATTAATAAAAATTACTGTGCTATTTTTATCATCTGAATTTTATTTCAGACACAGCTTAGCAGACCGAGTCAGTAAGGGTGAAGAGGTGTGCAATTATCTTTATTATTAAATACATGTGATTTAATTACCAAGATGTAGCAAGAGAATTACTGGTTTCATAAAGAGAAACACGAATTTTACTTTCCTAATGTGAAAATTTGAAACATCTTGTAGTTTATCCTTTAGACTCACAGAACTCTTTAGAACTTAGCCAAATGTTGCAGTTTGATGCTAACATCACAGGAATGTGTAATATGTGATACTATGGTTTCCACAAATAGGACCACAAATAAACTATATGACTATGGATTCAAGTGATGGTTATAAATAAATCAGTTTTCTTTTCTCTAATCCAATTACAAAATCATATTTGTCATCTAACAGCCTTTATTGTAAAGATTTATAAATGTCTGCTATGATATACATTTGTTATATTTTTCCTTTATTTCAGATCATGTACTTCTGTTTCAGTTTCTTAAATCACATAATGACAGATGAATTTTCAGTGAAGAAGACAAAAAAGTTAAAAACCTTCATTTTTAAAAATCCATTAATTGTTTATTTTACTGCAAAATGTATGTAGTCTTTAGTAGGAATACATTTTATATTTTATTTTTTGTTTGAAATAACAGATATTTATAATATTGAAATTCTATCATTATTTAAAACCAAAACAATTTTGTTTCAGTAATTTTAGAAGTTTTATTCACATAGAATTATTTTCTGTTAAAATAACTGACGGCAAATTGTTAAATTTTAATGTGTTCAAAGAAATGTCAGTAAGTTTCAGCTAATAGTAAACAAGCTTTAAAAACAGATTTTTATTGTTTTGTGTCATATTTTAGAAAAATCTCATTACATTTTTTATAGGCACTCAAATACAGTGGTACCTCGAAAAATGAGTATGTCCAGCTTACAAGTTTTCCAAGTTATGAGCAGTCCCTGGTCGATTTTTTGCTTTGAGTTGTAAGCCAAAATCTGAGGTGTACATGTAGTCAACATGCCTCGGCAGTATGAGTGTAGTACTTTTACGATATGTACCATACCGAAGCAGAAGGAGTCAATAAAGGCTATAACTCCAGCCAAAGGAGTTAAAATAATGTATAAGCTGCAGACCTCTGTTCATGAAAAGATGGAGGAACCCTAACCCAGTACACTACAAAACCAATTTATTTTTTTACATTCTCTTTTATTTTGTTTTTTATACATTTGTCATTTATACATACATTTTTCTTATTTAAAAACACATTACAAAAAATTGGGTTTTTTTGTGGGGTTGGAACGGATTACTGGTATTTCATTTAATTTCATTTGGGAACATTTATTTGATGTACGAGCAAACTGAGTTATGAGCTTGGTCATAGAATGAATTAAACTCGTAAGTCAAGGTACCACTGTATATTACAGTTAGTATTATTGTTTTGGTTTGTGTTGTCGAAATATGTATTTAAATACTTTCTTATATCATAACTAAAATATATTGTTTTGTTATGTGTTGTAGAAAAAATTCTTATTAAATTCATGAACATTTATTATTAAATATATATTTTTTAATTTCTAGACTTAGAACTCACTGTTGCTATTTGTGCATTATAATGTAGACAATTAAAACCCATCAGTGCATTTGTTCAAATTACAGAAAGATTACCACTGGTAGTTGTCCCTTGTGTTACAATACGTCTCAACACTGTAGAACAACTCACAGTGTAGATTCAGAATCCAGTATTCCAGCTGATGGAGTCCTGTCAGGTTTGTTTCATACACAGATTTGTGGTAGTTGACACTGTACTCAGTGATTAACATGTTTGAATTTCATTTGAATGTGTTATTTTTATTATTTAATTATATATCAGTAATTTTCATATCACTGTCTGCCACATAATAGCTGATGTGGTTTTTGTGCTGAGGTGTCATTCATTCGTTCATTCTCTGTATTTAAAATACAGGCTTTTGTCATAATAAATAAAGCATCAGTCTATCAGACCTGCCAGTGCCACATAGTTGGTTTATCTCATGCTGTGGTATGTGCATTTTTAATCTGTTAAATAGCAGAAGTCAAAACATATTAATTTATGAACAATATATAAATCAATATCATGATTTAATTTATTTATATACCTTTTTTGTCCTTTTTGTTCTCAGCTATTAACATCTCACAGCCAAATCACAAGGGCAGCAACAGCAGCATCAATAGCAGCAGCAGTTCAGAGATGGGACCAATATTTTTTGTGTCTGGTGATGAGTTTATTGTGCAAGAGTGAGTATTCTGTGCATGGTAAATTCTCTTACTTAAAGTATTAATATATTTATACATAATGTATAATAAGCATATGATTTCTTTCATTATGTTATTTAAGTCCAGGCCAGGCATTCTTGAACCTAAGAACATTTAAATTATGGATCTTTGTTTTATTGCAGTAATCCTTGTTATAAACCATCCAACTCTTTGTCAAAAGAAAGGCCTAGTCCAATATCCCACGAGTGTGTGATGCAGACAAAAGATTCTCCAAGCTTACAGTCATGGGACCGAGCTGTTCAAGGGCAAAGTCTATCAGGCACTGAGTCAAGGACTAATCCAAACCATTCACTGTGTTCATCCAGTCCTGTGTCTGTTCCTCAGATCAGTCGATATAAAGACATTGCTAAGTCAAATTCTTCTGGTGTAGGCAGGTATGTTACTGTAAGACACTGGTTACATCAATTTGCTTTGTGAGCATGCATTTGCTTCATTTTGGTATTATTAAAAAATTCATCAGTGTTCCTTATTCTGCTGTATTTTTAAGAATTATTTTTAAGAATTAATTTTAGCTGCTTTTTATTAAGTTAATGTACTGATATTTATTTTTGGCTGTATTTAATAATAACGAGCTTTTCAAAAACATTTTTTGAGTTTTTCAAATATAAATTTCTTAATAAAAATTAATTCATTAACTTCTGTTCTGTGTATAAGGTGACAAATACTGGTAAAATACAAGAAACAGAAGAAAAGAAAATTTCATGTTAAAACAAATGTAAAATTAAATTTTATTTCTTATAATAAATAATGCAAGAAAATGTTTGGTAATTTTAATATTTTTTTTTAATCTGTATTTTATTTTGTTGATTTCACTGCATTCACATTTTCAATATTTTATAAACAAACACTTTAATATGCAGCATAATTTCACATTTCACTGACAAGTACACATCCTTTAAAGAAAAGAAACACAGGCACGCACACACTCACAATATATATAAAAAATACAAAAAGTTGAATTCCCTCATGAATGTAAATAAAAATAACAGAATGTTTTTCTAACTGTAGCAAAAAAAAAAAAAAAAAGAAAGAAGAAGGAAAATAAAGGAAGTAAAAGAAGACAAAAATGAGATTATTTAACATTTGTTTGCCTTGATAAACTTAAAAAAAAAATTACATTATGCTTAAAAGCAGTTATTTTATTTTTATGTGTATTGCTTTAGCTGGCAGATCATTTCAAGTAGTGGCAGTCTGCGAGCTTTAGCTTCTTCTAATGATTCTCCACATTCAGACTCACTGAAATCCAGTAACTCAAGTCATGTCAGTTTTAGTTCGTAAGTTTCATTTTCCCATTACCGAATAACTGAATTGATATTACATTAAAATACATACACTTCTGTGAAATACTGTTTGACAAAGGCTGGAACAATAAAGGTTTTGCTGTTATACAAGAGTGCTGTTTTATTAATGTCACTTGTATTTATGTTGCATTTTAAATAGTAAAAGCAGCTCTCTTTTTTGTTCACTTTCATATGTTTTATCAATAATGAAGGAAATTTCTAAAAAGAGAAGACGTATTATTATTATCATCTTTCTATCTCTTAGTACAGCTACTTTGGACAGACACACATCTTGCTGAATATATAAATTGTTATTCACTTGCTTTTTTCCTTACAGCTGTTTTTGGTTTATTTGTTTGTTGTTTGTTTAACCTTTAATTTTTTTTCCATTTTGTTCAGGTGTAGTGAAGTAACTCAGACTTGTGAACACACCTCACAGAGGATGCAGAAGCTGGAGTCTGTGTCTCACATATTCCACACTGCTTACTCGGAGTCGGCTGTCAGCCACGGAACACCCGAGGCCCGAGGACTCTCATCTCTTCTTGACCAGTTTGCAGAGAAAGTCGGAATAAAGAAATCAAGTAGTACAGTTGTTTAGTACAACTAACATTGTGACCATGGACTTTGTATGATTCACTGTAACAATAACAATACTGTGTTACTGTTACTTTGTTTTCTTTTAAATAAACATATTTGTGTATTAGTTTGCGGCAAAATTGCACAATTATTGTATTCTGTCTTTTGAAATAAACATAAAACTGAATGTTGGCATAGAGACGTACACTGTTGTGTTGTAATGCATACAGTGATACACCCAAATATGTTAAAAAATATATTCCTTAGATTTTGGTTAATGTCTTGTTGACAACATTGTTATCTTACTGAAGTGGCTGGACAGAACTCTCTTAGTATTATAATGTCCAGTACCTGCAGCCATTCAAAAGTGTGTTATTAAAATGTCTAATAAAGACAAAACAGATATTTTTTAAAATGACAGTGTAGATCAGGAATCGTCTGAGGGTTAATTTTATTTGCAGCCATCAAGGAAAACAATCATAATAAAAAACAGTAACCCTGTAGATAACAAACGAAAGTTATAATCAGTGGTGGGATTCAAAGATTTAAACAACAGGTTTTCTCACTAACAGTATTTATTCAGTTAGTCAATGGACTGCCATATACCACAGTCTACCAATGGAAAATATTCATTATTTTCCAAAATTTAAAAAATTTATAAAATTAAAAATTAAAATAATGGTTAAAGCATCATTACATTAACACTGAGGTGATTGTGTAATATGAAGATATATATGTATATGTTTTATATTACAGTGGTTATTTCTGATCTGCTTTCCGGGTGTCATTAAAACATTTTCCATTTTATTTAGTTGTTTTTTTGCTTTTTAAATTAATGTGTTGGATATGTCTCTCACTGATAATGTTTTAACAACTAGTTTGCTGAGCTCATGAAATTCCAGAGCAACAACTTAAAAATAGGTGCAAACAGGTTCAATGGGTGCCAACCACTGGTTAAATAATAACAAAAATAATGAATTCGGAATATTAATTTTACGTAACATGTATATTTGATGTGGAAAATTTCAGTTATCTAGTGTATTTTACCGACCTGTACTGGTAATTGTAAATATATGACTGTGATCATGTATTATATAAACCATAATTTTAAAAATACTACATAATTTTTAATGTTATTTAAGTTACAATCTTTTTAAGAATTATTATTAATCTTTTTTGTGGGTATTTTTGGAAGAGCGTTTCTTGTCAATAATAATCTAAATCTGTGTAATAAGTGAAATTTGTCTTGAATAACTTTGAATAACTGTCTCAGGATGAATTTTGATAATGGTAGTGTATTTTGATATGTTTTGCCATTAAGAATGTACTCAAAAATTTAATTTTAAACTTTTATAAAATTATAAATATACATGTACACTAGCACATTTCAGTATAAATACATAAAATATATACAACAAACCAATATAACCAAAATACTTAAGACTGTTTGGTATATGAGCTTTGTATGCAATAATAATAATAATAGCCACAATAATAAATATAAGGAATTTTGAAAAATGAATCAATGTTTCATACAACCAACATTACAAAATGTATTCTTCAATTAGGCCTACATCCCATTCAGTTTTATTTTTTTAGTACTATACTCTGTGCTTTGTGTTTTTTCCTGCCAATGTATGCAAATACATATTTTATACTTTATGTGTTTTTACAAAAGACTGTTTTTCCTTTCTTTTTTGTCTCCTCTTTTCTTACATACTTACGGTCATTTGAAACAAAATGTTCTCCAACACAAGGAAATCCTTTCATTTTCAGATCATTTTTTACTTCAGTTGTAACTGTGCATGTTGTTTAAACATTACTTTGCCAGCTTCTTGTACATGTAATAATAACAAATGTATTTTAGTGATATTGTTTTTGTATTTTTTTGCTGTTAAATTGTTTTATAATGTTAGTTTAGTCCAACATGAAATGTTTTTCAGTCACTGTGAAATTCTAAATGGTTTTATTTGTTGTATTTTTTAATATATTAACTCTTACTTTTTATTTACAGTTTTATTTTCTATTATTATTTAATTTTTATTTTCAAAGTATATTTAACAAAGCATAACAAAAACCTTATTTATTTATTTATTTAATCAAATAATTTTTGTTTTAATGTAAGCACATTTTTTCACCAAAAAAAATACACATATTACTAATTGTTATTATGTGATGTATGAAGTTACATGGTCATAATGTTGGTAGAAACCAAATAACTTTCTTCTGATTTCAGTAATTAAACACCTAGTTTTAGTGTCAATCACATTTTGATTATCTCATGTAGCCTTTATAGTTTGTAATGAAATATTAATGTAACTGTTATGTATCAACATAAATGCAAAAAACTCAAACAAACCTAGTAGACCTTATGCATCTAAGTATTGTACTGGCACAGATGTTTAACCATATACAAATTTACACAATGTGATATTTTAATTATTTAAATATAAATAATAAAAATTAGTATTTGTTAATACCAAGAATAGTATTGTTTTATACCTCTAGTGTTTATAGCAGAATTGTTTTATTACTTCAGCCGTTAAAAATGTAAGAAATAAATATATATATATATATATATATATATATATATATAAATGAACACTAAAACAATAATTATTTATCAGTTGCATATAATTCATTAAAATATGCCATTAAGGCATTAATATTAAATGATTTAGTACATTATATATAAGGTGTGGGCGAATTGTGTGTGTGTGTGTAATAGATCAACCAATGCAGTTTTGAAATAAAATACTGAATTTTTCAGGATATGTATATTTAGTGTTAGTTGTTATTATCTGAGATTATAATAGAAAAATATGGGGTTTTGGGACTGGTTGCTTTTTTTTTCTTTGCTTTCTTTTTTTTTTTTTTTTTTTAATAAAAATATATTATCAAATTTCTTATTTATTTTAGAAAAAAATATGTTGTTGTTTATTCATTATTTAATTCAGTTTAAAAGTACACTGTTTAATGTTTTAAAATAACTTGTTGTATAATAATAAATAGTATTTGATGTAACATCTGACAATATAAAAATATAATTTTATGATAAAATACCTTGTTAAGTGATATGCTACATAATGTAGTACAAAATATATTGTTAACTGATATAGAGACATTAGTTCAGTATTTTATTAATATCCCTTATAGTAATTGTAATTTGTCTACTCTCTTACACAGCATTTTAATTTAACTTTTTTAAACATTTTAAACATTTTAAATTAACTTTCATATCTTGACATCTCTACATTATTATTATCTTTTAATTTAATTAAAGTTTCTAACTCAGCATGGTAAATGGCTTGGGAAATAAAGATAATCAAAAGAACTAAAATGTGAATTGCTGAGAAAATGAAGTTGAATATTATACATGGTTTATATAGATATCTGTTTTTAGCTGTGTAAAATGCAGTACGAGTTACACATGTTATTGCTGTTTTTGTTTTTTAATCAATGATAATAATTTTACTAACAAAGTTTTCAAATAAATTTAGAAAATGTAGAATAACAACATTCAAGTAGTAAAATTGGGGGGAGGGTTGGGTTGTTGTTGTTTTTTTCCTACATAGAGAAAAGACAGTTATACATGCACATACAAATGACATCGGTCATCGTTAACAAATTAAATAATAACATTTTAAATATATTTATATTTCTTGACTTGTATACTAATACGTAATCACAGTTGTAGGTTATTAACTGGCTGCATCGCATTTATCATAATTTGTATTAACGGCTGTTTTATAGTCGCAGTAAATAATCAGATGTCACACAACGTGCTACTGGTAGTTTATAACGACAAAGCCAAAACAAAACCTAGTCATGACAAGGTGAAAGGAAATCCAAGTGGATGTCGCCCAGTCTATTATTAACTGACTCAACTAACCAATCACAATGAATATACTATTTTTAACATTTCACCTCTGTTAATATATATACAGACTGGTTGTACGTAGCGGTCATGGCTTGCTAGTATATGGAGTGCTGTGCGCATTACTGTGATCAAAGATTAATACCTGAACAGGTATAAACTAGTCAACGAAAGTAAAAAGCAGGAAATCAAGTATATTATTTAACATAGGCAACAATTGCAGAGGATCGACCGTCAGGTATTTCATAATTACTAATATTATGTCCTTTTAAGTTAAATTAATAGGGTTTTTTTTTTATGTGATTTGAACAATATTAATAGTATGTGATATATTACTATTAGAGTTCATAAACGACAGGCGAACCAAACGAAGGTTGACAATGGATACAACGGATTGTATGCGCTGTTTTTAGATCATTAGTTTTGGAATGTTTAGTCTATATCGTATATACAGTTTATATTGGCGTCCAGGTCTGATTATGTGGCAAACTGCGAATACTTCTGCTTGTTCCGATGATTGTGACATGTTAGACAGTTAATCGATAGGGCGGTGTTTTGCTTACCTCATCGGGAAGTAATGTGTTTTGTCACTGAAAGACCAGTTCTTCGTAAAAATGCAACTGATATCAGTTTGTCGGTCACGTTTATTTAGATCCTGGTAATTTTCACCTTTTGAAATCGTCGAACAAAATAACATTCATGCTGCCATTTTTATTTTAGTTTACATGTATTCAGTATTGTTATCCAAAACAATGCCACGTCACACAGGAAAAAGTAAATTAAAGAAACAAAATTTTAAAAATTATAAAATGTATAAAACAAGAAGCGTGATTTAATACATTTTATTATTGCTATCCGTGTTCTTGCTTATAGATACACACATTTGTGAACTTTGTGGGCGTGGCAGCGATAGGTCCATGTTGAATGTTTCACGCTACGTGAGTCACGTATAATTATAAATGTTTTGGAGATATGCCATTCGGATTAAGTTAGCATAAAAAGCCGCCTTCACCTAAAAATGTCAACTTGGACTGAGTCAAGCCATTGTCAAAGTTAATGTCGTACATGGAATTAGAATATGCTGATATAAAACAACGAAATTCTGTATTAAGTAATTACTGCAGCTAAATGAGTAAATCAGTATTTATTTCATTTTATACTTTTCGAAACCAATTGGTATTAAATACATGCACATATAATATAATAATAATAATAATAAAACTGGTTGGCAATAATAAGGTGTACAGCTCTTCTTGAATTTATTGAATTTTTTTTTTTTTTTTATATGTTTTTTTTATTTTGTTTGGTTGTTTTTTTAGTTTTTGTAATTGTTTAATCCCTATAATGCCTGTAATATAATAACACTAACAATATCGATAGCTTTGAGATGTGTATAAATTATATTATTTGTAAAAATAATCTTTTTAATAAACTTCATTGTTCAGTTTTTTATCAAATATTCTGACACTTATTTTGCATCACGTGATTACTAATAAATGGTTATTTATAATTTTTGGAAATAATGGATGTGGTTAGTATTAATGAGACCCTTGACATTTTAATCATTCATACAAAATGTAGCAACCCAGATTTTAATCTCATATATTCCTTTATGACACTTGTGTGTTCTGCAGATAATAACAATGAAAGTTTTACCAGTGCTAATTCATGGCAGACACTTATTACAATTACTGTTAATTTATTTACAGTCATAAATCTTCTGCTTATTACATACTTTCAGTCCATGTTACTACATTAATAGAGAGAGAGAGAGAGTCTTTATGTGTCAAAAAATATTTATTGTACACGAACTACATATAAGCATAATACAATATTCATATAATTATGCATATATTTAATACTCAGTTAAATTTATTACTGTTGTTTCTCATGTTACTTCTGTTAATATTTAGGCATATATTTTACACACTATACATAACAAGCATAATAAAGGACATGACACAATATTAGAAAGTAGTTAGTTATTTGATAATGAGACTGTTTCTGATTTTAAACAAATATTATAATCCCAGATGTCACAGGTCATTTAATTGTAATTAGATGTAATTAACATAATAATAAACAAAAAATAATTGCTAAATAAACAAGAAAAATAGTAATCAGAAACAGGTACCACTAATAATATTTCTAGCAATGGTAATAAACAAAAAAAACAAATAAATAAATAACATTAAAAACAATGGGTACTTAACAAGCTAAAGTGCTGATATTTCAAAATAAGTTTAAACAGTTGTGGAAAAGCATTGAACTCAGTTTTTGTATTCAACTTCAGATGGCAGAAAATCGTAAGAAGTTGGTTATTGTGGGTGACGGGGCTTGTGGAAAAACTTGTCTACTGATCGTATTTAGCAAAGACCAATTTCCAGAGGTGTATGTGCCCACAGTGTTTGAGAACTACGTAGCAGACATTGAAGTGGACAATAGACAGGTCAGTTTTACAAAATCTTTAAAATACTTTGAGGTTTTTTGCTGGAGTTCAAGATATGTATTGTATCATAAATGAGATTTATACCCTAGTTTATGTATGATGATTGGATTAATTATTCACAGCTGTCTCTCTTTTCCTGAAGTTCAGTAATGTGGCAAGTAATTAAAATTATTTATTTATTTATTTAATATGATGATGTTGATAATAATAATAATAATAATAATAACAGCAACAACAACAATAACAATAATAATGTACATGGGTATGTCAAATATGATTATGAATTGAAAGCTAATTAATATTTAGCAGATTCATGTTTAGAGAAGAATTATATTAGCAGTATGTTTCCAATTTATAATGGTTAATACCGATGCATAAAATCAAGGTACATTGCTTGGAAATTCAAGTAATTATAGTTGTCATATCTCCAGTGATTATAGTAATTTTAATTAGATAGTATAATTTATTTCTTCTAAAGCAGAACATGAAGAGAAACTGTCACTAAACTTATGTCTAGAAATGTGTCAGTTTATTTATTTAAAAAGTATTTTCATTTAAGCACAAACATTTTTGACAATTATAGAATTTAACTTCTTATATATCAACAGATGGTTTGACGTTAAATACTGAACAAGTTCGTTTTCCACATTAAAATATAAACTGCTTCAAGTATGTCTCTTAATGCACTTATTACGGTTTCTCGCCTTTAAAGAAGAACAAAAACTTGTATAACAACAACTTTGTGTCTCGAATGTAGAAATGTGGAATCGGATTTTTTAAAAATTTTAAATTTTATTTTTGTATTGTTTTAAATAATCACAAGTGGTCATTACATACAGTTAACATTGTTCAAACAGTTCACATATCTTACTACTGGAGAGAGAGAGAGAGAGAGAGAGAGAGAGAGAGAGAGAGAGAGAGAGAGAGAGAGAGAGAGAGAGAGAGAGAGAGTAATAATAATTACTCACTATATTTTTACTGAGGTGTATCATTGTATGTATGTCTGTCCGAGAGAGAAAGTGGGGAGGGAAAGCGCGAAAAATAATTATTTTGTAACATAGTTATAAACACAATCAACAGTGTACAGATTTCCATTACTGAACAACAGTAAAAACCCGATGCAAACGAGGTAAAAGCAGGCTGGAACAAAATATTTTAAATCAATATCAGTGGGCGTTAACTCTACTGAGCTTCCTGGTTCGTGTGACCCAAATAAAAACGTCAACTCATAATAAATTAATATATTATATTTTATTATAACCATAAAACAGTTTATACAGTTATTTTAATTTTATATTCAACAATAATTTAAAAAATTAAATAAGAAAAGAAAAGAAAACAAACAAAACGAAATAAATTTTATCTATTATTTTCTTAGTAATAATAATAAAAAAAATAAAAAAGTGCTACTTTGGCGTGTGATCTATAACGTAAAGGGCGATCTACAGAAAAAAAAAAAATAAAGTTACAGATTTGACCTACAGATTAAATAGCCAAACCCTTAAGATGTTGGCTAAAGATTTTTACAACGTTATCAGCGTCGATGGCAGTTGCATTTTTACAAAGAAATGGTCGTGTAGATAATGAAGAAAATGTTGCACCACCTTGGCTACAAATGAGGAAGAATGCTGGAGATCTTTTCACTGCGTTTCTAGAAGATGTTCGCTCAAGTCACCGATCAAATTATTCAAATTTATATACTTTTAACCCTTGTTTCTGTAACTTATAAATATATAATAGTAGGAATTTGTTTCATTTATGCCGTGAAAAATAATAATAAAACTAACCAATAACAGACAAAATGAAAATTAAAATAAACGCGTAGATCACACGCCAAAGTTAAAAATTTGCTCGATGTAGATCAATAAACTGCCTATATTGAAAGGCTTAAATAAAAAATAAAAAATTAATAAAAGGCACTCTGTGATAAGGAAATCTGGGCAAAATTATCTAGATAGATGAGAGTAATTTGATTGTCGAATATTTCTTTGTGATATAAAACATAATTTATGTATGTTTGTTTAATCGTTAACAAGACCCGAACACAAATAATAGGCAACTGGGTGTCATTCAAAGATAAATAAAACAGGATATATATATAATTTATAAGCATATTCAACCAGTTGTGAAACGTCCGTTTATTATTTTAGGTCGAACTTGCATTATGGGATACTGCCGGTCAAGAAGACTATGACCGTCTAAGACCTTTGTCTTATCCAGATACTCACGTCATTCTCATGTGTTTCTCCATCGACAGTCCGGACAGTCTAGAAAATATTCCAGAAAAGTGGACGCCGGAAGTGAAGCACTTTTGTCCCAACATTCCTGTCATCCTAGTGGGAAACAAAAAAGACATCAGAAACGATGAAAACGTAAAGGCACAGATGGCAAGAAGCAACTGCAAGCCGGTGACTTACGAAGAAGGCCGACAAATGGCAGAGAGAATAGGGGCCGTAGCCTACATGGAATGTTCGGCGAAGACAAAGGAAGGTGTCAGAGAAGTATTTGAAACTGCGACCAGGGCGGCTCTGAGATCAAAGAAGAAGCCGAAGTGGAAGAAAAAGTGCTCGATTCTTTGAACATTTAGGAGTTTTGATAATAAACACGGATGTGAAACATTGCCGAATTGTATCTTAAGCTAATTATGTATGTGGTTTATTGTCAGCGTGAATTATAGACCAGGCGAAAGTTACCTGCTTCCAAATTACAGAGAACAAGGAATCATGCTCGTAAAATGTGAGAGGATACTTGGGATTGGGGAGATAATTAACATTTTTTTTATTTTTCAAACGTTTCTAAAATTAACAAAGCCTATTTCATAACCTTTACCTGACTATGGATCAAGTTCACATAAAAAAAGGAAGGGGTTATGGATAAATATTTAAGAATAATATTTTATATTTTTAATATGGTTTTTAAAATTATATTTTTAATCACTCACGAAGTTCAAAAGGCTCAATGGATCACGATACAATCATAATTATGAGTACCGGTTTAGAACAAAGAGACAGGAAACTTAACATAAAAAGTACAAAAGGAAATCTTTTAACAGTATTATAATCTTAGCATTTTAGTTTGTAATTATTTATCTGTATACTTGGTATGAAAACTTTTAAATAGCTTTGGGGGGTGTTAAATCTTAGACAATCTCAAAACAAAAATCGAATTGAAATATGCTTTCAGAAGCTAGAAGAAACTCTTTGAATACATACGCAAAATTTCTACTCATTCCAAAAAGCAGATTTGCTTAAAATATAGGAAATAAGAGCGTAAAATGTATTTCAATTTTTCATGAAATCAACCTCTCTTCAGGTAATATTATTTTACCGTGGTGACTGTGATCATTCAAAAGATTGTTAAATATTTTTATATGCCGGCTACAAAACATAACGTCCTCTAGATCTCCAAACATTATCACTGGTTTATAATATTTTTATAAACGTACCTGTTTATTGTTTGCATGTTGATCAATAAATACTATATTTATCATTTATTTTACAATTTGTCTTTTGTAAATATGAGAGTATTTATCGTTAATGTCTTAAACGAAGGAACAATAATCAAATAAAAACTCATTTACGCTAATTTTTAGATATTACAACAGCTTTAAAAAGTATGACAAATATTGTGAATGATGTTAATAAAAAAATAAAATAAAATAAAAAAAAAAAAAAAAACGAAGGAAAAGAAACAACAACAACAACAACAAAAAAAGAAGATGGGAATACTTATGCAAATCCATGTTACTGTTATTGTTATTATTATTTTTTTTTGGGGGGGGCATTTTATTATTTTATTTTATTTTATTTTATTTCTTACATGAGGAAGTGACGGAACAGTGGCATTCAAAATGATTCACGTTAAACAGATTTGAACATTAACGTAGTGATAAATCAACATGTGATAATGACTCGGTCGAATCTGGGACAAGCGGGAAAATATTTTGTTGATAAATAATGAATTGCTACTTTTCAAACAGAACACCTGGAATGAGGAAGTATTATTTGATAGTACCGATTCGAAAAAAGACAGACCTCTAGCCAAGCATATTTTTTAGTTCCTGATTTGCCTCTTTCTTTTGGATAATTCCAACAGCCTGAAAGTTTTAAATCCGGCTGGTTTGTAGATGAGTTGATTCCCTCAAATAAAACAACTAAGTCATTTTATAAAGGGGAAAAAACTAATAATAAAAACAGATAAATAATATAATGTAATGTAATATAATATAATATAATATAATAAGGGATCTTTTACGAATTTTTATGTTTAGCACATTTTAAATTTAAAAATTAATTAGTCAATAAAAGTAAATTAATACTCATTTCACACAAAACATAACAATATATTTTCCTGTGATTTTGTTATGAATTTGTGTTCTTATGGGATATTAACAAAAAAACTAATACCATATTAAGGATATCGCAATTATATTAGCAATAATATTCTTTTGTATACATTTTAATTTCTTTTTCTTTATTATTATCGTTATTTTCATCATTATCATCATATTCATCGTTATGGAGTGCTGTGCGAATTACAGTGGTCAAAGATTAATACCTGAACAGGTATAAACTAGTCAACTAAAGTAAAAAGCAGGAAATCAAGTATATTATTTAACATTGGCAACAACTGCAGAGGATCGACTAATATTACGTCCTTAAATTAATAGTTTTAAAAACAAAATGTATGTGATTTGACATCGTCGTTGTCATTTTCATTACGGTCATTATTATAACCACTGTTACAGTGTCAGTGCCTGAAGTGCTCGTTATCATGTCTAGCGGTTTAAAATAATATATGGATTGGTAAATTCTGAATTGTGGCATATATACCGATCAACAGGAGTGTAGTTTATGAGTTATTATTTATACACAGAACATATATTGTAATAATATAATAGAAAGTAAACACCACTAAATTATTTACTGGTTTGTGGAAACCCGAGTTAAAAAAGCAATCAGCTGAATCCTGATTAAAGACGGAATCGGTTCCTGGAGAATCAAGTAATTAACATAAGTTTAAAACGTGAATGCTGCCTTTAAACGTTCATCATCGTGTATTTTTCTATAAAAGGAGATTACTGGTGATCAAACAGATCTTTAATTAATTGCATATATCGGTAGTTAAAGCCAGCTTATTTACTGATTATAATTATTAATACATACTTATTATTTGTCGTTATTTTATATTTTCTCTATTTTATATATGGAGACTAGATTATCTCAAGACAATATATCAAAATTAGTAATTTAATAAAATATTTTTTGCAACAGAAAACCGGGTTTTACGTTTAAACAAAGACGGGATTGTCTTCGTCACTTCTTTTTCATACCTTTGACACTTAAAATATTCCCTTATTAATCCATTCATAGCCTACCTTTTTATATATGTTTTATATACGATTGTTCTTTTAGCTGAGAATGCTGAATAGAACTCCGTTGAACGATAAAATAATAAAAACTTTCACTAGGTCATAGTGTATTAGCTGCCATTCACCTTGCAGAGAGTACAGTGCTATTGCGTTACAATTATTTGCTATACTTACAGCCAGAAAGTTAGTTTCTTTTTATTTTATTAAATAATACCAGCACAGGTAGCATCTTTCTATACAGTAATATTAGCACATGAATATGTAAACAAAAATAGCAATTTTTGGCCTGTACGGTCCACCGTATTGTAACGTTTGCGATTTACCGCGACATCGTGATAACCTCCTTTGAACGGAAGCCAGTGCTATGGTGTACTTTCATCAACTGTTTTAATGTTTTAACTGCATTTATTTATTAACACAATGGCATGGACGTGATTCAGATATAGCAAAAATTGCAACCCAAGTATATTTACCGTCATATATGTCAGTATATTTCTCCAGTATACATACTTAACCAAAGATTTTTAGCCAGTTTTTGTAAATGACTATTACTTCCAAATAAATTAAAATAAAGTGATAAAACTTGGTAATATGTTAGTTGTATATGCCCTGTCGCTTTGAGTAATGAAAATAACACCATTTGTCATATGAGTACTGCACGTGCAAACGAGGTGCTCTTGTGCTGTCAAAAGCTCGTGCAATACGGATGTATTGAAATCAGACTTTGATGCACTGAACCAATATTATCCAAAAACATAAGGAAAAATTTGGATATTTAACATACTTCCGTACACCACTTGTCCGACACTCCGGGAACATGACAATCACCGAACGTCCAGTACTATAATGTTACAGGCTTAACTGGCCACCAAAGTCCCTGACTTGTCCCCAACTGAGCATGCATGGGAATTACTGGATCATATCCTTAATGTCCATGACCTACAAATTACTCTAAACCGGGAATGGAACGCAACTACTGTTCCTGAGATTAATGTTCTCATTAGAAATATGAGACGACGATGTACTGCATCAATAAAATATATATATAGACACATTATTTTTTAAAAGGCTTCATTCTATTAGTCTGGGAATGTTGCAGAACCTTCATGTCATACTTAAGTAAAATGAAAATTTATTTATAATATTGCAATAAATAAAATGAATTCATATTGTAGTTACGGTATTAGTTCGTTTTACGGTGAAGTCTACGCCATGCTTTTAAAATAATTACGCATTAATTCCGGAATTGCCCTAGATCCTGTAATAACCATTTTAAATAAAAATGCTTAAAAATAATAATAATAATAAGAAGAAGAAGAATAGTAACAGAAAACTGGTCTTTTCCGACATTCCTAATAAAAGGGTAGTATGTGCTTTATAAAAATAAAATTAAAAAAAAGTATTGTTAATATGAATATTCATGAATTATTTCTTTATGAATATTCATTAGCATCTTTATTTCCGTCAGACTGGACGTTCGGTGATAGCCATGTTCCTGGACGTGTCGAACAAGTGGTGTACGGAAGTATGTTAAATATCCAAATAGTTCCATAATGCTCGTGGGCACCAAATCCTACAAGAAGAACAATCTTCTGTCAATTACCCAACTTTCAACTCGGAAACGGACACAACTGCAACCGGAGCAAGACAGAAATATGGAAGATAAAATCGTTTATTTAGAATCTTCAGCAGGAACAGATGTGAAATTCTAGAAGTTCTTATGCAGGCGATTCGCTTTCTCTGTACGAAATATTCAGTGACAAGAAAGTGTTAGATATGCATGTGTTTACATGTATGTCAATTATTAATTATGCTTTAAACATATGCTTAATAAAAACATTCTAAATGTAATTTGTTTCAGATGTAAAAAGAATTAAATCTTTGCTGTTATCTCGAATCGAGTTCTTTATTTATTTATTTGTATACATTTTAAATAAACAAATTAATTTTTGAACCGTACATCAATTTGTAAAGATTTACATACAAATACATATTCAGGGAATATTTAGAATAATACAACACAAATTGATGTTTTCAACACGGATTGATACCTACGGTACTTAGAAGTCATTAATTAATTTATTTATTAATTCATTCCAAAATAACAAAAAACAACTAAAGTCTTATTTCAATAATTTGCATATTTAGTGCTCTGTACACTGTATAAATAATTTTAAAATAATTTTAAAAAGAAGAAGACAAAGAAGAAATTTACAAAATCTGAAGCTTGACATCATGTATGTTATTATAAACCTTTTCTCATTGCAATATGTTATATACAAATGCATGTTATTAATATTAATATTAAAATTAAAATACATTGTCATTCATGTCATTATTTCTTCTGAACTAATCTTGTAGCGGTTCTGGTCTCGTGGTTTCCCTGATAATATCAGACGACGGACGTGCCTTGTTCGAACCTACGCCGAAACCGTAAACAATATCGAGTAGTTCTTTGTGAACTAAACTGGTAGAATCGTATCGCTTGAACTTCTCGTAGAACGGTTTCGGTCTGAGAGCTCTTCTTATGTACTCGTTTGACGAAAACGATAGAGGTCTCCTGACGTCACTCTTACAAGTTTTTCTTACTTCTCGATTGCGAAGCTGGACGGTGTAATTTTCACTGTTTTGCGGAATTCGTCTGTGATCTTCGTCCAAAATTGAGTTCAGTATTTCAGCCTGTTTTTCTCCAATCGAAACAGGTCGGACTGACGTAAATTTATCGCTTGTCGAACTGCGTCTAATAGGTCGAGATACTCCGAATGTAGTCACGTGATTAGTTCGTGGCTCATCGGCAAAATATTCTCGTTTTGGACCTTTTGTTGTTCGAATGGGCACGACTTCAGGTGTAACTGGAACATCAGTGGTTGGTATGTGGAGAACCTGGATGTCTTTACGTTCTACGAAAGATGTGTCCAAAGAAGAACTTCTATCAAATGTTCCACATTCACTGTTCTTTTCTTCCGCGAGTTTTGAACTGTTACCAAGTTCATGAACACTACTTACGTATCGATCCCCGTGCAGTGACGTTCGAAACGACCGGTTTCGTGGTGGAAGAGGTGGCCTGGTAATCGTATTTTGATTAGTTAACTGACTTGTTGGTTCAACAACAAAATAGTCGTGACGCAAACATATTTGTGATGTTAACCCTTCATCTTCTGCAGCATTCAAAGGCACGCTAACTCGTTTCGGATTAGGAGGTTCTGCCAGAACAATATCTTCAGCGTTACTATTATTAACTTGTTCGTTTTCTGGTTCATTTTGTCTCTCGAGTACGAAATAATCGTGTGTAGTGATTTCTGAAAGATTTTCCTCTTTGATAACGAATCGAGGGGAGCATCCATCTGGACTTCTCTGTTGAACATTGACGTGACTCACATTATCAAAAGTGTAAACGCAGTTGTTCTGGGATGGCGGCGTCTTAGGACTGTAATCCAAATGATCGTACTCGCACGACATCCACTTCCGTTCCTCTGTTCTGACTGAACGATCTGGTGACGAAGGTTGTGCAGCAACAACGGTTTCTGTGCAGTCAACGCCGTCAGATACCGCTAGGTGATTGTAAATGGCTTCCCTTTTCACAAACTCGGGCTCTACCGAGGACGCCTTAATAGACGTATCCTTACTCTCAGCTTCAGAGATTTTAGAAACTTTCCCGTCTATGGTGTCATATATGCAGTCGACTGTCTCCGGAACATTGGTCATCGATGTTGTGTCCACTTCAGAGTAGATGTGATCGTCTTGGTCACTTTCACTGGTTGACCCATTTGTGCAACAAAAAGGAAAAAATCTTGTCTCATTCTGTAAAATAATAATAATAATAATACAAAGAAAAAAAAGTAACACTAATAACAATTCTGTTATTCCTTAAAACAATTCCCTACAACCTTAAAATCTCTAAAGTAAAAGTGTAAAAGTACTAACAGAAAATTAAAAACAATGAACTGCTGAATTTCTCTTAAGCATTATTTTTCTTCTTTCCTTTTGGATAATGTGATAGGAAAAAATAGAGGGCAATATGGGTTGAGTGAAAGAAAGAGAACGAAACAAATATACTTTAATGAAAATATAATTTGTAATACGCACACACACGCACACACACACACATATACACATATACATTAAACATGTTACAAATGTTATTTTTAAAATAGTGTTGTGAAGGATGGAGGATGCTGAACATACCTTATCCTCGATATCTACATAAACTTGTTGAGTTGCACTGTTTTTCTCATTTCGTGAGGGATCCGAGTTCTTGTGGGAATCTTTTCGTTTTTGTCTGCAGAAAAGAGAAAACCACAAATAACAATAATAGTATAATCAGAAGAAGAATAGCAATTGTTCTTGTAGAAGTAATAGTAGTGGAGGTAGTTGAAGTAGTAGTGGTGGTGTTGGTGGTAACTGTAGTGACAGTAATCAGCCGCAGCAGTAGTAGTAGCAGTAGTTAAAAATGTTTAGCATTAATGTTTGCTAGTTGTCAAAACAATATTTTAATTTACATATATACAGGTTTATAAAATGATACAGAATTCTAATTAATGTTGCTTATACATCAGTTAAGAATTTATTATATAAAATTAAGATAGTATTATTTCTGGAAAAAATATATTTACCTTTTTTTTTCTAATAAATATATTTGATCGCAATAAATAAAAAAATGATTTCAAAACAAATATTATTATACTTATATTTTGTCTTGCTGCATGCATGTGTAATTTTGTTTGAATACATTTTTTTATTTTGAAATTTCTTTATTAGTATTTTCGATGTGAATATATATGGGTGAGTGAGTGAGTGTGTGGATGGATGTATATATATAAGTGAGAGAATACTGAATACTATGTATTATATATAATTATGTATTTTACAATGTTTGTTTTGTCTTGGATATGTAAATTTTCTATGTAATATATATACATAATAATTTTATAAATAGTTACAATAGTTTCTGCGTCCTCTTGTGTGAAGCACACGCTACTGCTATGGCAACCACGAGGAAAAAGGCAAGCACTGAAGTGGCGATGATAACAATAAGAAGACGAGTTATCTGTGGCAAGTTTCTAAACATGTCATTGATGTTGTCTTCTGAAAATAATAATAATAATAATAATAATAATAACGTTAGCAATCATTATTTAATATTAAATAAACAATTAAATAAATACATAAATAAATAAATAAATAAAGTAATTATTTAATTAATTAAAGTGAAAAAGCTTTTGTGATATTATAAAGGTAATTTAAAATATCACTGTCCATGCAAAGTGGTACTATGTGAACATAACAAATTCGTTAATCGTAATAAACATATCAGCTAACTTGTCAAACACGAGTAATATGGAAAAAGAACTGTAAGAATATTTAGAAAACAAATATTACCTGAAAAACCTTTGATATTTGTATTCGTAGAAGTGTCTTGAAAAAGACTCATTGCTGAAACCAATTGTCATACATTTATTTAATAATATTATTATGAGGAAAAGATCAGAATAGGAGGTGCAGTCATTGTTTAAACAGAAGTTTGAATGAACGAAAGTTTAAGGACACCCTGGTGTCAACACTGCTAAGATTTCAGACAATGGTATGAAAATTATTTATTTAAAGAGGAATTTTATTAAAATTATTTAAATGCCGCCAAGTAAATTAAAATTGGGAATGCGATGCGTAAAAAGTTCGTCCTTAACCTTTAATCTATGTTTGAGTATACCTATTATTATAAAAATTATTAAAATGCGTTAATAAACCAAAACATTTTAAAAGTAAATACCACAAAGTTTTCACTAATACTTTTATAATAATAATATATTATTTTGAATATATTATACAAATTTTAACATAATTATTATAACTAAATGTTTAAACTGTATTAATTTTATCAAAATTATTTCATTACTTAGGATGTGGTGCTGGTGATACTTACGTTGTGTGAGATTTTCTACTGATTTCTTCATTATGATGTATTTTCTGTCTGCACCTGACAAAATGAAGTTTAAATCTGAAGTTGAACTTTATTTTTATTACAAATTACACCCAGATATCTTATGTAGATACAGACAGATAGATAGTTAGAGAGGTATTTAGAAAGATTGACATATAAACAGACTTAACAGTTTTATAATGATGTCTTACAAAGAATAGAAACAAAATAATAATCTATGAATCGTAATGGAACAATCAGAAACTGAAAATATTATAATATTATTTACATCCTAATTATAATGGTTGTCATTTATGTAGAAGTAAAATAACAATCAATATAACATGTAAATAATTTAATAACAATTTATCTGATTTTAATTATAACAGCTCCTGGCTTATTTCTTACATTCATACAAAATACAGTTCATTACGACGTCCAAGTTAAAAGTTCTCTATGACACTAACTATTTGTGTTATAGAGTACGCGTTATTAGATAAGTACTTGATTATTCTGGAATTGTATCTAAATATTAATCAATGTTTACCAGTTAGACTTCAGCAGACGTTATGATGTTAACAGGATGCGCCGTTTTGACAAGAGCATACTTTACTTATTGCGAAAAATCCACTTATATCACTTCAGAAACAATTATGACCTCGTTACATCCGTGTGAAAATGTGTATCGTGTTTATTCGCAAATATTATAAATAATAAATATTTATTTATGTAGGATCTATGTATTTCCATGGGAAAGTTTTCTGTTTTAAATATTTTTAAACAAATAAATTTAGAAATTTGATTCTCAAGCAGAAAACAATAAGTATTTGTTTATTTACTTATTTCTTCCAATCTTTCTTTCTTTATTTACCTACTTAATTTTACATTATTTTATTTTATTTTATTTATTTATTTTGTGTATTTGTAAGCATTAAAAGTGAGAAATGAGAAGTTAAAAATCCGCATTTTGTACACATTATCTAAAAACACTAATTGAGAATTTGATTTCAGAGAAAGAAAACAATAAAGACATATTTATTTATTTGTTTATTTATTTATTTATTTATTTATTTATTTATAATTTTAAAATGGTTTTTATGATGGATAATTCCGAATTTATGAAAATATTTTAATTCACCTATTTCCGTACTACTGATTTTGAGCGAAACAAATTATGGTTAGAATAGGTTTACAGAAAATTAATTTGAAATTATATTATGAATTTTTCATTGTCAATTATTATAAACAAATCAAAATAAAATGCAGAAGAAACAAAACAAAAGAAAAAGAGAAACATATCCATTAAGAAAACTAATTTAAGAATATTTCAATAACAACGAGACAAAAATTTGAAACAAAAGGAAATTCGTGTAAAAAGTAATTAAGTAACAATATCAAACAACAAAGCAAGAGAAAAACATACAAAACTCTCAGCAAAATCTTTGTTTAGCGACTGTCAGGGTTCAGACGTTGCACAGTATCGTTACGTATTCAAAATATAAAGGCCAGGATACCACATATATACAAATCTTGTATTTTTCATACGTATATTTGTATGTATTTAGATATGTATCAGTACGTACGTTTATATCTACTTGTATGACATGAGTTGCATTTTTAGGTAACCCAGCATGTCATGTTTACTGTATAGGCATCATAAATTAATAAGTGTCAGTGAAAATGATGAACACTTTTTTCGTGTCATAACGGAAATATTCATCATTTTAAGAAATGACAGGGCTCAAAGATAAACATCAGTTAAATTTTGGTTATAATTAGATCGCAGCACACATTGATTTTGATAGATATAAACTAAGCAACTAAGTAAAAATATGCACGGTTTTAATGTGTTTCTACATGTATCAAAATTAATGTGAGCTGCGATCTAATTATAACCAAAATTTGTCTTGATGTTTATCTTTGAGCCCTGTTTGTTTGTAAAATGATGGATATTTCCGTTATGATATGGATGTATGTATGGGTGTTTGTATGTATGCATGAACGTATATTTCTGTGTGTGCATGACTGTGTGTTAATAATCATTTATTAAGTAACGTACATGTGTACGTATGTATCTGTATTAATAAAATATATAACGTATGTGTATTTTTGTATATTGTGTATTAGATGAAATATGTGTTTTAAGTCTGTCTTTGTATGCTATATATGTATGTGTGTGTGTGTTTGTGTATATATATACACACACACACACACACACACACACATACATACATACATACATACATACATATATATAGTGGTACCTCGACTTACGAGTTGTTCAGGTTACGAGCAGACGCGAGGTCGATTTTGTGCTCTGAGTTGCGAGCTAAAATCCGAGTTATGAGCAAGCTTCGGGTACGCCGCCGCTAGATGGCGCACCGAACAACATAACATCCGCCCAGCATCCCGCGTCTAACTCCTTTACTTCATGTAGTTACCTCGCCGCTGAAGCATCTCTGTAGTGTTCTGCTCGCGTTTTGTGCAGTATTTTGCCAGATTTCTTTTTTCTGGCCATGGATCCTAAGAAAGTGAATTCAAAGGACAGTGCTGAGAAGAAAATGCGGATGATGTCCATTGAATTAAAGCTTGAATTCATAGAAAAATACGAGCGAGATGTGCATGAAGTTGACTTGGCTAGGCAGTACGAGCATAGTACTTCTACGACATGCACCATACTGAAGCTGAAGGAATCGATAATGGCTGTAACTCCAGCCAAAGGCCTTAAAATAATTTGTCTGATCTCCACTTCACAAAACCAATTTATTTCTTTACTTTCTTTTTTTTTTTTTTTTTAATACAATATTTGTCATTTATAAATACATTTTTCTTATACAAATATACTTAAAAAAAAAAAAAAAAAAAAAAAATCGTTTGGTTTTTAAGAGTCCTGGAACGGATTAATGGTATTTCAATTAATTTCAGTTGAGAAAACTGATTTGATATATGAGCAAATTCAGATACAAGCTCGGTTACGGAACGATATAAACTCGTAAGTCAAGGTACCACTGTGTATAGTTACGTAAGTTTGTGAACTATGTATGTGTATGAAATGTGTTTATATAGTGTATGTATGTATGTATGTATGCATGTGTGTGTGTTGGTATGTCTTCATGCTTATATGTATATATATATCAACAATGTATGTATATAACTGCTTGGCATATCATGTAAATCACAAGTTAACAAATTTTTGTAACTTAACCTCGTTAACTCACCTCATTACTATTAAATCTTCATAACAACGCATTAACTTCGTAAATTAAATAAAGAAAATAACGTTATTACCTACCAGAATAAATACAGTTACGCGAATCTGACATAGCAGCGCTCTTATTCCATGACTATTTGATCACTGCTGAAGACTTTAAAGTTCGTAAACAATATACGGATACCAGTAATCACGTGACGCCATCAGTAAAGCACGAGACACAAAGAAACAAAGATGTCTGGAAAGCAACTCCCGGAAATCGCACGACGTTGTTCCGGAAACACTCGAGCTACCTTAGTCCGATTTTACGAACTGCTTGTCTTAACTGATAACTCCGTTGCCTTTGTTCTGAAAACTACTTAGCGTAAATTGTTTGAAACCTATCTTTATGTTACAGGCTTTTGAAATCTAATTAATTAAACAGGACAGCACTTGCTCTGAGAAAACTTTGCTAACTGATGCAATAATAACTGCAATATGGCATGTATAAGATACTACTAATTTTGCAATTATACATACATAAATACATACATACACATACAATATACACACACAATACACAATTATATATACATACATATATATATACATGCATGCATGTATACATACATACATGCATGTATACATACATACATACATAAATATTACATATATAATATACATAATTACATACATACCTAAAAGCATACATAAATAAACACTCATGTACAAATACGCACACACACACACACATATATATATATATATATATATATATATATACACACACAAAAACACATACATACTTATATACATACATGCACACACACATATCCAGACATACATACATAAATAAATGGATAAACACTTAAATATAAACATGAGAGAGAGAGAGAGAGAGAGAGAGAGAGAGAGAGAGAGAGAGAGAGAGAGAGAGAGAGAGAGAGAGAGAGAGAGAGAGAGAGAGTTTTGAATTAAAGAAAACTATATAAATAATAATAATAATAATTAACTAAATGTTTCGTTAACTTCCACGTAACAAAAAGCAATTAAATGTATAACTAGCAGCGGACCCAGAAAGTCAGAGAAAAGAAGATACTGTAAACAAATGCAGAAGAAGAATGAGAATAATAAACACTTTGGTCTGTCTCCAAATTGAAAGAGTAAGTCGATGTTGTCTCATCCCTTGGATCCATTTATATTTCTCTTGTTGGCAAAACTAATCTTTATTTATTTTTTAAAACTTATGTTCCTTACTGATAAAACAGTACTTGAGTAATCAGATTTAACGCATTGGGTTTCATGTTGAAGTGTTGTTTTCTGTCCACACTATACGTCATTTATATCGACTGCTTCGCAGGCGATTCTATCAGCGCGCGCGACACTCAAGAACCTATTACTAGTACTCCACATTCCTTCTCGTTGAAACTGCTGACGACATTTACTAAGTAGTAGTAAGAAAGTAAATAAATAAATAAATAAATTATATGAAATAACATTTCGAAAATAAGCGTAAGTCTGAGTATCTGTGTATCTGTTTGTTTGTTGTATATATCTATACGATTTTAATTTGTTATAAATATATACTACATGCACGTGTATGTTCGAGTGTTGTGTATGCGTGTGTGTGTATATCTGTGAATATATAGTTTTTCATCTCTTTTGTTTATAAAACAATAAGCAGTTTCAGTGTTTGTAAACGGAACATAAAAGATAACATAACACTACTAATGAATAATAATGAGTAATATAAAATTAATATTTATTTCATCAAGTAATTATCTTGAAAGTGGAGACAGTAAGTTTATTATTATGCTTCTTTCAGGTGTACGGAGAAATTAAACAACCTGAAACAAAGTGATCAAGAAGTCTCTTTTTAATGATAATAACTGGTTTTTCAGTTCCAGGTTCTTACCCATAGACACACAGGGTAAAGATAAACCACAACTCCATTAATAACCTACTCACTTGTTAATGTGATACTCATGGTCTCTCTCTCTCTCTCTCTCTCTCTCTCTCTCTCTCTCTCTCTCTCTCTCTCTCTCTCTCTCTCTCTCTCTCTCTCTCTGATTTCTAATTTCAGCTGAAACGTACACTTTAGTCGTATTTTATAATTCTAATAGAGAATGTTATATATACGAATTCTTTACAACGTCAGTTATGAAGTCTAATTCATGTAGACACATTAAAAAATGAATACGGCTATTACTTTTTGTCAGTGTCGTCTGTTGTTTCTAAAATAAAATAAATATGATTCGATTCGCTGTTTTCCCGTATTGTAACGTCCGATATTTCTGCATATTCATTTCCTTTTGATTCTAATATAAAATATAATCTGTTGTCTTCAAAACTATTATTAGGGCTTACTCCATCACTTCCGATAACTGATATGTCCGAGTTAACTTCTTTCGCTTGGTTCACTTTGGTCGAAATTACACCGGCAGAGTTTGATACCAGTCTGTTATAGGTATCTTCAGTTATTTTACAGGTAGATGTTTGTTTTGAAGAACTCTTAAATGCCCTTCGTGAAGAAGAATTAGAATTTGGGGCGCCTCGAAGATGATCGTATGTCGATTCTCCGTCACATCCGGGAACATTTTGTGGAATCGTCCTGCGTATATCAGGAAGGGAGCACTCAACATGTGGTGTTGCTTCTGTTTGGTAGACGTCATCATGGAATATTTCCTGATTTCGATTAACACCTTTAACAGTTTTATTTGTATGTTGATTTGTACATTGGTTGATGACATTTTGAGAAGTATTCTGGTTCGTATTAGAAATGTGTTGGATGACAGATACAACTATTTTCTAAAATAATAAATTCAAATAGAATGTATAAAATAGAATGATATTGTTATATATTGTCACGGAAGATATACATCCATACACAGACATATTTACATACATATATACTCTAACTTAATTAGGCAAGAGTGGAAATCTAATTAATAACAGTACAAACAAATTAGTTTGAAATACGAAAGGTATGTGTACATGCATGTGCAAATTAATTACCGACATTTATTGGATGTCTAACGTTATGAGATTATTAATGAATCAAAATAATAATAATTGACTCCTTTAGTGTCAAAGCATCAGTTTTATATATGAAATTTATTGATATGTAATAGCAAAAAGAATGACGGTAAATATTTGTCACTTTAGATATTTTATAAAACTACAAATATAAATGATAATAATGGATATAATGGATACTTACAGGTAGATGAGAATATGATAATTGTGATTCCTGTTGTTTTCTTTTAATTTTAGGTGATATTTTAAATCTGGATCTGAAAATAATTATGAGTATATAATACTGATTTCATCCTAATTTAATTGTATTGAGCACCTGATAGATTGATACCATTTTTAACTGTTGCTGATCGATTTTTGTTTTCTTCTGAAATAAAAAAGCTATTCATTTGTGAAATTACTGAATATAGTTTAGTATTTCAATCAGTCATTTAAAGAAACCTCCATAATAATATTATCGAACAGTTTTTCTGTAAGGTTATTAATATAATTAATGACGCAATCACAGACGTATAGCGTGCCTGCTGTTCAATTCACTATTATTTATCATGCAATGTTATATTTGTTTTTTCTTTATTATTATTATTATTATTATTATTATTATTTTTGTTGGTTGTATTTTTATTTTTTATTTTTTTTTACTCTCCAGTTTCTATATAAATCTATATGAATGTAATATGTCCTTTAAATGATGTAAGTTGTTAGTCTGTGAAATATTCCCTGATTAAAACAGAGTGAGCGACGTCGCACTTACTTTCGTCTTCCCCTGTACTTGATCCAGACAAGTATGGCGATGACGCATAGAATAACGAAGACTACCACTCCGGTGGCAACGCCAGCAGTTAATATTTCAGAATTTTGTATATCACTTCTGAACTGAGAAACTGTAAAATTTTATTTAAAAACTTTAACTAGAACGTTAATTAGAATAATATATACTGTGTCTACAAACAAATTTCATTACTAATAGAATAAGACATATGTGTTTTATGTTTATACGTATTACAACTTTAAATGTATTAATAATACAGTACCGTTTATGTTAACTGAATCATACCAAAAAGTTCATAAAAAGAAAATAACTCATTATTTTTAGCCATAATCAGTACATAATAAAAATACACTTTTTGTATTATATCTACACATATACTGTGTTAAATACTTAATAAAAAAAATTGAAATAGTTACATCATCTGAAGAGTAAATGTGAAATTTTAAACAAATAATTTATAATATTTAAAAAGATAATAATAAAAAGAATTTAAAATAAACAAATAAATAATAAAAGGAAACAAAAGAAAATTATAAAAGAAAACAAATATCAAAATCAAAAATAGTTTAAAACAAAAAAGTTGAAAATTAACTGAAGATTTATTGATTCATTTATTTATTTAATTCTTTTATTATTATTATTATTATTATTATTATTTATTTATTTATTGATTTATTATCATTATTATTATTACTTATTTTTTATTTTGTTGATAAGAAATGTAAACTCTAATATAACATGACATATGGGTGTCTGAACAATTCATTTAATTTTACAAGCTAACAAAAAAAAATAAAGAAAGAAATCTGACCTTTTCTTCTAGTTATTTTGTAAAACTGTCTGATTTTTAAATTTATTTTACAACACTATTTCTACAAAATAAAGTCGTTTTGTTTAACTGCAGTACCTGTGGTACTTGAAGTTGTTTCAGGTGAGTCAGTGCGATTACCAAGATGAACAGATGTCTCAGAACTTGTGTACCTAAATTCCGCACTCGTAGTCGTGGCTGAAAGTACTGGCAACGTTATCCATGAAGTTATCTTGATGTTTATCATACCTGTTCAGATATTTTAACGATAAACTGTGTTGGATGTATATACCATTGAACTATAGTGCTTCAACGCCCTCATAATCACATTATTGTATTTCAGACAAATTTCGATATAGATGGTGGCGTCCTTTCTTCCAAGTTCTCCACATTTCTAATTTAGCAAATTATATTCTTTGATAACTACTATTTTATATTATAAACATTAGAAACCATTATAATAGATTAACTGTCAAAAGTATATTGTATTTGTTTATAATTTGATTCAACAATATGTAATAACAATATATTATAAAATAAAATTGGAAAAGATAATAAAAATAAAATTAAACAAATAGATACTTAAATAAATAAATAACATAAAATAAAATAAAATAAAATAAAATACACAAAACAAAACAAACTGAAATAAATCATAAACTAAAATAGCGTAAAGAAAGAAACAAAGAAAATAAACATGAAAGAAAAAACAAATTGAAATCTCACATTGAAGAAAAACCTGGTTTCCAGCAGGTGACATCAGTAAACACATCATAAGCTGACAAAAAGGTCTGAAAAACAGAAATAACAATTTACTCTTTTAATGCAGGCTTATTTTTCTATCCTTTTTTTTTTTTTTTTTATGTACAATTATTAACACAAATATAATATAATTAACAATATTTAGGTTGTGTCTAATAGAAACAAAAGTGAACTTCATACAGCCATAAAAAAAGAAATTTTTATTTTGTGTTTTATTTGGAATTATACATGTAGAAGCTAATTTACACTGTTTACACAAAAGAAAATGAAATATTTTGTTAATTATTAATAAATGTGTTATGTTTATTTACAATATTTATAATCCAAATAATAGTTATATTTTTTCTTTTCTACCCTATTTTTTTATTTTTTATCTTAATTAAGTGACTTAGTTTTTTACTTCTTATTTATTTACTCATTGTTTTTTCTTCTTATTTATTTACTCATTGTTTTTTCTATCTGCTTCTTCTTCTTCTTTTATTTTTTATTTTTTGAAATCTCTTACTTATATCATTATTTTATATGGTAATATTTTAAAAGTTAAAGTTATGCTTTACGTCCATCTCTTATTTATGGAGGAAAATTTCACTTACCCACACTGTACTTGTTTACTTCTTCTCCTTCGAGTTAGTTTATACATTGTTTTGTCATTTTTACCATTAGTCTTCACTCTGAATTCAGTCACTCTACACGAGTAGTTGCAATACTTATAAGAACATAGGATATCTTGAGTAAAATAATAATAATAATAATAATAACAACAACAACAACACTAACAACAATTACAATAATATAACAAGAACAGTAACAACAACGACAACAACAACTGTAACAATAATAATAATAACAACATTCAGAAAAGGATAATGAAGGAAAAGAAGAAAAAGTTCTCTTAATACATTAAGTTTTCAGCATTTCACAGTAATGACGATAATGAACACTAAATCCGAATGTCTAAATTAACTGCAGTGCAGAACAACACCTCACAACGTTATCTGAAATTACTAAAAGGTTGTACTGATATCGCTGAAAAGTTTAAAGAATAACGACGTGATAATGATGCTAATTATTATAATAATGATAATGAAGGTAATAATGAATAATTTTAAATATAATTAATAAGAAATTTGTTTCTCGTTATTTTTTTTATTTTTTTATTTTTTTTTTGGTTAGACATGTTATAGATACCGTTCATCTAAATGTTACTAAGTTATCAATTTTATTTTATCAAATTAAACAAACTTTTTCTTTTCTTTACAGTATGTTTATTAAATTTATCTTTCAGCCTTTTTGTGTTTAATGTTAAGTAAGTCAAGCGAGTGTTTGTCAATGAAAAGCATAAAACACATACAAAATTTTGAGATGTTAAATGAACCTGAAAGAGAGAGAGAGAGAGAGAGAGAGAGTGTGTGTGTGTGTGTGTGTGTGTGTGTGTGTGTGTGTGTGGGTCTAATCATTAGATTTGTTGATAAATACATGTAGATACAAAAACAAAAAGACAAAAACGTAGACAAACACATAAACATACTAATGTATGGATCATACACATATGAGAATACGACTAATTATTATTATTATAATAGTTATTGCTGTTGTTATTACCACTAATAATAATGCTATTGTTATTATAATTATTGTTGTTGTTGTTATTGTAGTACTAGTACTGGTAAATGTATATAATAATAATATTATAGATCCTCAGAATTATAAATTAAGGTTCGCTTAAAAAGGACTAATCTTTGCCATAAGTGAAATCTGGTTAAAGAACCAGTATAAAGAACTGAATAACAGTTCAATCTGTTAAACATTCCCTCTTAACCAAGATATTTTTTAAATTACATGTTCGTGCCAAAGCAGGTGTGTTTTGATCATTAGCAGGGTTTAAGAAACACAGGTCAGTATTAGAAATAAAAAATCAAGAAACATCTAGTTACGTAAGACGTACTTGTTCGCTTGTGGCATATTTGGATCCCTGAATTAGATATGGACATATTAAACTCTATGGAATTTGAGTGTATTCTTTATAAAATAAACTTGCACATATATTTCCACAAATATGCAGGTTTGTTAAAACATAATGATTGACAATGCAGTGGTATAAACGTACACCTAGATTTCCAGAGACAGGCGAGATTGTCAGAGCGACAGAGGTTAAGGACTGAGTGGACGACAGATCTCACATCAGAACACAGGGTTGAGATATCAAGTTTGCATGTATCTTCTGGATCCATAAACAGGTTCTCGATACACAAGTAAAACCTGTTACAATAAATAAAACAATGAAGCCTGGAAATTAACACCAATACAAAAGATATTTAAGCACACCCTAGCAAAACATTAGAAATTATCTGTGAAATTGTTTTAAACATGGGTTTAAATAGAAAGACCGACTGAAATATGTTTGCATATAAATAGAATGACAGAAATAACAATCAGTTAGTTAAACGGATAGTTAGATAGCTAGCTAGCTAGATAGTTAGATTCACAGACAGACAGATAAATAAGACAGATAAAAAAACAACAAATTAAAACAAATTTAGTTCATGATCATCGATTATATTTATCACTAAAATCATTATGTTTGAGTTTGATAATAGATAAAGATTTTTTATTAAAACATTTAAATATTTTTAGAAATGCAGTTTTATTTATTTTAATATTCATTTCCTACAGTTTATTTTTGACATAATGATATTTCAATAAGATATACATTTTATATATTTTAACAACATAATTCATGCATTAATATAATACATAGGATGTGCGCTTTTTAACCTGAACATTTGTGATCGACTTGTATCAAGGGCATCTTGTAAACTCCAGTTTGAAACTTGTCGTTGTGTGTAGTCATTATCGTCGTCGTCATAATCCTCGTCCCACATGTGTGGAGGAATCTGCTGAGAAACGTGCTCATGAACTATCAACTCTCTACAAAAAGAAATAATATATGCTAGGAAGTTAATTTGAATGCTACACTCTATTGTCAGGAAAACATTGGTGTCCAGTATTAAAATAAAACAAAAATGCTGCAGACGGACGTATGTGTAATATTTTAATTATACGTGATCAGAGTGTGCAACAACTAAGTAGATAACAGCCATTATCTCCTATCACTAATTACTCGGGCAGTATCATACTCCGCTACTTAATAGATTTCTTAGACTATTTTAAGTAGAAAATTTATGTTAATGAAACTGGTCAAGGACAGGAACGATTGTGTGTGTGTGTTTGTGTGTGTATTTGTGTGTGTATGTGTGTGTCTGTGTGTATGTGTGTGTGTGTTTGTGTGTGTATGTGTATGTCTGTATGTGTCTGTGTGTGTATTTGTGAGTGTATTTTTGTGTGTCTGTGTGTTTGTGTGTGTGTTTGAGTGTGTGTATGTGTGTTTGTGTTGTTTTTATTGCTGTTATAGCTGTCTGTTTGTTGATATTTTCTTCATTATTATATCACCGATAATAATAATAATAATAATAATAATAATAATAATAATAATAATACTAGAAGTAGTAGTAGAAAAGTAGTAAATAATAATAATTGTGATAGTTCCATTTATAGCAGTTGTAGAAAAGGAGGATGCAGTAATAAAAGTAAACAATAATACCAACATTTGTAGTTGCTGTCCTAGTAGTCGCATGCTAATTTGGTATGCTGTACATTACTATTTTTATCGTTATTATTACTACTACTACCTTTCTGTTATTATTATTATAATTATTTATTATTTTACATCTCATCTACTACCGTTTATTACAATGAAATTAAGATTTTGATGCTTTTCAAAGACCGTTTTAAATATTGATTTAAAAAGCATTAGTTACCATCATTAATGAAAAATTAAACTCAAAACATAAGTTCTTTTCGGTTTTTTAGACATTTATCTGTAAGCTACAATTAACATAAAATTACAGATATCGATAAAGGAAGCGTAAAATTACAATTTTGCTTAAAGCATAATTTTGGTCTTTGCTCTTTCCGAAAACATTTACATCATTTTTAGATGAAATGAACAGGAATAATAAAAACAGATTATAAATTCAACTTAATTAACGAAATGGTTATAAATTAAACGTAATGTTATATCTGTGTTATAAAGACTGATTTGAGTCTTTAATTCATTCTAAAGCAAAAATAAATGCATTTTATTAGAAAACAACAGAAATGATACTTTTGTGATTACTACATATTCAGATACAACTGTTCCTTACAACAGCAGCTTGCTACGACTACCACTCTCACTACTTCAGTTATTGTTACTATTACTGCTATTGCTATTAATAATACGTATTATTACTAGAAGTACTACTACTACAACTGCTTCTTCTGAAAGAATTATAAAGAATAATACTAAAGATGATGGTGATAAGAAACAGAATATAAGCACAAACAAAATGAAATGTGAGTCATAAATATGGATGATTAAACGACGAAGACCGAATGGTAAAAACATGAACGAGAAAAGAAATGTTAAAGATTTTTTTTTTTAAATTGGAAATACCTCTGTAACATTTTACTACTGAACTGTTTGAAAGTATTGCAAAATATCAGAATAATGAAAAGGTAACAAAAATAGAATAAAATAAAATACAACATCATTCCAACGCTAGAAAAGAAATAAATCAGAATGATTAAGGCCGATGAAGTAAAAGCAGACGTCTCTGGCTGAAGAAGATGGTGACATTTCATTGAGATCTTGTTCACCAGATGGAGCAAAGACGACTCGTGAGAATACATTAATGATTTAGAATTATTGTGTCCAGCTAAGTAAGGTGTTTTCTCGTAAATATCAAAGTGTATTAATGATTGAGAATTCTCGTGTCTAACTAAATAAGGTGTTTTTTGGCAAATAGAAATCTTACCTTCTGTAACACAACTTCGCTAAATTATCAATTGTTTGAATTGAAATCACTTCCAAACAGAATATTATGACAATACCTTAAATAAAATAGCATAAATAAATAAACAAACAAACAAACAAACAAACAAATAAATAAATAAATAAATAAATAAATAAATAAATAACCAACAGTAAAATGATTGATGAGCTTTTAAAATAAAGTATACTAAACAATAAACAAAAATAATTAAAATAACATTATCATAATTATGGCTACTAGTTATTATACATATATATATATATAGATA
Source organism: Chrysomallon squamiferum (assembly GCA_012295275.1). Classification (NCBI taxonomy): domain Eukaryota; kingdom Metazoa; phylum Mollusca; class Gastropoda; order Neomphalida; family Peltospiridae; genus Chrysomallon; species Chrysomallon squamiferum. Next base: position 13,561,760 of record CM022671.1, read on the forward strand.
AAACAACAACAGCAATAATGATTATGATGATAATGATGATGATGATAAGGATAATAATAATAATAATAAAACAGTAATAATAATAATAAAAATGCTGCAGTAGTATCAAAAATAATAAATGACACGTAATTACCAAAAGGAAAATTAAAAATATAGCAGATCTTCGATTAATGGATTTCATAGAGCAAGGTGTCCTTTGATGCCGAAATGATATTTTAGTATTATAAAATAATAATTTTAATATTCAACGGCTACAGACACAAAATGTCCACAAATAAAAGATATTTAAAAAAAAAAAATAAAGCTCATCGGATATTTTTTTTAGAATACTGAATACTGGGTGATTTGCAGACATACAAGACCAATGAATGGAAGTCCGTTATTTCACTGTTTTAATCTTTATTTGAATTCACGATATCTGAATGATAAGGAAACTGAACTAGCATCTTAAGTAGCTAAAATGGACAAGATATTAGTACCAGTTCAGTGAATTTTAATTAATTCATTTGTATCTATATTAATTTAACATATATATATATAAAACTTTATCTCGAAAATAGATTACTTCTGTTTTGTTAAATACAGTACTCTCATTAATAATAATTACTTACAAAAATACATTTCTACTTACTACAAATCGAATGGAAATCCATATAAAAGTAATGAAAGGTCTGAATAGCTAGACACGACTTCTTTCTGATTCCTTTCTTTCGTGGAGATTAAGGAAGATAGAATGACGTAGAGCACGTCAAGGTAAAGGTGAAATGAGTCAGTAGAGAAGACGTTTGAACATAAATATACCTGCAGGCGTGAGCTGTCAAATGTTTAAATTATTAGTCGCTTATTCAGTAACTCTGTTGCAGGTTTCATTATTATTTTTTACGAAATTAATCGAAGCAAAATATCTAGCTTAATATTGTTTTATTATTTATATTTTACTAATATATTTTAAACAATATTATTAATATCAACATCACGAACAAAATGTTTAGTATTCAGTATTAAGTATGTATGTATGTCTGTGTGTATGAATCTTTTTATATGTATTATATGTGTGTTTGAGAACAGTTTCGTGTCACGTATGTATATGTACTGTCTGTGTAAATGTATGTGTTTGTATGCACATATGTATATATGTATGTAATTATCCGTAAATATATATATAGGTGTGGGTTTCTGTGTGTGTATATTTCTATCCACGTCTGTACAAGCATATGTTGTAGACAATTTTGTTTAATAAGAATCGATATATGTGCGTACGCATGCTTTTGTGAACTAAAACACGCAGAGAAATACAGCTACGCATAAGCAAATAAATATTCATATCATTTTTTACTTTTTACTAATGTAATGAACTGCATATCTGCTTTAATGTTTAATATGCAAAGTAAATTCAAAATATAAAATAATATACCTTAAAAGGAACAATTTAAAAGTCATACAAATTTATGGGCTAGGTTTGGTGTTTCTCTGTATAATTTGGGCAAGGATTGGGGCAATAGCCTGTTTCCTCATTTTACTAATGATTTTATGATGATAGATCGATTAAACCATTAGGTTCAAATAAAAAACAACAAATTACTGTGATGATTTATTACTTAGTATTATAACAAAACAACAACAAAACAACAATAATAATAATAACAGAACTTCTACTACTGTCGCTGCTGTTACTACTACTGGTACTGCTGCTACTACTATTACTAATAATACTAATACTACATATTTATTTACATAAAAAAAAACATTTTCAGATTTTATGCAGATGCATTCGGGATCGTACACAAACACACTTTTGGAAAAATACAAACCATTTCTGAAAACATATTTAAAACTATCCTTTTTAAGTATCTATAAAACTGTCACATGTGAAAATAGTATGCTTACCCAGACATGAATGTACGTATGTATATATGATATATGTAGTTTAGGATTTTGAATATTCTCTGAATAGACTTTGCAGACAGACAATATTCGGGAACGCACTGGTGCAGGAGGACAGAGTCCAGTCACGAGCTTACAAACCCGACAGATGCCGCTGACGAGACTCGAACGTATGGCACCCTTACTCTAAATATTTTGAATATTTTAACATTTGCATATTACTATTTTTAAACCTCTAAATAAAAAGATTCTGATGAAAGTAATTTAAACAAATTCAGAAAGAGGTGATTCAAAATTACATTTATCGTTCAGTTCCTCCGGATATGAAAATACGTGTTGTTCTGTTTCTGAGTTGACGACTCAAATGTTTAACAAGTTCTACCTGATTTGTTTATTTATCTTTTTACACGGGATTTGTTATTACTAAATATTTATAACTAATTTTAAAACAATATAACGATGCAAATTAACTTTCACTTTTATATGCATATTTTGAACAAATTTAGATTATTATTGTTATCATCATCATCATTATCATCACCATCATCATCATCATCATAATCAAGTTAAAAATTAATATATAATTCAAAAAGGAAAAAAGGTATTTGGTTAGTAGTGGCATATAATCGTACGGTCAACTTCTGACCAGAAAAACTCGCATTTGTTAAAAGAAATAAAATACATTTTATATTAATTCTTTATTTCCTAATCCAGACATGAAAGTAACATGGCGCTGCAAAAGAAGCCACTATTGGGGTGCTTGGACAAATCTGACGTCACTGAGATGGCTAAACTGAAATCGGCTTTAACAGCAGAGATGAGAAAATATGAAGATTATTTAAACACGAATAATCATTGTTTCTTGCTGTGTAAATCTCTAGGAGACTTGGATTGCTCAGTTCTGCCTAAATTACGACAAGTCCAAGTGGCTGAGAATCTCAGTATTCCCCGACAGTTGTTCGACACTACTCGTCTATATTCAGCGCAGAAAATACAGACATCTTTAAACAAAGGTGCCCAGAAGACGGTGAAATCATTCACGGCTGGTGAAAACATGAACTTTTATTATATAAGCATAAAATTAAATTTAAAAAGTTAGTTTTGCGTAGAATTTATTTCTTAAAAATCATAATAGTTAATATCACCAGTAATACATATAGGGACTGATACAAACACAACCACTTTATTTATTTCTGGGTGAACCTGATTCTGTGTGTGTGTGTGTGTGTGTGTGTGTGTGTGTGTGTGTGTGTGTTTATTATGGCATGTTTGAAAATATTTGGATCAATATAAGAGTATTAAACCTTTATTAAATCCCATAATACAATTTGAATGATATATAATGAATGAATGAATATATATTTATATTTATATATATAAACAGCGTTTTCTTTAATCTCTACTGTCTTACCCCTGCTACGTTCTATGCGGTTAGTTGTAACAATTCCAATGACGTCACACATATGGCAATATGTAGAAAGTAATATAATGCAGTACTTGAATCATTTCGAAATAATTACTGTAACAAGTATACAGAACTGGGTTTTCTGAGTGATGTTACGACTGATGTCTCTTTGGCATCTTAGAAACAATATATTCGAAGCTCAGCGAAGAAAGCTAAGTGAGATAATAAAAAGCGACGAAATGCTGTTAGAGCGTATTGGATATAACCTCATAGAAAGCATAGACCAACGAGAGTTCACGCTACATAATGTTGTGCAGGATATTTTAGCATTTGTCAACTACGCCCATTATAAGAACAAGAGCCAGTACCGTTTTTGCTGGCTGGCGTTGCACCTAGCTCTTGGAATCTGCTGCAAATTTAAATCCGAAGCTCCAAAAGGTTTAACGAGGCGTGTGTTGTATGTTCTGCTCTTACACAGTTGTGGAATGGACTACGGGATATTTCTCAGAGATCTTTTTGATATGCACATCGGAGTTCACACGCTACCTGACAAGTCAGACTATCTTCTCAAAGTCTGTGCAGGTTTTGTCATCGACCTCAAGGACACTGGTGTCGTGAACGCAGTATTTAAAGGTCCAGAGAAAAGCATCTGGTCACATCTTATTAACAGAGGATCATGCTACTATATAGACTTGCCAATAGGCTGTCCTGTCACGTATATCAGTCAGTCTCACATGAAAGCTTCTCCACTGATCCTTGCCATGTTGAATCTCCGACCCACTGCTGTCCTTATTCTTCTACAGCACGGTGCATCACCGACCGGAAGACCTCTTGAATATCTACTGCGCACGCTCAGCACTTTAGAAGAATATCCAGCTATGGCGAATGCGCCTAATTATTCTATATCGTACAGCAAAGAAATCTTACTGGAATGTCTTCATTACTGCTATAGAGCCATGTCAAAGATATATGTTCGTTTCCATCAGCTAAACGAGTACGAAACTGAACAAAATGACATTTATTTTATAAAGAAACGTGACGAGAAATATTTACCACCATACTGGTTGTCTCCCGCCTCGCTGAAACACCAGACAAGATGCTGCATTAGAAAATTATTAACGGAAAGCGACAATCTGCCAGAAGGAATAAATCAACTTGGTCTCATGCAATGCTTAATAGAGTATTTAAATTTACTCAGCTAGCTGAACATGGGTTTAACCCACCTCTACGTAACATCTGTATTTTATATATAACAACGGTTGTAAAACTGTTTTAAATAGTATCATTCGCTCTGTTTAAATATACAGTTTTTATTCTCGTATTTTTGTCTTTATATGATATCCATTCTGATTTCAGTCTGTTATTTTATTATTATTATTATTGTTATTGTTATTGCTATTATAGCGTAATGGAATAGATGTCACAATGTGATAGTTTGGTTTATAAAACAGGCCATCTTGGTGTTCTGTACTAGCAGGATTATTTTAATGACTGTCAGCTGTTTGCCTGTTAAACCAGATTATCTCAGTATCGTCATGCACATTGTTTAAGCTATGTACACGTCACAGCTCAACCTTATTTTACTCTTTATCTGGGTTTTGTTTATTTTTGTTTATTTTACTTCATTTTATTTTATGAACTTCGTTTAAGTATTAAGATTAAACCTTAGTTCTGAAAGCTCTTACTAATCTGAAAAAGTCACAGCTATGATACTGGCATGCCAAAATGTGATGAATAAGCATAATATTTAAATTTTCAAGGAAAATAATAAATAAATAAATAAATAAAATAATTAAAAAAAAATAATTAAAAATAAAATAAATTTAATAAATAACAAATAAATTTTTTACAAAAAATGAAAATGAAATGACATGAAATGAAAGAGACAGTGATAAACATTATGAAAATGATTTAGGGTGTCGTTTTCAGACAATGACGGAAAATTTAGAATAATTATACTTGCTTAGTGACATTTTCATCAACATTGTTAACATCTATTATTGTTATTTATTGTTTAAGTAAAGAATTTTCACTCTAATTATATGTACATATTTTATATTATTAAATAACTAGAACTACAATGAGGTAGTCTTCATAAGATTCATACCAAAAACAAAAAGCAGCAAACATGTAGCTAGATAGATAGATAGACAGATAGATAGACAGAGAGATAGACAGATAGACAGACAGACAGACTTAGAGATGCATGAATGAATAACTAACTAAATAAATAAACTGGTTTTTTGTGAGAGAAATATACCATCTTTGTTATATTTTTTCTAAATGTTTAAATTTAAATTAAACGTAATATATCTTATTAAGAAAATATTGTTAGTTATAATTAAAATATTTTCTGTTTGAGATTATTAAAGTTATGTCGAATAACAAATAGGTAAAAAAATATCATTCTTAACTTTTTTTCTTCATTATTGTAAAGTAATATGTAATACGTACGAATAACATGCGTACATAAATGTCTTTGAAGCAAACAATTATCACTTTTAAAAAACAATATCTCTAAAAAAAATATCGTTAAAATTGCACACACATTCAAAAATAACAATTAAAAACAAAGGAAAAAAGACTTTCTTCTGACATTTCTCATTTAATGAAAAAAGTTAAGATTGTTTTACCTTCAACATATTTTATATTTATTTATTTATTTAAATGGCAAACTTTGCTGTCACTCTTCATTGATTATAAGTAGACATAAACTATAAATCCGTCATTTAGCTAAAATATGCATTTGAACAATATGAACAAAGTATATCAATGCACTTCCAACGTTTGATAATGATAAAATAAAAGCCATATTGTTAAATAGAAACTTGCATTTCCTTGTTCTTGTGACGTCATTTTGGGATTAAAAATAAATTTTCAAAACAATAAGGAAGAAAGTTCTGATAGTTTTGGTACAACACACTTTTCACAATGTATCCAGTCTATTAGGAATTTTAATGTCCCACAGACGTCATAAAAAGCGTTATGTATAGGATTCGGATTTAATAATTAATTATTATAATTTATTATTAAAACAGGCTGTTGATAGGATTTAAATATAACAATCAAATGAAAATATAAACAGTCCGTTTAAACTATTTATATTATAATAACACTGAAGAGATTTTATATATTCAAAAAACAGTTTTCATTATCTCCAGAAGTATATGATTTTAAAGATTACTGATTTGTCAGTGTATTTTAATACATTACTTTATTATCTAGTTAAAACGTTTGACACCATCTGCTTCCATGACAGGGCGGCGATGAGCTCAAATCACAGCAGTGTACAACATAACTAATCACTAAGGTAACCTTAACGTATTTGTCTTTCATATACCGGTAATAAGGATATTTTTTGAAATTTTCATGTTATAAGTAAAATGTATGGTACTGTCGTCGTTACGGTAAATAATAATAATATCAGTAACACTGGACATTGCCTGCAGTGGAGAATGTGAATATATAAAATTATTATTATTATTATTATTATTATTATTATTATTATTGTTATTATTATTATTATTATCTACTATTAGTTCTCTCATGTCCAAAAATTATAATCTTTACCTATTTTTTAATTTATTTTTTTAATCTCTCTCTCTCTCTCTCTCTCTCTCTCTCTCTCTCTCTCTCTCTCTCTCTCTCTCTCTCTCTCTCATTACTAGTAAAAAAAGTCTTCATGTACACACACTTTGCAGTGTTATAAAATTACTGTTTGCATGATAGTTTTGAATAATTATCGGTAAGAGTCTACTGTCAGTTCAGACTCCTTTAATCTGTAAGATTATAAACTGTTCTCTTCCTTTGATCTGCTTGATTAGATCACAATAAATAAACCAGTGTTCATTAATCAGAAGTCATGACGTCACGCGGTTGAAACCAGCTGCAAATAGAAAGAGAACTAACTGATTCCATTAGTTTCCAAAATACATCAAACAATCATTACGTCAGAAGTCATTATCATAAGTTCATTTTTTTCCAGACGAACAGGCTGAACCTTAATTACTCGTAATATTAATTGTGGTTTTTGGACGTACCGCAGACAAGAAATAATCTTCATGGTATCTCGTTTTTCAATGTATGATAGATGTGTAAATATGAATTTAAATACGTAAAAATAGTAATATTATCAGGTAAAATTAGAAGCATGAATGAGACCAAAGTTATAATATTAACTTTTTAAATTTCAGGATTCAATTTTAAATTATTTATTTATGAAGATAGCAAAATGAAACCCGTTATCGCCAGTATGTTAACAACTTTTCATTTCTACTTCTTCTTTTTTTCTATTTGCACTTTCACATAAACATTAAACATGAACGCACATATCACTGTCCTAAATATTTCGGTCGTGGAGAAATGGTTGGACATTTTCTAAATCGGGTTTGAATAAGGGTTCTTAGGCTTTGTACCACAGTGAATACAGATAAACACAAAGATTTTTCAAATATAATCCTTTTATACCAAATATTTTCATATACTTAAATATTTTGTCAACATCTGAAAAATTCCTCTGGATAAACTTGTAGTTCAACTTCACACAGCTAACAAATCAATTAGAGACATCACAGAAATTGCATTTCACTGTAATTTATCTCTAATCAACCCCTGCAAATCATTTCCTATAGCAATTTTTCCTTGACAATGAAACAAACAAATTGTACATTAGCAAAATTAATCTTTTTTTCTTTTTGCTTCATTATAAGTCTGAAGAAATGTCTAGGAGCGGAAATCGTTTTAAGAAGCCTATAATGACTTTGGATGTTTACCTAGCAATTACCAGTAATTATTTTGCTTTTGTGCAATAAAATTGCTCATTGTAGTGAATTATAGCTTTTAAATGTATGTCAGATGAGATATTTTGTTGACTTTTTTTTTTTTTTTTTTTTCATTTATGTTCAGTATAGTTTGATATTTTTATTTAGTTTTCTTAAAATTATGAACATAGTGATTTTATTTATTTATTTATTTATTTATTTTTTTATAGAAAGTAAAAAGCATTCAACAAATAAATTAAATTATATTAAATTAATAAATAAATCTCAGAAACATTGTATTCTAAAAACTGATTATTTTTAACGGGGTAAGAAAATAATAATGAAGATAATAAAAATAAGTTTAAAAAAAAAAAAAAAAAAAAAAAATGAGAACAGAGCAATTTTGAAAGTAACTAAACTATTGAACGATGCACACGGTTTCTTAATAAAATGTTATAACATAGAAATAATTCTATCAAATCACATCAACTGAACACCGAAGTTTTTAGAAAACAAAACAAATGAAAAAAGAAATCTCATCCTGATTCAAGTTCGGAATATATATTGATTATCTTTCATTGCACAAAAAGGACATTTTTAAGGACATTACAGATGAGTTAAATGTTTTCTTGAATAAAAGAGAAACTTGTTGTCACTGCCTGACTTACGTTTATTAATTAACAGCAAGGAGCCTTAGATTAAAAAAAAAAAACCTGGATCTTTAATTAAAACAACGGTCGCATTTTTCAATCTGCAAGTATTTGACGTTGCTCATGGTAAAAAAAAAAAAAAAAAAAAAAAAATAAAAATTAAAAAAAAAAAAAAAAAGAAAGATACTCAACACGATGCTGCAGTTGCATGGTTATTCTTGACTTTTAGCTGCAAGGTTCTTTCATGTGCTTTTTCCCAAATAGAGATTTAAAATACTGGCTTGGACGAATACTCCATTTACTAGAATTGATCCTGTCACCTATAAAGCACTGAATTATTGGAAAACAAAAAGAAAAGACAATTGTAATAGATTTTAATGAATGTGGAATTACTTAATAACATTTTAACAGATAAATGCAATAACAATCAGTAAAAAGAACAAAAAAAGCGCGTAAGAAATAAAAATGGGAGAGAGAGATAAATTGTAATAAAATTTATTAAAAATTGAAACAATAATAAATAAACAAATAAATATACATATATAAATAAAAGTTAAAAAAAAGGAAATAATAATAATAAAAAATAATTTTAAAAAGTTAGATAAAGATTACTGGAATGTAATTTAAATAAGGATACTGATTTCTGATAATCCTGTTCAATTCTATCCAAATACATATATTCATTTATACAAATTCAAGTACGCAAGCTCACACCGACTTAAAATTATACAGACCAACAGGTTTGTAAATAGAAAACTACAAATAAAACAGCACACGCTCATAATGTAACTACTTAAAGTATGTTATATGTATGTATGTATGCTAGTAGGTATGTTTACGTGTGTGTGTTGTGTGTGTTTGTGTATGTTTATGCATGGATTGATTGATGGATTTGTGTTACATTAGTAAAATATTTATTCAATTTGTGGTTTCTTCTTGTTACCTCATTTTTCCCTTACATATCAGCAAACATCGGGTACTTTTTGTCCATAATTCTGACAGTAAAATTCTACCTTTAACAGTTAAACCTATGTGGCATGTACCATCATGCAGACTGAAAAATTGCAGTTAACATCTGTTGTCATATCGGTCTATGTTATTAATTTTAATTCTGTCATAATTTATCGACTTGAATATAATATTCCATTTATTTTCTGACAAATAATTCTCACGCCATTCAGGCGCAGTATAAATGTGTTCCGCTTGAAATATAATAATTCGATACTAACCTGGATTTTTTGGAGAATCATTAATAATAATAGAAATAATAATAATAATAATAATAATAATAATAATAATAATAATAACGGTAATAATAATGATGATGATTATGATAATCATGATGATAACAGAAAAATTATAGAGAAATAAGGTGGGTAAGTTCTTGTAGTCGACCTGCTCTGAGATGAAAGAATAATATTTTCATAAACTTTCCATAATATAATTGATGTGAGACGTATAATTATAGTCAATCGTGTTTTGACCATAACAGTGTAATCTCTACAAAATATGTCATTATTATACTGATCCTCGATATAAGTATCTGCTAATAAGCAAAAAATAAGTAATTGACAATAATAGTCGTAATTCACAAACAGCATTAGATTACTTGCCATTTATTTATTTTCCCGCCCCACAGGTTAAGATTAGTATTTTATAAGAAAAGGTAAAAAAAAAAAAAAAAGAAGAAATATGTGTTCTAAAAATTTATAATAGTATTTGATTTCAAATCACATTTCTGTTATAAAAGAATTTACTTATCTTTGGTTATAGAATGTCGCGCATGTGTTCGCCTCTGTGACTTGATCAGTATATTTATGTGTGTCTGTGTTGGCCTCTGTTCCACGGACCAACAAACGGTAGCACAGCTCCGCAAACGTCTGGGATATCGCGATTTAGGATTAACCTGTAATTTACCGAAACATTAAACTTTAATACACACAACCGCTGAATAATGCTGTAATAAAATAATGTAAAAACAATATACAGACATAAAAACAGTCTAAATAAATGTCGTACATTATACGTTAAGACAAATGTAGGCTAGGTTGGAGGTAGTTTGTTAGGTCAGGATGGTTATGTGTGAAACTGTAAAATTTACTTTTACCTTGTAGGAAAGTGGGTTGAGAGAGGGATGCTGTGATTGTGTAGTGGGAGTCAGATAATTTACTAGAGGTAAGGTTTCAAGTGGTAAATGACAGTAAGTTCAAATTTTGTGATTTTCCAAAACAGAGATTCATGAAATCGAGGGTCAGCAGTGTATGTAGGTATACCTGTAATTGTGTGTGTATGTGTGTGTGTTGTGTGTGTGTGTGTTGTGTGTGTTGTGTGTATGTGTGTGTGTTGTGTGTGTGTGTGTTGTGTGTGTGTGTGTGTGTGTGTGTGGGTGGGTGTTTGAGTGTGTGAGTGTGTGGAAGTGTGAGCGCGCAGACAATTCATTAACAACTGCCTAGATTTTACTTGTTCTTTTTATGACATTACTGTATAAAATGCATCTAACACATTTCACTCTGTTTTATTCTTTTTGTATGGCACTGAAATATTAATTTGATTAATAGGTTAATACCAGTTAGTTTATCGAGTTGTCTGTTGCTGTCAGTTTGGCGAAAAATTTATCAATAATCGAAAGCAATAGTATCTCTAGAATTAATGGTGTAATGATAAAAATAATGAGTGTTGTCACAAAATGCAAACTCTGTTTCAGTTCACAAATAAGGCTGGTTTGTACTAATTATAAACTGTTTCAGATTTTAATAACTGAGGACCGTATGTGTGACAGAAGAATTTAATAAATTGATCGTTTTGGTAACTTTTTTTTTTTTTTTTTATTATTATTTTCATTATCTCTCGTTACTGACATCATCATCATCGTCATGAATATAAGTATGATTATTTATTATTATTATTGTTGATGTTTTGTTGTTGTTTCTATTATTATTATAACTAAAACATTGACTCTTCTTGAAACCTTTCATGTCTTAAATATATACTCTTTTCCTAGAAGCCATTTCCAGTTACCGACAATATATAATTATTAATATCATATTTTACATTATCGTCGTCTCAAAAATATCGTAAGTCATGCAGCCTTGCAGTTATAATGCCTGTGATACATTAATTATCAGATAACAGGTATTTTATATATATGAACGGTCTAATAAAAGATATTTTTTTCGTTAATTATCAGGTATTTTGCACATTAATTATCAGGTAATTTGTACATTACTAATCACGTAAGAAGTATTTAATATACTGTTTATATTACATGAATTGTAATGATTTATCCAATGAATGAATCTTGTATGTCCTATCAGTACATGTCTGAATTTATTATGCATACTTCAAAGTTCTATTGGATTCCGTTTTTGTCTTCCAATTTTGATTAATAACGAAATATAACGATAAAAAATACTTGCTCCACCATTTTTCTGTGGTCATGACGTCACTTCTCACAGGGTGGACCTGTTTGTTTATGTTTATTCTGACGTTAGTTACGCGTTCGATTTATATGCTATGGCGTTACGATTCCACTTCTAAAATTGTAAAATGGCAGCGTTCAAATTCTTGTAATTTTTATTTTATTCTCTTCATTATTTATTATTAATTATTATAGGTTACTGAAATAAAATAATAACTTGTTACCAAACAGAGTTTTTCTTTGTCAGTTCATTCATATTAAAGGAACACTTTAATAAATATAAGTAAAGTTTAAATTAAACCATAGTGTGCAAATAAATACCACAATTTAAAGATTAACGTAAACAGTTCATTACCTAATCGATTACTTCAGTTGGACTGAACTTATATTATTAAGCTAAAATAGAATAAATAAAAGGTGCCAAATGCTGTTTTATCGTGATCTGTTTCTAAAACGTTTTATGAAAAAAAAAGCTCGTGTACGTAAATAAAGTTTCTGTCATGGTGCAGTCAGCAGCTGCAGGTGGATTTAAATTTAAAAACGAACTCAAAAAATATTGCAAAAAAAGCCTCAACATAACAACAAACAGTGACAAAACACCCAGCAGACAAACTAACATACATACACAGACACACATACACACACACACACATACGTACAATACGTACATACATACATACATACATACATACATACATACATACATACATACATACATTAAAATCAGACAGAGAGAAAGAGATACAGATATTACAAAACAATATCACAATATTTATATTTACACATATGCGGCTTTATAAACAAGTTATATCATACAATTATTGTTTGATCAGTCGTCCATATTACTAAATAAACTGTTTATTTCTTTTGTTTTCTAAACCCTCAATTTATCATGTTTTACAGGCTTTTCTTTTCTATTTTGAGTCCAGGATTTGTGATATCAATCAGCCGTTTAAAACCCAAGGTTCTTAATGAAAATCATATTAATCTATTATGCAAACAAAGGTGTAATAAAAACAATCTATAACTGTCATCAGATGACTGAGATATAAATCTATTCATCGCAGAAATTTACCATTAATATTGCCAATAGACCAGAACATGGCCATGTGTCTTACTGTTTACCCTGCCAGCACAATAGTTTCATTTTCAGACTTTTGATTTTTGTTTTTACTGTGAACTATTACAAGAATAAATACATGGATGAATGGATGAACTAATGTTTGATGGTTAATGGATCTATAAAGTACAATCAATTTATTTTATTTTCTGTTAAACTCTGCGGATTACCCTTACGAATTAACAGAAAAGTTGTCATGTGTATTTTCACGGATATGAAGACGACAAATCATCGAGAAGGTTGATCTTTCTATCCATTATATATACTCAAACGTTCTGCTACATTTAATTAAACATTATATAACTAGATCAGGGATCCTAAAAGGAAGGGAGATGTATGAGAACTGCCAGAAAAACATTAGTGAATAATTTCCTCTGAAGATTAAATGTAGGAAATAATAATTGCTTGACAAACATTATACAATAAAATAAAAGTACTCGTCGTGGTGGTATTGTTAAATAAACTTTAACCATTTATTTAAAGAATGTAAAATGTTATGAATGTAAATGGTTCAGTTCATTTTAAATAAGAGTTGGTATTTAATTTTACGACATTCAGTATTAGATAAATTCTGTATAAATAAGTAAGGACAAATTCGTTTTAAAAACATTACATATCGGAATTAATTATGACTACAAGCAGGTCAATAGCACGAGAAGAAAAAAAAAGTAACTCAGCTGGAGATTACAGTTAATAGTACGCATGGTTTTCATGTTGCTGTATATAATTTTGGATCGTTATCGCTTCAGATACGTATGTAATGTAATTAAGAAAGTTACTATTAACACTTCGCTGCTAACTATTATTGGTATTTTCGGGGATCAGTGAACACGTTTTATGTAATTTAAGAATATGTTACAATGTTCTTATATTTAAAAAATATTTACACACACACACACACACACACACACACACACACACACACACATTTATATACTAAGCATACTGGTAACAACAAAGGATGCATTATCTAGTAACGAACGTACTGACGATTCTCAGCAAGGAATGCTTTATACAGAATCGAGCGGATTGATAACAAACAGATGACATGCAGATAACGGACATCATGTTTTATATAGAAACGAGCGTACTTTTGACAGAGAACAAGGACTACTTTAAGCAGACATATGCTTACTGGTGACGACAAGGAATGTTTTACAGTAATCATTCTGATGACAGCACAATGAGCCAGAAATAAAATACTGATTATTATAATAACTTTGGTTCTGAACCTAATTCTAAATAAGGCGATCATAACGGCATCTGTAGGTTTTGTGTTAAACCGATAACATTAACAAAGGTCAAAAAGTACCGAATTAGACGTCGAGGCAAAGTGACATTTACTGCAACATGTGCAGATTTTACAGTTACTTAATATATGTTAGTCTGTTTTTCAGTAGCATAGTGTACAAATTATATTTTACAGCTGAGTTTCAATAAGGCAATTGGAAACAAACGACTTTTCATTGCAACAAACATTTTCCGTTTATTACCACTGATTTATTGTATAATGTATAATGTATAAATTATATTATGCTGTATGAAAAAAAAAAGTTTAGAAAAATTTCAGTTGCAGAATAATTATTTCCTAAAAAGATATAGAAAATGTCTATGAGAAACTTAATACGTTTTACTATACGCCAAATGGGATTACTAAAGTCCATGTCATTTTTAATACTATGAATGGGAAGATTACGTAAAAGAGTTCTTGCTGCTAATGGAAAATAGAAAGTTTGAAATTCAGCAGAAAATACGTTAAAATGTTTTTAGAGATGCTATTACAAATAATTAATAAAAATTTTGTTATCATGGTCATCTCCATTATCTTCCACATAATACTCAACATCATCATCATCATCATTATCACTGGTGTTATTATTCTTATTACTGTTATTATTATTACGAAATGAATCACGTGCACTCACTACTGTAAGTAGTAAATTTAAGATATTTAAAAATAAAACATAAAACATTTATTATTAATTTGTATTTTTTTAGAAAAGTTGGTATTGCTGATTTTCCTGCTTTTTTGTGTGTTTCTTATTTTCTTTCTTTCTTTTTCTTTTTCTGTTTTTCCTTTCTTTTTTTTTATCCTCTTTTCTTTCTTTTTTTTTTATTTGTGTTTTACAAAACAGCTTTTTTATACTTATTTTCTTCAAGAAAAGTCATGAACAAATATTTGTTTGATTAAAAGTAATAAAAGCATTCAGCGAATCTTGATTAAGTAGAAATCGTATGAGCAGAGTGTAATATCCTTTGACAAATAGTTTTCGTTTTTTTAATATTTTCCCTCTTTTTTTTCCCCTTATTTTTCTTGAATGATAATTATCCATATAACCAGTCGACATACTTTTAACTAAGAATACTGTTAATGCTAAGTGAATGGTTCTTTAAATAGGAAATTTGCTAAATGTGTTTTTGTTTGGTTTCTATCGAATCAGTCAGGAATATAAATCTGTCAGTATACCGATTTGATAACACTCTGTGTTTGGATAACGGTTTTGTTTAATGATAACGATGTTAATGATGATTAACTTTTAAAAACTAAATTAATTTAAAATTCTTAAAATTTTATCAAAATTATGTTTTGGTAATGATTATGATGATCAAGAAAACAAGTAGAAAATTAAATTTTAGCAAAATACAGATGAATAAATTAAATTCAGAAAGTTTGAAAATAGATATACCAGACAGTATTCAAGTTTACAAAGATGAAATTTATCTTTCCAAGTGCGTGTATATGTTAATAATAAATAAATAAATAAATAAATATATATATATATAATACAATAAATAATAATAAAATGAAACAAACATAAATGAGTATTAATATTTAATTTTTAAAAATTGTTTATAATCGTAAAAAAGATATATATATATATATATATATAAAAATAGAAATAAAACAAAAATAAAAATAATGAAAAACAGAAAAGAAATGTATAAGTTTAAGTTTATGCTCTTAAAATTATGTCTGGTCCACGTTTTTGACATTTTAAAAATGGTGACTAACCTTTGAATGGCAAAATCTGTGGTTTCTAAGTTAATACCTATCTTTTTCAATTATTATATATTAAATATGATACTGATTCTTCAAGCAGATTATGTATTTTTATTCATATTCATTTTGAATTGTTCAAAGTTCCTACTGTAGACAAGTTAACAATGCACATTTTTAAAACGGTTCACTGGCTACATATTTCATCACGCATTCCCTTAATAATGTGCATTTACACATTTTTATGTGCGCATTATATCTGAGTTCACTGTGTACATTCTAGAGTGCCAGTTACGTCTATATTATTGTTAACAATTATAAATGTTCGTTTGATGTGTTACTGTTTGCACATTTTGTATTGTTCATTGTTTTCGATTTCTACACGTTCTCTAGGAGTTAATTCACCATTTGTAGATTTAATATATTCAGTGGTAGCTCGATCACCGTTCACATACTCACTCATTATCCTGACACTGTGCTCACTTTTAATATGCTCACTACGTCTTCGTTCACTTTCTGTTTCAAAGTTTTCGTTAGTTAGCCGTTCAGTGCGCTTTGTTTTAACGTGTTCATTTGTCCGATCAGCATTGTAATTGTTGAAAGGGTCGCGACACGTTGGTTCGTTGATCATAATTTTTCCATGCTCAGAGTTATTAGCTGTTCTAGGAAGTGGGTTAGATGAACAAGCATTGTAGCTTGTTCTTTCCAAGAACTGAATGAAATCTTCGCCATCGCGAGGGCCTTCACTTGGTCCAAGACGTGAATCGGCTCTGTAGAAACAGCAGAATGTCGAATGATAACATGACGTTAACTCCTGTCGTATTGCCCGATTCATCCAGCCGTATAATAATGGATTCACAGCGAAGGATGTATATCCAAGCCATAAGACAAGAAGTTCGGTTGTCTCCCTTTGAGCAACATTCCTGTAGATTGCACCATGAGCGTTTAAGATAAAATAAGGTCCCCATAAAATTACAAAAGATGAGAAAATTGTTATTAATGTTTTGATCGCTTTGAAATGACCTTTGTTGGGACGTGGTGTATGTTGAAACATGTGTGCCGACATGGAGCGTTCGGCGACATGAACAACATGGTCATCAACCGAAAAACAGGCACTACATATTTTTATACATGTACCTGGCAGACGGTTGAACTTTTTGGTGTTTTCTCTCAGCCTTTCTGGTTGGGTTTCTGTCAGAACGATAGAAACAGCAGGAGTGGACGGATAAGGACGAATTTGTCTAGCAGCGTCCCGTGCGACTCGGAATATCCCACAATGCACCATTAACAAGATGATGCTGGGAACCACAAAACACCAGACACTAATAAACAAAACATAAGCACGGTCTGTCCTTGAACCCTCCCATGTGAAAGAACAGTATTTCTTGTATATCTGGTAGGTGTAAGAATTCACTCCTAGAAGAGGCAAAGTGGCCAGGACGAAACTCTGTATCCATATAAATGAAATAGCTCCGACAGTCTTGTGTAACGTCATGTGTGCAGCGTGGTGCATCGGCAATTTTATGGAGTAATATCGCTCTATGCTAATTAAACAGAGGTTGCATATGGAAGCATACATCGAGAAAGAACTTATAAAGGCACTGACAACACACCACATCGAGTCGAATGACCATGATTTGTAAACGAAGGAGGAGATACTCACAGGCAGAGTGGTCACAGACGCTAGGAAATCCACAACACTCAGATTAAGTACAAAGAAGTTCGTCAGCGTATGCCGCAGCTGAAAACATCTCAGAACAACAATGATGATGCTGACATTGCCGACAATGGCAGTGCAGTTGACTAGACACATGAACAGTAATATCACATATTTGCTGACTTCGCTGTCTGGAACAGGTTCAGAAGTGTCGTTCATTCTAGAGCATTTTAACCAGTGCTGCGGTTTTGTTTGTTTTTTGAGATTTTTATTTGTTCGTTTATTTTTGTTTTTGTTTTTAATTCTTACTTTTTAACTTATTTTTTTTCCCTAAATAATAATAAAGAAGAATTTAATTTAACCCTTTTATCTCATTCCTAAAAACTTTTTTCTTCCTAAAAGTCAGTTCTGTAGTTTCCTTGACACAACTAATTTAGAGTTATATATTTTTGAATATATGCTCCACATTTACTAAGTACGAAAAATAAACTCGTGTTCTTGTTAATAACTTGCTTTCTTCATTCTTCTTATAAATAGAAAAAGCACACCTCATTTATCCAGCTAAATAGTAACAGCAGATGTATTCGTCTGTGTGAATAACTACACGTATTGCGAAGACGTCTAAATGTCTTGGTAATCAAACTCATTTCTGCAACCAATCGATACGAAAGAACTTTGCTATTCGGTGCTATTCAGCTTAGCAACAGATTTGTAAGAGAGACGTGGATTTGCTCTTACACCTCACAGTACTATGGCTACTAGGTAACCAATAGAAACGTCGCTTTTTTATTATTGGTGTGTCTGACATCTGGTGACTCCGAATAAACACTGGCGGAGGTTTGAACACCGACTGGAGGTAAAGCAAATATAAAGACAAATGTTGAAATGTTTATTATTCTTAGATAGAAATGTTTATTATTCTTTATATATATGTATACATACATACATTCATTCATATACACATACATAAACACAAGTGAAGGTATGTAAAAAAAAAAAAAAGTTCCCAAATTAAAATTATTTCTGTATCACTGGAAAAAGCATGACCCCCCAAAAAAAAAAAACACACAAGAAACAATTTATTTATGATAGTAACTTGCAAGATAAGGAGGAATGATACTTTTATGTTCCAAAATTTCCTGTAATTTTAACCTAATATTTTTAGCTTTACTGAAACAAATACTGTAATTTAAGTTCATTAAATTCTCGTATCTTCTTTCACATGTATCTTATTTTTGCATGAAATTGAAAGTCTGATTATGATGAAGTTATAGGTTATTAATTATGAATAGGTATAATTATAAACATTTAATATACTGAAATAGAATAAAAATTCCGCCAAATCAGATGATTTTGGCCTCTGCTAGGATAATTGTTGGGCCGTGAACAAATTTAGTAATATTTTGCACAAATAAAGTTACGCTTATGTACAGTTCAGAATAGTGTTGGATGAGAAAATATTCACCTTTCTTTAGATGTCTGGATGATTTTGTAAAGGTGTTTATCGTAGGAAAATTAAAAATTCTTCTGATACGGAAAAGGGAAAAATTCAAAAGCGAAACAACGGAGTAATGTGTGTACGATGTAGTGGCGGAAATATTTTGTGCTATATCTGGTGGGACGCCGCTTTTTCTCTGTTTTCTCAGATGATCAATGTACTAATAAAAAATGAACCGTCTTGGCAGGTTTTAAGGTCCAGTCCGATTTAGAAATGAGCTGTGACACCAATTCTGGAGGGGGTGCACAAACACCAGAACTCGAGTCATAGCGAAAAGTACGATTTTCTAAGTACCTATACTTTGTATGTGTTTGTATGTCTGTATACAGACATGTAAGCTTGTGTTTTGTGTATCATTCCTCAGCATGTGAATTTGTACACAAATATATTTTAATAAAGAAAATGATGAAAGAAATGATTAGTTCTGTTAACTGTTGATGCTGAAAGGGAGGAAAAAATATGAATTAAATATATTTATAAGTACTTTCAATCACGCCCGTAACCTCTCTTGGGCTAAACGATGCAGAGAATTTCGTTATTATCTAATTGAATCGTAGTAAAAATTGCCCAACAGAATATTCACACCATTTAAATTTGTATAATATTCTTTCAGCTCTTTATTCGTTTTTGTTTTGTTTGTTTGTTGTTGTTATTTTCTTTTTCTTTTTTGTTAATGTTGTTTGTTGTTTAAATAATTTTTATTAACTTTGTATCTTCATTTTTTTCTTTGAAATAAAAAAGAAAATTTGATGAATATACCTAGGAACATTTTTGTATTCCAATGACATGAATTATAAAATTGTTAGTTAATTGTCTGTCTATAATCACGCATTTTACGTGGAAGTCCGCAGCGGGCGGGACGCACGAATATACATACCAATTCAGCAAATTTACAATGGATACTGTGATGACGTTGAAGAGATGGTTGGTCAAAATGACATCATCACACGTAAAACCGTGGAAGCAGTATACGTCAAAACTTCGTCTGGCTGTATCTGATTTAATTAGCCCTGTTATCGTTTGGCTTAAAACTAGATTTCATACTAATTGTTCGATTTCAGTCAATTAAGGTGATTAACATATCGGGCTGGTCTTTATAGTAACATCATTAGTACCTGAACCTATAACCGGCTCCGCCATACGGATGTTTCTAACGAAGATGAGCGAAGGCTACGGACAGGTACATATTGGATAATGTCTATTTTGTATTTAAATCGGATTTAATCTGGTTTATACATGCTAATATATATCTGATATGGTTAGTTTTTACAGGTAAATCAGTTGTACACTTGAATTCCAAAAATGCGATATTTATTAACCATTTACATGGTCTATATTTTTGTCATTCACTTTTTCTCCATGAGATGTTTGTTTTGAGGTATCTGATATCACGAAATCAATATGAGATGGCATGCTCTTTTGTTTGCTTTTTTTCATTCAGCGAATGAGCATTTGGCAATGTACAAGTACCAAAATCTGTAAAGAAGTAGATTATTAAATAGTATATTCAAAAAATAAAATCAGAGCATCTATAAACATTATTTTGCAATAGATTGAAAATAGATTGAAAAGTACACTAACTTCACAGTGATCCATTAATTTTTATTTACAGTTATAGTTGTATGAAAATATTATCTTAATGGACAGCAAATTGTAGTAGTCAGTATTTCCTTTATTCGCTCATGTCCAAATGCGAAATATATATGTGGTTATATATCTATATATATATTACAAGTTTAATAATAATAATAATAATAATAATTAAAATTAAATAATTAAATAATAAATATATAATGAACACATAGAGTTTATTTAAATACCATTCGAAGTTTAACTTTTGACATTTTGGTTTTAGCGACCCTAACCTCTCTAACGCAGTCATCATTTAAAGCAAATCATATATTTCATGGTGTACTAATATAATATTATTATAAAGAAGTTTTTAAAAATCTCTTTGTATTATGCTATAAAACTGTATCATTCAGGACCATAAGTGTCTTGCAAAAACTGCATGAAATCCTCTGCTTCCTGGCCTTCGCCGTCTTCTTCTAATTTTTTAGAATAATGTAAACGAATATTTTTTAAATAAGAAATTAAATTGTTTCTTATTTGCCTGTTCATTAACCCGTAGTATAGTGGATTTAAGGTAAACGATGTAAATCCTATCCATGAGACAAATGTTTCGAGTGACTCCCGATTTTGAAGTTGCCCATGTACAGCGCCATAAGCATGTACAATGAAAAACGGACCCCATAAAGTGAAAAAGCTAATGCAGGGCACTGATATTGTTAAACATTTACGAATTACATCCAGCCACCTAATGGCTAAACTTTGTCGCGGTATCAGATATGTGGTGAAATTGTTTTGTTCTTGTTTTCTTATTTTTAAGATAACCTGAACTATTCCCAAATTGGTCAATAATAATATCGTTCCAGGAATGGCAAAACACCATATAGTAACAAACAAAGCATAAATTCTATCCGCTTCCGAACCTTCCCATGTGTAAGAGCAATACATTTTATATTCTCGATATGCATATTTGTTAATTCCAAGAAAAGGCACGGCAGCCAGTATTACGCTTTGTACCCAAATAAACAAAATTACGACCATTACCTTTCCAAGAGTCATATGTGCAGCATGGTGCATGGGATGTCTTATAGAATAGAATCTTTCCAAGCTAATAAAACAAAGAGTGCATACAGAGGCATGAATACAAAAAGAACCTAAAAATCCACTTGCTATACACCAAACAATATTATAAGGCCATGTTTCCTTTACGAAGCACAAAATACTTATAGGCACTGTGCTCACTGAAGAAAGAAAATCGACAATGCCCAAATTCAGAACAAATATATTTGACAATTTAAGCCTTAGTTGGAAAAATTTCAAAACTGCAAAAATTATGCTGACATTAAATATGATGGCTGTGAAATTAATAAAAAACATCAACAGAACTTCGAAGTTTTTGAGGTGTTCATTTCCTGTAGATGACGCGGAGTTCTTCATTGAATCGCATGCTCACAGAGTTTCGTGTATAATAAGTGTATCACCTTTCAATGTTGTTCACTGTTAGAGATTGCAAAAATATGTCAGATATGTCATAATTCTTCAGGTTTTTTAGTGTTCATATCCATCAACAACTGCAGAAGTGTCGAATTAGTATCAGTTTTGTTTTTCGGTCCAGTAATATATTGTATGTCATTCTATGAAGTCCACTCTTAAAATCATTTGTTAAAAGTCATTAATTATATTCATGCGAAGGTGACTATTTTGTCCATATCAAATGTAATGGGTTTTTTTTTCTGCATACCATTTGTCGTCACCGGATAAAAGAACATTTAATTACTGATTTCACATCAGTGCAAAACACATTATTTCAAGTAAGCGAAACAAAAAGTGAATCCAATATCTGTCGTTGTGGACCGAGCGTTCAACTAAATTTTAACTTTATACGTCATAATGACGTCATTATTCGTAGATTGTTAAAAGAAATATTTATTCATTTATTTGTTTGTTTGTTATTATTATCCACGAAATATTCCACTATTACAGCTAGTTTTTTCTTTTTAATAAATTGGTTTCTTTGTTGTTGTTGTTTTGTTTTGTTGTTTTTTTTCGTTTTTTTCTTTTGACATGGAAAACCAAAATTAATTCGGTATACGGGGGGGGAGGGTGGTGGTGATGTAATACGTCATCGTGGAACTTATAAATAAAATCATACAGAGGTGGTTTATACTTTAGGTCAGGCATGGGCAACCTTTTTCGAGAAGCGGGTCAGTTGAGACATGGCTCATCGTCAGGCGGGCCGAGGTACTAATTTAGGCGATTTTGTGTTTTTACGTAGAATTTATTTTAATAAATTTTTCATTTTCATTTACTTCAGGTACTGTTATAATAAAAATTTACATGTGTTTTAGTATATTAGTAGATACAAAATACACTCATATAAAATTTGAATTAACGTTATTTACCTTGTGATGGCCGCTCAGAAAGACGCGCAGGCCGCAGTTTGCCCATGACTGCTTTAGGTAATTATAATTTGAAATTATAAACTTTACAGGATACCTGAGAGAGAGATATATATTGTTTATTATGAACTGTTTCAAACTGATACAATCATCAGTGTCACGTAATACAGTTGCTTGCCTTCATTCTCACATTATTTATTTATTTAGCCAAGGGGTTATATTTCCGTGCATTTGGAAAACCCTCCATAAAGGACCCTGTTAAAGAACTAATACAGTGACTCCTTAAAAGAATAACTGAGGCAAATGTGAGCCTTATACGCTTACCTATGTATAAATAGGTTAATTAATAGTAATTTATAAGGCAAAGATTTAAAAAACATAAACAAAATTTCTGTATGGTATCTATTCATATATTAAAATACATTACGACTTGAAAATAATAATAGGAGTATTTCAGTGATGGTGATGATGAACGTTGAGGACAATGATTACGATAGTGATGATGATGAAAAATAAATAATTTGTAACACTTTTACTAACAACGATAGAAATTATTTTATTCGATGATTCCTCAATAAGATCGAATATCCAGATGAATTCTGTTTTGTAAGGCATAATTAAAACAAATTTTAAAAATAAATAAATAAATAATAATAAGTACATTCTTTAAAAGTTAAAATTTAAAAAGTTTGTAGAACATCGATCATTTTAATTTGTTTCAAATTAGAAACTGCTGTCAATAAAATTACCTACACTGTATTGAAAAGGAGGGGACATAACTCTTATATCTTAATAAATATTTTTCTCATTCCTCTAACTAAGGGGAATAACTCTGATCAACCAATCAAAATTATTCAGGGGGTAAAATGGCCGGGAAATGTTCAAAGTTGCGCCATCAGTTTCGGACTTAACTAAATGTATCATTTATATGAAAGCACTTATATATATTGCTGAAGTAATTTGATTGAGTGCTGGTTGAATATGGAAAAGAAACAAGTAGTCCAGGTGCCTTGTATTTCCGGTATACTAGATTTACAGAAAATGTGCCAGCGGGAAAATCTGCACTTTTCTGAAGAAACTAACCAATATCTTTTGTACCAAACTTTGAAGAAGGTTGGCCCAGTCGAGGCTCAGAAATTGATAAGTAAATGTAAGTTGTAGAATGCAGAATTAATTTTTATATTGGTGGACAGCTATCCAAAGCCAATTAACATTCTATCTCTACTTTTCTTTTAACTGCAAAACTATTATTATTAACTTTATCGCAAGATACCTGTTACAGTGTTAGCTAAGTAAAGTATAATCGGGCTGCTTCATCTTTCGGTCTTTTAGTATTCTTCTTGACCGATGATGTAAAAATTTGTCCAACACATTTAAGAAGAATATAAACACGTAAAAGATGGTAACAGTTATTACTTTATTATTATAAAGTAGTTAAGAATGCATTATCCTTTAACAAAAGCTTCTGTTGTAATAAAGTTAAGATAAAAGCCTACAGACACGAAACAAAGATTGCATTCAAAGATTTCAGTGAGTGAAATGCTTACACTGTAAGTTACAGATAATTTAATGTTGAAATTTGAAATTAATGCTACAATTAAATAATGAAAATTTATAAATAGTACCACTACCAAGGATATTCCAGTTCACTGGTCTGTTGTCAGTGCACAGGATGGAGGCTAGATCATGGCCATAACTACACTGAGGCAAGTGAGCCAATGACAATTATATATATATATATACACAAAGGTTTTTATAAAAAAAAAATATAAATGGCTAGAATTGAGGATTTTCCATCTTTCAAGTCGGAGCTTCTGGGGGTCTTAGGCAGCCCAAAGACACCTTACCCCAATTTTTTGGGCCTCGGTCCTATAATGGGATTAAGTGGTTTTACCTCAATTCAAAAAGAGTCTAGTTATGGCCATGTAAATTGGTGACATTATCCATCTACCTAAGCATATTCCAAAGCACATGGTAACATACAGTTTGTAAAAAGACTTTGCTGTTTACTGAAAAAGAGTAACCTATCATGTAATGATAGCAATTTTATTCTCCTTGTTTGTATGGGTTTTAACTATGAAAATGGGCACAATGCCTTTGTGATGCACATTTTATAGCTACATTTATTTTTATTTTGTAATATGATTCACGTATTTAGTGAGTAAAGTGAAGGCTGGTTGGTAAATGCCTACAGTTTGATACCTTTGATATGTAATAGATATTTCAGATGCCCATATAATTGCTTAATGATAGATATTAAAATGTTTTGATGGCAGGCAGATGTTTTCAGTATTTCTACTTAACAATTTAGTGAAAAATATAAACTAAAAAATAATAAAATTTTTACTTAATTTATTATTTATTGTATGCAGAGAGCAAATACATCTCCAGAGATTTTGTACACAAAGTATAATTAAATCTTTCAGATTAAAAATGTATTTGGTCCATCTTTAATGAATGATTCTTCCAGCATTAAATTCTGAATTTAAGATGTAAAATAAAAAAAAGATGTATAAGAATAAAGAATAATTTGTATAAAATATAATAGTTTAAAAACCCCATACGTCATTATTTATTAAATATTTTCATTAAACATTTAAATATTTATCAATGTATCATATTACTTCTAACTAATAATATTAAAAGTAATTAGCTCTCATTGTGTTTTTAAAAAATGCAGCCAAAAACATAATTCTGTATGGTATATATGTAGTTTCATCAATGTCAGATTTTTAAATATTTTTAGTGGTTGAGAGTGGTGACATTGAATGGCAGTCTGATGAAGATTTTGAAGTTGAGGACATTTTAGAACACACACAAGAAAATGTATGTACTTTTTTATTTAATTTTTATGTAGAACATTCTGATGCTGAAAAATAATGTAAAGTGTAAAAGATAGATTCCAAAATATTTTTTTTCTGTTGTGCCATCATATATTAAATATAACAGACAGACACACACACACATAAGGAAGTTACTGATACGTGGCCTGTGAGGCATGTACTGGCACCCCTAATTGTTGGAAAAAAATGAAATTACATATACATAATTGTTTCTATCTTTATTCCAGTTTGTCAGTAAGAAAATATTAAAAAACATGTTTTGAGAAAATTCTGATTTTGCAAACTTACATCTTTCACAAATCTATATGCAGAAGCATTTCAAGTATTTAACATATGGATACTGTTCATTTTTTCTAGATTTAATCCCTTGCTCAGATCTAAGCAAACAGCTCACCAAAATTGGCTCTTAAGTCCAAAATATGATGGCATTTCAACAGTTTTCTCTCAAAATAAAATAAAATGGCTAATTATTATGCATTTTGTTCAGAATGAAGAGAGATGATACAAGAAACATTAAAACCAAAAACACAGTAGGGTCAGATGACCGAGTTCAGGTCACCTGCAGGGCAAAATAGTTCTCTTCACCAACCCATTCTGACAAAGCAATTTGCATGTAAAACTAAGTTTCACTTTCAGTCAGTATTTCATCAACTTCTTTGAACAAAAAGTTTGAGAATTTTTTAATATCTGGATCAAAAATTAAAAAAAATAATTAATGCCCTTTGACATTCATGTTCATTCTGTTATTTTCAAGGTAAGTCTTCAGTCATAGTTTAAACCACGGCCCATTCCTAACAACTCGCTTAGTGAGAACACAGATCAGTGTCAGAGTTCCCTTCTGACCAACACATGGCTGTTGTTTAACATGTCCCATGGTTTTGCCTGATATTATCAGAATAATCTCTGTGTAAATTAGAAATGTTGCTCTTTATTGTGGTACACATTATATGCTTGTTTGAGCAAAAGAATATTTGTGCTGATCCAGGAAAAGATAGCAGTTTTGAAATGATTCAGGCTTTGCAGGCACTGTGTTGAGAAGATGTCAGGACCTGAATAAATTTCTTTTTAAATTAGGTATTACATATTTTTGGTTGTCAAACTAAAATGCTTAAAACATGTTTTGGTGCTTGTCTGCTATATAATATTTTAGCTATAATTAGCTGTGTTTTCTCTTTATATTATCTGGAGGGAAAAAAACAAGAATTGGTGTATTGTTTTTATCAAACAAGGCAACTGACACTGGTCTTTTGATTTTATTTGAATATTTACAGTCCTGTTTTACTGTATAATAAGTGTTAGAACTACTTGAAATATTACTGTATTCTTTTGTTGTGTATTTTTTTGTTTATTGACCAAGACAAAAGTTGCTTTGATTTTAGGAAACAAATTTTGCCACAAATAAAATATCTCAGAAGTCTCTGATTACATGTTACACAGAGTACTTAATGGCTGTCACAGCTGTTTATTAATTGTATTTCATCTAAACCACTATATATAAATAACAGCTGTTACATAATGTCATTGGTAATGTTTTATCCTGTGGTTTGGATGTAGATTTTGAGTCTTCATAAACTGATAAAGTAAAGAATGCTGAATGACAGCTCAGTGCATTTCAATATTAAACATTAATCGGTATCTGATACACATATATAGTTCTGGCATAGTCTCTTCCACCATTCTCTAAGCAGATTTTATTATCAGCTAGGGTTTATTTTAATGCATCACTTTGAAATAATTTTATTTTTATTTTATTTTTTTTACATCCAAATCATGAAGCTTTGAATCAAAACTAAAAGAAAACAGGAACTGAAACAAAAGTAAACAAAAAAAATCCATTAAATAAGCTTTTTTAAGTTTTCACATTTATTTAAAGTTTATTCAGTAATAATCTTTGTGTGTGTGTCTGTCACCTGATTATTTCCATTTTTTCTTTAAATAGAATGTTTCATATTACCTTATCAAGTGGAAGGGTTGGAGTAGCAAATACAATAGTTGGGAACCAAAAGAAAATCTGAACTGCAAGGATCTCATTGAGACTTTTCATTCAGCAAACCAGCAAAGGAAGAATTCAAAGTCCAAGAAGAGGCAAAAGCCTATCATGAATGATGCAGACAGATTGAAATACACAAAGAAAAGAAGAGTGGATGAGCTTTTTGCACAGCTTGTTCGTTCCCCACTGGGGGAGCGCATATCTCCACTGAAGCTTCTTTCACTATCTAGTCCCACTAAATTTAAACCTCTTATGTACAAAGGTCTTATTACAAACAAAGACAGAAAAGTACCCAAATTCTGCCCAGCACCAAACTATTCGAGTAAACGAAGTAAGAGCTACAGACTAAAGAAAGCTGAAATTCAGAAAGCTCTTGAGGAATGGGAACTCAAGTTAAACAGTATTTCAATCGATCCAGCTCCAATCAAGGTGGAAAATGAGGTGGATTTGGAAGGGCCACCTGAGAATTTTGAATACATTGTGGATTATAAAGCAGGGGAAGGAATTGAGATACCCCAAGACCCGCTTGTTGGCTGTGAGTGTACTGACTGCCTACACAACAAAAAGGGTTGTTGCCCTTCAGCCTGTGGTGCTGAATTTGCTTACTATAGGCACAAAAGGGTTAGAGTGCCAAAAGGCTCACCAATTTATGAGTGCAACAAGCGGTGTTTGTGTGATAGTAAATGTCCAAACCGTGTGGTACAGCAGGGCCGTAAACACAAGGTTAGCATCTTCCGCACATCCAATGGAAGAGGTTGGGGAGTGAAAGCTTTAGAGAATATAAAAAGAGGAACATTTGTCATGGAATATGTCGGAGAGGTATGCTTCATTACTTTGATTATATCTACAGTGTAAATATTAGTTATTCTGAGGTTTTTTTTAGTCTTCATTATGTTTACTAGTGGCATAAGTTTTTTTCATATTTTATTGTTGTTAAAAATATATTTCACTACAATTTTCTACCATCTAATTTGCAATTTTAATACTATAAATACTTAAAAATGAGTGAGTGTGTCTGCACATGTAAAATTATAAAACTTGATCTATGATACATATTAAAATAGGCACATGATTATTAAAGAAGCTTGGAACATTTCAAACATTTTATCATATACTTTTATTAAATATTATTTGTAGTATTTAAATATTTAAATTTTTGCTGTTCCTTTTGAATGAACAGGTAATCAGTAATGAAGAGGCAGAAAGACGGGGAAAAGTGTATGATGCTGAATGTAGGACTTACCTTTTTGATCTTGACTATAATGATGGTGACTGTCCTTTCACAGTAGATGCTGGTTACTATGGCAATGTATCTCATTTTGTCAATCACTCAGTAAGTTTAGTATTTGGTTATTCTTTATAACCAAATGCACTAAACTTTCCACTCAGTATTTTGAGATGTCTTAAATTACATACAAAACAAATATTTTTTTAATGCAAATATTAGTTACAAAGCAACATCTATTGGAAGAGTAGCCTGATATGATGTAAGTGAAAAATCCTTTTCTGCAAACCATTAATTTATTAATTAATTCATCTTAGCATGGTACATCAGGTTTAATAGTTATTGTAAAAATTAAATAGTTACTTTGTTCATAAAAATGTAATTATGCTTTATTTTATAACTGTGAATTTCTCTAAATTTAATTTGGCAATTATATACCAAGCTAATTGTTTTACAGACTTCTAGTTCTATGGATAAAGAAAAATGTATCAAATAATTTTGTTTATTTTAAAAATAAAAAAATTAATGATAATGATTGTCAAATTAAACTCATTTACATTAATTTTATTTGTATATATATATTGGATCTAGGGTAGCAAAATAAAAATAAGTTAATGGGATCTAGATCATTTGAACTCAGGACCCTTGTGCATTTTTAATTTTTAATCTATTCTTTCTTTTAGTGTGACCCTAACCTGGAAGTGTATGGTGTGTGGATAAACACCCTGGATCCACGTTTGCCACGAATTGCCCTATTTGCCCGACGAGATATTCAGAAAGGAGAAGAATTAACATTTGACTACATGATGACTGGTATAATAAAGTACTTTTTGAGTAACAGTAAAATTTGATTATGTTGTTATATTTAATTCTTTTGGATAGATGTCAAGTTTTAATTTGATACATAATTGTATTTTATTGGTGGGGGGTCTTTCTTTTATTTATTATAATAATGTTAATTGGAATTTTACATTATGCTTAAAATAAAAGTAAAGAAATTATTTTATGCTTATGTTTAAATCTAATTTTATATGAAAAAATAAAATAAAAACTATGTTATTTTATTTGTATTGTAATCTGTTTTTCATAATTAAAAAAGATTTTTGTTCCTAAATTTAAAATCCATTTTCAGGAGATACCACACTGAAAAATCCTCTTATGACACAGGAAAATTCCCTTGAAAATATGGTGTCAGATCCACCAGATATTTCAAACAGTATAGACAAAGACACCTCTGATCAGCCACCACAAAAATGTGTTTCTTCACAGGCCAAGATCCAGTCTTCTTTTTTAAGAAACAAGTCGCCAAAAAAATTTACATGCTCACCACACAAATATACCTCACCTAAAACATCAATTAAATCGCCACCAAAACAAATGTCATCTCAGATTATTTCTGATGTTGGTGCAGGAAAGGATGGTTCCACAAGTGAAGATATCAGTTCTGAAGCAGAAATTCCTATACCTATTAGACAGCAGTATCGAATTGTCTGTCAGTGCGGATCATCTAACTGCAGGAAATATCTTTTTTAATTCTTTATGTTGTATCATTGATCACATTTTTATTTTCAATAGAATTTTTATATAAAACAAGGAAAATTTGTTGTATTATTTGACCATGTTTGTGTTTTTAAACTTTTCCATATTACATTAAAAAAAACCCCAGATATTATTATTAGAAAAATTTTAACAATATGTCTTTCTTTCTCACACACACACACACACACACACACACACACACACACACACACAAATATACATATATAGTTCTTACAAATATATATTTTTAATGATAAACAGGGAAAGAGGATATATTTTATTTTATTTTTTAATGTTACTTACATAGTACACTCTCTCATTGCTATATATAGTAAATTGGGTATTTCTCAACTTCACAATGTAGACCAAGAGAGAGATGATGTGATATAGTTGCACATGATATGGGTCCAATATAACTAAATATTAATAAATCTTTTAATGAAATACATAACATGAATGATTTTCTTTATTATTTTAAGATAGGAATATATCTAATCTTGTATGTCATTGGCAAATGTGAAGAAAGATTTGTCTAATGTTGTAAGATGAATTCATTTTTATAGATGTATCACAGAATGTATTAACTGGTTAATATTGTTTTAAATAGAAAAACAAATTAATTACTTGTTTGCTGTTTTAATTTTAATTTTATTTTTTATTTTTTTTAACTTTCTTTTTATATGTACAAAAATTAATGCTACATGATCAGCTGCTTTGTTGTATGTCAAAACCTAGATTTTGACTAATTTTCATTACATCTTTAAAACTGTTGAAAAGTGTTTCCTTTCATAGATGCACTGGATAAATATGTATCAACTGACAGAAATGTCCAACTTTTTTTTTTTTTTTTTTTTTTTTATGAAGTATGGCAAAACTTAAATTCTGAAAAATATAATGATTTCATAATGTATAAAATACTGAACTTAGAAAAGACCAGTTAAGACATACTGAATATCATATTTACATTTATTAATACTTTATAACATATTTTATTTATTAATGTCTATTCCTGAAGTGCCTTTCATTTTCTATGTCACTAGCTGTTTACTGCATTTTATATGTTGTTTAAAATAAAACGGTTGGTGATAGAGATTCTGAAAAAAAATGAAATTTTAGCAAGAAATTTTCTTTTTTTTTTAACAAGTATTTTATTATATATTTTTAAAATTTACACATACACACACACACACACTAATATGGTATAGTCATGTTAGAATTTGTTTGGTGAAAAAAATAGAGCAAAATATATGTTTACACTTTTAAATGATTTTAATAATGTTGCTTTTATTCTTTTGAATTTGTATTTGCACAAAACTACATTTAAAATATTTAATGTCTGTTAAACGTTCAAACATTTTTATGGATGCAAGCATTAAAATATTTTTTCATCCATGGGTTTCATCAGTATTTATAGATGTACACTATTCTTAGTACAAAATGAAATTGATCCTATTTTGTTGTTTTTTTTTTTTATTATTCTTTAATAGATAATGTTAAATAAATATGTAAAATTATAATAAAATAATAACAATAAGAATATATTATACAATGAAATTTATTATACAATAAAATTTATTATACTGTAATTATGTCTTAAAAGTAATCAGTTAATTATATCAAATGCTGTTTTATTTAACATTCAAATGTATTTAATATTCTTCAGATTGTGAATACTTTACCATGAAAAAAATGACGAAGGTATAGAATGAAATTCAAATTAGACATGAGATATCCTTTTCTAATTCTCTGAAATGCCTTTTGATATTGGGGCAGTTGTTAACACAGAAATCAGTCAACATTTAAAATATTTAATGTCTGTTAAATGTTAAAACATTTTTATGGGTGCAAGCATTAAAATATTGTTTTCATCCATGGGTTTCATTAGTATTTATAGATGTACACTATATTTAGTAGAAAATGAAATTGATGCTATTGTTTTGTTTTATTTTTTATTATTGTTTAATAGATAATGTAAAAATAAATATGTAAAATTTTAATAGAATAACAATAAGAATATATTATACAATGAAATTTATTATACTGTAATTATGTCTTAAAAGTAATCAGTTAATTATATCAAATGCTGTTTTATTTAACATTCAAATGTATTTAATATTCTTCAGATTGTGAATACTTTACCATGAAAAAAATGACGAAGGTATAGAATGAAATTCAAATTAGACATGAGATATCCTTTTCTAATTCTCTGAAATGCCTTTTGATATTGGGGCAGTTGTTAACACAGAAATTGTTTTATTTTTTATTATTCTTTAATAGATAATATAAAAATAAATATGTAAAATTTTAATAAAATAATAACACTAAGAATATATTATACAATGAAATTTATTATACTGTAATTGTCTTAAAAGTAATTGGTTAATTATATCAAATGCTGTTTTATTTAACATTCAAATGTATTTAATATTCTTCAGATTGTGAATACTTTACCATGAAAAAAATGACGAAGATGATATAATGAAATTCAAATTAGAAATTAGATATCCTTTCTAATTCTCTGAAAAACCTTTTGATACTGGGGCAGTTGTTAACACAGAAATCAGTCAACATTTAAAATATTTAATGTTTGTTAAATGTTAAAACATTTTTATGGATGCAAGCATTAAAATATTGTTTTCATCCATGGATTTCATTAGTATTTATAGATGTACACTATATTTAGTAGAAAATGAAATTGATGCTGTTGTTTTGTTGTTTTATTTTTTTATTATTCTTTAATAGATAATGTAAAAAAATAAATATGTAAAATTTTAATAAAATAATAACACTAAGAATATATTATACAATGAAATTTATTATACTGTAATTGTCTTAAAAGTAATTGGTTAATTATATCAAATGCTGTTTTATTTAACATTTAAATGTATTTAATATTCTTCAGATTGTGAATACTTTACCATGAAAAAAATGATGAAATTCAAATTAGACATGAGATATTCTTTCTATTTCTCTGAAAAGCCTTTTGACATAGGGGCAGTTGTTAACATGAATCAGTCAACATTTAAAATATTTAATGTCTGTTAAATGTTAAAACATTTTTATGGATACAAGCATTAAAATATTGTTTTCATCCATGGATTTCATTAGTATTTATAGATGTACACTATATTTAGTAGAAAATGAAATTGATGCTATTGTTTTGTTGTTTTATTTTTTATTATTGTTTAATAGATAATGTAAAAATAAATATGTAAAATTTTAATAGAATAACAATAAGAATATATTATACAATGAAATTTATTATACTGTAATTATGTCTTAAAAGTAATCAGTTAATTATATCAAATGCTGTTTTATTTAACATTCAAATGTATTTAATATTCTTCAGATTGTGAATACTTTACCATGAAAAAAATGACGAAGATGATATAATGAAATTCAAATTAGAAATTAGATATCCTTTCTAATTCTCTGAAAAACCTTTTGATATTGGGGCAGTTGTTAACACAGAAATCAGTCAACATTTAAAATATTTAATGTTTGTTAAATGTTAAAACATTTTTATGGATGCAAGCATTAAAATATTGTTTTCATCCATGGATTTCATTAGTATTTATAGATGTACACTATATTTAGTAGAAAATGAAATTGATGCTGTTGTTTTGTTGTTTTATTTTTTTATTATTCTTTAATAGATAATGTAAAAATAAATATGTAAAATTTTAATAAAATAATAACACTAAGAATATATTATACAATGAAATTTATTATACTGTAATTGTCTTAAAAGTAATTGGTTAATTATATCAAATGCTGTTTTATTTAACATTTAAATGTATTTAATATTCTTCAGATTGTGAATACTTTACCATGAAAAAATGATGAAATTCAAATTAGACATGAGATATTCTTTCTAATTCTCTGAAAAGCCTTTTGACATAGGGGCAGTTGTTAACATGAATCAGTCAACATTTAAAATATTTAATGTCTGTTAAATGTTAAAACATTTTTATGGATACAAGAATTAAAATATTGTTTTCATCCATGGATTTCATTAGTATTTATAGATGTACACTATATTTAGTAGAAAATGAAATTGATGCTATTGTTTTGTTGTTTTATTTTTTATTATTGTTTAATAGATAATGTAAAAATAAATATGTAAAATTTTAATAGAATAACAATAAGAATATATTATACAATGAAATTTATTATACTGTAATTATGTCTTAAAAGTAATCAGTTAATTATATCAAATGCTGTTTTATTTAACATTCAAATGTATTTAATATTCTTCAGATTGTGAATACTTTACCATGAAAAAAATGACGAAGATGATATAATGAAATTCAAATTAGAAATTAGTAATCCTTTCTAATTCTCTGAAAAACCTTTTGATATTGGGGCAGTTGTTAACACAGAAATTGTTTTATTTTTTATTATTCTTTAATAGATAATATAAAAATAAATATGTAAAATTTTAATAAAATAATAACACTAAGAATATATTATACAATGAAATTTATTATACTGTAATTGTCTTAAAAGTAATTGGTTAATTATATCAAATGCTGTTTTATTTAACATTCAAATGTATTTAATATTCTTCAGATTGTGAATACTTTACCATGAAAAAAATGACGAAGATGATATAATGAAATTCAAATTAGAAATTAGATATCCTTTCTAATTCTCTGAAAAACCTTTTGATACTGGGGCAGTTGTTAACACAGAAATCAGTCAACATTTAAAATATTTAATGTTTGTTAAATGTTAAAACATTTTTATGGATGCAAGCATTAAAATATTGTTTTCATCCATGGATTTCATTAGTATTTATAGATGTACACTATATTTAGTAGAAAAATGAAATTGATGCTGTTGTTTTGTTGTTTTATTTTTATTATTCTTTAATAGATAATGTAAAAAAATAAATATGTAAAATTTTAATAAAATAATAACACTAAGAATATATTATACAATGAAATTTATTATACTGTAATTGTCTTAAAAGTAATTGGTTAATTATATCAAATGCTGTTTTATTTAACATTTAAATGTATTTAATATTCATCAGATTGTGAATACTTTACCATGAAAAAATGATGAAATTCAAATTAGACATGAGATATTCTTTCTAATTCTCTGAAAAGCCTTTTGACATAGGGGCAGTTGTTAACACGAATCAGTCAACATTTAAAATATTTAATGTCTGTTAAATGTTAAAACATTTTTATGGATACAAGCATTAAAATATTGTTTTCATCCATGGATTTCATTAGTATTTATAGATGTACACTATATTTAGTAGAAAATGAAATTGATGCTATTGTTTTATTTTTTATTATTGTTTAATAGATAATGTAAAAAAAAATATGTAAAATTTTAATAGAATAACAATAAGAATATATTATACAATGAAATTTATTATACTGTAATTATGTCTTAAAAGTAATCAGTTAATTATATCAAATGCTGTTTTATTTAACATTCAAATGTATTTAATATTCTTCAGATTGTGAATACTTTACCATGAAAAAAATGACGAAGGTATAGAATGAAATTCAAATTAGACATGAGATATCCTTTTCTAATTCTCTGAAATGCCTTTTGATATTGGGGCAGTTGTTAACACAGAAATTGTTTTATTTTTTATTATTCTTTAATAGATAATATAAAAATAAATATGTAAAATTTTAATAAAATAATAACACTAAGAATATATTATACAATGAAATTTATTATACTGTAATTGTCTTAAAAGTAATTGGTTAATTATATCAAATGCTGTTTTATTTAACATTCAAATGTATTTAATATTCTTCAGATTGTGAATACTTTACCATGAAAAAATGATGAAATTCAAATTAGACATGAGGTATCCTTTCTAATTCTCTGAAAAGCCTTTTGACATAGGGGCAGTTGTTAACGAATCAGTCAACATTTAAAATATTTAATGTCTTAAATGTTAAAACATTTTTATGGATGCAAGCATTAAAATATTTTTTATTTCATGGGTTTCATTAGTATTTATAGATGTATACAGTATTTAGTAGAAAATGAAATTGATGCTATTGTTTTGTTGTTTTATTCTTTAATTGATAATGTAAAAATAAATGTGTAAAATTATAATAAAATAATAACAATAAGAGTATATTATACAATGAAATTTATTATCCTTTAATTATGACTTAGAAGTAATCGGTTAATTATATCAAATGCTTTTTTTTTTTATTTAACATTCAAATGTATTTAATATTCTTCAGATTGTGAATACTTTACCATGAAAAAAATGATAATGATGATATATTACGAAAATCAAATTAGAAATCAGATATCCTTTCGAATTCTCAGAAACGCCTTTTGATATTGGTGCAGTTGTCAATGTAGTAGAGAGAAGTTGCATGTCACAGAAGTGATTGGCTCTGTGATGTAATATGTATGTCAGTTGTAATAAAATATAAAACTAAATGTTTGTTTGATTTTGTTAATTATTTCAGTTCTATAATTGTTCATTACACTTAGAATAATGTAATTCAGATATTTTAGCCATAGTATATTAATTGTTCTTTATTCATTTTGACTGAAGAATCTACAACTTCATAATTATCAGTAACAGTTGAATTAAAATAAGTTGAAACAACTGAGACCAAAGATCAAAATTAACAAAACAAAGACCAATACAGAGGTTGAAAGAAAAGAAGACAAAACATTTATCTATAAAGATGTTTTTCAACTTTTTAGATTTTGTTTCCTTCTTTCTAAAAATAAATTGTACTGTTCAAAATTTTAGCTAAAACAAGCTTTAGCATTGAATTTACTGATTTTTTGGCATCACAATTTTTTGATTATCTGATGGAAATGTATGTTTTAAGCTTGAAAGACTGTTCTCCAGATTACTCTAAATTAACCTTGACTTTCAATTAAGTTAAGGCACTAGGGAAACCATACTAATTGCTGCTGGCAGGAAATGAATAATCTGATACACATTAATAAGGACTGCATTTTGGTATGAAGAAAGTTTGGAAATGTAACTTCATTATAAGACATGAGCAAAGGCTGAGCATTTTCACTTGATGTGTGTTGATATTTATTCCATAGTGTATGTCATAGTTCTGTTATGTAGGAGTTGTGGAAACAATGTAAAGGGTCTCAGGATGTATGTGTTATATACAGGTCTGTGTAAATTTTACAGGCATAGATTAGGTTTCCAGCAAAATTTCCTTTTTTTCTCTTTTTTTTTTATAAGAAATGGTTTTATCGTAAACACTGTAGCACACATTATTATTATTATTATTATTATTATTATTATTATTATTATTATTATTAATAATCAGTTTTTGTATAATAATACAATCTTATTTTTTTATTATTATTTTATTTAATGTTTTTTCGTCATTTTCATTTCGTACTGGGAAAGGAAAGAAAAACAACAAAACGTTGCCGTAAATGTTTTCTTTACACAAAACAAAATAAAATTTGATAAATTGGAAATACTATTTTTCAAACGCTTTATTATTATTATTATTATTATTATTATTATTATTATTATTATTATTATTATTATTAACTGCTTAGCATTCTACTTTTTATTAGTATGGATCTCCAAGGTACGAAGGAATTACAAAACGGAAGAGTGAATATCAATATGGCTGCGTTCAAGAGAACCTCGGAACAATCAACAAAAGTGGTTCCATGGTTTGATAAAAATGAATTTTTTGATGTTTACGATGGTTTATTCAGCGATAATCTGCATCTAAGGAGATCAGCTATTAAAAAAATAACTGTCTGGAAAAGCCGTGTTCATCAAGATTTGTCAATTGCCATCGAAAGCACTGCAGCTTTAATGTCAGTGCTGTGCAATCACGAAGAAGCGCAAACACAAGGCTCAGTTCATGACGAAGATGAAAAACTTCGTTATCTGTACAGTATGGCATTAATACGGTTTGTTAACCATGTGACCGAAAGAGGCCAGAACAAAATTTGTGCCGTGCCAATTCATGAGCTAGCTGAACAATATGGCATTCCTCAATGGATGGTTCGACTTCGGCACGAAGCAACGCATGGAAACTTGCCATCGATAGATATGCTATATTCTGGAGCTTTAACGGCATTACAATGGTTACATTCTGACTTTTGGATTGGTCATGTTTCGAAGCCTCCGTCGAACGATCTAATCGAATTAGCAGATAAAAACGTGGATTCAACTACTGATAAACAGTTTCTGGGAATTTTGAAGACATTTGCAGATGAAAGATGCAAGCAGCTGCTTACATCTCAGAATACTCATTTGTATGATCCATATAGAGTGCTAACAGATGAAGTTAAAAATATGTTAATGGTGATGGGTAAAACTGAATTA
This sequence comes from Chrysomallon squamiferum, assembly GCA_012295275.1. Taxonomy (NCBI): domain Eukaryota; kingdom Metazoa; phylum Mollusca; class Gastropoda; order Neomphalida; family Peltospiridae; genus Chrysomallon; species Chrysomallon squamiferum. Next base: position 13,601,038 of record CM022671.1, read on the forward strand.
ATAACTAGCATTTTAAATAATCACATAGTGTTTTCTAACCAATATTTTCAAGGTTTGGAAATCAGTGAAAATAACATTTTACATTTAGATACACTGTTATTACCTGAAAAATTGTTTGATTTATGGTATCCACTGATAGTCACACTGAAGATTTTAAAATTATTGCCATTTTTCTGTGAGCAGATGATTCATGCACTGGACAATGAAAATAAAATTAAAAACCATTTGATTGCAGGCTGGTTGATAGTAATTTGCAATGGGAATCACAATGGTAAGAAACTGTTCAAAGGAAAATGTAACCTTCCTTGGTTGTCACTGTTCAAACTATGCCTTCAAAATCCGAACAAGTTTACAAGGAAGATTGCAGAGGTATTACTTAGTAAAATGGATAGTGATGATTTACAAAAGAAAACAAAAATATTTGAAGACCTGTTGCACATTTATTTTTCTGATGGTAAACACACAAGACAGAACTGCAGTGATGAGACCATTTACAGTGTTGCAGACATTCTGGCAAAGGTGCAGTCATGTAAGAATGCCACTTTGGATGTAGAATCTCCACAGATTACCAAAAGATGGCAATTGAGCAGCATTCATTTTAACTGGTCATCAGTTCCACTGGGGCTTCTTCCACATCAGAATATTACTTACAAATGTTTTGAGGTTGGTGATATTTCTTCTGATCAGTATTATCACATGGACGTTGATGAAGAAAGCAGATGTGGTTATGATGACACTGCAGATACAGATACAGAAACAGAAAGCAGTACCAAAACCTCATGGCCTGTAGAATACACCAATGTATTGAAGAAAACAATTGTTTTGTTCTGATAAGTGAAAAGAATAAAAAAATATAAAAATTTCAAATATTATGTATTTTGATTTATTTACCTTAGATTGCTGTTATTTTAGTAAATAGTCCCTTTCTCTCTTTCTTTCTGTGTGCATGTGTGTGTACATATGTGTGCTTTAGAAAGCAAGCAACTATTAACCATTACTAAAACTAAACAAGTAATACTGTAACTTGTATCTGGTACCAAATGTTAAGAAAACTCTTTATATAGTACTGTCCAAATAATATATATGTCCAGTTTCAGTTTTGACAATTTGCACATGGCTGTTTTGGAATGTTGGACTGACTGAAATAAATACCAGACGGCCTGATGCAATTTACTTCATTAGCTCCCATCAGTCGAGTATGCCTCCATTTAAAAAACTAAATAACAAAATAAAAATTTCCAAAAAAGAAAAATGTATAAATGACATTAATGTTCCATTTCACTGATGTATTGTCCAATTAACTTATGTATGAAGGTATATTTTTAAATTCGTAATTTAATAATAATAATATTGTTATTATTATTGTAATTTTAAAATTTTAGTTCAAATTAACTGATTTAGGAAAAATATAAAAGAAAACATATTGATTTAGGAATAGCTTGGAAACATTACCAAAGGGAGACAAACTACGATCATTTGAATTAATTCTTCTGCGTACGGAAAGAAAAATGCATACAGCAACATCGGTAATAGTCAGTGGGACGCATTGTCATGTGATGTCGTATGTAATGTTATTGAAATAAATACACAATAGCTGTCTCGTTTAAACAAAACTAGGATCTTATGGCATCAGCAGAGAAGAAAGTAATCTCGCTGAAAAATGTTACCTGTCAGACGTCCACAACAATTACAGGAAACGGGGATTTCATAATTGATGTCGGTAAGCAATGCTATTCACACAATACCGTGAATACGTACAGTGATATACATAACACATGATAATTACAGTGAATGTGGTACACTGAAATCTGCACAGAGATAGTTGTTACATTAATGTCCTGAATGTATCTGACACCGAAAGTAGGTTAAAGGAAAAATAGCATTGTTTAATTAGAGAATTTTAAACAGAATGATAATCAAATACCCTCATTATTTTCTGTGAGTAATAAAATGACTGTCAGTAATAAAATAATACTGAAAAGTAATAAAAATAAAATAGTGTAGAATCGATATTTAAATCAATAATGAATAAAGGGGAAGCTGCTATAATTTTGTGCATAAATAAAATGGTTTATGATTATCTATCAATCAGTATCTATAAAGCAGTAAAAAATTATTACAAAACTAATAATAATTAATAGTATGTTTATTTTAATAATTTATTTTACTAACATAACTGTATGACTCATGAATTAGGTATTTTTTATTTTATAATGTCTTTTCTTTATATATTATTCTGTATTTTCTATATTAACATTTTAATTATTCATATTCATAATTGTTTTATTTGATTTTTAAAATTATGCTATGTACATAAACCTTTTATTTATTTAATGATAGAAAGGAAATCACCAAGAAATGTAGACAAACATAATGATGTGTGTGTGTGTGTGTGTGTGTGTGTGGGTGTGGGCGTGTGTGTGAATTCTATTCTTGGCCTTTGTCAGCACAAATTTAATGAAATTTTTTTGTGATTTTTCATATGAACAGGTCTAAATTCTGAAGATACTGTATGTATGATTCAGAAGGATTGTGATGAGGAAACCAAACTATGTGTTCCATTGTTTGCAATTACAATATGGCCAACAAATGGGATTACCATTACACCAACCAACAAGGACTTGAAATGCTTTGTCAATGATAAAATAATTACCTCAGAAACCAACTTATTACCAGGTGATATTATAATATCTTATTTATATTTCTATTTGATTGTATATAAGAAAAATATAGTATTCAAAATTTCATTTATTTGGTGTTTAGATAACTTAATAGATTTTATGGAATAATATATACAAGTTAAATAATCTTTTTTACACTTAAAACAACTGTGGATATATAACTTAAGGAATGTATCTAGCAGTCAGATTGTAAAACCAGTTTTGTCACACGATCACTAGTCCTTTAGTGTATTGCCAGAAAAAAATAAAATTTTCAGTGAAATATACTGAAATGTGATATTCATATTTAGGCATTATATTATATCTAACAACAACAATGTTATTTTTAGTTTTTTTCATGACTTCTGAACATTGCTGCTAATTGTATGAGTTAGCTGAATTAACATGTATTTTTAATATGTGATATACTTCTATAAGAAAACACTTCAAATGTGCCTATCATGGATACAACCTCTGATCTCATCAGTGATGATTTCTGTCCAAGACAAGGAAGGTGAAAGAGTACCTTTTTAATGTATTTGGTTATATCTAGGATCAACTATAGAAATTGGAGACAAGATATTACAGTTCTTTGATGGTCCTGTTCCTCGCATGCGAAGACATCTTCCTCCTACACCTGGAGTTTGTGTTTTACCAGCAGCACCACCAAAACCCAACAGAAAAACTGAAATTGTAGCCCCAGCTAACAAGGCAGTCAAAGTAAGCAGAAACATTCTGAATATTGTTTTTCTCAATAATATCATGTGTATTTAATTCAGTAGTTAGAAAACAAACTGTTGTTTTTTATTAGAAAGGTTTATACAATGAAGAAAGTTAAAAACCTCAGTTTGTGTTAAATTTTATTTTTGCTTATGATATGTTGCAAACTTTAAATTCAGTAATGACTTTGAGAAAATACTTGATTTGGATTGACTAATCAAGTTGGTTTAGAGTAAATAAATGTGACATTGAATCATTTGTAATTTTCATTTAATTTACTGAGGCTGGTTTACTTGTGTAAGAATAACATTCATTGTTTGTAAAATAATTGAGACACTATCTATTAAATTTGCATTTTGTATTTCACTTGTTAGGCAATAACAGCTGATTGTAATTTATTTCTAAATGTATTACTCATATTTTTTGTTTATTAGGAGCCTGAATACTGTAACGTGTACAGAGACTGGTGTGTTGTTCATCCCCCAACCTTAGAAGAAGAGCTCATATCTCAGCTGGAAACCAAAGAAGAGGTAAAAGTTACACAACTCCAAACTGAATTAACACATGAAATTGTGAATTATTTTTCATACTTTGGAAAGACAGATTGTGTCTCTGGGATGAGACCGTAGGTTGAGAACATATTAAAGAGTGAGCAAAGAAAAGTGTATGTAAAAAAATAACTAGATAGTGATTAAAAAATAGCCTATATAATGACTTTAATAGTTTTCATTTATGTTATTATAACTGTACAAACCCAAACTGTCAACTGATTAAAAAGCATTAAAAAAAACCCCAAAAGGATATGGTAAACCAATATTTACTCATTTAGTACTGATGTAAATATAATACATTATTCAGTATATGTAGGCCTGTTCATCAGTTAAATTGATTTGTTTATGTTTCATAAACCAAATATTACAGTTTTGAAGCTGTTATCAACATGTTGTTGATTATTATACATTTAGATTGCAAATTTGGCAGCAAGCTACTTAAATCGACAGATAAACATGCACACAGATACTCGGATGACATCTGCTACCATGGATGAAGTTTTCAAAGTACTCCAGGTTAGTTCTAACATTTACATCTGAAGTTTTATTAGAGAGAAATATAAAACTTTTTGTTCCCCAAAATCTTCATGTGTTATATAGAAAATAATATTTTAATTTCTAGATTAAACATTTCTTCTCTGACAAAAACTCTCAGCATGCGTAATGTCAGTTCATTTTTTTCAAAAACTACACTTAATTGCAATTGGCAGGTAATGTGCCATCCTGCTTTTAGCACTGATGTGTTTTTTATCTTTTTTCTTTTCCTTTTTTTTTTGTTTCTTTTCATAATGACATTATCTCCATTTCTGATTTCCTGGCTATATCTCTAAAAGTAATATACTTAAAATAACAGTAAAATACGTTTAAATTATTTTTTATTTTAATTTTGTTTTCCTATTATGACTTTGTTTGTCACAAGATTTAAGTATGAACATATAATTGATAATAAATACTGATGATGTTTAATCCTAGGATATAGCTTATCACAGGAAGGATATACTTGTTGCTTTTCTGAAGGAAATTGCAAGAGAGTTGAATGAAGTACCCAGTGAAGACAGGCCGCATCATGAAGCAGTCATCTGTCTTCTTGTAGAAATGATCAAACAATTCCTGGTAATATTTCTTGATGTTCTTCCTCCGTTAGGACTTTTATATTTTCTTATGTTTCAATTGTTTTTCAAAATGAATATTTTGTTTTCAGTTTGTAAAACAATAATAATATTGGATAGCAGCTATACATTTAATATTGTAATATTCATTTTGAGATGAAATTTTGAATACTATATTTATCTTATTAAGCTTTATCAAATAAATATATTTACTAAATAAAGTATTTACTATATCTATTGTAATCTTTGATGCTTAAGATTTAGCAAAGAAAGTTCATTACAGAGTTAGTGAATTTTGGACAAATGCACATTAAAGTAAAAAAGAAAAATGTTGCATCAGCTCTGAATTACAATTACGATTATTAATTTATGTTTTTAACAGGATCCCATATCTCAGGTTATCTTGGTACTGCAGTTGTTACGATCACTGAGTCACATTCATTGCAATTTGCCCATTCTAATCAAGTGTCATGCACCAGCAGCCGTCTTAGGCACTATGTCAGCATACATTAATGAGGCAGAAGTCCAGCTAAATGCCATAGACATTTTGGCAAAAATTGCTACATACATACCTCTACCGAATGAAAAGGTAAGTCATAACCACTACATCATAAATCTCTGTAAAGTAGAAGGTCACCTGTATTTCACATTGTAAATTTAAGAATTACGAATAATTAGCTTACATGCATTTTTGTTAACAGTACTAAATTATTTAAAATCATCAATAATCATCATCATCTAACTTCTACTGAAATAATTGCTGTCAGTATTTAAGTATCTGTTTACTCATGTGTTTTTATGGTACAAGATATTGGCTTTTTCAAAATTGTGGTATTTGGGCATAAAAGTTCATTTGATTTGACTGAAATATGTGTGTGTGTATACACCCACACAGTGAAAGATGAACAAAGTGGCTCAAATATGAATGTACAAATATCTAAATATTGTCTTCAAATTTAACTTAATAAAAAATATGAACAGTTGTTCCAACCTAACACATTGTTTTATTTGGTTTTGTGATTTAGATTCCAATGCGTGAACCTGGTGTTGAATTGTTACTCCGTGCTGTACAACGCCACTCTTCATATATCCTTATTGTGCAGTCTGGATGTCGTACATTGTGTAATCTAGCAACCATGCTGTATGAAAGAGCCAATCAAATTATAGACAGTGGTATTTTAACTAGTTAAATCATAGATTGTTGTTTTTTAACCAGTCAAATCATAGACAATGATATCTTAACCAATAAAATCATTTATTTTTTAGAATTTAAGGCATACAGCTCTGATGAGATATTAACTAATGAAATTCTTTAATGTTGATGTTGTTAATTTGTTAAAAGAGAAATGGAATTCTGTATTAGTTACACTGGATAAGCATTTAGAAATGAACATTTATAAAATAACCAGAATCACTGAAAAGAAAAGCAAAGGAATTGAATTGTGTTTTAGTTTAATGTTGTAATCTTGCTCATTTTTATAAAAATATATCACGATGATGATTAGTCAGGCTTTGCACAAATTGTCTGAAAATATTTTATACAGTTAAATTTGATGGCCAGCTAGTGTCTTTGGTTGTCTTGGACAGGTGGTTGTCATGTAGAAGTGGCTGCAATAGCTGGCTTAACTTCATACAGATTTTTCACCTATTGTAATTATTATATTTTGTTAAGAACACTTTCATTGTAAGTTCTAAAAGTATTTATTACCCTCATCTAAATATACATTCCAACAACACTATCTTCATTTCTTAATTATTTTGTTCTGTTTGACCATTTTTTAATGTTTTTTTTGTTTTTTTGTATAGGAAACCTGATTAACTCTGAGCATGGAATATGTTTAAGCAATTTAATGACATTGTTGGAGTACATGTATGAAAACTGCATGGCTGTTGTTCAAAATGGCATTAGAGACTTCAGTGATGATCTTACAGTCAAAACAGACGGTCGCAAATTTTTGTACATCATGGCCAAATTAACACAACTACAGTGAGCATTTTCATTATTATTGTTGTTTTTGTTTTTTCAGTTACTGTTAATGTTATTACACACAGGGAAAATCACAGATTTTTGAATAGGTTTCTAACATAAACATAAAGCATGCTGACATCAGAATATATATGCTGAACATATTTTTCATGTCATAATTAATTAAATATATATAGTAATGGAATTAACTTCTGCTATAATAATTGCAAATATAATTGTTTTTTAAAGTTGATTATTTATAAAAAATATGTTTATTAATTACATTTTTAATTATTTTTTTAATCTTCATTAAATCACTTCATTTATTAATGATTTATAACATTGCAGCATTATGACTCAAATAATTAGCAGGTGAATTAGGTTTTGACAGTCCACTACATATATATATATATATATATAGTGGACTGTCAAAACCTAATTCACTAGGGACCAGTGAGATGTGCCAGTTTAGACAGAGCATCTGTATTTAAAGATTAAAATGACATGAAATTGGAATATGGTTTATTATGAATGTAACAGTTAAATATCTTTTGCATATTAGCTAAGAAATAGTTAGGTAGAGAAATGAGCTGCATTAAAATTTTACTTGAATGCAGGATTTTATTTAAAAAAAAAAAAAAAAATTTTTTTATAACTGCTGTGTACCATCTTTCCTTCGAAACAATGTTAATCAAGATGACACTGTGATTACCCTGCATGCTTAATTTACAATGATGCAATCTTCCATCCATGAAATTAGGGATATCATCATATGTTGTCTGCCTGGCTTTGAATGCCTAAATTCCCCCCCGGTTTAATTGGCTCTACATTGTTTACCATAGGATCATGGCTGTGTTTTGGTGCATTGCTGATGAATAAAATAATATTTTAATGTTGTTGGCACCTCTGCTGGTTACACTGTTGTAAACAGTCATTAAAGAGTTGTGAAGTCATCCATTCTCTCCAGTTGCCTGTCAAGCTCACAAGTACAGATTCATGTTTGAGGATTTTGGCCTTTTCCAATTATCATTGGTTTCATTTTTTTTTCCTATTGCACTGCAGCACAGTGAAACTTTTTCTTTTTGAGTTTTATAAGCAAGTATCCTGTCCAGTAAGGCTCAAACAAACTGACCCATTTTGTAGCAGTTAAGGATGTCATTTTTTTCAAAATTTCCAATTATTGTTGGTAGACACGTTTTAAAGTTGTCAACAATATCATGACTGGCATCTGCATTGATGGAATTATCTGATGTTAAACTGAGTTTCCATTGAAGTAAAAATCAGTCAGAAAGGGACATTGTTTTGGCTCTTTCCTGCTGAAACCATTAATACAACAGTCCATTCAGACTTTTTAACATACCAGTCGTTACTCACTTTCGTGCAGTTGCTGCTGATGGTCACATCATTTTAAAATATCAGATACTGTCAGTCTTCCATCATAAGTATTTCTGTTAACATACTGGTTTTAAGGAAGACTTTTCTGTTAATTTCACTTGAGACTGGAGTGAAAGTTCTATATATTTCAGTTTTTTAGATCAGTATGAAAACAATAAGACAATACAAATTGTTTGACATGTGTGTTTATATTATATAACTTGTTCTTTTGTTCTGGAATTTACACCTGGAATCCCAATAAACTAATCTCTGGATTAGTCAAGTTTTGTCCATAATAGATTAATAATAGCTGCATAGGACTTTGAAATAGTACTGGTGTAAAAGAATATTTGTTTTTTCAAGGAAAGTTACTACCAAATTCTTAAGATTGTGAATATAGTGATAAGATTAATTTTTGATAAACACAGTCATCAAAATTTGTCCTGCAAAGCCATGCACATTCAATATTAAAAATTGATATTTTTGTCTCCAATGTGCAACTGAATGTATCATATTTTTCAAAATTTCTGGTTTTAGCATCCCCCCGACATCACACTCCAGGACTTGGTGTCTGTGGTGCTCATCCTCTCAGGATTTGCCACAAATTGCTAATCTACTCTTCAGACGATCTTAGCATTCCCTTCTTATAAAAATATTCTCCTGATAATTCATTGGTTATGGCCGAGGAGGTAGATAAATTTCATAAATTGTCCTAAAACGAATTCTACATTGCAGGACTTCTTGATGTGTACTAATTATAATCTACCTAAGTCCCAGTATTTGTTAATTGCCCTTTAACCTGGTTGACAGTGTATGCAGTCAGTAGATAACAACTAATTGATCCTTTACCATAGTGCAGTTGTTAGCACAAAGAGTTAATTTCAATGGTTATGTTTTTGGTATTACAAGTAAATAAAATAAAACAAAATTTTAAAATGATACAAATACCATAGTTTTAACAGCTCTGGTATACATCTCTCTATCCATATATGTCTTCTGTCTGTGTCTATGTCTCTTTGTATCTGTGTTGGTCAGTTAAGTTTATATTTTAATACAATGAACTATTAACCAACTAAGTAGCATAATTTTTTATTTAAACTTCAGTAATACATTGTTTCCATAATTCAGTTCCAGGATTCATTTTGAATGCAAAACATACAGTAATGAAAATATAACAATATCTGTGACTAAAACTATTACAAAATAGATATTGATGGTAATGATTATAAATAACAGGGGATTCGGGTTTTTTTTAATCAAAATTGAAAGACTGGGTAATTTGTAGTAAATATACAAAACAGTGCTCTGTGTATTGAGTAAGTAGTTTCAACCACTTTAACAAGGCTAATACATACTGTTACTATATACTCTGAACAACTATACCATGATGTTTATCCTATTATTTGTCTGCTTAACTAGTTAAAATCCCATTATCATAATCAGTGGTGTATATCAAAATGAAGAGTCATCAGTGGACTTACTTTGACATTTCAGGTTCAAATAAGTCACTTGGTCCTAATATTTTGACAAAAATTTCAGAGGTTATGTTATTGTAGCACTTTAATTAAACCCCATACAACATTTTTCAAACAGAGGGTGGAACAGCCTTACAATAGGATTATAGATAATAAAAGAATTATCAATGATAAATGGATTTGGGGATGAATGTTTCAACCCTCATTTAAAAAAAAAGGAAAATGCCTATTTTCAAAATGGAAGTAATGATAAAGTATCCAGACAAATGCCTCCCACAGTTTTTTCTCCACCTACCTACAAATTTAAATATATTTTTCTGAATCTTTCTTTGTAGTGGCATTGAGTCAGATTCAGTAGACACACACTTTATACAGTAATTACCACAGAATGACACCTGAAAATAATCACAGAGTGGGGGGAACAGTATTTGAATATTTGCTGACACCAGTTTACATGGAAATGCAGATTAGTCAAAGTCCAGTTTTGACTTGGTAACATTAAAATGTACAATTATTAAATAATTGTTTTTCAGGCAGAGAAAGAATAGATGGTTAAAAATGTTACAAGAAAAGGAAAGCTTGGTTCAGAATTTAGAGGAATTATCAGATGATAGTAATTCTCCTCTGGTTTATCATCAAAAATCAAATAACAGCAACTCTCATCCAACACCTTATAATGTAATTGATGGTGACAACCCTCAAATAACAACTGGTGTTGCGAATGACCATCACAGAGATGAAAGCATTCCCATACAAGTTGAACAGAAAGATGTTAGCATTCTTGAGAAAGATTATAGGGTCGCTGGACCTGTAAAGATTAAAGAAACAAATTCAGAAGGAATTCTAAAGAGATCAAGATCTTATGAAAATCTACGAAATTCTGAAAGACGTGTAAACTTTGACGATGACATTGCTCCTGGAGTGTATGACTCATCATCGACATCATCTAGTGATGTTGAGGAAACTGGATTGGAGGATGGAGCTGGAGATATTGGTAACATTTCAGAAAGCACTGCAAAAGTAAACATAAATTCTACTGTTGAAGAAAATACTGCTAAATTTACAAAAACAGAGGATCAAACTTATGGAATGATATCTGATACAGCAAAGCATAACTTAGCAAAAACAAAAACTAAGAAGATAACAGCATATGACAATCCTATTTACATGGAAAGAGGTTGTGAGATTTTACAGAATCATACAAATGATTCTTCTCTGAATATTAACACTCCTGAAATAACACCTTCTGCAAAAAATGTACTGAATACAGATGATGGTTGGAGAGATGAAAATGAAGCAAACAAGAATGTGTCTTCATATGACGAAATAGATATTGTTCATGCTCTTGTACATTGTCAACCATCTCAAACCCAAAATAGCAACATTTCACAATCTGGATCACAAGTCTGTCAGCCTGGGTCACATATTTCTAAGTCACAAGTTTCACAACCAAACAGAAATGTGATTTTAGAAAAAAAATAGTAGTCATGATACTATAAAGCAAAACATAAAATCACAATCAATAAAACCTGAGCCAAAAGAAACGACAGATACATTGACTAATTCAATGGATGATATTCGACATAACCATAATGAAGATAGCAGAGACGTCTTTCTTTCTTCTTCTTCTTCAGAAGTGTTAAATTCCAGAAGTGCCAAAGTGGAAACAGTTTCTGGTCAACTTGCATTTGTGAATTCTTTAGATTGCTTTGAAGATCTCACTGATTGTTCAGCAGAAGACATAAATTTTCTCAGCAGACTCACAAAAGCTCAGGTAAAGAAATTTTTGCATTTGAATATTTTTTTTTTATTTATTAAATGTAGAAAAGCTAGAATTCTTCTGTAAAGTGTTAAAAGCTTTTTATTTCTTTCTCAATTGAAAAATTATATGAAACCCTGTCCATTGGTTATTTTTACAGTGAATTAAACAAAATTTCTCAATATTTATTTATTGACTTAAAACTTTTTGTAATTAGCTGAGTAATTAGATGGTAGAATTAAATTAGATAAATTCCAGATTTACATGAACAAGTCATTTTTTTTTATATTTATTATTAATATTTAAGTAATAGAAAATAAATTCAGTTAAATGGTAAGACAAAACAACATCTAAATTAACATTAACATAAACATAATATAAAACAATAATGCATTTTTAAAAAAACAGAATAAATAAACTGTACAATGAATTTTCATATATAATTACTCATTTAACTAATTATACCAGTTCCACTAACTGGACAAAATATTACATATATTAAACATAAACTAAACATATACATCCAAAGACAACAATAAAAAAAGTCACTTCATACTATTTTCACTGATATTTCAGATTGTTTGTCGAGTGTGCTCTCTGGCTTTGCAAGATGAAGACAGACGAGCTTACAGCATTCTTGACCAGCCATTGAGAGATGTCTTAGAACAAGAACACTTGTCAAAGGTTCTGCAGCAGTTTGTTGCCAAGCAGTACAAATCTGAACACACACTGATGGATCTTGATCCGAGCACCGCTATCAGTCTGATTGATGCAGTCCGATACAGGTAGATAATATTTGAAGATATATTAATGTATGTATTACCATCAAATCTATTTTTTAACAATGATAATTTGACAGACATATAAGAAACAGTCCAACCTTGTGGTGTGTGTGTGTGTGTCTGTGTGTGTGCGTGTGTGTATTTTTATGCAATGGTTGTGGGATATACACCTTAATTTTTTTGTCATAGAATAGGATATTTAGACTGATTTTGAACAGTTTTTAAATATGTCTTTTACTTGTTTTCTGAAAACGTTGTAAATGTCGTTTATTACTTTTCCTTAATAAAGATATAACACAAAAAATTTAAAGTAGCACAATGTTTACTTCAGTTAAGACCAATACAGATAAAAATTAAATTAATAGTTTTAGCTTAAATTTAATGTTTGAAAATTCTAAAGATTTATTAAGTAAAGAAATGATATATTTATGAAATTTAATGTTTGAAAATTCTGAAGATTTATAGAAGTAAAGAAATGAAATATTTATGTTACGCAGATCACAGGTGGCTCCTGATGTTGTTCAGAATACACTGGTGGGTGTTGTCAGAAATATTAATGATCATCTTCGGCCATGTTGCTTACACCTGGCACTGGCTTTCTTTAATAACATATTTAATGATTTCAGTCTCAAAACTATTGTATCTGGTAAGCTGATGTTTGTTAATATGTATTGTCAGTATATTATTTTAAGTAATTTTGGGCAGGATTCACACAACTGAATATGTTACAGTAAATGTTTTTAACAGAACCTATATTTTGAGTGGAATATTTATTTTGTACATGTTTTAAAATTATTAAGAATAAAAATTTATTAAAATATCTCATTAATTAATAAATGGTTCTGGTAAAATACTATTTTATTTACAGATGTGTGTTTAGTTACCGAGGATCAAAATTATTCAGACCAGAGCTAGTAGCAGATTTTTACAGATTCAAAGTTATAGCTTTTATTTGTTATAAGTATTGTCAAAGATAATTTGTGGAAATGAAGATCTAAACACATTATTTTTCACTTCTGTAAAGTGCTACTGTTTTATTCACAGATCCAAACTTCTGTGCCAAATGTTTACATTATTTGGAGAATGATGTGGGAACTCTGCAAGACAGGTCTGGAAGTGATTCTGTCATTGGAAAACTAAGAAATATTATGGGATTTATCAAATGAATAAATTATCTGAAAATCTGTCAGATATGACATTCCGCATGCTGAATGATCTTAATATGTATTATACTCTATACAATACGATTCATGAAGTGTTTCTTTAACCTCACAGTAATAAAATTAATCCATAAAGACTTCATATGTTGGTCCATATTCAGGAAGCAGGATAAATAACCATGATTGAATGACAACTTTACATTTACACTTGAATAGTAAAATATTGTTGTTTAAATGTTTGTGTTTTGAGGCTGATCAAACATGCCTGCGAATTTTTAATATAGAACTTCCAGTTTATGTAAAACATATGCAGATTTTACTGGATTTTAAATGATGAAAGTTTTTTTTGTGTGTTTTTTTTTTTTTTTAATATTTATTTATTTCTTCTTATTATTAATTTTTTTTTTTTTTTTTTTTTTTTTTTTTTAACTTCACAAAAATAGAGTGAATTACTGATTAAAAAGCAGATCATGTGTTATCTATTGTACTAACTTGCGTAATTAACTGTCATTCATTGCATTTGATTAGAAATCTTCATCAATTTTTTTAATTTACCCTTTGAATTATCTTTACTGTCAAAGCTGATAATATATTTTTAAACTTCAGTACATGCTCGAAGAATACACTGTTATGAATGGATCACATGTACAATAGATAACTGAATGATTGTCATTCAGTATAATCACACACACACACACACACACACACACACACACACACACACCTTAGTTATTTACTACACTTAAATCAAAAATTGAATTTTTTTTATACACTAGGTGCAATAATAATATAACAATGGACAATATGCTTTACTTTTTAATTTATCAGTGACCATCTCTTACTGTTTGCTTACATTTATGATTATTTTTATTTATTAGTGTTTATAACCAATTATTTTAGCTCATCCATCTATATTTTGGGTTACAGAATTGTATATGTTAATCGTGTATGTTTGTTAGAGATATAAGTATTTCATATGTGAGGCAGTAGTAAACACACATAATAATTATTGATATAAAAAGGTAAAAAATATTTGTTTTGTGTTGCCGGGTTTGACTGTCACCAAGAATCTATAAAAATTTCAACTTTTCAAATTTGAACAAATTTTCCTTGATTATAGAAATATTTTTAAAATTCATCAAGATTCTTCAAGTATTTTACTATTATTATTGTTGTTGTTATTTTTGTTACTGCTGTAATTAACAATAATGAAAAAAAATAACATTAAATATATTATTGTTACAATTTTTATTATTCTTGTTATTATTAGTTATAGTTCTAGTAGTAATAGTACTTCAGCCACTGTCACTACAACTGTTATCACTATTAATATTACTGTTATTATCACCATCAGATACACATACAGACAGAAACTAATACATTTAAACACACACACACATGGTGAGTAATTATGATATTTATAGTACAAAAGTGTTTTATTCTGTTGATTTATTATAACTGATATCATGCTGCTTTAATCAAATATATTATGAAATTGCCTGTACTTGTTTTAGGTGATATAAAACAGTTTTCAGTGTTTATATAGATTTTCATCATTTCTTTCTGTTGTTGTGTTAAGTTTATTCACTGCATCATTTTAATGAATTTGTATTATTAAATTTATTTTTAAAATGTATTTACATTTTAGTTTTGATTTACTGCAACTGTTATTTCTACTACTAATTTTTTTACTACAACCAACCACTGTTATTATTTACTCATGCTATCAGATTAAATTTGTGTTGTATGATTTATAATCAAAATAATATTTGATCTGCCTGTGATATATATATAATAATCAGTTATTTTAGTTTTCATTTTAGTCTTGTAATACCTGTGATATATTTTATTACTTCATATCTTTATCTTTATCAAGTATTTGTATCATATCTGGGACTTATTTATTACACATACATATGTACACACACACACACACACACACACACACACACACACACACACTGTAACATACATTACATCATATTACACGCATAGATATATTAGTATGTTAATTTTAATTTTATATTTGTATTATTTTTACAATATACATAATTTAATATATAGAAATGGCAGCCTTATTGGTTTTATGTATTTATTAGTACATTTAGTTGTAAATAAATATTTTGTTGTAGCACGTTAGATAATTATATAAGATTACTGAAATAGATTTATAATCTATAGAAAAATGATGAAATATTTTACAAAAATAATGTGCAACAGGTTGTGAAATAAACTGTCAAATCAGACACTCTAGATTATTTTATTTCATTTTATTTCATTTTTAATTTAGCTATTACTGAAGGTACAACAACATATATTTTGGGAGGAATATTTTTTTTTAATACCTTGGTGAGAGATCACTATTATAATACTGAGAGATAAATGGTGAAAACTACAAAAAAAAAGAAAAAGAAAAAAAAAGGGTAAAATGAAAATTTATTGTAAAATGTTTATAGTTAGAGCATACCGTATATACTTGTGTACATGGCGACCTTATGTATAAGTCGATGTGTATTTTAAGACCAAAAATTGCGTCATTTTAGGTATTACTTGTGTATAAGTCGACTGTAGATTCCAGGCACCGTCACTATTTTTAGACCAGTGTGACAGTGCCATGAAGGCCTCCATTGTACGCCTACTGTAACATAACTTGCACGAACATACCATAATAACGTAAATGCATGTATTACACGAGCTATAGCCTAAATGTATCATAAATAGTATCTCTTTAATGTAATAGGTCTAACATGGAGACCTAACTTACCGTTATATTTAGCCGTTCTATGATTTACAAAATTTGTCGGTAGTGGATATTAATGACGATTGCAATATTATTTCACCAAATTCTTTACAATTAAACAAGTGAGTTTTGTTTATGAAATTAGGACCGATATTTAGTGCAATTTGGCAGAGAAGTCTGTATTCCTAGATCATTGCAAGACGCCGTAAGGCATAACGCCGTACTGACGGTTCTCTTGCTTATGTCATTAAACAGAAGAATATCATGTTTTACATTCATACTTGGTTTTGTTATTTAATTTTTCAAAATTTTTTATACGATAAAAGTATATTTTTGAAAAGCTGAAAGACCGCGATTATTTTAGATGCATCCCGTAGCAAAAAATAGTCAAAATGGTGACTCTTCAGCAACAGCTACAAAAGCATTACCTATGTATAAGCCGACCCCCAAAATATTACCTTAATATAGTCTCCCAAAAATTCGACTTATACACAAGTATATATGGTAATTTAAACAAATGTGAAATATTACATAAACATTTTAAAGTGTTTTGTAAAGTACACATTTTTTTCTCATGTTATTGAACATTGCATTATTGATAGTTTGTTTTATGTCAATTTCACTTTAATAACAATAATAAATAAAAAGGAAGATGACATTTAAAAAAGGAACAATTTTGATAGATGAAATATATATTTTAAAATTATCTACTGTACACAACTTGGTTATGTTAAATGTTCTGACAGTTTACTAAATGAGACATTCATTCTATGTTATATGGCCCTTCCTATTATTAATACTACTGTAATAGTGGAAAAGGATATTTATAAATATAAATAAAATGGAAAGTTTTTATTATTTTAAATTAACTAGTCCAGACAGAACTTTGGCTTATCTGTACACACACTCTGAAAAAAAAAATTTAAACAATTATAAAAACTGAAAACTGGTTTTCGAGTATTTCTTTAGACATGTTATTCCCTTTTATTATTTTAATACACTATAACAATTGTAACTCTTTATTTATGTAGATGCATTGTTACTGTCTTTATTATTTATTACTATTGCTATTAATATTATCATAGTCATCATTATTAATATCATCATGATCATCCTCATTACCTTTATTATTAGTGGTAGTAGTAATAATAATAATTATAATAATAATAATAATATCATCATCTGTATCAAAATACTTTACTGAAATGCATTTTGTTATCTTCACTAACAAATATGTAAATCATAACAGAAGCTGTGTTTCAATTATTCATTAGACATTATTTTAAATGACTGATATGTTCATTCATATAAATACACTGAATATTCAAGACACCATGAAAATTACCTGCATTAAAATTTGTTTCATGGTAAATGAATTTGTATGTTGGTTTATTATTCTGTTAGAAGCCTGGTTCACTTCTTCATCAGGGAAATGATTAATAGGCCAAACCTGAAAAAAGACATCTAAAAGTTTTATTATCTGGTTTTTCAGTTGTTGTTGTTGTTTTGTTTTTTTAATTTATAATGATATAAAGTTATAAAAACAAAGGAAATTTTAACTATTTTTTCTTTCTTTTTTTCTGGATGAACTAACACGGACTTGTGTTTTAAAAATATCTGTTTATAACTGAGAGCAAATCTTTGATAGACAAACTGTATGTATGGCATTTACCTTTATTTGCAGTTCTTCAAAAAACACTTGTGCAGATACAGTATGAATTAATTCCACTGGAAGAGCAGTACATTCAACAATATATGGTCATCAGATTGATTGGTTCTATAATCACTGAATAACTATTACATTTCCTAAAATAATATTCATGCATGTTATAATTACTGTTTAAATATAAAGCACAATGATATTCAGATACACACAAATATCTTCAATATGTTTATGCACTTATATGCACAAATAGGAGCAACAGAGAACTGTGAATGGCTAAAATATTGTTAACAGAACTCTTTTAATACAAGTATTGGAAAGTCACTTTCTCAGTTAATACAAATGGATAGAAAGATTAAATTCTGTATACCATGTAACATTTCAAACTGACCTTCCCTTGCAAGTCTTACACTCAAACATTTATCACTGAAAATACTGCATTTCATACAAAAATCTATTATGAATTAACTAAAATTATCTAATCTTTTTGTTTTGTCTTTGTTTTTTCCCCCAAGTTTATTTTTATGTTTTGCAATAATAATAATGATGTTTATTATAATAATAATTTCAAAGAAGGAATAAAATTAAACAGCTGGGAAATGTTCAAAGTGTGTGTTATTATGAATTAACTAAAATTATCTAGTCTTTTTGTTTTTTCTTTGTTTTTTTCCCAAATTTATTTTTATGTTTTGCAATAATAATAATGATGATTATTATAATAAAAATTCAAAAAAAAAAAAAAAAAAAGAAGGAAAAAACATTTTGCCTATACATAATTTGAGCCTTATATATTAAACTGTGCTTACGAATGTATAAATGCATTAATTAATACTAACTGTTAAGGCAAAAATTTTAAGAACATAACTTTTTTTCTGTATGATATCCATTCATATTAAAATACATTACGATTTGAAAATAATAATAACGATTATTTCAGTGATGATGATGATGATGATGAAGACGACAACGACGAGGACAATGATGATGATAGCGATAACGAAGGTGATGATAATGATAAATAAATAATTTTTAACACTTGCTAACAACGATAGATCTTTACTCGATGATTCCACAATTATGTGACAATAAGATTGAGTATCCAGATGAATTCTGTTTTGTAAGGCATAATTAACACAAAAATTAAATAATAATAATAATAATAAGGACACTCTTTAAAAGTTAAAATTTTAAAATTATGTAGAACATCGATAATTTTAATTTGTTTTAAATTAGAAACTGCTTTCAATAAAATTACCTACACTGTACTGAAAAAAAAAGGGACATAACTATTGTATCTTAAATATTTTTCTCGTTCCTGTAACGAAGGGGAATAACTCAATTAAAATTATTCAAGGAGGTAAAACAGCCGTTAAATGTTCAGTGTGTGTGTATACGGAAACCGATATTACTCATTATAGTCTATAGATACATAATCATGCCTAAACATCAACGTTCTTTTCTTAACTGCAGTAATTAAAAATACAATTTTCAACACAAATCCTTACCTTCTATTTCCTCCGTAGAGCACTAACCTCCTATGATAACTTGTTCCGTTATCCAAGCGATAATTCTTTGACGTAACGGTTCTGAAAGTTGGCTGGATTCACTTTAGCGCTACTAAATTAGCGAACTCTTTGTCCGATGCGGAATGATGTATAACAAATTCCATATTTCTAAAATAAATTGCATTATTATATATTTGAAATTTTATTTTTGCCATAGATCTGAACCACGTATGCTTTATTTTATTTAAAACTGAATATGTTTTATATCTTAGAAGCTTAAACTTATGAAACTGTGAACTATTTATTTAAAACAACTGACGTACGATAAACTGTTTGCTGGCTTTCACAGCGGCAGGAATTGTTCACTGCCTTTATTTCATTGTGGCGGGATTACAATTTTGTTTTTTTTTGTTTAAGAAGTTAGGTTTTGGAGCTAAATTTGACTTTAATCGCTACCCTGATGATGCAGAACGTTTAAAGTTATTAACTGTATAAATGCATAGTTTATAAAAATAATATAAATAAGTAAATAATTTTGTAATATTAGTAAAGTTATGGTTGTTTGTTGTTTTATTATTATTAATGTAAACTAATGATGTAAAGCATATACATTAATATCTGTTTTTAAATGACTTTCTTACACTCTAATCATTCTGTATAATAATGTATATCATAACAAAATGATTCATTTAAAAATACTCGCAATATTGACCATACAACAGAAAGGAATCAGACATCACACATAGAGGAAACAAAGGAATGAAAGAAAGTGAAAAACAATTATCTAAATTAGTTTTATTTAAGATTTTTTTAGTATTATAAATATGGATGTCATTTCAGTTCAGTCCATACTGTTCCTTGCATCAAATAAAACCATTATGTTTGCTTTAACAGTTTTCATTTTCCATGACAATGAATAATTTTACAAATCTTTTTTCATAATCCAGTAACAGAAAAAAAGGACTGCAGTAAAAATGTATGAGAAAACATCATGAATAATTTATTTTTATTATTTATTTTTTTCCTTCCTTCCTTTTTTTTTTTCTTTCCTGATTTATTTAGTTATATAGTCATTTATTTAATTTAAAGAACAGTGGAAAAGAAGCTGAAAAGACTGAACTTCATCTCCTAGGTAACATCACTTCATCAGGAGAACTTGGTCTGCAAACTCCAGACTTAAGAAGAAGACCAAGAAAAAAATAAGAGCTACATTAGCTGAACTGAAGCAAGAAGAGGTATGATTTAAAAATAAAAAGTAACATTTATTTCTAAGATTACTAAAATATATAAATAACTGTTCTAATGCTGATTTTGGTAAAAGAAAAAAAAATATCTTAATATATGTTGAATACTTTGATATAATAACAAATATTATATAAGAAATATTATATATAAGAAATATAAAGGAACCTACTTTACATCCAATTTTGTAGTAATACGATATCACATTATAGTTAATACTGAGAAATTGTGAGAGAAACTAAACACAAAATAATTATTAATTAGAAATTTATTTTTAAAATGTAATAATAAAACTCTTAAATTGAGAAGAATTTTTTTTAATTATTATTATTTTTGTTTTTCAATTTACTCGATCATTTCTAACTATTTAATTTGTTTACAGATTAATCATTTATGCAATGTAAACAAGATCCATGTTTACAGCACTGGGCTACTGAACACCCACACCCATACAGATGCACACATTCTAGTTATGCTACATGTATGTATATTCAATTTTTCTTTTTGTTGATAGTAGTGATGTATTTTCAATGGTTTTAAATATTTTTGTGTTTAGATAAAAATACACCAAAAAGAACATTAATCACAATAGCAGTTTATATAAGCAACAAAAGATAATAACACAATGGTTGATTTCATATAGATAGAACTTTCAGGATATGTTATTATTTTACCATTATTCCTTTAAAGCATACTCATATATTCTGTTTGAAATTCTGCTTCTCATGTCTGTTATATTATTAGTATTTATGAATCGTGTTTCAGAGACAAGGTTTGATGGCTTATGCTCCCACAGGTTCAGGTAAATCAGCAGCTTTCGTTATTCCAATTTTCCATCATCTCAAAAAACCTTGGATTCCAAGCTCTCATCCTCACACCCACCAAAAAATTTGCAAAACAGGTTAAAAATATCTAATTTTAAAGGTACTGGGTGACAATATTGTTTTGAGGGTTATGTCCTTCCTCAAAAATAAAATAATAAAAAATATATAATTTACTTCTTTATCTAGATTGCATACTTAAATTTTTTATCAATATTTAAAAAATGAAATCTAAGTTGTTTAATAAAGTTAGTACTTTTTAATTATTTTTTATTCATAGTATTTTTCAGTAAGCTGTTTTGCACATTTAATTTATGGATTGTTTCTGAGTTAATGATTGTATTTTTATCTCATTTTTGTAATATTTTGATTACTTTTAATTTCTAAAATCTCTCTCTCTCTCTCATTAAAAACTAATCATTTGTTTATTTTTTTCATTCTTTGGCAGTGGTATTATTATAATAATAATAATAATAATAATAATAATCATGATCATAATCATAATCATAATCATAATCATAATTATATTATTATTATTATTATTATTATTATTATTATTATTAAGACTACTATTCAGTTTACAGTCATTTCATTAAATAAAATAATTATAAAAATAATATAAAAGTATTTTATCTCTTTTCAGATGTAATGGTTACAACTCCAGAGTGGTTTACTTACTAAAACAGACTCAGGCTCCTCCGTTAGTAAACCTCAGCAAGTAACTTTTTACTTTTTTTTTTTTTTTTTTTTTTTTTTTTTTGTGTGTTGTAAAATAAATCATAACTTTATTACAGAAACATTGTAACTAAACATTAAATTTAATTTTAATGTATACAGTTATTCCAAATTTTACTTGTTCAGAGACAAATCATGAAACAAGTATGTATCATTTTGAAATGAACACTTCTTACATTATTTTGTTATTTTTATTTACAGTATTGAGAGGCTTGTAGTGGATGAGACAGACAAATGATTGCATGAAGGCAAAACTGGATTTAGAGATCAGGTTGAGATAAAGTATTTTTTATTTAGTGAATATGTTGTTAATCGATTTTACACACTTTTTTTCATTTATTATTTATTAATTTTCTTTTCTTTTGTTACTACCAATAATATTACTGCATATTTTAAAATGTCTTTTAATTATTGTCTGTTGCTTTCTATTAATAGTTACCTGAATATGTGAAATATTTGTTAGAATTCAGTATCTTTGTTATAAATAATTAGATTATAAAAAAAATGTTAACTGCAATGCATGGAATCAATTACAGATTAATGAAATATTTTATTTATTTTTTATTTGTATTTTTTTTTTTATACCAAATATAATTTAAAATTTTTGCAGACATTCAGCAACAGAAAATGTAGAACAGGAATTGTTGTTTGTGAGTACAGAGTGCAAGAAATTAATGGCCAAAAAGAAAATTTCAAACAGAAGGTAAAAGTATGAATTTTCATCTTTTAAATTACAATTTTAAAAATAAATAAATAAGTAACCCCCACCCCAAAAAATAATAAACATAAAAAAGCAACCAATTAAATAAAATAAAGTAAACAAACATACACCAGAAAATCTTGATGTTTAAGAGAATCAAAGAATAAGATTATTTTCATGATGTTTAAAGAGTACAGGGAATGCAGCCAACTGAGTTAATTTTTTTTCGGTACAAGGAAAAAACAAAAACACTTTTTCATGAATTTTATAGACAGTTAAGCAATAAGGAAGAATTCATAATTATTAGTTAACATAAATATATATTTTCTTGCCATATTCGTGAGAATGTATATACAAATTTCAAATATTTGTTACATAATTAATTTACAAATTAATTCAGCAAGATAACATAGTTGTAAAGTTTCCGATGTGGAAAGATTTGGGTGTTAATCTCTACAAAGATGATATATTTTATTCTTGTTATTATTGTTATTTTTTATATTTTATTATTATTATTATTATTATTGTCTTTTTAATTCTGTTGTTCATTTAGTTTATGATAGAAACATAAATGTAATATTAAATGTTGATTATAAATTATATACAGTTTTATTTTGTCAAATGCCATATTATAAACATATTTATTTATTTTTGTTATTTATTTATTTATTTAAAATTTAATTTGTTTTTCTCTTTAAATTTTAATAGATACATAAATATAATATTAAATGATAATTATAAATTATACAATTTTATTTTATTAAATACCAAATTGTAAAGATACTTATGTTTTATTTTATTTATTTCCTTATTTATTCGAATTTAAAAAAAAAAACAATTTCTCTTTAATTTGTGATAGATATATAAATACGTTAAAAGATAATGATAAGCTGTATGATTTTATTTCACTAAATGCTTTGAGAGTTATCGAGATTCTTAATTTTCTGCAAACTGTTTCGTTGTACCATAAAATTCCATTTATTATAGCAGAAAACTTATAATTAGTTATTTGTTGTTGTTTTTTGGCTTTGTTTTTTTAATTTATTATATTATTATTATTCTTTACAGGTAGAAAGGGTTGTTCAGGAAACAGGACAAAAGCAATTTCTTTCTTCAGAGAGGATGACACAATAAATCGCAGACTTTAATAACAATAGTAAATTTATTTTTTTCATTATTTTAATTTTATTAAAATTATTATTATTATTTATTTTATTTTTTTCAAATAAGTCACCTACATGTCAAACCTTTCAATCTCCTTTTTCTGTTTTTGTTTTTAGTTGTGGGGGTTTTCTTTCTATCCTTATTTATTTAGTTAGTTGGTTTATGATACAAAACATTTAGGGGATTTGTAATTACTTATTTAAAATTACTTATTCTTATTTTCATTATTATAGTTGATCACAGCAGTAATGTGGAAAAGATAAATGCACTAATAAATGAACAATTAATTAAAATTATTTGATTAAGGTAATATAAGTGTTAAATCATTCTCAATAATTTTCATTTATATAATAAAATTAAAAGCATTAATATAAAAAACAATTTTTTTTATTTTTATTTTTGACTTCAGAACAAGTTTAACTTATGAGCTATACAATTATAGATAGGTATTTCGGTTGGTCATTTGAATACCACATGAACAGCTACATATTTTAAAGTATCATGGATTATATGTTATAAGTAATGCTTTGTAGTAAGTCAGCATATGGGCTTTGTATGTGTCATTAAACTGTTCCTATCACTGTATTACTATCAGTACCATTTAGTTAATTCTCATAAATTTTCACATAATTAGCAAAAATTGATGTCTCATTCACCGTTACCAAGATGAATCTTTTTTTTTCTTCTATTTTATGACTATGACCGTCAAGTATGTAATTTTGCAATTGATCCCTACATGTACTGAAATTCACTGTGCTATAAGTTTGGAAACATTTCCAATAGGAATAGTGAATCAATACAGTTTTAATTTATAATAAGGTGTGGTCACATTGCATATGTTGCCATGCAGTACAACCTGTAATTGTATATTTTATTCCTATTATTATTATTATTTGCTTACAATGCTTTTACTTAGAAAATCTATATATAACTACATGTTACTGATGTTTGTAATCATTCTTTGTGTGGTGATGTTCCTGCCACTATTTCCCATACATTATCTGAAAACATCATATAAGTGTAAAAATGAGCATGGTATGTTACTATGTGCTATAAAATGATATTCCAATTGTCACTTATAAAAATTTATAAAACTGATGTTTTAACATGAAATGACACTTTCTAAATAATTATGAGAAAACATGATAAAAACATTATTTCTGTCTAACAAAATGGATTGCATTTCTAAACCTACTTTAAAAATCTAAATAAATAAATATATTTGCTCTCACTGACACGAGCAAACTGTGTATATAATCTGTGATGTCTGCTAAAAAAATTGGCAAATATTTATTGAGTAATATTTATATATTGAAGTGTCATCTGTCAGATTTATGTTGAATATACCTTTCTTTTAGATGTTGAGATCTGAGTTTAAATTAAGGATGCAAATGATGTTAAGAATTGAGTGAAAAGGTATGGTATTGTTTCAATGGTTCATTGGTGGCAGTTGTTTCAAATTACTTTCCTTGTCCAAATGGTCACATATACGTTTTTTGCATAGTACATTAAGTTTTAAAAAATAAAAAAAGATAAAAATGAAATATATAGGATTAATCTTCTCACCAATGTAATAATCATCTATATTTCTATTTTACATTTCAGCAGAAGATGAATTTTTCTTTGACCTCACTCAGATTAGTTTGTCACTGCCTACAGACACAAAAGAAGAATCCAGGTCATCCAGTTTTCAATAATAATAACATGCTAACAACATTATTACAATACTGGATGATTTTAAAAGGAAAATGTAAACATGTCGCAGAAGGTAAGAAGAGAGAGACATTAATAACTTTATAAATAGCAATGGTGTATAGAACATATGGCTATGAATAGAGAATTACACCTTAGATATATTTTTATTTATTTCTGCACTAGTTTACATTTATGAATCATAAAAATATTGCAAAGGTAACTTTATGTTTTTGTTAAATTGTTTTTCTGTTTGTTTTTGGTTTTTTGCTTAACCTCTTTAAGCAAAAATTATAAATAAAAATTTAGATAGGAGACTGGTATATGAAGAAGGTAAGTGAAGAAGAATTGTCCTGGATGATTAATATAATTATTTTAATTTACTTCTTACTCTGCATCGTCTGCTTCTGTTTAATTGATTCATTTCTATTTTATTTTTATAAAATTTATTGTGATTTATTAATGGTGAATTACAGAAAGCATTTTTCTTCTTTCACTAGATATGTCAGAACAGAAGAAAATAATTTGAGAGGTATCAACAAGAAGAATGCATTTGAAAGTGGAATCCAAGAATGATGATTTGTGGAAGAAGAAGGATACTTAAAATATGAAATTCATTGATACATTTCATTTTTGAGGTGTATATTCAGTATTGTATGCGTTACATTCTGCTGTTTCTAAAATGTGCAGATGTCAGTTTTATAAAGTGGTGTTGATGTACTTTTGTCAGTTCTTATCATTTCAAGGAATGGGCTGCAGTTAACTGATCTGTCCTCATTAGGACAATTAAGTTATTTCCTGTTGAAGCCATTCCTCCTTTCAGATGCAAACAATGTTTTTTTTTTTTGGGGGGGGGGGTTTGACTCTGAAGATTTTTAAAATATCTTATTGAGCCCATAGAAAGACAGCAGCAATAAAAAAATAATTTACTACATGACAGTAGTTAATGTTTAACAATAAAGATGTTAAAGAAATATTGTTTTTCTCATTTCTTGATTACATTATTTTTTGAAAACAAAGTAAAGAACTCTGATAGCATAGGGATTCTTTCTTCTTTTGTTTTTTCTTTTTAACCAAACTGACATGTACATGACACATCTATGTTTGTGGTAATGGTTTTTGCTGTTCTAATTGTAATTTAATATCAAACAAACAAATATACACAGAATATACTCACAGAAAGAATATATAGACTAATAGAGAGACAAAGAAACATTAAATTGTTTAAAGTGTAAATTTGTATATTATAAATAATATAATTACTGTATATCTAGTGATAGAATATCACCGTACAATTCCCAAGTAGTCCAAAGGCCAAAGAGTTCACTTTGTAATAGTTATAACTGGAATGTATCTCTGTAAGTAATTTCTCACACTTTTGATTTCCTTAAAACTTTCACAGATATTTACTATTTAAAATATTAACTTCATTTTAATTATTTTAAGCAGGACTGTATACATGTTTTTATTTAAAATTAAACAAATTATTATTAATTTTTTTAATTTCTAATGATGCTGAAATGTTAATATAAACAAATATATTTGGGGAGTGTATATAAGTAGAGGTTTTAAGAAAACAAAAACAAAATTGTAATAAACAATGATGACAAGATATTATTTGAAAACTTATAAAATTAATATTAAGTTTCAAGAAATAACTGATACGGTTTCATAAAAAGAATTTTAAAAAAATAAAAAATAAATAATAGTAAGGTGTCATAAAATACTCAAAAAATAAATACAAATGCAACAATAAGGTGCCATAAAATACACAAATTCTCCTCCCATAAAAAAACATAAATAACTACTTTCTGTTAGTGACCAAAGTTTGACATTATCAACTGCTCTCTTACATGATCACTATATAAAAACTATATCAGTGATTTCTAATGTCAGTGAACAATACCTGACAGTTTTCTAATTTAACTGTTCAGTAGTGTACAATGGGTTGGTTGTCAGTTACACAGTTGTAATTCCAGAATTTTGTCCAGTCCCATAAAGAAAAAATCTGAAAAATAAAATATTTGCATACTGGAAGAGAAATTTTTTAAAAAGAACAAAACAAAAATAAAATATTACCGTCTATAAAGTGAATGAAATCTTCAGCATTAATTCATTCCGTTTCAAACTAGAGCTACTGATATTTACATTTAAGTCTTGTTAGGGATTTCAGAGAGAGAAAAAACTGGTTATATATAGCCATTATCTACTTTATTAAATGAAAATCTAAAACTGCCAATTACATGATACCAATTTTCACGGGAACTGAAGAATGAAACTGAATTGGCTTCACAACAAACTAATCAATACAAATTTGTTTTCAGATAATAACCATATTAAGACTGTTTTTCACAATATGGCTGTTTACTATAAAACAATTTACAAATTTATAATAATAATAAAAAAAGTTTCATATGAAAATACTAAGATGTTTTAATTAATATTCAATTATACTTTGGTTATTTTAAAAACATATACTTTTTTAAAAGAAAGTTTTGATAACTTTATTATTTGTTTTTTAATTTAAAAGTAGTAGAATGACAACACATGCTGATGCAGCACTTTTCCTGGTAACTGCACCCATTACACGATATGCTGAATTAACATAGAAAAGCGTACCTGCAACAGCAACGAATACTTAAACTGCCATCCACATCAGACAACGGTTCCATTTTATCCTTTTGGAAAGTTGTGAAACACTGACGCAAGTCCATCAGTTTAGGCAGAAGTGTATCCAGCATTAACACAGAACACATGCAGCTATCGTATTTCCTGGTATATTATTATATACATTCCAATTTTTCCTCAAACAGTATCTGTTTCTCCTCTTCTATTACTATATCTTCAGTCGACATAAGCCGTGAATAATAAATAAATAAATAAATAAATAAATAAATAAATAAATAAATGATAAGCTTGGACTTTTCAAAAGAAAAACAAAATTAAAATAATGCAAAGTGAAATGACGACAGTAAATAAAGTTCAGCAAAAAAAAAAAATCAACCTTAGTTTTACAATATATATATATATATATATTTAGTATGACAAAAAAAAAAAAAATAATAATAATAATAATAGATGACTTTGCACTATAAAATTTGCAGTCGTTCAACTTTTCTTTTTTTAGTGGGTTTTTTTTATTATTAGGGGTAGACACGCCTTCTGGTTATTACATATTTATGCTGGATTTGAAAAACAATAGCAAATACTTGGTTATAGAGTTATCTCCTATGATAACTTGTTCGGTTAACCAACCGATAACTCTTTGACGCAACGGTTTTAAAAGTTCGCTGGCTTCACTTAGCACATTTAGCTTTACAAACTGCAACAGTCAACGGAAACGAAAAAGATTAGCAGACTTATCTATCCCTATGTGTTGGCACATCCTTCTTTCAGTTGGATGGCGAATTCGTACGTATATATGATAGATAATGACAATTACTTGCGATACTATAAATATTATTATTTCCGTTACAATAAAAGAATAGGGAGAAAAAATCAACCATTAAATCGACTTTTTTTATGTAAATATTTATTTTTGAACCGAAGGATATCAAATACAGAACAAGTGCATTATGTAATATGATAACGATGTATTGGATAAACAAATTTAAAAAAAGAAAAAACAAAAGCCATGCATTTTTTTGTTTTTATTCTTTTCTTTTGTTATTATTTGTTTAATGAAAGGCAATTGGTATAGCATATATATATTTGTGAATTATTAAATACAGCTGTCAAGATTAGCAATATGTAATATGTTCAGTAAGGTGGTGAACTAAGGAAAACGGAGTTCATTATATACTCCTGTTCACATACTTATTTAAAAGAATTAGTCAATCAGAAACCTTCATAACAGTATGTGCATGGGGTTCACTTGTGTTAAGAAATCTGTTCTGGTCTCTTATAAAGTAAAATAATAATAATAATAATAATAATAATAATAATAATAATAATAATGAAAACAAGAAAAAAACGAAAATACTTCATTAAACTGAACATAATAAAGCATCTGGATGTTGGCATTATTTTGTTGACAACATATTTCAGTAAAATCCTCTAAATAATGAAACAGACATAATGTAAAAATATCCAATAAAAATAGCATAAACAACCCTGGTATAATATTTTAAATTACTCACTATAATTTGTAACGATTTCCCAAGCATTGATTTATTAATTAAAGCATCTCGCTAAGCCAAATGGAAACAAATTGCAACACTCAACAGAAGAGCGGAAAGAGAGAAAAGACTAGCAGAGTTATCGATCGTTGCAAACAGTCGAACAGGCCCACCACTTCCATCTTTCAATTTGATGGCGCCTCCATATGCCATTGCTCCATATGACGGCATCAGGTGAAGATTTGCCACATTCTCGAAAATCACGATCTTATATTGACACAACATGCGATGAACAATAAACGTTTTGCTGATTCCAAGATCGGGGGAAGGCGTGTCTACGCCAATGGCATAGATATTTCTGTTTGTGACCAACCATTCCACAGCGCTGGCCACCAAGCCTGGATAATGAAATTCCTTTTGAGAACCTCTGTCTCTGGGGTTAAACATCCGATGCCAGTTCGGATAGCGGTCTGCCCAGCCAAAGATAAAGAATAAAAACGCTTTGTCTGGAATCATGACATTGTTTTCTTCCCACTGAATCAAGGTTTCGTTAGTGACACCGAAGTCAATATTACTTGCCGCTTCTGCAGAAACATTCACAACAACAGCGGGTCCAACGAGACGACTTATGGGAATCTCATGGGCCTTCCATGCTGCTCTGCAGAAGTGTCGAGGTGCATCAAAATGAGTCCCAAGGTGTTCGGCGACTCCAAACCAGTTCATTTCAACCCTGGAAAAAAAGATTAATGTTATACTACAATCACAATAATTTTTTGTTTCGTTTTAAGTTGATGTAATCTCCTTTGAACTTTTCTTCTTGTTAGTTTAAACTTGGATTGTAAATTCAATGGTGAAGTATGCTTTATCTAGTTTGGGGTCCGAAACAATATGTAAATTTTACACTTGAAATTAAATTGTTTACAGTCTGTGTCTATTCACAGTTCTTGGCATTGCTATCTCTTCGTTGATGTTTGCAGCCATATCAGCTGGACCAGCATATCAAACTGAATCCGACATCCAGTTCAGCTCGAAAACCATTCAGAGCATGAGATGATACACATATATGGACATCAATTTTATTTATTTATTTATTCATTTATTCTTCATGTAATTTTTGTGTATGTGTGTGTGTGCCTGTGTTTAGGTTGGGTGTGTTTCCGTGAAACTCGGACACCCTTATAAACATCACTGAAATATGTTAATCATAAATCATCAGCATTAAATTGTTTAACGTATATCTTGTGTCTGTAATATTTATTAATTGATTCTTTAGTTCATTTTATACTATATGTTTAATAATGTTATTAAATAGCTGCAGAATGCAAATTTTCACAAACATACTGATTTAGCAATTTGCTTCTAGATTTCGAGGTTATGTTAAAGTTATGTTCATTTCCATAATAAATTTTAATGATTTAAGCCTAATGTAACAACAGATAATGGTAATATTTAAATATATATCTAGTTAAGGTGAACTTACCTTACATTGCCAGAGATATAATGAATGAATGATATTAGTAAAACGACAATAAATACATAAATAAATAAATAAATAAATAAATACAACTGATAAAAATAAAATGAAAAAATTACTAATACTTTTTAATCAGTTTTTACATAATAGACACTGTTTTAGTTTCTTACCAAACACCTGGTGCAATTTCGCCTCTTCTGATAATCGTCATGTTGAGTTTCGGATTGCCAGGATAACCTTCAGAACGAGGTCCAAGGGAATACGTTAGATCTATAACTCGGAGGTCTGCAGTGACCAGGCAGTATATGCAAAGGAAATTCAACAATCCCACAAGCAGTCTCATGTTTGTGAAATATTCCTGTCAGATTAATAATAAACACTTTTAATAATGCAAAATTTCAGTCACACACGCACACAAAGACATACATATAAACAATACAGAGAAAACCTGGAACAACTTATTCACAAACCTCACAATCACAGAATTTTGATATCGTGTATAAAATATTCGAATAAGCTGGACGCGATCTCTCTAAATGAGATTTAACAGTGTTATTTATAGACAATAAATCGAATTAGGACACACACACACACACACAGAGGAGAAAGACTGAATTATAATCGTTCTGTGTCACATTGTAAGAATACCTTTCTAAACATCTGGTAGAGTTTGTGAAAATGCTGAACTTTGTCTCCAGGTGGTTCCCATTATTAGTCACTAACACGACATCTCTGTACTGTTGTAAATCAGAACAACAACAGAGATCACATGATTCCATAGTAACCACGTGTAGGCTGAAGCAGATTTGCTTACTGCTCAAACAGCAAAAGAAGCAGCACTGTATCCTAGCAACTGTAATTATTTATTACATGTCAAAAAACCACAACCAACAACAACAAAAGTCGTGTTTATTTGTTGTTAACAGCCAAGGCAAAGTAATAGTTTATGAATCTAACATGCCAATATCACATACACGCACACGCACGCGCACACACACACACACACACACACTCGTATACATGCCGATAGATATCTACATATTCGTCCGTTTCACACGTACACATTCAGATTTCGTTGCCTCTATAGCTCTAAACAAAGCAGTTTTAAAATGAAAATGGTTTTCAAAATGGTCATTTAAGATCTAATCATACAATTAAATTTTAAGAAATAACCTTGAACAATATGTGTTAATAACACATTCCTTCCCCAAAAGTTATATTGCTGGTCAGTGACCGAAAATAGAGTGTAGAAATGTTTATAGTCATCACATCTTGCCACTACAAACGGTGACTGCTGAATAAATATGTACAAAAACAGGCTGCGGAAAAGTTTTCGGTGATAAATAAACATAAACATTCAACGTTTAGTTCATTACAGTAATAATGTAACGGTTGCAAAATATTTTCCGTGGCGCAAGATACCTAAGCTTTTAATCATCTGTTATAGGATTTCGTGTGACTTTTCTTTCTTCTTATTGTTTCTTTTCTTATCTATTGTTTTTGTTGTTGTTGTTTTAGTGTTAGTATAATATTATATTTTCCCTTCAGACTAAAAAGACAGCTGCAGAATATTTTTTGTTTTGAAACAATGGCTAAATTCTTTTATAAAATGGGATGAAATAAATGAATGAATTAGTAAATGATAAACATGTTCCTACCTTACAAATGAGGTCGCATAACATTATTGTTAGTCGACTACCAGTAAAACCTCTCAGAACAGTAATAAACAAACAGCAATATAAATAAGAGCTTATCTCTGTGTGTGTCTATTTAACTGCTTGCCTGTTTAGTTAGATTGTTAGTTATTTTTGAACTTTAAAATGATATTACGGTGAAAATAAAAATCATGAAATTCACCGCGTGTATTTTATTTATAACTTTTTTTTTTAATTTTGTAACCAAAGTTTTTTGAAAACACTAAAAACAGTACATATCTATTATAAGACGTGTTTGTGTGTGTTTGTGTGTGTGTGTGCATTTTTTAATTTCTGTAACCATTTAAATACAGCACTCTATTATAAGACGGGAAAATAATAATAATAATAATAATAATAATAATAATAATAATAAATAAGTAAATTTTAAGGTATTTACTTTTAAAATTCAAAAATAAGTGGCACGTCTTCTAAATTCAATTCTCGTAATATTGCTACATTTTAATAAATTAATATTCTTTATAAATTAGAAATAATTTATTTTATTTAAAACATTTCATGATACATTATTTTTAATACATGCAGAATGCTGTTATTAACTGTAAAAATCTTACCTTGGTTTTGTTACAAGCACTAAAACTAGATTTGATTCCTGGTAATCTGAGCGGAAACGTCAGCTAACGAAATGACCTGTTTTGGTTTAGCCTGTGCTTTTGTTTTGTTCGTATTAATACAAGCAACATGTAACATTAGTAAAGAGCTTGTCAGAGCAGCAGCAAATTCTGGGTTCGGAGTTCGATTCTTTTTGTTAAAGCCTAGTGAATGAATATTGTTTTGTAATGTACACTTTTATATAAATTTCACGAATGCTTTTATTAGTATACAGTGCTTATTAGAATAATTTTTAAAGGCTATGTATGTATATATATTATGAAAAGTAAGAGAAAAAAATAATATAAATCATTCGATTGATAATTGTACGGATCAAACATATATATATATTACGTGGATTATTTTTCATCCAGGATAATGAAAAAACAACAACGAACGAACCCATTAAGAAACAAATATTAAGAAATATTTTAAACATCATTATCAGAACGGTTAATAGATATCAAATAAAAGAATTTCAGTGGTTCAATTTATTTTTTATTTTCTTTTCTTTCTTTCTCCATTTATTTAATTTTAATTTATTTTTAATTTTATTATTATTTTTTTTTTTTTAACTATTATGATATGAAATAAAAGTCATTACCATAGTCTACGGTCTAATCTTTTCTATTAGCAATAAAACATATTTCTTGATAAATCGTTGGAATAGGAAAGTAGTAAAGAGAAAGCATCAAGAAGGATCGAGCATTAACTTACATATTTTAATATAATAAGCCAAATAAAGGAAGAAAGAAAAAAAGGTTAAATAAATAAAGAACGAAAGGAAGAACGGCGAAACGACTGTTAAAGTCATTAGCATTGAACAGTTAATTTTTGGCAGAGTACAAAATACACAAGCTAAAATAAACAGTTTGATCAGTTTACATTTACTGGCTGTTTCATCTGTTAGGATCTGTTGCTCTTCTATTACGATTAAGAACTCATGTGAAATTAGCGGCATTCAGAAAATACGATTCATATTAATTTTATGTAATTATTAAAACGTTTCCATTATTTATCTTTGATTTGCTTGATAATTAAAATGTTTTAATTATATACGTCCAGGTGTACATGAGAGAAACAGATACAAAGCGAGAGAGAGAGACGAAACGATACATAAGTCAAGCAAACACACAGGATAGATGATAACACTGCCTATATTACATAATTTGTGGAATAAACGTTAGAAAACAAAATACTCCAAAACAGTTCCATCTACTTGGTTTGATCCTAAAACGGTCATACTTCAGTGATACCGATAGGCCTACGTTTCGCCAAGACAGTATAAATAACGCCTACACCATACATACCTAAACATCAGAGCTAACTTTGTGTATTTGCCTTAATCATGTACTGCTGCCATGGAAACCAAGTCACTCCAAGAATGTGTATCAACAACAACACTGCACACCATGAGCAGAAATACTTCAATTCTCTCTCTCTCTCTCTCTCTCTCTCTCTCTCTCTCTCTCTCTCTCTCTCTCTCTCTCTCTCTCTCTCTCTCTATGTTGCAGTGCTTATAGTAAATCTTAATTACCTGAGTCCTTTGGCATCTTAATTTTCTTCTCCTTTTCTATTATTATTATTATTATTATTATTATTATTATTATTATTATTATTATTTAAATCGTTTTCTTTCTTTCTTATTATTTTCTTCAGTAATTAATTTGTGTAAGTGTAAACGTGTGTGTGTGTTAATTAAAATAATAATTAATATTTGTAATATTGCACTAATGTGTGCGTCTGCGTGCGTGTGCATGCGTGTATGTGTGTGTTTGTATGCATCTAAGTCAGTAAGAGTGTGATTCACGATACAGTAACAGTAATAGCCAAATAAATGCATTAGCATCATCATAATCAAAGGCGACGTTGTTGTTCATGTTATTCTTACATTTCTGTTGATTGTTTTATGAAGAATTAGACATTTGTATAGCATATGAAGTGAAATACAGATGCAGCTCAGTTATTACTGTTCAGTAACTATATCGCCTCCGCATTTCAACTATTTATACTGTCGCAGACACATTAAAATCCGAGTTTTTGAATCTCAGTGAACTTCCGTCATGCGTATCAACAATGATAGCGGCAGTATTCGAAAGTAGCTATGCATGATCAGACTTGACAGATAAATTTGTGTTTGTTTTCACAGTCAAACAGAAAGAAACTGGAAATTGAAACAAAAGATGGCAGTGATACTGGTGAGACATTTCACTACTTTTACACTTACAGATAATCATAAGTAACATATTCAAAGTTTATATTAAAACGTTCATATTTCACTTTCATATTTATTATTTGTTCATCTTCATCATATTTATATGTTAAGAACGGTACACGTTGGTAGTTAACAGCTAAGATCTAAACTTCAAAAATGTATTATGATAAAAAAGTTACTACAATTCAAAAATGATTTTCCTAACGTACACATAAGAACATAAGTAACACGATAGTGGCATTGATGATACTTTGACAGACTGATACTTGTGATAGAGGATACATCTCTAAATGTACAGTAATCTCTCTCTCTCTCTCTCTCTCTCTCTCTCTCTCTCTCTCTCTCTCTCTCTCTCTCTCTCTCTCTCTCTCTCTCTCACACACACACACACACACACACACACACACACATGTATTATGCATAACACTAATATTTTACACCATCTGTCAAAATAATCAGTATTCAAAATTAATATGATGAATATTAATGACTAGTCACAGTGTTTTATTTTATTTTATTCTTTTTCATTCTTTTTCATTATTGTTATTGTTACTATTTATTTATTTTCCAATTGTAGGAGGATCCTTCACTGGAAAGGCACTTTAGGGGCCACAGAGATACAATTACAGGAGTAGATTTCAGTCCTAATATGACACAGCTCGGTAAATCAATCAACCTCTTACCATTTTTGGTTCATTTAAAATTTTAAACTGCCTTAAAAACAAGTACTTGACTGAACATTTATATATATATATATAATTACTTTTTTATTTTGACCTTGCTATTAGTTCAAAAGTATACATTTTAATGACACTGTTTTGAAGTAGATTTTTATATACACCAGTGCATCTGATAAATAATCTAGATTCTTTTTAATAAAAATGCGTGTTGTGAGATTTAATATTAAAACATGTTCATTAAACAAATATTCATTCCTTCATCATGATAATACAAAAGAAATATGAGTTTGTAAGTCTTTAACTATGTTTACAGCATCTGGATCAATGGATTCATGTTTAATGGTTTGGAATTTCAAACCAAAGACAAGAGCTTACAGATTTGTGGGACACAAGGTAAAATAGTTTTAAAACATTTCTGATATATTAGGCTATGTTCCTATAAATATCTGTAATGTTTATTTATTTTCAGTTGTTTTTCCAGCGCTGATTTATCATTTATGAAATTAGATTATTTTATCTATTCATTCTTTATGTTAAATATTACATAATGAAATCATTTTAATTATTAGCCTATAGATATTTAACATCAGTTGGATTTTGGGCTGTTTTATTATTCATGCTGCAATCTCATTAAACTTAATATATATTTATTCATATATTCTGTACCTCCCACTCTCTCACAGAAACAAAGTACTTGTTATAATTTTTAAAGATAGCTAATTCATTAGTATTTTTTAGCATGACAGAAATATTAAATTCCTATATGGAAAGCCTGATTTACTGCAGATAGTCATGCAAATTCTAATAAAAGTCAAAATGCTGTTGTTACACTAAGTTAGAGACTTGTTCAGTATACACATTTGAACTATTAATTTTAATTTTCATAACACATTACTTTTGATAGATTTTTTTTACTTATTAAATATAATTTTAAAAAAATATATAAATTTCTTCAAGGATGCAGTCATGTCAGTTTGTTTTTCACCATCTGGTCATCTTGTTGCATCTTCATCTCGAGACAAAACAGTTAGGCTGTGGATTCCAAGTGTGTATGTTCTATGTTCTTCATTTATGTGTGGCATAATGTTTATACTTTATATCTTTAATACATATAATGATGTATATACAGTTATAAATTAGTTCAACATGGATTATGTAAAGTATTAAATGTCTGCCTGCAATTTAATTTTGATTTTCATTATTTTGCAAAAATGTTCAGATATGTTGATCAGTAGAGGTTATATAACTTTGACTAATAAACAAATATCCATAAAAATGGTATTTAAAAATACTTTTTGCTCTCATTTATATAGAATTCTTATCTTTTAATTTTATCACCCAAAATCACTTTAGATGTATGTAGCTGTAGTATCACATTATTTGCTTGTGATAAAGGCAAAAAAATGATCTTTGTTTACTTTAATTTAAAACAAATTCTAAATAAATATTATCATTTTTTTAATTTTTTTAATTTTATTTTTTATTTTATTTATTTATTTATTTTTTTTGGTGTGTATTTTAATTATTATTACTGTTTCTATTAATAATGTTTCTACTTGTAAAGCTTCTGCTACTATTATTTTTATTATTATTTTTGCAGTAAAGGAGAATCTACAGTATTTAAGGCTCACACAGCTACAGTAAGAAGTGTTGATTTTTCTAATGATGGGCAGATGTTGTGTACTGCATCTGATGACAAAACAGTGAAGGTTAGATAACTTGTCTTTATTAGTTACATCTTCATTAAATAATATCTATGATTAAATAAACAGTATTGAAGTTATTACTCTTCAGTTTAAAATCTATTATTTAAGAATTATTAATATTTTATTTTCATCTAAATCTGTTTTGAAACCATCTTATTTCTTTTTGATGGTTAATATTTTATAATCTGCATATTCCTACAAGTAATTGCAATATTCTTCATTTATTATGTTGCTATTTATGTTTAGGTGAACATTAGATTATAACTGGTAGGTGGCTGTGATATATACCTCAAAAGAGTGAAATTTATGTTTTAAAGTTGGGATTTTTTTATGATGTGGTTCTGATTCTGATATTTGCAGTTGTGGACTGTACACAGACAGAAATTCATGTTTTCTCTGACACAACACATGAACTGGGTACGCACTGCCAAGTGAGTAAATTTTGTCACATATTACAGAAATACAACTTTACTAGGTAAACTGTTTCTTTCATATATCAGAATTTTACAGAGTGTGAGAATGTATAATTTTATATTTATTGTAGATTTTCTCCAGATGGTCGTCTTGTAGTGTCTGGAAGTGATGACAAAACAGTTAAACTCTGGGACTGTCAGAGTAAAGAATGTGTACACACATTCTTTGAAACTGGAGGGTATGTTGTTTTCATTATGATTAAGTAATACACCGTGCTTACCATTTCAGTTTGTATGATAAATATTTTTTACTTTTAATAGATTGTTATACATTAGTGTTTTGGGAGTATTTACTTTATAAATATTAATATACTTGTATATATTTATTTATTAAAGGTATTTTTCTCTTTCTGTTAACTTTGAAGAAAACAAAAATTCAGTTTTTTTTTCTTTTTTTTTCAGTTTTGTGAATTATGTTGAGTTTCACCCAAGTGGTACGTGTATTGCCAGTGCAGGAACTGATGGCAGTGTTAAAGTGTGGGACATCAGAATGAACAAAATATTACAGAATCACACAGGTCAGAAATAATTCCTAATTTTTCTTTTTCTATAATAGATACATGTAATAATATTTTAAATGTTACAACTTTAGACAAAATAATATAATTTAAGTTCAAATAAACAGATTCATGACTCAGAATATAAAAGATATATTACATATAATAGTTTTCTGGCAATTGCCAAATTTCCAGCAGTCAGCGCTGTCAGATAACAAAAAAATTATACTGTTTTTTAATAATTTCAGCACAGTTCAAGCTTTTATCTTGGGATAAAAATTATTTTCAGGCAATTTTTGAAAAGGCAGTCATTTTTACACAGGTTGAATAACAAGGAAACGTAGATAACAATAACATAAAAGCTAGATTTTAACCTTTTTTTACATTCTAATTTAAGCATTCATATTTCTCAGCTATATTTATTTATGTAAATGTGATTTCTATAATGTTATTTAAGCTCACTCGGCTCCAGTCAACAAAGTGTCTTTTCATGCCAGTGGTAACTATCTGCTCACTGGGTCAGATGATGCCACAATCAAAATATTTGATCTGCTGGAGGGAAGAATCTTGTATACACTACATGGGCATCAGGTAAATCTTTTGTAAATTAATATTGTTCAGTCTTTCCACTGCTCTCACTTGTAAACCATCTCTGTTCTGTTCTTTTCTTTCTTTTCCCACATCACTTCTCTTTTACATTTTTTATGATAGTTTTAAGTGAAATATTGTGCATAATATTAATAATATACTGAAAACCTGCATGTTTAGCAAACAGATGATTTTGTAAACTAAGAGCTTATCTGAATAATTTAACATTATTACTTCAGAAATATGTTTGGAAGAAATCATTTTGTTTTGATTATTTTGATCAGTGTTTCTTTTTGTGTAACTTCACTACATAATTGAACAATTCTTCATGCTTCTGAAACCATAAATATTTAAATTAGCTGACGTCAACCTTCAACATTATTTGAAATGTGATTCTGAAGAAAGAAAAAGTGTGTAAAAAATCAGTGCTTTAGATATCTGTGCTTTCTATTAAGAATAAACAGAGCAATATTTTATTCTCATATCTTATTCTCTTTTTATCTCTTTTATTAATTTAAAAGTAACTGTTACAGTATAATTTTCACTATCATTATCAGACTGATATTTTATTAATAATACACTTGTGTATTTTATTTTAGGGACCAGTCACAGCAGTAGCATTTTCAAGGAATGGAGAATATTTCTCATCTGGGGGATCTGATGAACAGGTGAGTTTCTTTAAATATTTTATTTTATTTCATTGTGTTCATTTATTTTATTATTTATTTTTATTTACATGTTTTTAGGTTTTATTTTCATTTTTTAATGTTTTAAATTTTTAATTTTTATATAGTTTCTTGATTTTTAAATTTAAAATAAATAAATAACAATCTTTAGTTTATTCTCTTCTGTTTGTGTAATCAGCAAGCACTACTGAACATAAATACAAGATATTTTTAAAATTCTTTGACCTGAGTGAACTCTGTTGTATTTTCAGAAAATTTATATATATTAATTTTTAAATAATAATTACAAAATTTGGGTTTTTTTCAGGTCCTGGCCTGGAAGACAAACTTTGATCAAATTGATTTTTCTGAAGTTCTGTCTCAGAGGAAGAAAGACAAAGTTCCCCCTACCATTGAAGACATCCCACCAAGAGTGAAGACAAAATCCAAGTCACCCAAACGAGTGAATAGTTTTTAATCTTTATTTAAATAACTTACTTGTATCACCTCAGTAACACTAAGCTTGAAAGGAATAGACTTATCATGATAACTTTTGAAGGAGAAATTTATTTTTAAAGTCTACACTAATAGAGTAAATGATTACAATATATCTTTCTTTCAGATTATTTTAAACTAGGCAAATAACTTATTTTATAACAAATTTTTATCAATCACATTTCTATAATATTTGAGTGCAATGATGTGTCATAAATGATATAACTTTAAAAAAATAATGTGTATATCAATTAATATGTTTTCAGTATGATTTAGATGTAAAACAAAAATTCCAGTTCAGAATAAAATGGATTGTATCAAGAAATACTTATTAATCACTGGAGTTACTGTTGTTGAAACAGAGTTAAGGACTAGTTTGAAATTAAAATCTCTTCCTTTTAAAAGCAGTTAGTTTTCAGTTGCTCTCTTTGGTTACATAAGAGTTACTCTTTGGTTCTCATTAGAAATTTTATTGTAAGAAATTATCATACTGTAATTTGAATGAGCCAATCACATAGCATTAAAAAATAATTAAGTTATTACGTATTCATACCACCTGAACTTTTGATGTACTGAAATTAAATGTATATACTAATGGATACAGAATTAATTATTTATAGGACTTAATTTCCTTCATAAAATGTCATGTTAACAATATGAACACAATATCTGTAAACTGAAAAAATGAAAAGACACTTAACAACTGAAAATAATTATAATGTACAGGATATACTGTAATTTAGTAATGGCAGGTTGGGTTTGGTGCATACTTTAGTTGGTTTTGGTTTATTACAGCTAGATGCAAAGTATGCTGTTCACAACATGGATGATGAAGAGACAGCTATAACTGATGTTGGACCTGCTTTGTTTTCATCTGAGGTCCGTAAAACATCCAGTAGATATACTGATGTATTTCACAGTGTATTAGAATTAGCTTAGTCCATTATGTGTGTCGGTGTGGGTGTGTATGTATATTTATATATTTCATCATTTATTTTATTATTAATAAAAGTTATATTTAATTTATAGATGTATGTATGTATGCATGTATGTATGTATTATTTCATCTTTATTTACTTCTTTATTAAGAAAAGTTGTATTCATATTTAATAACATATATAACAGCTTAGTTTATGTTTATTCTGTTATAATACAGATGAGTCAAACTTTGAAGATAAATGGTTTTGAAAGGTGTTTTGAATTTAATGATTTATGAATATAATGAAAATAGAGTGTATGAAATCAGGAATGATTCTTTTCTTTGTTTTACAGAGCTTTTAACAAGTAATCTTTTTATAAAAACTTGTACAAAAAGAAAAACAGACAACAATACATCATAATGAAATATTTTATATACAGATAATAGAATTATAGATAGTTACATATTACCAAATGCTTTGTTATAGCTTTAACTGCTGCATATTCTTTTTTTAATGTTAGTGAGCATGGTGGTTATTAGAGGGTTAAGAAAACTGGAAGTAGCTGCCAGAATTCATTACTTTATAAAAATTTGAAAGTCATAAAATATTGGTTTAAAAATAATATAAAAAGGAATTGTACACAGTTACTTTCTTTTTGAATGTTCTGTATCTTGATGGTCACTGTGCTGATCTGACTTTCTAAAGTCAAGCAGTGAGTTTTCCATAGTTAGTCCACTGGACTGCCCTCATTCCAGTCAGTGCCCCATACACTGCTTCTTCACTGTTCTTTCCTTTTATGGAAAACAAGTGCAAAATATTTTATACCTCTAGATACATTTAAGAATAGACCATATGATTTTAGTTTTCATCTTTCCTACCCTTATGATAAAGAAGAACCCACAAGCTTTACGTTAAAATGTGCTGAAAGACTGTTAAACTAATTGTTTCAGAGTGCCTTCCAGTGTCCATCTGACTATGATATGCTGGCAGACAGAGGTGGATCTCGACATGGAATAGACCAAGATATGCCCAGATCAAACCGATCTGTGACACAGCAACTAGAGTCACGATCTCTACCACCACAACTTACACAGTTCATGGAAACAATTGCTGGACAGCTGGACATACTAACACAAGTATTATTTTGACTTTTAACAAGCACCTGAATTCAATCATGTAATATCAGTATTTGTTACTGCTCATTATTCTCAGTTTTCTATACTGATGATACATATTTTTGAAGTTATTTTAGAGACTGTTTTGATTTTGATGTCCTCTGTTCTGAGAATATTTGACTTGTTAAAATTATCTCCATTGTATCCTTTTATGTCTTCACCAGTTACTGTTCTTAGTTATTTCAGTAAATGTGAGTTCAGATTTTGTTTTATTAGACTGCTTTTTTATTGGAAGGCTTTATATTGAAAGTACATGTATGTGTGTCTGTGTGAGTTCAGATGTTGAATAATTATATATTTTATTTTTCAGACTGTTTCTTTGTTAGAACAGAGATTAACCATGACTGAAAACAAACTGAGAGAATGTTTAGATAACCAGCAGAAAATCACTCTACAAGTTCGACCCACAGACTGATCCATTATCTATTGAAAGTCAATAACTTAAGTTATAAATTATTCACTTTATACATCACTTACCTCTCTGACATTATCATAACTGAAAGAAGTAACTATTTCTGTTGGGGTTTTTTTATTTGTTTATTTATTTATTTATTTTTAAACTGTTA
Source organism: Chrysomallon squamiferum (assembly GCA_012295275.1). Lineage (NCBI taxonomy): Eukaryota > Metazoa > Mollusca > Gastropoda > Neomphalida > Peltospiridae > Chrysomallon > Chrysomallon squamiferum. The sequence continues at coordinate 13,644,734 of CM022671.1, forward strand.
TTTAATTATAACAGGATTATAATTTTCTTCATTTCCTTCATTTTAAATGTTTTGTAAATGTAACTAATTGATAAAAATGTTTACCATTATATATATATTACATAGATTAGATTAAGACTGGTGACTATCTTTTTTTTTTCTGCATCACTAAGTATTAAACAATGAAAAGAAATATTTATACAAGAAAATTCATAATTATGCAGTTACTTATGTAATTCATTTTTAGTTATTATTATTATTTGTTATTGTTATTATTATTATTATTATTATTATTATTATTATTGTTTTCTTATTGTTTTCTTTTTAATGTAGAATAGAAAATCATCTTTTTCAACTGTTTGGCGTTTTTGTGTGGTTTTTTTTAGGTTGAACTGAAATTCAGAATAAACAACATTTAGTCAGTAATCACTTTATTTCATATTACCAAGACAGTAACACCTCTGTGTTAAGTAAATGAATAAATGAATGAATCTGTGATAGTAGTTTGTTTATCTAAAACTATATAACTATAATGGCTAATAATTGTAGTTTGTTGATTAATATTAAAATAGGTTTAGATTACATACTGTGTTAATTATATTCATCTACAGTATACATTTCTTTCTTATTTTTTTTGCTTATACTATTTATTTGTTTCTGGTAACATGTTTTTGGTACTAATAAAATATGGCAATAATATAAGGTTTGTGTGGATGCTTGTGACATTTTCCTTACTGAAGTTTTACAGAGATTAATTTCTTACAATGAAATGTAAGAAATCCAAATAATGATAATAAAAGCTTGACTGCGTATATTGTTTAACTCTTCTATTTACTAAATGAAAATAAGATTTAAAAAATAATGTAGATATATATATTTAAAGCCATTTATTAAATACTTGAGAGAAGTCAGTTTCTGTTTTTATCCAATACTGACGTTAATCTGTAAAGGAGTACCCAGATAATTATTTACCAGGATGAGTGGTTGGGTAGGTAAATTCAAGTAACACAAGTATGGCAGTAATATACTGTTCTTTGTGTTCTTAATTAGTTTGAGGAAAAGTTAATCTAGTTTGGCATGTAGAAGTTAAGTGATGAAAATTGTAATTTTCTTTTAATAAATAATATTACTTCAGTACCTATTTGGTACATTTACGGCATTGTTCCATGTATAGCAAATAAAATGTAGAACTTATTGATATTTATATACCTATTTTCATCATTTTTTATTTATTATTATTATTTTTTTAAACTGTACATTAAAATTTATATATTCATATTTTAGATTATGCTGTTGTTTGTTTTTGAATTTAGTTATATACTCTGTGTTTCTGAAATATTTTTTTCGAAGAATTGTATTTGATATTTGGATCCTCGTCATTCGGGAGCATTGTGCACAGAAAGGTTTTAAAATATAGCATTTCAGTCCTATTTAATTCCTTATGGAGAGTATATTGAGAAAATATGGTACACAAATATATCGATCAGAAAATGAAAAATGGTAAAGTACCTTTGTATCTGTGATCAGCAATCTAAATTTTGAAATAGCTACAGAGGTTATTGAGATTAACAGATTTCATCAGTCACACAATAATATAATTATAATATTAACTAATTTTGCATACTAACTGATGAAATATATAAAACATACATTATTTAAAGGCATAAATATTATCTTGTTTAAATGATTATAATCAATTCCTTCACACTCAAATTATTACTGACAAAATTATAATGAATCTTCCTGACGAAAAATAGCAATAAATAAATACTACAAACAAATATTCAAAAAAAAAAAAGTAAAACTCATTAAATAAAAATTAAAAGTTTATAGCAATGTTTTATTTCTGACATCTATAGCTGATGTACTATGTTCTGTGTCATTAAGCAGGTATGCATTGATTAATTCAATCTGTAACATGTAATAAGTCCAAATGAGAAACATCAAGACACTGCTTTTGTTAAAAGCATAAAAACTTCACTGATACCCTGTTCCGTATAATATATTGCTTTAATCATTGTGTGATATGCAAAAGTCGGTGATAAGAAGTATTATCATTTTTTCAATCTTTAAACGCCTCCTTGGTAGAAACCAATAAATGTCAGGAATTGATCACTATTATATTTTCCGTAGTATCAGTTATGTAATTTAAATTTCAACCATTATTTCTTAACCTGTATACAGCAAGCATTTTCCTCAGAGCTTTTTGATAAAATATTTTAGGTACATAATTGCATGATAATATTTCTAACATCAGTAAATGACAGTTTATTCGTGTTATGGCTTATCAGTTGACTTATTCATGTTAATAAATGGTTGTTATATTTATTTTTATTTTATTATTATTCAGTAACCTGCATTGGGCAATGTTTATTACAAACTGAATACATTAAGCCGGATATCCTTATATTTTCCGCAGTAACTGAGTAAAGGCGCCGCCTGGGCACAAAAGGTATGCTTGGCCTAAGCTTAAATTGAATGGGTTTTTTTTTAATTAGGATAAAATATTCTTACAGTCATTGATTTTCCCATATTAAAGATCCCTAGCTGTTCAAAGAAAAAGAGAAGTCTACCGTGGAAGCATTGAGTTTTGTCTCTTATTGGTTTGTTCATTCTTGTAATTAGAAATTAAAATTAATTACACAATTTTCAGGGTACATTGTTTATTTTCGTTGTTACTATGAAAGCTCGCGTAACTATCTTCGATGTCGCGACACAAATTTTCTTCAGCTCTTATAATAATAATTTAATCCCTGTTATGGTTGTATATATTTGCTTCTTAAATTAATAGTCTCATTCACTCTCGCGTCAAAATATTGAACATTCAGAAATGTATTCATGTCTTTCTTCATTGTCATGTTTTATACTTCTGTAAAACATTTTAAATAAATAGAAAACTGAAAAGCTTTAAATAGCATGGACCAACAGGAACAATAACTCGTAACGGCACAAATTATGTCACGGAAAAAAGCCTCAAGAAATTTCGCCGATTTAATGGGTACAATTTTTTCTGATTTTAATTTCAAATAATACGAAAAAAAAAAAAAAAAAAAAAAAAAAATCAGCACATAATGAAAGCTGTAGCAAAAAGAATGAATACGACAGGTATTTGGTTGGTGTTCAGCCTAATTTTGGCTAATTAGCAGAAAGGGCTACTTTGGCCAACTGTGGTTTGAAAAGTACTTGACACAAAAGGCTGGAAATCAACAAGAGTGATGGCACCAACTTGCTAAATGAGCTCAGTCTTTTTCAGACCTGTATGTTTGTATGTGTGTTCACAATGACATGCTAAACATGCCGAAATCTTCAAAATGACACGGCAGAATGACTAAAAGTGAAAATAGACACTGTGGTTTCAGTTTTTGTCATTTGAAAAATTCAACCTGTGTTGTGAACAATTTATCAAGATCTTTCAAATGACATACTTGAATCTAACATTTTTACTACAATTTTTTTTTTTCCGCCAAGCCCATAAAAAAACATTACCTTTTCAATTTATACAGACTCGACAATTAAACTTTATTTACATACGCAGCTTGAATCTTCACTCTATTAAATAATTAGTAGTAATAGGTTAAGATACTGTGAGGCACACACGTCACTTAAAAGGTCTACAAGCATTTGATGTTTAACCATAACCCTTTGCAATACAGCTAATACAGTGAACTCCAGAAAGGTGTTGCAGGTAATTAGGTTTAATTACGGACAATAAAATATATGTGATCATGAGACTAGAGGCAATTAAAGATAGAGGTGTTATAAGTCTGTCATGTGAAGCAAACATAAAATAATTTTCTTAGCTTTGTATTTGCTGTGATTTGACAGCAAACAATTGTTGTGTAGCATCTGACCATTGTTGCAATTTTCTCTGATAGAGCTTTTCAACAAGCAAAAATAATGTTTTAAAACTGATCAATTTATGATTTTATATTTTAAAAAAAGTGATTATATTTTTATTCAGCATTCCATCAATACCTCTGAATACATTGTTCTATTATATAGTATAGTTTGTTATGTTTACGATTCTTAATTGTAATCGACGGTTTTAAACAGAAGATAGTAATCGTCAAAACAATGTTTATTTCGTGATTTCGCTATGCACGTGCTATAATAGATAGCTAAAAGTAGGGACATTGAAGAAAAACATACAGCCAAAAGCTATTAAGAATATAAACAACATGTTACATATGAATATAATCATTTTAAACATCGCCAGACCTTTCTAGCTGTACGCAAAATAATTTAATTTGGAAGTTTAAAAATTTCCGTAAACTCACTGAAACTTTCGATCGAAATCCAAGATGGCAACGTTGAACGCCGATTAGTGTTGAAAAACATTTAAATAAGTAAGCCTTCATAATGCAATCAATTCTACATGAGTTATTAAAAGTAATTTCGTGAAATATGTCATTTAATCAATACCTCGTATACATGTTATTGAGTAGAAATTGCTGCAAAGGTCTAAATTTTTTTTTTTTTTTTTTTTTACTTTGACGTCATACCATCTCGTACACGTTTCGTACTATATATTTTTTTCAGATTTTATTACGTCGCCAAAAAAAAAAAAAAAATATATAAAACAAATAAATAAATAAATAAAATAATAATAATAAAATAAAAAAATAAATAAATAAATAAAATAATAATAAAATAAAATAAAATAAAATAAATAATGTTCGCAGACACTGGCGCGTGAATATGAAGATGACTGTTCTCATTAGATACCATAATGTGGACACGTTACTCTGCTAAAACTCCATAGCAGAAGTTGTAAAAAGATACTTGAAACCATTATAATTTTTTTTTTTTTTATAATATTTATTTCCATTTCCAATGCTTTAGAGGTCGTATTTAAATGTAAAAAGCAAATTGATCACGTGTTATTTGAATTATTGTCTTGATATATTCATTATAACGCTTGAATCAGTTTTACAACAGAAAACGTTAAAAAACCCAAATTAAATTAAAAATTAAAGGTCCGTCAACCGGCCTTATACATTTTTTTATTAAAATTAAATTTTCCCTCATTTTCGTAAAAAAAAAAAAAAAAATTCAACTTCTAAAATATGAACTGTTATGTATGCATAAAAAAAAAAAAGAGTTAATTCCCTTTGGCCATTGTCCCCACCCTCTCCACCCATTTACCACTAAACAATTAATGAATAAATTAATTAATCATTTCAATATCCCATCAGTATTCTTCTTGCTATTACATACTTTAGAAATTTTATTGAAATCAGTTGTTTTACTTTGTTATAACTATATTAATGAAAATACATATATAGCTGTCAATGACAGATCAGAGTATTGAAAACAGCATATTACATGCAAAATAGGTAACTTTTTTTATCATTGCGTAATACCTTCATTATCAGTTACAAATTAATAAGCTGAAAGTTACAAACTATTATGTAGCACTGTAGTTTTTAGTTCAGTTTATCGGATGTATATAAATATATATATATATATATAAAACAACAGTTTGATACATATACGTTTAGAAAATCACATTAAAATATGTGGTGTATACTTATGTATATTAATTAATACTATTTAACTGTTATGGACGGTTACTGTGACATTTACCTAAAGAAAGAAAAAATACTGTGTAGGAGAAATAGGTTTTAAATGTACAGTGGGAATAGGTCAGATGCAGTCAAGAAAATCCGTTGTAATATAGGAGGCATTCATCACAAGAAATCGGTGCCTAATTTTGACGAAAGCTAAACGATTACGGCCCCTAAGTATTTTATATCCTTCTCTACAGAGCCTTAAGGACAGTTAAGAATTATCAAATAGGTCCTCAAATTTTTTTCTTGGTGATCATGTTTAAATTCGGCCCGAATTAAGTATCTAATAAACTAGCTATTGTATATAAACCAAGACTGTTTCAGTGTGGTATGGAGAGATTGTTGTACTTTATCAGAAAGAACATTTATCGTACTTTCTGACGCAGACGTTTGCTGTCAAATGAAACATTAATAAAAAAAATATATAAATAATAATAATAATAATAAAAAGAAACCCCACAAACCAGTAAACAGTAATTTTCAAGTGCAAGAGAAGTTAAAAAAGCAATATTATAACAACATTCTTTAAACTGAAAATTGTGAACCGATAAGGTAAAGGCTGGAGAAACAGTGGACAATATTGATAATCAATATTAAACCGTTAATATTTTCATTTTCTTTATTCAATATAAACTAAACTGTCTTTCCTTCTGATTTATATCATCATACGTATATCCATGGTTTGTGCATTGTGTGCATAAATAAATATAGACTATTTACTGAACAACACCCCGAAGCATATTTTAACTTAAAAGTATATTTAGTTTTACAAAAGACTTTAGCAGTTATTAAATTTCAGCATCTGAATTTCACCTTTAAACTGCTCTCGTCAAAGTAAAGAGAAAAGAAAACAAATCTTAAGAGTTTAAGAATTTTTGATCCACAATAACCTTATAAAAAATAGTGACTATCTGAAAAGTTTTTAAACCTCTTCTTCAACGAATGATGGTAATTATAACGTGGAGCCGAGTCCTAGTACTCTGTGTAACCCGATCTGCTTTCAGCGGTCGATAAATCTACTGATCTGAAGAGACTGGTGAGAAGAATAAAACCAGATAATTAGAAAGAAAGAAAGAGTCTGAGTGACTGCATATAAATCGAATTACACTTTGTTTGTTAGCTAGGAGAGAGACTGAGTTTTGGTTACTGGCTGCAGTAAGTTTTATTTTAAGATCTTTATTATTTTATTTGTTTGCACAGGTAAAATTCATAATTTTGATTGTTTTCTAACTAAGGTTATTTATATATATATTTTTATTATTAATTTTTTCACTTCTGATGTCATGTGTTTCTTCTTTATACTTATATTAATTATATCTCTTTTACTATTGTTGATGATGTTCCTTCTTTTGTTACTATGGCTAATATTAAGACTTGTTATTAATACTAAAATTCTTAAAATTATTATTCTTATATCGTTGTTCTTATTAGTACTCTCTTATTAATTATGATAGTTTTAGACAACGTAATCAGAAAAACAAATCCTTGTAGCAAGTTATATATAATCGAATAAAAATATTAAAAATTTTGTAAAAAAAATTAATGATGATTTTTTTCAAAAACCCCAGATTAATAAAAACTCCAACAAACAAGATATTACAAATAAATCCATAGCCATTTTCACACCGTTACAGGTAGTTGCTTAAATTGCAAATAGTAGTTGTTAGAAGCTAAAGTAAATGAAAACGTTCTGATAAAATGAACGACAAATATATGAAAATATATACAGTATTAATAACAAAAGTCTTAATATTAGCCATAGTAACAAAAGAAGGAACATCATCAACAACAGTAAAAGAGATATAATTAATATAAGTATAAAGAAGAAACACATAAATATAGATTTATTTGAATTCGGTTTATTGCATTATTGTATTAGCTTATTTGTTAGCACATTTGTTTACATTGTTTTTAGGTCTCATTTTTTTTTTTTTTTTTTTTTTTTTTTTTTTCAGTCAGGCACTCCACCGCATTAGTCCATCATATCGAAGCTCATTATTAATAACATTAAATGGTGTTTTTTTCAGCAGTTTCATAAAAACAGTTGGTTGTTATAATTTCCACTTTACTGTCTCGGTCCATTTTCAAATCTGTATTTTATCATTCCAGCTTTAGAACCTCTGTTTTCAAGCCACCGTTTAAAATAATAGTTATGTTAACACCATACACAACCACGGCTTTTAAGACGGCTACAGTTGAATCCTCTTGTGGTGATCCGCCAACAGTTCTTAATGGACGGATATACAAACAGACAGCGACTAGCACGGAGTATGAATGTCTGGCTGGGTTTGCCATGACCGGCAACAAGGTTATAACCTGTTCCACTGCAGGCAGCAACTCCTGGGACGGAGACACGCCAATCTGTGTGATCATAGATCAGACAACAAAAATATACGTCAAAGGTAGGGGACATGCGTTAGAAATGTTGTCATTTTAATCAAAAAAGTGTCGAATCTCAATTTATCAATGTCACGTTCAGTCTGAAAAGTGCATATCAAATGTTGTAAATATCTTAAATGTCCTTAATTTATGTTGCTGCGCTTTTCATCAAAATAAAAAATAAAATATAGTTTATAACATATATATTTCTCAAATGAAAAGTTATTTATGTATTTAATGCAATGTAACAATGTATCTATGTATGTATGTATGTATGTATGTATGTATATACGTATGTCATGTAACTACACTGAGGCAAATGAGGCAAATGCCTCATACCGAAATTGACAATTTTTAAATTTTTATTTAACATATAAATGGCTAGAAACGAGGATTTTGCGACTCTCACGTCAGAGCTTCTGGGAGCCTTAGCCCCCGAACCCTCGCCAAATTTTTTAGCCCTTTCCTCTCGGCAATTAAGTATTTTTGCCCTTTTTCAAAGACTAAAATAAATTAATTAAAAACCAAAAAAAATAAAAATAAAAAATTGAAAATGAAGAAAAAATACACGATGCGAAGACCACAATTGTGAAGAAGCAAAATGAAGGGGTTTGTTTTTTAAAAATGTTTTTGTTGTTACACCTCATTAACTAAAATAGATCTCCCGAAACAATAAATAAATTATTATTATTATTATTAGTGTTGATGTTGTTGTTGTATCTCTAGTTGGCCCTATAATGAAATGTTGTTCTGTAGATTCATGGTGGATGTACCTGATGGCTGGTTTACTTGGTGCATTGCTTCTTCTCTTTCTCGGATGGATCATTTGGTACAGATGCTGGTAAGTCCTTACAATTCTGCCTCGCTTTCTGTCTCTGTAATATATGTGTAGATTTATATACACGCACGTATACGCACACACACATGCACATCAACACGTGTGTGTGTGCGTGTGCGTGCGAGTTGATAAACTGTTGTTACTTAAGAACTATTTTAATTTGTATAGTGTTATAAAAGCTAAATTCGTAAATGTTCTTAATTTATGTTGTTGCGCTTTGCATCAAAATAAAATTTACAGAATTGTTTAAAATATATTTTTCCCAAATGAAACGTTATTTGTGTATATAATGTAATATAAGGTATGTATGTATGTATGTATGTATGTGCAAACGAAATCAGCTGAAATTTACTACTCTAGAATTGACGGTCAATTGAGAAATGAACAAGTTAATTTCATTTAGCTTTTGTATGATTTAGATTGCTGGATAAACGATATAACCTTTTATTATCTTCACATATCAACTGAATATGCCATTTTAGCCTTGATGCATAATAATTATTCATAATAACACTAACAAGAATAAGAATACTACCAGTGGTTATGGGTAGTGTGAACAAACTTTAAATACTGACCTAAACCAAACTAATCAGTTGTTCATTATTGTTGTGCTTGTTGTTTTTAACAGTTTGAACACAAGAAAGGTTGCCGTGCTAGCTGTAGGTCAAACCACTGCACATTCTCAGTGGAAGTGTTGCCGAAAATTACATGACAGAATTGGCGTTAACCAAAACCCATCAAATGGATATACCCGCTCTTCAGCAAACAGAGGATATTACCGTCATACAACAGGACTGATCGATGTGGAAGGGAGCATCTTTTTTGTGCCTGTCCAACCCGTTGTTCCGGTTAGCATTTGTTAAATCATTTGCGGTATTTATTGATTGATTGGTTGACCTTTTGCTTTTTTGTTTAATTATTTTGAAATTTTAAAATATAACAAGATATCAGAATGTTAGGATATTTTCCTCCACCGTTCTTTTTATCTTGTATGTTTTCTGTCGTAGACCTGAGTATCGCTATGTCTTTAAATTTCAATCTTTAGTCATTTGTTTCTTTTTTCAAATTCTGTTTTTTTTTTTTTTTTTTTTTTCTTCCCGCTCCCTATTTTCATTTAATCTGTTAAAAATCTCTCTTGAAGACGAAGGAAGAAAATGATCACGTGACAAGACAAGTTACAGATCGAAACACTTCCAGGAAAGATGACATCGGTACCGAGCTTGCTGTAGACAATGTTCTAGACAGCACGAGATCAAAAAAAGCGAAGGATTTGAAAATATGGCTGCCTCATAAGAATCCACTGAGAAATATAAACACGAGTACTAAATAAACAAACAAATTTTCTTAGAATAAGAAAAAAGTATATTGTATATTAATTTATTTTGTATTTTTATTAACTTTCAAAATTGCTTATACACTTACGTTTATTACAGCTTTATTTAAAGAACTGTTCATATATACGCGATTGCATAAAATGTTGGATGTCTGAGTTGACGTATCGGAACAATTGTGGTGCACGGAAGCTTCTAGCATTTTCTTTGTGGCGACATGTTGACTTTGAAAAAAGTTTTAAAATAGAGATGCGAAAACTGCATTATGTATTTTATTTATTATTGTTTTCTTTTGTTGGGACATTTTTTATTTATTTACTAATTTTTTTTCTTCTTTTTTATATTTTTTTATGATGTACATACAACAAAGTAAAAATGATGATGATGATGATGATGATGATGATGATAATAATAATAATAATTAACAAGAAGTTAAATATATAACGCCCATCGGAACACATACATACACAAATGATGTACAGAGATATATATATATATATATATATCTTTTTCTCTTTTTTTCTTGTTATGGTATTTCTTGCTTTTATGTTAATTTATAAATAAATGCACTACATTATTTGTATATTATATGTCTGAATATTAAACATTTTACGGTAAATGTTTAATTACAGTAATTCCAAGCATTAAATGTGATTCATGTTCAAATATCACTGTAAATGTGTAAATTCAGATAAATACAAAATAGTGTATACAATATTTCAGTATTAAGTGTTATAATATCAGTTAAAATATAACAAATCTGATAAGATAGTGGCGGAAATGCGTTAAAAATCGAACTGCTTAATATATATATATATATTAAAATGAGACCAAATGATAAAACGTTATTTATCTATATTTAACGTATGCTAAATCTATCAAAATGTTAGGCCTGACTAACTTTGTTTTCTCTCACACATGGTTCGTTTTGTTAGCGACTGTTTAATACGTATCTGCATGTCTACTGTGCAGCCGGACAACCAGTGGTATAAAATAATGTTAAACGACAAAGCCTTTCATGGTAGAGACTGCATGACATAAATATTTGTTTCACTATTAGTACAGCCAGATAACTGTTTATTTATATAAAGGCTAAAATGCTATTAGAACAAACAATCTTAAATTATCTTCTTGTTCTTTCTGGTGGCGACGGCAAGATATAAACATTTGTTCGACTTTTAGTATATGGACGGCATTATTTCTGACATAAACACAGCCCTTAAATGAAACTGACAAGAAACTGGCTATGGTTTTTTTCTGACGATATTGGCTTACGATGTTACCTATGTTAGAAGCAAACAAAATATATAAATATTGTCTTTGCTTGTACCACATGTACAGATTGTCTTGTCAGATTTAATATTAAAAATAAACATTTTTTTTCCTTGAAATTTTATATCTTTGTCAAAAAAGTTATTAACTTTGTTCGGGTAAGTTTTCAGTTATTTTCTTAAATAAAATATATTTTATATGATAATACGTATATATGTCTGTATTTAATATAATATTTGAATAATTTAACTTTAAAAAGAAATGTGCTTCTCTACTGGCCTTCAGTCACTTATCGTGACTGTTTTATAAAATATAATTACTTTTTTTTTTTTTTTTTAAACATATTATTAATACGTCATCAATTATTTAAATCATCGTTCATTTAATGGAGACATTGTAGCTTAGGTAAATATCCCAGCAAACTGCTTTACGACAGAGATGTTATATAACTGGCGGAGAGAGATCTCTTGGGGCGTCAGTTATAGCTCTAGATTCTGCACTAATTCTTAAATGTCATTCGGTCAGTACTACATTAAAATAAATAGAACAGAACATAATACCTGCTGGTCATTTGTTTACAACATCCAGTTACCCGTGTGATATTCCTCCTGTAAAAACCAATTGAGTACTGGTGTGATACAGGTTTTATGATGAAGTGAAAACTATTACAAATTGTATGTGATACGAATACGAAACATTGGCACACATCTGGTATTTCGTGTGTTCCCATAAATACCAGACAAAGGATGAATAATAATGAGGTAACTGTTGCTTTTGTTTCTTTTTGAGAATATTTTTTTTTTTCTTCTCTTTTTAATTTTTTTTCTTTTCATTATTATTATTATTATTATTATTACTATTATTATTATTATTATTCATTTATCAATATATCATCATCATCATCATCATCATTAAACATACTGAATAACTTAAATACATCGGAATCAGTAGTAAATGCAGTTACTAAGGTAATATCATTAATGAATTTGGATACTTACAATACTTTGCTATTGCATTGGTCGTTTTACAATATTCTTTAATCAAAGTATAAAACACATTCCCTCTTTTTAAAAAAAGCTGATGTCAACAAGCTTTTTAAACACTTGCATTTTCATTATAATTCTTATTATCATCATCATCATCATCATCATCATTATCACAATCTTCATTATTATTATTATTATTAATATTATTACTTTCAGATAGATAAGAATATATGTGATAAATATTTTAATTCCAGTCCGGCTTGCTAGTCTTCCCTGTGGTCTGAAGAAGAAACGAAATTCAGAAATGTTAGTATACAGAGTTGATGTGCTGAATATGTAACAGTTTGTGCGCGTTCGTGTGTTTATTTTGTTTTGTGAAAACAAAAGTAAATATAAACCAACATAAAACAAGACAGTAATAAACTCTTTTAATCCATAACAATCACAGAATAAATAATAAATATAATATAATAATATCTACAGCGAAATTGATTTTTATATATATATAAAAAAAAAAACTTTAGTAGAAAATGAAAATAAAGAGAGAAATAAAAATGTGTGTGATGTGAGAAAATAAAGTAGGAAAACGAAAACATCTCCTCTCCCAAAAATAAAAGTAAATAAATAAAGAAACAAACAAACAAACAAAGAATAATATATAACAGGTAGAGTTTACGCTTCTGCTAGATTATAATTATTTATATGGTGTAGCACAAACGTGGTGTTTGTTTAGGCGATATTTATATGCTAATATTCAAAGGTTGTAGTAAGGCTTATCAAGTCTGTATGTAATAATTGTTATCATGGATATACCTACATTCATTAGACATTAAAGTGTTTCATCATGAGTTAAATATTACTTGTTCACTTTTCTTTTTCTTCCTTTCTTTCTTTCATTATTATTATTATTATTATTATTATTATTATTTGTTTATTATTATTATTATTATTATTATTATTATTATTATTATTATTATTATTATTATATATTTTTTCAAACCTTAGCAAATACTAAAAACATGCCAATAAGAAGAAATGAAATAAAAAAGGTTGTTTCAGTTCTTGAAAACAGTGTCAACTCTCAGAACATTTATTAAAGTTACCTATTCTAATGTTGAGGTTTTTTTTCTCGTTCATTATTTTTTATTTGTTTCTTTTTCTTTGTAATAGACTTTGTCTGTGAGTATGTCGTAGCTAAGCACTGTAACCATAAATAATCATTAATACAGCAATAACCTTTTTTATTTGTCAAATATTCTCTTCATATTTATTTTATTATTACTATTATTTGCTCATTTTTTATTATTTCTTTATCGTTTCTGTGTGTTTCTTTATTATCATTAAAAAAAAAAAAAAGTCGATTAAAAACAGTGCTAAAATTTCGTTAATTTTGGTGTTAAAAAGTCTACAGCTTATGAAAAGTGGTAACATATATTTCAGCCTGTCAACGCTGTTAGTATCGAGTCAAACAATGGCGGTTCCCGGGTAATGATTGTATTTCATTAGAAAATTAAACAAACTGATGTTGACTTCAATCATGATTGTATTTTTTATATTTATGTTTTATTATTTTATATTTTTTTTTATTGGTTTGGGTTTTTTAATTTAATTTTTTTTTTATATTATTTTGTTGTTGTGTTTATTTGTTTCGGATTTTTTAATTATTACAACCAAAATAATTTGGTTAAAAAAAAGAAAATATAATAAAAAGTGAACAAAAATGAAAACAAAAAAGTAATAACAACAATAAAAGAAAGTCGTAAAAAATATATAATAATAATCACCATGTACCAGGCACCCTTTCCATAAGATAAATATGCACTGCACTTAAAGCTCACGAACATTCGATGACAAAGCACAAACGAATTATTGTTTGATCGAATCTTATCAGATAACTAAACTGTTCTTTTCAAACACAGACTTACCTTTTTAAATATTTCATATAGATGAAAATGGAGAAGAAGAAAAGAAAAAAGATAAAGAAAGCAAGAATAATAAATAAAAAATACCGCTTGAAGATAAGTATGTATGTTTGGAGTTGGGGAAAACAGCAATTGGCTTGCCGTTGTACTCATGCACATAACGTCATGTGTACTGATTTTCCGATTTTCGAGTGACCATTAAGAGGTTTCAAGAGAGATATTTTATTTTAAATTCCTCCGTACCTCTTAATATTGAATTTAAAAGGAATATATATATATACACACACATATATTTATCACTTTTTTGTTTGTTTAACGACAGCCTAGTTCAGCCAAAAAAAAATGTGGCTTTTAGTTATCATTCAAAGGTAAATAAAACAACTATTTAAAGGTCCGTATAAATAATAGATATTTTCAAAGTTTTTAATGAAATGGATGATATTATCACAGACACTTTTAATATTTCTTACAAAATCCAGTAAGTTTAAAAATCTGAACGACTCCATCACATCCATATTCTTTTCTGCCGCTGCGTATTTTGAGTATTTCCTAAGGTTTTAAATAATGATAATAATAATAATAATAATAATAAAAATAATAATTTGAATTTTACAGCATTTTATTCATTTTCCCCATCATACGTTCAATTGCCGATAATTTTACAATATCAGTTAGAATAATACCAGTTGGACTGTTCTCTCTTGAAAATCTTTTACAAATTGTTTCACTCCCCTCCCAAAAAACAAACAAACAAAAAAATAAATAAAAACGAATAAAAATAAAAATAAAAATAAAAATAATAATAATAATAAAATAAAATAAAATAAAATAAAATAAAATAAAATAAAATAATGATAATGTGGATAACAATACCAAAAAGACATTACGATATTTTTCATTTATATAATTGGAAGGTAGATACTCGAATATATATATATATATACATATCAAGAAGGATAATTTTAAACTTTCCTAACGCTTGGGTGCTAGATAAATAAAAGAACACACGTCACTAATCCATGAACTATCAATACCTTTATTTAGATACCCATTTTCAAATCATTTGTAACACAAAACCACCCCGGTTGAATCAACAATCCTTTTTGGTGTTTATTTTTTTTTTACTTTTTTTTTACCTTTTTTATTTTTTATTTATTTTATTATTATTTTTTTTATTTATTATTATTTTATTTTTTTTCCAGTAAATGTGTTGACACGCCATTATAAATCAGAGAATTGACTGAGACGGATACCTGATCGACGACGACCTCACTGCTTCACAGTCGAGAACAGTTCTAAAAAGTGACCAGTCTGGCAAAGTAAATATTGCGGGAGTTGAAAAGGTGGATTACAGTTTTGTGTATGTTAATGTGTAAAAGGTTGGTTACGTGTAATCAAAGAAAAGAAGACATTCAGGTAAATGTGATTAATAAATACAGTAGAATATATTAATGTACTTTTTAAATTATTTTATTTATTTTAAAATACTGAAAAAAAAAATAGTTATTTATTCATTCATTCATTCATTCATTCATTTATTTTGCTATTTGTTTTTATACCTTTCTTTCTTTATTATTATTTATTATTTAACTTTGTTTATGTAATATTATATATATATATATATATTCATTCTTTTTAAAACTCAACATTAAAATATACTGAAAAATTTAAAATAAAATATTAATATTATTATTTATTATTTATTTAGAATATTTATATTTATTTCTATGCATAAGCTGACAGCAAGGAGAAATGATTAAATATTAGGTCATGTTGACGGACGTTTTGAAATTATTTAATATTTTATTTATTTATTTATTTATTTATTTATATTTTTGGGGGGGAGGTGTTGTTGTTTTCTTTGATACTGTATCTTCTGTTTCTGATTCATTAATTTCAAATTCATCATTTTCAGACAGCACGTATCTTCAAATAATTATATTTCTATATCATTAAGCTATCATCTAGTTGCCTGTTTGTGTTACGCGTTGTTTCTAAATAGTATTTCAAACAAGATTCATTTGCATGGAACTTTATGTAAAAGCTAAAATTTTAATTTGATGTATCTTGTTTATGAATATAGGTTAATACACATACTGGTGTTCGATGTATCTTGCTTACGAGTATAGGTTGATGATATACGTATTGCTAGCTGATATATTTTATTTATACGTATTGCTATTTGATATATTTTGTTTAAGAGTCTAGGTTAATGTGCGTATTCTGGTCTGATGTATCTCGCTTACGAGTATAGGTTAATATAGGTATTGGTGTTTGATGTATTGTGATTCTAGGTTAATATACGTATTGGGATTTGATGTATTTCGTTTAACAGTATATAGGTTACTGTAATGTATTAAAGTTTGATATATCTTGTTTATTTGTCTACGTCAATATACGTGTTGTTGTTTGGTATATTTTGTTTATAAATATATGTTTATATATATGCATTGTGTTTTATTATAGATATAAATTTTACGAGGACGATTTCAGATGTCAACTGCATCAACCATGACAACTCTGACTTGTGCATTTCCCCCTGGAGTCCTGAATGCACACTGGACGCTGATTGGTCAGACTTTGCAGTACCAGTGTGCAAATGGCTTCTGGATGACTGGTGGCTCTGCTTCACGGACGTGTCAGGCAAACCAGTGGTCAGGGAAACCTCCAGTGTGTACTCTTATCAACAATAAACCTGTCATCCACAACAGTCTGTTTGGAAATTCAAATGGTTCGTATATTATTAATTCTGTTAAATCCTTGCTGTGTTCTCTAATCTTTTACCTTATGAGTTATACCAAAATATAAGCACTTGAATTTAAGACGCTTTTGTGACGCTACGAATCACTGGTCGAATGAAATTCTCTATTCTTCCAACAAAACATAACTTGAAAATATTCTGAATGTATTTAGAGTATTATTTTCTGTTTCAGTTCTGTGGTGGCTGCCTATTCTTTTCGCAACCTTTTTTGGCGTAATTTTCCTATCATGTTTGCTGATACTTTGTTTGTACTACTGCTGTGGGTAAGTATGCTGGTAATTACCGTAAGTTTCGAGATAAAAACACACACACACAGATGCATAGATTATAGTTTTATCGCCAAATTAAAACAAAAGAATACCTTTAGTTTTACTTTTTTTTTTTCTAACTGTGAATAAAACAAAATCTATCATTTATTTTTTCCTGTTATCGTATCAGATTATAATTATATATGATTATATCATATTTTATATCTGCTGTATAACTGACATAAACTAACCTTATTAACAAGTCTTTTATTTAAGATGGTGATAAAAATTCTAATAAATTCATTTTTAAAGAATGTGTTACTAATTCATAATAGCCACCTTTGGAGTGTAAAACCTTTAGTTATAGTTCATTTTGTTCTGACTTTGGATTTTGTTATTGCTGCTATATAAACCTTTGATCTTTTTAAATCAGATGATCATTTTTGTCTAAAAACAGGTGGGGGGTTTTGGGGGTGGTTTTAGAAATTTTGTTCACAATTTACGAAATTTGATGTGAAGGTTCGTCACAAGTTATTTTTAATATCAGTTTATTATTAATATTTTATTTTTATTTTTATGAAACGTTTTTATGCATGCGTAACAGTTTGTTAAAAGGGATTCGAGTATATTTATTTTTCACGGGATTTTCACTTGTAACTGTAAATATTAAAAAAGAAAAAATGTTATATATATATGCCAATATTATTAGCCAATGTAATTTCATCCTTAAAATAATTAATTTTTATTATTATCTTTTATGAACGGAATTACATTGGCTAAAAAAATGTGTAATTATTAAAATATATTTCAGTTTTTCTGTTCCATTATATAAATGCTGTCGATGTCCAAGCTTTTCGTCAAAACATCGTCGCCGAGACAGCTATGATAACACTGTTCCTGCAGAGGTGTATGTTGTATCGCAAAGTGGTAGAGCCACTAAGCTGGTAATTCGATTCTGATTAAGTGGTAGAGAGAAAAGTGGTTTTATAACACGTCATTTTATTTACTCAGGTTTTAGTCACAGACTTTGCTATAAATTATTTAAAATATGTTCAGAATTCGTAATCTGATAGCCACTTTAGATTCAAATTTAAACTATTAAAGAACAATACGTATTTTTGTGGGTATATTTTTAAACTTAGTGTATGTATATAGAAATGCCTGCAGGCTTGCATGCATAGTGTGTGTGTGTGTGTGTGTGTGTGTGTGTGTTCCGGCAGCCTAGCCGATATAATTGGTCGAAGCTGTTAATAGTTCAGATTTTGTCCATTTTCCTCCACTCCCAAATCCCTTCTATAAATGCTACCATAAAAAACAAATACATGCAACTAAAGATCTTTATGTGCTCTTTTAAATGGTGGTGTTTTTTTTGTTGTATGTTAAATCAGTTCTGTGTACGAGAGTGTTAAACGCGGTGGGGGTAAACGCACTTCGGCGCCCATGGTCACCGATTAACTGCGTGGAATAAAAACTCCTGAAATAGGGACGCTCTACAAACGCCTGGCTTGTTTTCGCCAAAATGGCTTCAATGTTATTTTTAGCATAGATAGGCGGGTCGAAGTTCAGTCTTTCTGTCCATATGCATGTCGTCGCTGGCAATAGTTATATCAAAAATGTACTTTTTCATGTCTTTTTCATGAAGCTTCGTGTTTGAACGTAGCACGTGCTTAGCGAAATCGCCATTACGTTACGTTTTTTACAGAACGAAATCGCCGTAGATTTTATGTACAGCTATAAAGGTCTGGCGCTATTAAAATGATTATATTTATATGTTGTTTATATTTTTAATAACTTGTTGGTTGGTTGTTTTTCTTCAATGTTCCTACTTCTAGCGTATACATTATAGCACGTGCATAGCGAAATCGCGTTCTGAAATAAACAAATTAACATTGTTTTGCCGATTACTATCTTCAGTTTAAAACCGTCGATTATTTTGCTTTAAAAATTCTTGCGATAAACGTCGAATTAAGAATCGTAAACATAACAAACTATAAAACATAATAGGACAATGTGTCTTTTTTGGTGTCGTCAGAGGTATTGATGGAATGCTGAATAAAAAATCAATTCACATTTTTTAAAATATAAAATCATAAATTGATCAGTTTTTGCTTGTTGATAAGCTCTATAAGAGAAAATTTCAACAGTGGTCAGTTGCTACACAAGAACTGTTTGCTGTCAAATCACAGAAAGTACAAAGCTAAGAAAATTAATTTATGTTTGCTTCAAATGACAGACTTATAACACCTGGTCTTTAATTGCCTCTAGTCTCATGATTACATACATTTTATTGTCCCTGATTAATACCTACAGCACCTTTCTGGAATTGACTCCAAGGATTAGCTGAGTTTATGTATTGCAAAGGATTATGGTTAAACATCGAATGCTTGTAGACCTTTTAAGTAACATTTATATATATATATACATGATATATACACATCACAATATCTTAACTTTTTACTACCAGTTATTTAACAGAGTGAAAATTGAAACTGCTTATGTAAATAAAGTTGTGCTGTTCTATATAAACTGAAAAGGTAATTTTATTTTATGTTAGCTTTAAGTATGTCATTTGAAAGATTTTGATAAATTGTTCACAACACAGGTTGAATTTGTCAAATAAGACAAAAACTGAAACCACAGTGTCTATTTGAACTTTTAGTCATTCTGCCATATGTCATTTTGAAGATTTTAACATGTTTAGCATTGTAATTATGAACACATGTACAAACATACAGGTCTGAGCTCATTTAGCAAGATGGTGCCATCACTCTTGTTGATTTTCAGCCTTTTGTGTCAAGTACTTTTCAAACTACAGTTGGCCAAAGTAGCCCTTTCTGCTAATTAGCCAAAATAGGGTTAAAAGACAACCAAATACCTGTCATACTGATTTGCATATATCTTCATAACTGCTGGAGATAGAGTCATAATTTTTTGTGTGTTTTCATTCTTTTTGCTACACCTTTCATTATGTGAAATATTGCATATTTTTTTGCATATTATGTGAAATTAAAGTCAGAAAAAATTTGCCTGCCAGTATCTAATGTATGTATGTATGTATGTTTGCACTAAGCACAAAGTGTGTGTGTGTGTGTGTGTGTTTGCAGGAATTTATCTACATATCTGTATTTATGTGTGCACAAATATATTACTGTAACTGAAATCTGATTACTTTATCTATTCAACATATATATATCTTGTGTTTGTGTTTATATGCTATTTCTCTCTGGTATGTAACTGTTTCATGAACTGTATCTTTATATTTATTTATTTAGAACGGGCCAAACAGAGTTGGAACGAAACGAACTGAACAAGACAACAACACAGTAATGATTTATTATCCATTTATTTATTTTATAAAGAGAGAGAAAATAACAAAGAATTCTACACAACTGAAGCCTTATATTAAATTACAGTTCACACTTTTTCAACATCAATAATAAGTTACCTCCTTAACTCTTCTTGTTTGCATTTTATATTATGCAAAATATACAACCTTACTGAATTTAACACTTAAGTTGGTTTACACAGTAGACAAATATATATATATATATATACAACATTTTTTTTTTCAATTTTGATAGATAATCGATGAAGCGTCAGCACCTACGGAAAGAGTGAAACATGAATATTTCACACGTTTACCCAATGGCGATTTGATACCATTTACCAAAGTAATATTTGTTATTTTAAAATCATATGAACATAAAATATATCATTTAAAGGTGTTATTTAGGGTGTAATATTTGTTTGTATTATTTTCGAAATTAATAGACAAGGGTGTAGCTTTGTGAGACAAACTGCTCTAGTGTACCATGACTAATTTATCAAAGAGAACATACATAAAATACAACAACAACAACAACAGCAATAGTTTGATATGAAACAAGTGCGCGTAAGTTAACACACACTTAATTCTCTTATTTTCTTTTCATTTATTTATTTATTATTATTTTTTATTATTATTTATTTTCTTATCTTATTTTATTTTATTTTATTTTATTTTACTTGATTTTGTTTTTAAAGAGTTTTTTTTTTTTTGGCTGGTAGCCAAGACCTTACAAACCTCCAAAGCATAGACAACAGGAAGAAAATTACTTGCGACTTCCTAATGGAGAAATTATACCTGTCATTAAGGTATATTAATTATTTATAAATTTACCCATATTTAGATTAATATTATTTTCATCATCATCTTCATCATTAGCATCATTGTTGTCATTGTTGACATTATCACCAACATCTCTAGATAGCCAACATGTTTTTATACTTTACAGAAAAAGGTAAAGAACTTCAAATCCTCGGAAAACAGAGATTCAAATCCTTCCAGCTTTACCCAAACTTACCACAATGCATTGCAAAATAAACATTCAGTGAGTCTTTTTATCTCTCTCTTTCTTTTATTTTTCTAACCCATGTTTCTAATGTTCTATTTATTTTGTCATTTTACGTGTTTGGGTGTATCCATTATGGAAATATGTATACTCAGTTGCCAGCATTTATTGACATGCAGTAGTAATGATTTATTAAAGTTTACTCAAACATGACATAAATACATTTTAGAAGTTTTAATTTCTTTTACTAATATACATACATTTTTAAATTATATATTTTTTATTTCAGAAATCTCAAAATATTGTGTCTTCCGATGATGGCATGGTTCCAGTGGATTCTCCAGGAAATTCAGAACTGTACATGGTTGATCACGTTTTACTGACAAACCGAAACAGAAATGCGAAAGAATTACATAACTGGATGCCACATTCAAAGCCAGTAAGAAACATTAACACCAGTACAAAATGAAGTTAGATATGTAAATATAAAATAGAGAGAAAGAGAAAAACAAATACTTTAATTAGGATAGATTAAGGTGAAAGAAAAGGAGAGTGTGATAGAGAAATATAATGAAATATATTCTCTAAATAATAACATTATTGTAATTATTATTATTATTAGTAGTAGTAGCATTAGTAGAAGTATATTAGTATTATTATTATTTTTATATTATTAATATTATCATTATTGTCATCATTACTTACACTATTGATTAGTATTACTATTATTATAATATAATTATTATTAATATTGTCATTGTCATCATCATTATTATCATTATTATTATTATCATTCTTACTTTTTATTTTTTGTTACTATTTCTACTACTATTATTAATACATCATCTAAACATATTTTACCATCAGCATTGCAGTTTTATTTTACCACTAATTTCACATTTCTAGACTATATTATTTTAGATAACTTAATCCAGGCTTGAGAAGTGCTTGAAAACTTCACTAAATAATAATGTTTTGTTGTTAATGCTGCTTTTCTTCTTCTTTTTCTTCTTATTATTAGTATTATTATGGTAATTGCCATCATTTATCATTTAGAAGGACATTTTTATTCCTAAATTATAATATTTATCTGTCTCACAGATAACAGCAATTAATAAATAAATAATAATGTAGAGACAATAATAATATTGATGAGAACAACAACAAACGAGGCTAAATAAACAATTTAATAGTTTGCTCTGCATCAGCTCCATCTTGTATTGATTTCATTTTAAATTAATAGAATAAAATACACTTTAATGAGGCAATGTTGTTTCTAGTGCATGTTATTTTATTTTTTATTCTTTGTCATTAACCAAAAACAGATAACTAGGAATAGAAAAAAAACAAAAAAACTTATCTTATTTATGCCATAATAATAAATAAAATATCAAATAAATATAAACTTAATAAAACCAGTAAGTTATTTCAGCACAAAGATTACTATATATATTTGAAGAATTTTAAAATTTACCATTACAACATTTAAAAGAAATAAAATAAATAAAAACAAGGACAAAAAAAAAAAGATCTTTTTTTACTTAAAAGGAGATTTAACTTACAAAGCATGTACTTCAGACATGAAAAAAGCAAAGAAGACATTTTATTACATATTTATGTATGGCTGACCTTTTTTATATTTTCATATTTATGCATTCCAACTTTGAAACTTGAAAATAACACAAAAGAAAATTAATACTTAACCACTAACTACATTTTTTCTGTATAATTGATTTTGTTAACAAAGAAATGAAAAAAGAAACTCATAAAAGTTATATAATGGAAAAAGGAACTTCAAGTTCACCTTTTTCATTTTCTAAATCTGTATTTTCAGCTAACAAAGAAACAAACATTTTGACTTCGTAAGTATATTCAAGACCTGCAAGAATTAATTATTAAGGGCATTCTTAAGTTAAATAATATGTTTTAGAAATATACCATTCTGATAGATGCTGATTTTCATACAAAACAACAAAATATATAACAACAGAATTAATCTAAATAACAGGCAGACATTTTTATTAA
Organism: Chrysomallon squamiferum; assembly: GCA_012295275.1. Taxonomy (NCBI): domain Eukaryota; kingdom Metazoa; phylum Mollusca; class Gastropoda; order Neomphalida; family Peltospiridae; genus Chrysomallon; species Chrysomallon squamiferum. The sequence continues at coordinate 13,668,376 of CM022671.1, forward strand.
ATTACTCTGCATATTTATTAATGTTTATTCGGAATGGAATCACAATTAATGCACTAACTTAATAATAATTGAAAGAATAAAACACCTATAATTATTGGGTAGTAATACCATGTTTAAATTATACATTTGTCAAAGCTGAATTCCTGTCTAGACTTGTATTGCACCACCTGATTGTGTAATAACTTGGTGGTTATTTATGGCATCAGATAAAAGATTACTGTCTCATTAATTTTATAGGTATATTTGTTAACATTAAGCAATAATGAGTATTTAATATTATTTTAGATCTGTTTAAACGTATTAGACTTTGATCTATTCCTTTAAACTGCACTGGTTACTGTGTGAGCCAAAAAGTCTGAGAAATCTGACATCATGGTGGACTGTCAGCTATTTTTTCTGACATTACTGGATGAAATTTTACAGCAGACTGGTTCACTTGTATCAGTTATTTACTAATTATAAACAAAAAATGATAGCACTCAGATATTATTAAACTGAATTACTGTGCTGTTACACTGCCTTTTTAATTAAAATTGGGTGTCAAAAAAAAAAAAAAAAAAAAAAAAAGTACAGAGTAAGGAAAAAGAATAAAAACAAAAAAAATATTGTGGACATATGTAGAATATATTTAGCCATTTTTCATATGATCTAAAGTAGAGTTTAATATTTACAATGACATTTACATGTAGTAGATAATAAATAATGTGTACAAGGTTATTCAGTGTTTTTAATATTTACATCTAAACCATAGTTGATATGAAAAAGGATACCACCAGGGACAACAGGTTTGATGTTAACAAAAGCATAGGCCAATGTTGTCTTGTGAAAAACATGAGCTGCCTTGATCTTGTACTGGATGAACTTGTAAATCTCTTCAGTCAGTATTCTGTTTGTGTAATTACTGGCAAACAGTTTACACAAACAGAATTAATAATTTAAAAAAAAAAAAAAAAAAAAAAAAATACAAGATAGAAACCAAAAGAATTCAAACATATTATTTTAAAATCTGAACTTAGGTATATAATGTCTACTCAAACACACATACAAAACACAAATGAAAAAAAATTCAGTAACTATCACTAACCTATAAGCAGATAATTATTTTGATGAATAAATAAAATATGCTTTGGATTTTGTCTTTGTAATTTTGTCCAAAAACAATTAAAAAAATAAAAACAAATAAAAAGTGTGAAAAAGGAAAAAACATCTGAATTAAATGTCTGCTGTTGTTGTGATAGGAAATAAAAGGTGGCCAATGTGTGGCAGCATCGCTTTTTATTTACTATTGTTAGAATGATACATTATAACATGTAACAATTATGTAAAGTCTAACATCAATTTATTTATTTGTTCAATCATGTAATCTAAGTTTTAAACAAGTATTAAATATGAATGAAATTAGAACATGAAAGACCACCAATAAAAACAAATAAAATAAATAAATAAAGTTTATATAATTAAAATTTTAAAAAATAAAAAAATAAATAAAATAAGTTGAAAGTAATAATAAAAATAATAATAATGATGGTGATGATGTTTATGATAATATATAAGTAATAAAAACTTAACCTTAAAAAGAAAAACAAACAAAATGATTTTAAAGATTTTATTACAGCTATTTTTCAAGATGTAACTTATTGATATGAAAGTCTTTAACTTGTATCATATGACACATATTGATTTATCAGATAAGTAAATAACCATTATTAACATGTTTTAGCTTTGACATGTAAACGAATAAACTATGTTAACTGTTCTTTTAAGTTAAATTAAGAAACAATAAATAAATAAATAAAAGATTCCTTTGTGTAAATGAAGAACATCAATTAATTTTCTATTATTTGCTGTCTAAGATAAAAAAAAAAACAGACAGGACAGTACAAACCATGGCATTTTATAAATTGGAGAAACATTGATGCAGATCAAAAGAACATTTGTGACATATTAAGATAAAAAAGATTACATGTTAAAAATAAATTGTGCTAAATATTATATATATTATATAAATATTTTTATTTAATTATTTGTTATTTTTTTTAAAATAAGGAAAAAAATAAGACTGATTTATCGTATGTGTAAAGAGATATAATTTTTATAGCAAGAGCACATTATATATATATATATATATATATAGTTAGTGAGTTTTTAATATGTAATAAATTTCAAGAGAAAATACTAAAATACTACAACAATTTTATTTCCAGCTTTCTTTACGTAAATGGAGTATAATACTGCACAATGTGCTGCAATATCATGATAAATCTGCTATACAAACAGCATCACTAACCAGTTTTTATCAACTACATACAAACCAAAATATAGATATGTCAGTAATGTGTCTGAATACTATAAATAAAAAACAAAAGATCATAAAAGAATTCCATGCTACAGTAAAGCTGGCCTCAAAAGTCACCTGTAGCAACTAAGGGGATAACAGGCCACATTTTTCATTATCTTTAATCATTTAATACTTTTTAATTTGACTCCGTTTCTTAGTTACTAATTCACATTTCTGGTTATTAATTCGTATTTCTTTAAACTCATAGATACAGTTCTCGTTAAAATATGTCTTTACAATGCCAATAAAATTTATACATAAGTATGTCTGCTTATCATGGCCCAGCACCACACTAGATCTTAGTTAACTAAAAGCCTAACATACAGTTCCATTTACCAACTGGTTAAATAGTTCTTGAAAAAAAGAAAAGAAATTCAAACAAACATTAAAGTTGTTTAAACCATTTGATGAAATACAGCTCCTTTACCCAGCTGGTTAAACAGTTTCAACAAACATCAAAAACACTACAAGTTCCTTGCAGCAGAAATGAAATAATTCCCCAGAACAATTTTACATATTACAGTAGCAGCACAGACTGATCATAACAAAAATGTAATTAATGACCATAGAATTTTGGTGGACGTTTTTCTTTGAATGCTTCCAGAGCCTCAAGTCTGTCTTTGGTAGGTATGACCTAAAGTAGAAAAAAAAAAAAATATATATATTTATATTTTCAAAAATTCTGTTTATCTGATATACATGCCTAATACATTATAAAACTAGACAATAAAATAAAATATTCTTCATGTATAAATGTTTCTTACATTTTATTTATAATACTGATGATAATCACAGGCCAGTCAGGATTTGCAACATAGTATGAAAAATGAAACCATCTTGAACCAAACACAATGTGGATAACAATTATCTAGCACTCCAAACAAAGGTTACCTGTGCATAATAAGCTTCTTCGTATCTTAGACCAGATTCAAGATCAACCTACAATAACAGCAGACAGTAATGTCAGATTTTGTTTTTTACTGCTTTTGTGACTATTCATAATGACACTTGATGTAATGTGTATATGTATGTATATATATATATATATATTTGTGTATCTCTGCGTATTTGTGTGTGTATATAAATGTCATATATATTTTCAAATGATCTACTTTCATGATGAAGTTAATAAAAAAGATTATTTCTTAACAAACAAATTTTTTATTTGAAAATAATTTCTGTATTTATTTATTATATTAGAAATGTTTAAACTAAAGAAAATACAAACCTCTATGCCTCTGTTAATAGCCATCTTTGACATTCTGACAGCTATAGGTCCCTGATATAAGAACAATACAGTATCAACACAGTTTGATTGATTTTGTTAATGATTTATACAGTAACAATAATACATACATAATTATAAATATAAACATATATGTAAATAAATAAATAAATATTAAAGAAATAAAAAAATCATCTAAAAATATAAAATAAAAGATGTACAAACATTTGACAACATTTCCTCTGCTAGTTCTAAAGATCTGTGATAAGCAGCATCTCCTGCATCATTCTGTTCAACAACATGATTCACAAGTCCTATCTCTTTAGCCTGCTTGCCATCGAGTACTCGACCTGTGTAGATCATTTCTTTAGCAAGAGCGGTTCCTATCACCCGTGGTAATCGCTGTGTGCCACCTACAGTGTAAAGATAGAAATTTGACATTTAAACATTAGGAAAATATTTAAAGTGGACCAGTGGTAGTGTAATCATATTGTGATTATTAATATTTAAATTGCGTCAAATCTTTACTAAGAATAAAGCATACCAATTAAATATACTTAATGAATGCTTCCATTATCATGTATTTTCTATGTACCTCATTTCATCTTGAAAATTATCTTCCACAATCCTTGGTACCTCACCCTTCCTTCGTTTTTATTCCCTAATTATTTGGTTTTAAAATGATACATAACAGATAACATTTTGTTAATTATCAATACTGTACCTGCACCAGGAATCAAAGCTAGTGTTGTTTCAATTAAACCCATTTTTGCACTGCTAGCTAAAAAAAAACCAGAAAAAAAGAAGACTGTAATGTAAAATTAATGAAATAATCATTAATTCTGAAACTATAATAATAATAATAATAATAATAATAATAATAATAATAATAATAATAATAATAATAATAATAATAATAATAATAATAATACAAAAATAACAATAATGTTCACTGACACTAACTATATTAAAATGTTGTATATATACAGAAATGAATATTATAAACAGAACAAAACTGATTTCACTGACCTGCAACTCTGAGGTCACAACCAAGAGCCATCTCCAGCCCACCCCCTAAAGCTGCCCCATCCAGTGCTGCTATCACTGGAACTGGAAAGTTATGAATGTCATTCACCGTACTTCTCAACTTCTGAACATATGCTGCAACTTCAGGATCTGTCATCTCCCTTCTCTCCTTCAAATCAGCTCCTGTAATATAATCACAAGGTAAATACAAACCATGTCAGCAGTAATACTGGGAATAACAACAATAACCATATTGGTAATAAAACCGATAATAACAACATCACTGATGGTAATGAGGATGATTGTAACAATAACAGCAGCATTAGTAATAATAATAATGATAATAGTAATAATAACAACAACAATAACAACAACAACAATAATAATAATAATAATAATAATAACAACAACAATTCCATGCAAACTGAACTCAACAGACCTGCACAAAACACTCCTGGAACTTCACTACGAATGATCAGGCTTCGCACACTTTTGTCAAACTTCACTTTCTGCAGAGCGTCAATAAGCTGGAAAAAAAGAAGAAAGAACTATTCTTTTTTTTTTTCTTGAAAATAATTAAATAAACAGTTTGAGAATAACTGGAATGAAGTCAATGAAATCAGGTTCAGAGAGACATTTAGAATGGAATTATATGTCAATATAATTTTATTATTTTTATTAATTAATATGAAAATGATCCTGACAACATCTTAAAACAATTGTTGTCTTCAATAACTATTACTACTAATAAAATATACAAAAATATTCTGTTTACAGTCTAATTATTATAGAACAACAATGTAATAGTGAAAGTGCTGATGCAATGTTAATAAACTAAATAACTGAATACTGGTTGATTTGCTGATTTTTTTTTAAAAAGACGTTTTGTGTCAGAGACAAAGTAAAAATAATGAAACGAAAAAGCACAAACCATTCCAATCAGATTTCTTCCCATTGCATTTCGAGCTTTATATCTCCTCATTGAGAAAACCACAATCCCTACATTAACAAGAAAAATAAACAACAGTTTGATGTCTTCAGAAATCGTGACATACTTTTTATGAAACATATTTCCAAAATATATTGATCAGTTCCAGGCAGGCAGGCACACACGCACGCACGCACGCTCACACACACAAATCAAGGGAGGTAAGTTGCAATGCCAATATTGCTCAAACAAATTCTGATTTGATTTGATTAACTGTTAATAACCTCTAGAATTGTGTATGAATCGTGTAATATTACCAGAAGTAATCAGGATTTTCGATTGTTGGTCAAATCACAAACCATGAAAATTAACAATGTTTTACCTTTGCGATCGCCTTCTAAATAATGCATATGAAATTCATCTTCTTGATTCTGGGAACTGAATTTCCGACATCGCGCAGTTGTCACTTTGGGCGTCAGTACTTTTAAAGACACATGTAGCTTTTGGAAAATATTCCTACTTAACACGCCAACAGCCATGCTGGAAAGTAAATATATAAAAAATATTTTCGTAACTTTGCTCTTTAACCCTTTGCAAATATAGTGCTTCCGGTTTGATGTTAGCAAATATTATCAAAAGACTGAGCAAGCCAAAGCGTTTATAAAGGCTGGACACACACACACACACACACACACACACACACACACTCGTTACATTCAATGACTTATTATAAAATAAAATATTATAAATTAAAAGACTGAGTCCTCTGTATTTTGTAGTATAATTTTAATCTTAATTCATTCATGCGCATATAAAACAACGATAATAATAATGATGGCATTTCTCATTGCAAAGCATAGTCACGTGATAGTGTAATAATTTTTATCGATGTAAATGATTTAAAACAGAAGCAGCAGTAACAGCAACAGCAACAACAACAACAACTAATAATAATAAATAAATAAATATTATAAGTGCATTAACAATAAATCCACCAACAGGTACTGCAACATAATAACATGCACAGATGTATTAAATGAGAAAGCGGTTTATTTGATTCTTGGTGAAAGCTGTTTAATTTTTATTACAAGTTTTAACAATAATTTATATTAAAACAAAATGAGCTACTTCATTATGAGTTTGGTCAGTATCTCTCGATTTTGATATTTAATTTTTTTACATTATTTCTACATTTTTATTATACTTTATAATGAAAATATGGCTATATTATATTTCTATAGTTTGTTTAGTTAGTGCGGAAAAACAATTGTTGACAAATAATTTTAACAGTAATTAAATCACGTGATATATCACGTGAAATCTTTACCATGACCATGACCTTCAAGAGGTCACACATGACTTAAGTTCCCGGATAACATAGTATCGTAAACAACGTAAATTTAGTAAGTAACTTTTTATTTTTAAGGTATAGTAAGACATATTACTTTAAATTGATTGTGAGAAATTTATTGTAATTAATGTCGTTTGTATAGTATTTTTGATAACTAATATAATATGATCAGCTGATTTATTATTTTCGTTTACACTGCAAGCACCGTGTTAACAGAATAAAATGGTTATCTGCTCTTGTTACATTTGTCCAACGTTGGTTTAACATATTTGACCACTCCCACCCCGATACTCGAGTAATAAAATTTTCTGAACATTTTTTATTTATATATTTGAGAGTTTAAAGTTAAATAACGAATAAAAAGAAAAGAGAGAGAGAAAACCAAAAAAGAAAGAAAGAAAGAAAAAAAGAGAGACAGAATTAAAAGTTAAAACCAAAAAATTATTAGCCTTACTACGAATTTGTATACGATTCAGAGAAAAACATTACGCCATGTGTACCTGCGTCGGCAATAGCTTATAGATGCTAATATTGACAGAGTATATTATTTTTGAAAATTTTAAATTCTCATAAACACACACTGAGGTGGGATTAATGTATAAATTGGGCAAAAAGGCCACATATATCATATGCTTTGCCTGAATATGAATTAGGTTTACAAACAATTGATGGATGACAGATTTGTATACACATACATATATGTTCAAAACAAATATATACACCGTCCGTGTAAATGCACAGAAAAACCCCAACAAACAACAGCAACAAAAAAACATTCCAAAATTTGTAGTGTGTGTGTAATTGAATGTGTGTTAAAACATAGATATAATTATATACAATCAATGTATGCAGTTGGTCACTGACCACTAATAAGCCTTTAGGGTTGGAACTATATTTACTTTAATAAATTACTTACTATTTAAAGTGGTTTTTATTTAAAAAATAACTAATTGTTCTTATCTAAGAACTATTTTGTTTTGATGTATGCTAGTTATAGGTGACAGTGAAATCACTATGTTGATGAGCTGAGGATAAAATTCTCAAATGCAGCTCAGCATAAACTCACTGCAATTCAGAATTTTAACTTCTGCAGGAATAAGCTGATGTTTTAAAGAGAATAACACATATATAGATGCATGTATGTAAAATATTGCAATGTGTAATATTTAAAAACACTGCCAGCTAAAAAGGAAATATACATGTTCATTAGGGCAGATCCAGAAAAAGGAGAATGCATATTGAATGAGATATTGATTTAAGTGTTATATAGTGTTGAAAAACAGGTGTGCAACTTTATAATCACATATTTACACAAATACTATTACTACTGTTGCTGCTGCTGTTGCTGCTACTATCACTACAGTTACTACTCTCCTTCCATAACTACTGTTGCTTAATGAAATGCATGATCCAAAAAAAGAAATTAATTTTTATTTTATTTTTAATACTGCAAAGCAGGCAATAATATATTATACATATTTTTTAAATAAAACTGCAAATTAATTTTCTTTGATATCTTTTTCTTGTAACTTGAAAAATGAAAAAAGAAAAAGGGAAAAAGATCTGTTAAAAAAGAAGAAAAGAAAAAGGGAAAAAGATCTGTTAAAAAAGAAGAAAAGAAAAAAGAAATCATTATTTGTTTTAAAATATTACACCAGTCTTTAATATCTGTAAGGAATCAATACACAACCTGCAACATGTTTGCTTCTACTATACGTTTAAGCATGCCTGCTTGAGTCATCTATGAAGAATAGTTTTAGTATGCTTATGGATTGCTCATAAAACAATATATACATGTCTTGTATATCCTGTTAGCTTTAGATCAGTAATTTTTAACCTTTTTAAGGACTATTTACAGTTCCCATAAAAAAAAAAAAAAAAAATATATATATATATTTTAATTATTTTAATTACTATTTTGTTTATTCTTGGTTTTTTATTATTATTTTTCATGGTGTAAATGAAAAATATAAATTTTTCTTTTGTTATTTATTTATAATTGATAGGAAAAAATTTGAATAATTTTATCGTGAATTTGAGCAAACGTGCTAGAAACACACGAAACAATATAAGTGATACAGCATTCTTCCTCATCTGTAGTGAACAGAAATAGTCAAAGTGTGATTCGAAGACACACACAACTGTAACCTTGTCATCCTGACAATAATTTATAATAAATTTTTCTCAGGTATGTTTCATCTACAGTAAATAAATAAATAAATACTGTGAACTGTCCTGATTATTTATAAAATTATTATGCTAAATGCATTCACTTACAACATTTTGATAATAAACTTTTGAATGAATAATTTTCCTAGATATTTTTTTTCTTCTGTAGATCACCCTTCACATTGTAGATCACACACCAAAGTAAAACCTGTGTGTGTGTGTGTGTGTGTGTGTGTGTGTGTGTGTGTGTTGTGTTACAAATATATATTATGTATACAGCAACAGAAAAGTAATAGGTGAACTTCTGTAAATAACTTCAGGTTATAGATTTTGACTACAGAAAGTTTAGTGATCATTTACATTTAACTAAACATCTGTAAACAATCAGAAATACACACATATATAAACATATACATAGCTGCAGATTTACAGATGTAAAACATACATACATAATTCAGTTAACTGTATTTCAGTACTCAAACATGAATGTTACAATGAAATCAGATATGCCATCATGCTTTAATAATAAACATATACAGAATTTGAATATGTACTTAGATTGCCAATATTATATAGGCCAACTGTCAAGTATAGCTTACATATATGCATATATATATATATGTGTGTGTGTGTGTAATAGATACAACATACACATGTATATGTGTGTATGTATGTGTGTATATATATATGTATTCAAGTGCAGTGTATTCACTTCTGACCTATTTGTACTAGACATGTATTTTCTGGTCAAGGTTTTATTTTTCCTTTTTTTGTTACTGGGTTTGTTAATATAAATGATATATCTTTCTTGCTTATCTCTTTTTCTTCGTTCCTGTTCTTTTCTTTTCAGATTCTCCCTCTCTCTTTGGTGCTGGGTAAATTGTATCCCATTCATCATGTTTGTATATTAATTAAAACAATGCTTTGAACAGCAGCCTAGCAATTTAATTATTATAAACAAAGTATCATTATATTACATTGGGAGAATTTGTTTTGTGATTCCAGTAATAATGTGCCAAAATTAATTTGAGATTTTATCTTTATTGGTTTATTATTATTATTATTATTATTATTATTATTATTTATTTTAAAATTTCATTTTGTTTAATTTTTTAATTTTTTTGTTCCTCTACATGTAAACTATAATGAAATTAAATTTTGTGAACAATGTAGTGAATGAAATATATAAAAGTTATTAAATTATATCAGTACAAGATAGGTTTCAGTTCAGGAAAATAGAGGATGTTCAAATTTACCATTTTCCAGCTGTATAATCAAGGCTGATGCTTCCCACTCAAAGTAGTCATTAAGGGTGTGTGTATGTTTTACAAATTCTGAAAATAAAATCTATAAAATAACAGAGATTTATGAATAAATTGAAACCAATGGTATATCTGTATTAGATTAGAGGGGATACAGCTATCATTGGTAAGCAAGTGTATAGTTAACATACATATATATTCATTAGTATTATTATCAATTTCTGAGTTCAAAACCCCAGTGTGGAACCTCCAACTGATTGAAAACATAAGTTCTGTATTGATTATTCTACAATCAGTTTAGAAGCAGGATAATGCTTAACTGTTGCATATGCTTCTTAGATACATTGGATTGCAAGGTCATCTTCTTTGTGCATCTGGAGAGCTCTTTCCCATTCCAGCTGCTGCTCAGTTATTGTTGTATGTTTAGCCATTGGATATTTTCTGTTGATTTTTTAAATTTTATTATTATTATTATTATTATTTAATTATTTTATTTTGTGGGATGGGTTGTTGGTGGGGAGAGTATGTAAATAAACTTTTCTAGTGAATTAATGAATCCAGTTCATTTTTATTTATATACAATTATGTTTAAAATCCAAATGATTTGAATTATTTATTCATATTAACATGAGTCAGACTGTGTAAGTATCAGCTTCATGTCAGCTTGCTCCAGCTGATAACAACTAATCTTCTCTGTATCTTAATATTTGACAGTCTGTTTCATGTTGAGTTTTTATATTTTTTTAATTTATCTTTCTAAATTAAGTTATCTAACACTAATTACGTAACCCACCAGATCTCTCTCTCTCTCTCTCTCTCTCTCTCTCTCTCTCTCTCTCTCTTTTTCTCTCTCAGTTTTTCTAAATTAGCCATAGCCATTGTTGTATACATATAATGGCTCTTGGATTTGTGTTGTATGTGGTGTGTTTTCACATTTGACAGTAGAGGAAAATTATTAAGTGAGGAGGACTGAGTATGATGATTTTGGCTAAAACAAGAAAAGATGTCAGTTTAAACTTGTACATGTGTTTGTTTAGTAAGTGTTTCAATATACACTCTACATGCATACACATATACAGAAAAATAAAGAAAAAGAGTAAGATACAAAAATCAAAAAAGAAAGAAAGAAATCTTCAGAAATAAAAAGAAAGTAAATGAGAGAAACCAAGTCAAATAATAGGTGTGTGTGTGTGTGCCTTAAATCATGAAATATCAGTTTGTTGTCATAAAAAAAATATTTCATCAAGTTAGGTTCTCTGTCATAATGTATTTTTTCTTGGATTGCATTACCACCTTCAATTTTCAACTTGAAAGGTTTGAATATATTGGAGTATACTCTGTTGAATATATTTCAAATTCAACATAATGATCTGCTATTTTTTTGATATCTTCCAGAATAAAGGAAACATAAATTTGTTTTTTTTATATTATTTACTGTGTGTTATTATTATGACATTTACTATATTTCAGTTCCATTTATTTCTACTTCCAACCAGTGTACCATGTCTGTCATATATCTGAAATACTATTATTATTATTATTATTATTATTTATGCCTAAAAGACATTTTACAGCTAAATGTCACAACATGTTTTCTGTTTCATTATTCTATTACTAATAATTTTCAGTTCTATTAGTAATAGAATATCAGAGACTCAAATAGACAGTTCCATATCTAGAGACTGAAATGGACAGAAATAAACACCCATTGCATAGACCTATGATTCTATGAATTAAGAAAACTACAATAACGTCATTTTCCAAATCTGTACCATCTTCAAATAAACCACATATATCATGGCATTGTTGGCTGTTTTTCTCCTCATCCCTTTTTGTTTACTGAAAATTTTGTATGATATGGAAATCTTTGACACATTTCATGTATCAGTTCATTACAGTTGCTGTAATACAAGTGTTCATTAATTAATTTCCATATGTATTTTTTATAGCTAATTTATTATTTCATATTTTCTCTTTCATTATTCCATTATTCCAGCTTGTGTACCACAAATAGCATATTGAAACCTACAGTATGAGCATGTTTAAAGGATATTTTATAGCTAGCTGACGGTTTTCTTCTCTCTGTCTATCATACAGCCTTTTACTGATTAATAAATATGTAAAAACAAAGCGTTATTAAATTATTCAGTTTTTTACAGCAGCATCACATTTAATATTGCATTATGCTAATTTTTAAAACAAAATTGTTTAATACTCTATTATTTTTTTTTTACAATCTTTTATGATTATTCTGAAATTGATGAGAAACATTACAGTAATTCTATTTTATTATTAATATTATCTTTAATTAAGTTATTATATCTCATTTGTTTTAGTATTACATTTTGTTTTATTTTATTATTATTTTCTTTTTCTTTTGAGTCAAATTCAGTTAAAATATATATCTTTTCAAATGTTACAAATTATATAAACATAGATATTAGCTGAAAGAGATTATCATTAAGCCTCCCCCTACCAAAAAAAAAAAGTTTGTTACTGGAATAATTATTAAGCTTTTTCTCCCTAATAAATCTGTTCACAAAGGTGTTTTATGTATGTGGGTTCATATATATGTGAAAATCTGAAAATTATCAGATTAAAATATTTTAGTGCTCATCTTTCATATTACATATTTCTCTGAATGAAAGAATATTTAGGATATCTCAGTATACTTTAATGTCATTATTTTTTGGTTTTACATACAGGATATTTGTGTATGTATGTCCACTAATACAACTGAGAGGAAGCATGCCTATTGCCACAGCAAATGAGGAAAGTAATAAATATTTGAATGAATGACTATTTAATGGCACTTCAATTTTTTTTTTTTTTTTATACAGATGGTTATTAATTTTTATTAATAAACAGTAAGTGACTCTGTTTTATAAGTGGCTCCTTTTACACAGCAGAGTGCACACACACACTCACACACTTTACACCAAACACTATGAAATCCATTGTCAGCTCTTGAGAAGAGCATGAACAGAAGAGGATTGATCTTTTGACCATTAATGGCCAAAGACTATGGTGCAACCACCGCAGAACTTCAGCCTGATCAAAGGCTTGAACAAATTACACTGAACAGTAACCTTATATTACTTGTTTTCTTTTTCTTATGCATTACCCTGACAGAAACCAAGTGTGTATGTAACTATTAGTATTTTCTGTCATGTGTCCTGTTCACTTCTAAAATAACTGATTGATTGCTTTTGACCTACTAAATGTATTTGGAAATAAGGATGAAACATGTAAAAATGTAGTTGGGCTTGTAACATGAATCTGGCCTAAAGGGTAATTATCTTTGGTAATTATTTCATAAAAATACAAAGGATGGCCATAGATCTTGTTCAGAAAGAAGGAAGTTATGATTTATTTAAAGATACACTCGGCATAAATTTTAAGTATTTAAGCTGACCTCTACAATGCTTTGAATTTAGAATATTTCCTACATCTACAGGCAGTGTTTTAGTGGTTAAATGTATTGAGTTGTAAAAGAATCTCATATATATTGTATAAAACCTGATTTCAGTTAGCAGCAAGGATCTGTTTTATACGTCTTCCCATGGATAATAGATCATATAAAATAATCTTTTATAAATCTGTTGTAGAGCCCTGGCTGGAGTGGGTAAATGAAGAATAACTGGCTGGGCTGTAATGCTGTTGAGCACATATATTAATTATTGATAGTTTAATATGGATATGAAACTTATTGCAGTCTTAATAAATTGAAGAAAAATAGTTAAAAATTACTTTAAATTAAAATAACAGGAATGTTTTGCAAGTTAGAAAAAAACAAATTTCATTATTTTTTTTAATGTAATAATATATGCAGGAAAATAGATTGTTATGAAATATGTAATTAATACAACACATTATTATTTTGTTTATTTACTGCCAAACACAAAGTTTAATGTTTAGTTATTTATGTGTCGAATGTTTAAGTAAATATAAACTTTTTATTTACTATTTATTTGATTTATTGGTTAAAATTTTATTTTAGTACCCACTTTTACCTTTTAAAAAAAATGTATTTCATTTAACATTAATAATATTTTTATTTTATATTGTTTAAACTGATTATTTTTTAATATTTTTATTTTGTTCTAATTTTTTTTCAGGTTGGGGGATATGGTTTATTTGTTGTTTTTTTTTAAGTGAAATTATTTTAATTTTATTGTTATTACTAGTTTATTTATTTAATGAAATAAAATAAAATAATATAAAACTTGCTGACATTTACATTAAACAAACATTTTTAAAAATGAGATTATCTGTTCTGCTGTACATCAGTGGAGACGTGTGTGTGTGTGTGTGTGTGTGTGTGTGTGTGTGTGTGTGTTTTCAGATTGTTTAAAAATAATCTGTACTGGCTGATACAGACAGCACTGATAATATAGAATTCTAATTGCAGTTAACTTTTATTTAATATTATTATGTATTCAGTGAACTTGTCATTTTTAAAGGATCATTGTCTTAAAGTTTTGAACTTTGATACAGCATTTTTTAAGAGAATATAATGTCTTAAAATAATTTCTACTAGTCAAGGAAGTCTTCAAACCTCTTTCATGAGGATATCAGATTTGAAATTAGTGGGAGAGAGAGAGAGAAAACCTCCCAACGGTCATCTGGAGTTTAAGCAAAGAATAACTGGTCAAGCAGTGGTTGATAATTATGCCCATTTTGACAACACTAAGCTGCAATTATCTTAACAGACTGTGTAAGGATTTGTCACTAATCCACTTGTCTCTAAACATCCTTTTTTTTTTTTTTTTTTTTGTCTAATCAGAAAACACCTGTTCTCTATAACGTGAAAATAAAACATTCATATTATCACGCAGTGTGTAAACTGAGGTCATAGAACCATGATTAAAATACCTCTTGTGTTCAAAAATAAATAAATAAATCAATCAATCAAATTAAAATATAGGAAAGTCTTTGACATTGTTTTTATTTTTGAAGTCATGTGTAATAATTCTAGTATGGATCATTCACATTCACAATACAGATATATATATATATATATATACACCCATGCACAAAGTTATGATACATAAGCTTACACATGCACAGCCAAATAGAAATTGTAAATTTATGTACTCATCTATTATTACACATAAACATTATAGCAGATACAGTCACAGATGCACTTCTCACAGCCATCCACACTTTATTTTATTATTAAAATTATTTATTTTACATGGTTGTAGGATAGGATAGGAAAAAAATTAACGTGCTAATCAGAGCAAGCTGTTGTGAAGCACGTCTGCGATGGGCATGCTTTCTGACATGGTTGTTTCCCTTCGTCCACTTTATACTAATTCTAATCATCTTCAGCATCTCAGATTGCTTTTTACTATGTTGTCTTGTGAAAACATTACATCTTAATCTTATCAAGAATTTAAAGAGAACTGTTTTTATTAAACAAATGCTCAATAATTTAACAGGTGTACTCTATTATTATTATTACATCAGTGTAAATTTTACAGTTGTTGTTTTTATTGATTAGTTGTGTAAGGTAAATAATCGTCACATTGATGTATGAAAAACATTTTATAGTTTTGTGTTTTTTATTATTTTTCTTTTCTTTTTTTTCTTTTATGATTGTATATTATTTTTTTTGTTATTATTAAATTAAAATTGGATTATTTTCTTTTTATTAAATTTGAATGTATACTTGTACATACAAACAGAATTTCATTTATATATCCATATCACAACTACAAACACACAGATATTCATAACTATATCCAGACCAGTGTAGATATCTGAAATGGTGATAATATACATTGTGTGTGTATCTATCTATCTATCTATCTATCTTTCTATATATGTGTGTGTGTCTATATATATATATATATATATATATATATAGACACACACACACACACACACACACACACACACACACACACACACAGGGTGTCCATAAAGTTACAGTTACTTGTAATAACAAAATTTCATGATTAGACTAAAAACAATGTTCAGAAAATAAATGTATTACATCAGAAAATATTGTATCAATATAAGCAATCAGTTTTACTTACTACAGTTATGATAAATGTTGAAATTGTAAGCCATCAGCTTCAAATCTAACCATGACATTTCTTTATTACAAACAACTGTATAGTAACTTTACGGACACCCTGCATAGATATATATAAACACATACAATCTGAAATGTATGTTAACTTGCTTATCTATATGATATTATGCATAATTCTATGACAGGATATTTTTGTTGTAAGCTTTCTGTCTATTCACAAATTCTGCTTTCAAGACTATAATTAATAAATAAGCATATTATATTTCAGGTACACTGTCCACTGATTAATTAAATGGATCACAAGTTTTGTTTGTTAGTGTTTCTTACATTCTGTGCACATACCTTTACTGTGTACCTGTAATTTTTTTTTTTCTTTCTCTGGTTGTCTGAAAAGCAGATAATAACTTAATAGACAGGGCTAACCATGGTTCACTGAGCAGTGTTGCACTGCTGTTGATAAAAAGAAATGATACATATGTCAAAATATATCTAGATTTCAGAGTGGGATTATGAAAAGATCGTTATTCAGTTTATATGATAGTTATACATGTATAAAACTAGTGTGTTTTTCTCACTAGTGGTGACTTTGTTTTTTATGATCACAATCATTTTCTTCACAATTTAGCATGCATCCAGCAGAAAACATTTGAACATATTGGTCATTAAAAAATATTATGTTAAATTTATATATTTATTTATTTATTTATTTATTTATTTAAATATTTAATTATTTGTATCTGAAAATAATATTATTTGTTCTACAGTCTTTTTATGTTAATTTAATTTTCTTTCTTTTTTTGTTTTTTGTTTTTGATAACAATTTAAAAGTACACAGTAAAGTTTTTTTTTTTTTTTAAATTTATTTTTGAAATGGAAAAAGAAAACAGTTATTAATTGTTGTAATCAGCAGTAGTGTAGAATAAGCAGCTTTTCTTTCATGCTAACATCAAAAACCATCAATGTAAATCTGTTTCTGTATAAACACTCTACCTAGGAAAATACTCAACCAGATACCTAATTCACGTTACAGGTAAAAATCTACAGTAATCACAGGTTAATGTAATTAGACCATTCTATATGTGTTTTTTTTAATATAGTGACATAAAACAGGTGCTTTATTAAAAATTTAATCAAATTAATAATAATAAAACCTGGCATTTAAAAGAATAAGAAACAAAAGAGCCATAAATTCTTTATTTTTCCTTTCTTTCTTCTCTTTTGATAATTTTAATTTTTCCATTTGTATTTTAATTTAATTTTTTTTTTTTCAATATTTTCCCATTTTTCTTAATATTATTTTTCATATTATTTTCCATTTTAAAATAACTGTAGCTTATAGTTTAGAATTAGCAGCTTTCCTTTCATGCCAACATTACATAATCTTATAACTAACTATTAACGTAAAATTACTGTTGTCATTGGTTACTATATTCAAATTAGAGGTAACAAATCTACAATAAGCAGCTATGATTTAATTAGGCCATTTTATTTACATTTGGTTTTATATGCAGTGATTTTGCAGTATTTTATAAACTATCTCATAAAGGTAATCAGAATGCTTATTTTCTAATCAGTTCACTGATGAAGTTCCTGATTAGATGAAATTCAAACTGGAGTAAAGCCTTTAGATTTTAATTCCATTTTGAAAAATTAAAAAAATTAAAACAAAGAAAAGTAACAGAGAAAAAGAAAATAACTGAAACAAGCCTCACAATATTCATTTAATTTTTGTTATATTATTTAAAAATTAAAATTATTAACAAAATATATAAAAGAATTAAATTAAAAGTTCAAATACAGAACTGTTAAAAAGTTAATATAGGTGAATAATAATTATTTTCCATTTGAAAAATTAAAATTAATTTAAAATAAATATTCAAATTATGGTGCTGAAAGGAAATTTAATTAATTTAACTTTTGATCATTAATATGGAACACAATTATTAAAATATGTCTTTCATCAAAAATTTTGTTAAATAAATAATAAAATTTACTGCTTAAAAACAAAAAAGTCGTAAATTCTTATTTTCATTTTATTTCTTTTTATTTTTGTTTCTTCTTTTTCTTTTTCCTGTTTTTTTTAAACTTCATATCAGTTGTTTCTTCTTTCCCACTTTTAAAAAAATATATAATTAATCTTTCCTTTTCTTATTATTTTTCCCCCTTTTTTTTAAAAAGTCATTCCATTTTCCATTCTGTTCATTATTTCATCTTATTTTTTGAATTTTAAAACTGACTTTTCTTATATTTCTTCTGCTCTCTCTCTCTCTCTCTCTCTCTCTCTCTCTCTCTCTCTCTCTCTCTCTATATATCACACACACACACACACACACACACATATATATCAGACTTATCAGGAAGCAGACTATTACGACATTTCTTTTACTCACTCTTTTTCATTTTCAAAATAAATCTTTTGACATCTTTTTCTAAATTCTCTAAACCTTTGAAACAGATGTTTTTATTATTGCTGTACTGATGTCACTTTTAATAATCATCAGTAGAATAATTCACGTAGAAAATGATGTTAAACTGGGTTTATAGTAAGTATTGATTTGGTGTATGGTGTCATAGTCAGTATTGGATTTAATGGTTTACTTTTTGTATGTGTGTAATTGCTGTAATTTACATAGAGCTTGTATTAATTTTGTATATTAAAGTAGCCTGGATATCTGATTAGATACTAGGAATACTGTTTATTTTAATTTCAAAATAATCTTGTGGTAAATATTTAATATCTAATGAACCAAGAGGAATTCTGGAATTCTGTCCTGGTTCCAGAACACATTTTTACCTTGAGAATGCTGACATCTTGATCACTGGCATATTTGACCACTGACATTTTATCCTGCACCCTCCATGTCATAACACTAACAGCATCATTCATTAATGTGACTATTCTTAGATATGTTTAGCTTTGTGTAGAAGAATCGGTGTGTCTGTACTGGCTGTTTTTTTCAGGGACCACAGATCAGCATTAGGGATATGAAATTTGAAAGTACAATGCACTGAAGAACTCATGAAGATTAATTCTGCAATGCTCTGTATCACAGTCAGTATTAAAATTGCTGGGTTACCAACTTCTCACTTAATTTTTGCACTGTGCTTTTCAGATTGATATTTAAAATGTATAGGTACCGATATGAAAACTGATGTGTAAGTGACATGGAATTGTTTATGTGGGGAATATTCTGTAGGTGGAATTCCACAGAAGAGCAGGATTATGACCGATGAGGTGGAAAAAACAGGCATTAAGATTCTCAAGAGTAAATGAAGCTGTTGTTGGTGTTTACTGGATGTGCCATCTGTCAGCACAAAGTCTGGCAGTTGTCCAGGCACTCTCTGTATACATTCAGGTTCTATACACATTGACTGATTCTGAAAACCATTCCAGAGATCTCTTCTGCAGATAATAAGAGAAAAACAGCCACAATCTACTGCCAGTGTTAATCCCCCATGCCAAAACTTCTTAGTGAACAAACAAGGTGGGGACCCACCCACCTTGTTTGTTCAAGTTTTCACTTTCCAGTTTTAAATTACAAAAGTTCACTTGATGTTTAGGAAGGAGCATTCTTAATACACAAGAGAAGATGTTTGTGGTGAATGCAACTATGTCATTGTAAATAATGTTCAATGCTTATATTTCCTCACCTTTTCCTCCATCTCATTAAGCCTTTTGGAGCAGACAAGCTGAATTTCCATGACTGTTCTTTGGTAGTGCATGAGTTGGCTATTTTCCTATTCCAGTTATTGCTCCACATTATTATCAATGAGAGTTCTGGTCTAAGAGAATTTTCCTTCTGCTGATAAAATACAACAAATTTATTTGCACAAAACCCAACTATCTCACATGACAGCTCTGTTTATCAAAACTACATGTAAGTTTTCCTATGATATTTTTTATTTTTAAATACAGGTTTACATTTAATACTTGGGAACGATCTGTTTATTATTATTGTTATTATTATTATTATTATATTATTATTATCTTTTTACTATAAGACATAAACAGACAGAAAAATAAGTGATACTGGTGTGTTTTTTTCAAACTTTTCTTTTAAATCTTCTTTTTTCTCCCCATTTTGTTCATATTTTATTTCTTCATAAAAAAATTATTTGTCTTTCAGTTAGCAAAAACTGCCATGAAAGTTTTATAAATATGACAACAGTTACTTCAAATATTCATTAAATATTCAGTACTGACAACTTATTTGTACTTTCTTATAGTGAATCTTCTTTCACCTTGGTGTTACATAATAAATACTTAATGTCCATAGATCTAAATAATGCTCTTATTTAAGCTACATTAACAACATCTATATGTATGTATGTATGTATGTATGTATGTATATATATATAAAAGAAGAAAATAATGACAAAAATAATTTGAATATAACTAGATAATGGATTATGGATAATGGATATTTAAACATTCAGTATTTAAGAGTTTGTTGGTTGTTGTCAGTGAACTGTGCAGTAATACATGTAAAATTCATCTTGGAATAAAGAAAGTTACAAATATAATTGACATGCTAGAAAGTGTCAAATTTTCTATATTTTAGAGCCAGCTGACTGTCAAAAGGTTTGATAGAACAGTCCATAATGTTTAAAATAATTCATACTTAATGTTTAAAGATATTTAAGCCACATTACTGACTTATACATTCTTTTTTCTTTTTGTTTCTTTTTTTTCTTCTGTTTTTATATATATATATATATATGATTTAAAAAAAAAATTCTTAGTATTTATACATTTAGATGAATATTGATCAAAGAACATTTTGAATAATTGCTAAGATTTAGTGATGTTAAAAATATGGAAATAACAAAATCATGATGTATTTATATTTCCATCTATGAAACTATATCACATGAGGCAATGAAGACACTCATATTTAGGAAATATGAATAATAGTTTTTTTTTTTATTTATATATATATATATATATATAGTTTGTAGTTTCAAACGATGAATTCTCATAGGTAGCCAGACAAAGAGATGTGTGAATCATTCTTCACTTTCTATTAGTGCATGCTAATTAGGTCAGATCTGTGTGGTTGCCAAATGTGTCAGCAAGAGGTCAGTTATCATCAGCAGCAAATCTGGACATGGACAAAGAAAGGGAAAAGCACCATGGTTTCTTCGTCAGTCAAATTTATGTGTTATTGACAATATGCCAAACTCTTCTGCTGTTTGTGCAGAAAGGGATACTTGTTGCTACGAGTAACATGTGATCATATTGATCCATTTCAACCACCACAGTTTAATGGCAGTGCCCACTAGTTTTATAAGAAAAAAAAAGAAGGAAAAAAGAAAAAAGTTGTGTACTGTCAACTATTAATATGTATTATTATTGTCAAAACAGATCTATAATGTTCTAATTATAGTGGTTAGGCTACTAAATATTTTATTTGTGTATGTATGTACGTATGTAAGAACATATTCCTCTATTGATTTCTAACCTATATTCTTCTGGTTATCTACCATTTATCATCCACTGATCTGTCCTTCTGTTTATTCACGTGTATCCTGTATTCATATATGCCTTTTTACCATCTTACTATCTATCCATCCATCATCCATTCATTTAGCCAGCCATCATTCCTTTATCTGCTGGACACTTCATTTATCTTTATTCATTTATCACTGTCCACTGTTCAGTCCATCCATCCATCCATTCATCCATTCATTCATTCATCAATCCATATATATGTGTGTCATATCATTCACTCCATGCATAGAGTTACTGGGTATTTTGCATCCATCTGTTAGACTTCCTGTTACAGTTTTCAATCAGTCCATATTACACTGGCATTGTTGGAATGTAAAACGAGGCATTTAGTAGTTTAATGGTAACACCTCTTTTAATTATGTGAAAAAATATAATTTTTACAAGAAAAAAAATATATATATTTTTGACATCTGCTGGATGTTGACATGCAAAACACTGTTGAAGCAGTAAGTATAATTATGACTGGAGGCGAGCATTTAGTGTCTCTTCACATTGGCACGTGGCAGGACATACCACCTTCATTTACACTTTGATGTCTGGACGCATGTCAGCAATTATTATAGTGTAGTGTTACGTTTTGCCACCAGCACGCTGGTGTGTCCAGCTTTTGTCTTACACAAAGATGTTTTTACCTCTCGCAGCACTGAAGAGCTGACCTCCCCCCATCAATAGGCAGCTGGATTTATTGTGGCCTGTGGTCATTTGTTATCTACTTTTCAAATAATGGAAATCAAAACAAAACTGTTAATGGACCAATATACGAAAGATAGATTGATATTTATTTTGGTAAAGAAATATACAAACAAAAAATATATTGTAAATGTTGGAAAGATTTATGTGTTCTGGTAAAATTATTCTGAATATTGGAATGATATATGTATATATATATATATCATTCCAACATTCCAAATAATTTTATATATATATTTACACACACACACCTTATAATGTGAATTAAAAAGCTATAAATAAACCTTCCAAAAAAAGAAAAAACCTCAAAAACTAAACATACTGTAAATAATTAAAAAAAAAAAAATAATAATAATAAAAACCAAAAGAAGAAGAAAAATAAAGATTAATACTTAGTTGATGTTTAACTGTTTCAGTGGACTTTGTTCAAGATTACTGAAACTAAAAACAGATCAGTGTGGATACTTTAGAAATGTAAATGATTTAGTACAGCTTAATTGAACTCACAGGAATGTAGTTACAGAAGCTGCCATTGTTTCAGTGTTATTGAATTGACAGCAGACCCTGGAATGAAAAAAACAAAACACATATTTGTAAACATTTCAGTGAAGGCTAATGATTTATTTGTAATTACTACCTGTTTTTAAGAATAAACAGCAAAAGCCAGAGGAAGCCAGCCGTCTGTAACTCAAACCTCAGGTCTGAGAGTGTGTAGGAGAATCCTCCTGAGTCACGTTAATTGTTGTTTTCCTGTCTGTAGGAAGGTACATATAAATATCCTTTACTGCTAATTTTATGACTACATCATGAGGTGCCAGTAGGGCTTTTTTCATCTCATTGTTGTTACTATCTGGGTGCTCTTTAACAATGTACATAATTCTCCCATATAAATATATATATATTAATAATAATAATAAATTATAATGTATTGAATGCATGATAAAGTAAAAAGATACATTCTTCCTCAGAATTATTGATAATTTTATTGGAAATACTTCTACACAACTGTTACCAATTTGTTGTCAACAACTCACAGGATGTACATTAATACTTCATCAACAAGGTTTTAATGATTATAAAGGTTTTTATGAATTATATCTTTTCCTCCACTAAAATAACTGAAATTTTTTTCTCAGTTCCACAGTGTTAAAAAAACAATAACACATTATTGATGTTATATCCACTTACCTCTGATTTTTAATTTTTTATTAATATATTTATTAGTTGTTATTATAATGTTGTTTATTATTTTTATTTATTTTTATTATTGTTATTTATTATTAATATTATTATTTGATGTGTATTTGTTCATGCATGCATGTTAAGAATAACAGAAAAAAAAATATGCATGTATTTCACATAACCAGAGATGTTTCTTGTATTAATATTTTAACTGATGACTGAAAAACAGAAGATATCATTAAATATTGACTTTCGTTAGCTCTGCAATAAGTTGCAGATTAGAAATAACACTTTTATGATGATAATGATCATCATCATTATTATTACTTTATTATGGTTATTATAATTAGTAGTAGTATTACATCTAACAGGTTGTTTTTTTTATCAAAAACAAATGAGTTTTAAGTTCACTGAACTTTGTTATTTTATACCTTTTAAAATTATGCTTTTATTTTGATGAAAGTTTGAACAGTTTTTATTAGATTTTATGTATTTGTGTATATTTTGTTGAGCTAACATAACTACTAAAGTACATTTGGTTATTTGTAATTTGGCTCACTTATTAGTATTTTTTTAGATTCTTGATTATTAACAGAGAAAATGTATATTCAACATGCAAAGTTGAATTAATTAATACACATTAGAAAAATTGGTGTTAATAGGCAAAGATGTGCTTTTTTATAAGTACACACACACACACATATATATATATCTTTTGTCGTATTGAATACATGCATACATACAACTGAATTTTCATTAAATACACAATTCATTGGTGTTTTTTTACATATAGGCCTATGTAAATAGTCTCAGTATGTCTGACTCATCAATACTGAGAGCAAACTTATACACAGACACAAACACACACACACACAAGCATGTACAGAAAAAATACTACACATGCACAATAACAGACACATATACAAAAATGCTTGCTGACACATAAGTGCATGTACAGACACCCACTCACATATACAAACATGCACTGGAAAGCCTGTTTGTGATCTAGGTTGTAAACTTTATGTGCCCTGGCTGTAATAGACAAAATTAAAGATCTAAGTAATTAACTTGAGGTCAGTGTACACCAGCAGCAAATATGACTTATTGATTAAATGACAACTGCGAGGTAGATACACAATAAATGTGTTTGCCTTGTTATATCACATTCCATCCACATTCTGCTCTCTCTTCCTTCCCTTTCAAACAGCTGTCTGTTGGTCTGTCACACAAGTTCCTTCCAGTCACTTTGATCCTTCACTGTCTCATCATTTCTCCTTACATTCATGTGTCATCCATTATTTGCCATTCTCGAGTCTTTTTACTTCTTCTATTCATTCATTCATCTGTATATTTGTCCATTCGCATTCTCTCTTTCTGATTCAACTAACTGTCTATTATTACATGGATATGTATATGTGTGGGTGCATTAAAGATCTATTTAGAGTGCATTTCTTATATGTTATTGTTTATTTACCAGACTTGTATCAGTTCACCTGTCCATCTGTCTAGAAATCCATCCATCCATTCATGTGTTTCTACAACTTTGTGTAAAAATGTTGAATTATTAATAAAAACTTGTTTACAGATTGTATGAACTTTCCCTATTAAAATCAAGTATATTTATGTCCTATATACAGAGGGACAGGTTTCCATGATGAATGTATCCTCCAGCAATTTTCTTTATTACATGGATTACTGGCTGTAATATTGCAGTACATAGCTAACTACATGCCTGAATCCACTACATTTCTGCATGCTAATAAATCCATGTCATTCCATAGATGGGTGTGGGTGTTTGGTAAATAGGAGGCCAGTGACCTGACTCGAGAACCTGCTTCAAGGCCATGTAGTCACCATGGAAAACTTGTTATCTTCAGTCACGGCAAAGAAAACAACAATCTGATTTGGAGCAGGGATATGAAGGACAATTGTTGAGGGGGGTGTTTACTTACCACTGTTGACCACTATGTAAAAAAAAAAATCACCCCATGTCTCCAAACTTGGTGTCACCCTCCTCCCTAATGGCCACTGATGTAGAGAATAGATTAAAATGAAATATGAACCCTTGTGATCTTTCAGACATGCTCTTAGTTTAATTTTATATTGAAAAAAAAATAATAATAATAAAATAAAATAAAATAAAGAATTCTCAAAAACTCATAAACTTTTACAAATGTGACCACTGACAGGTGATTTTCACATAACAGTGAATTCTTTTGTTGATTGTGAAGATTTCACAACAATCACACTTGTTTAATGTCAGTTGTAAGATTCTGAGGACTTGATTTTAATAGAGGGTTAAAATTACTGGACAGTTTTTAAAATAATAATTATCTGGAACAGGTGTATGTATATGTATATAAAAAGATTTAGATTAAGTAGAATTCCATAATGTTTGGTTAGTCACTGTGTTGATGATGTTAAGGTAAGAATATATTTTCATCCTCAGGAACATACTTGATAAAATTATTTATATTTAACCATATAACAGTAAAAAATTTCATACTTGCATATACAGGTCATATATCAATGTATAAAGCATATATAATCTCATTTTTGAATAAGAAAAACATTTATTAACTTATATCATTGAAAAACATTCATCTATATTTGGAAATAAAAGTTTAAATACAGTCAGTTTATTATACAGAATATCACAACATATGTTTTATGATTAATGGAATTAATTCACTGTTGAAATGTGTACACAATATTTATGCTTGTTCTATGGCTTTGTGAGTATTTATATGTAAATGTAAATGTACATCTGTTCTGTTGTGTCTTTGTTAGAGAATGTGGAATATAAATAATTATTCATGGATGATTTATAATGGATCACGTACACAAACATATACATGCATTTATACATTATATACATATAAAACCACACACAACAACATACATATTGTGTGTGTGTGTGTGTGTGTGTGTGTGTGTGCGCGTGTGTGTGCGCGCGTATAATCTGTTACTAAATTTAATGGCCTTACTGTATGCATCTACTTTTACTGATTACTTTAATGTATGATCAACAGGTGTTGGAGATAATTTGAACACTAACTTTTATTATACCTATATCTACCACATACTTGTTACCTGATCACACATGAGTTGCTGGTACAAGTTTCTCATTCTTAAATTATTTCTCAGTGAGAAGTGTAGATAATGAGACTAGGTGAGGTGACAGATAATGACTGTTGTAATGTGATATGACACTTATTTCAATATGCCATTACTCACAGCAGTCAAACACTGCAGTATGTTATTGTCACATCTGGAATATACATATAATTATTATTCATGGATGATTAATATTTCAGTTAGTTCATTGGTCATAGCTTTCATCTGCTGGTTACATTACTAATTTCGAAAAAAAATCATGGTGAAAATATAAAATAATATAATGTTATTTTGACTGAAATGTTTTCTTTTCTTTCTTTATTTATTTATATGTACATACATACTTAAATTCATTCATGCATATGTACATACATACATACAAACATACACACAAATATACATATGCAAACAAATATAATTACATATCAATCATATACACAAACACATGCACATTATGTACTGACACAAACCAATGTTGTTGCTGTATTTAAATCGGTTTCTAATTTCAAATATTACAAACATGATGAATAAAACTGATACTTTACACCATTCTTTTTGTAAAATGCTTACAGAAATCTTAATTATTTTTAACCATGTGTTTGTTCTTGGCCTTATTTGTATAATGATATTTATCTGTAATAGGAAAAAGCCATAACAAACAACTATACAAATTTTGGTATTTTGCCATTGTACAGAAATTACTGAAAGCTTTCTTAAAGGGATATTCAGGGCTGTTTTATATAACTTTATAATCACTGATATTACACATGAACATTACTCTTTAACATGAACAAGTATATATGGTATATTTAATTAATTAAATATTAAAATGTTGAGTGTTTTTATTTTAACCGCTGACAACAACCAGTTTTTTTGTACCATTTCATAAAATGCAAAATATATGACAGTGAGTCAGTCTACTATTGAAGAAGAGTTGATTTTATGATTAATAAATTTATCTTGGCAAATATTATTTAAATGTTGTCATGATGACCTGTTTATTGATATAGGTGATGGAGATGTGTTCGTGGTTATTTCAGTTTGTGTACAAATAAAATTATTGAACACACACACACACACACACACACACACACACACACACAACAATATATTCATAACTACACAAACACACGTATACAAATGTATACATTCACATATAAACACATACATATGCACAGATTAGTAAAATGAGCAAGTATAGAATTTATGCAAAATGTCCCTAGGTTATGATTGGTTTCCATGGGAAAAGTAGGTGTATGCTAAACTAGCTTTTGTCTGTTATTGGGTAACATTCAGATTTTCTTCATATTCTGCTTCAGTATATAACAGTATTAACATTTTTATACTAATTAATTTACCTTTTACACAAACCCATGCACATACACAAGCACACACACACACACACATGAACGTTTTAATAGTACCACTGATAAAGATTGTCTTTGCATCAAAATTCTATTTTTGTTTACAACAGAGTTTTAATACTCATAAGTACTGAAATTTGGTTTCACATAGAAACACAGACTGACATATTTTGTAAGTTATTACTCTGTGATATATGAACATTAATTTATTTAATTTTAATTTTTATTATATTTTTTTTATTTATAAAATATTTTAAAATTAATTTATTTATATATATTTTATTTTTTTATTTTTGTTTGTTTTATTTTATTTTTTTGCTTGTATAATTAAAACATAAATTAATATTTTTACTGTGAAATACATTTGACATGTTTCCTTCTAATATAAAGTCAAGATGTTATCTCAATTAAAAAGTCTCATTCAATATTGAACCTCAAACTTGTACTCCAAATCTTATAAAGTTCGACTGATTCAGCCCAATTTTACAATTACATGATGTAGTCTTTACAGAGTATTTCCTTAGAGAAAAGAATGTATCTCTATAGGAAAGGGAATCCAATTCCAGTGTTAGATATTTTTTCAGAAAGTCTGCCACTGGTGACCACTACACACATTGATTAGTTACCAATGATTCTGTGCTCCAGCTGTGCAGTTCTCAACATTATTTATTTATAATAGCTATTACCATATTAGACAGTCAGACTTTGTGTATCTATATGTTTGTATGTCTGTATGTTTACACAAACGTATATGAATATGTGCATGTGTAAACATACAGATATACAAACATACAGATACACAAACATATAAACACATACAGATACACATATATAGAAGACATATACACAAACACAAATACTATATACATATACACACACTTACACACAAATAAGAACAAACTTACAACTACATTTAGGATTTAAGACATCATTTAAGTAAATATTTATCTCTTTTCATTTCCAAGCTTGGATACTCTTAATTCTGGCTTCTTTATATCTTTAAGTCTGCTACATAATCTCAGTCATTATGGGAAATAATTTGTTTTCAAATTTTGTTATTAAATGCATAAATAATAAATGGAACGAGTTCAAAAGGTGAATGGTGAATAAATTAATTATCTGTTTACAATTTAAATAAATTCAGTGAAGTTGAAATAAGATTCAGAAGAATTGGTTCACACATTGCTGGCAAACTTATTAACAAATAATGACTCTAGGGGTGCATTCCTTTCAGACAGTTGATTTTGATTTAAAATGTTATATTCATCCATATTGATATTTTTAGTCCCTGCATTTTGTAAATAATAGAACTAATTAAATACAGTGTAATAAAAATAAAGCTGGTCTGTGTTCCTTTGTGTATGTATATCCATAGTATATGTGTATGTTTGTGTTTCTGTGTTTGTGTGTGTGTGTGTGTGTGTGTGTGTGTGTGTGTGTGCGCGTGTGTAAAAGTGTGTTTAAAGATGTGTGTGTCTGTCTGAGTGCATGTGCGTAAATGTGTAAATGTGCATTTTCCTTATTCTTTTTAATCTTTATTATCATGTGTCTATTTTCAGTGTGTAATTTTAAACTTTTTGGTAAGTTAAGAAATAACCACATACACAAAATTGTAACAGGGAAAAAAATTTGTTTTGTTCAAGAATCCACAAGGTCAAATTTTAAATGTTTTTGTATAACATTAAGTGAAACAGCTGCAGCAACAATAATAATCCCATTATTTTAGGGTTCCTTTTAACAGATATTTTTTAAAAATTGATTAATGTTTGTAATAATAAGGCTTTCATTATATTATTATTATTATTTTTTTTTTGTTAAGTGTGTTTGTTTTGGGAGGGTATTTTTTTAATGAACTATTTATTTCTTATTGATTTTCATAAGACAGACATAAAACGAACATTTCACTTTTAGATGATGGTTTGAATTGTCAGTTACTATTCTTATTTTTTCTCATTCCTTTACTTGATTAGGGATCAGATAATTATACAAACAGGCACAGCATAACAGCACAATTTTCTTAAACTATTTATCCTTTGTGCACAACATATGTAGATAAATGTAAATTGTGTGGTAATTTAATTTTCTGCCAAAACATCCTGCTTCTGAAAGGAGTGATAATGCAAATGAGTTGACACAGTGGCCTTCTACAGAAAGACATAATCAGAAACTGTCCATCATGCTCCATCAGTCTGTTGTGTGCATTCCCAGCATCAATACAGCACTGCCATCTTCTAATTGTTCACTTTAATTAGTACACTGTCATGGGACAGCATCACAAGTAGGTTAACACGCTGTCTGCATTGTGTCGATGGTCACTCATGTATTTTCTTTCAATTACAGCCATGTTACTGACCACTGGTCACCACCACACCACAGTCTTCTTCATACAGATTGTAATTCCATTTGTGATTTAGGCAATAATAATAACAACAGGCCATGCTCCACAATACATCAGATTAGCAATCTGGTCTGTCTTGTTTTTCTTACCGCTGCTTTGTGACGTAGTGTGGGGTTATGGGAAGGTCAGGTAATTTTGGATACTTTGTTATCTGTTGAAACAGGTAATAGTCATTGCCTCATTAGGAATGGGCTACCTTTTTTTTCTTCTTTTTTTTTAACCCCTGAAGACTGGTTTAACTCAGTTTTTCATGTATGCTCATTCTTAAAACTATTCATCAGTGTTATTTGTTTTTGTAGATTTTGTAAATCTCTTTTTGCAAACACAACTGGGAAATAAACAAAAACGGGATTATTTGTATCCCCATATGTTTCACTCACTGTGCACAGTGTGGTCAGTTTAACTGTATGTGGCAGCAGATGTTGTATGTTGTTGGAGAAGTTAAAATCAGTTACAGAGTTAAAAATAAAATTAATTTTAAAATCTGCTACATCAAAACTTTTGAAACAACATGATACAGAATATCATTCTGATAGTTGGTGAGTCATTTTGGGGAAAATTTTTAAATTGCTGTTTAGTGTAAAAATTAATACATGGAAATATAAAATATAAATTTTTATTATTAATTTTTTTTTAAATGTGCATTACGAAATGTGTGAACACACACACACACACACATACACACAATATATGTTATTAATTTTTTACTAATTATGTGTATTGATATATACACGAGAGAGAGAAAAAGATAGAGGACACACATGTATGCACATGCAGAGAGAGCGAAGCAATAGTGTTCAATAAAATACTTTATTTGTATTATTATTAAATTATTTGTTTTGTATACAAGTCTCTGTACACACATATATGAGTATATTTTTCTGTGTATGTTTGTGTTTAGTTAAGTGTATAAAAGACAATAACAGGCTTGATAAATTTAATTATAACTTGCAGAACAAATTGTGTTTAAAGTGTTAATTGAGGGTAAGTGCTGTGATATTGTTTAAATGATACATATGAACAGTGTAATCTTCCTGGGTTCATTTACAAATTTCCAATTGAACCATCATCTATGAATCAGTGTTTATTGAAAATATGTTTAAATGTTTTATTCTTTCATTTTCTGGAATATTATTATTTTTATAATTTTTTTTTTTTTTTTTTTTTTTTAATTTAATTATTTAATGATTTGATTTGATTTGATTTTTTTTCTATCTTGATGTTTTTAATTTATTTATTTTATTATTTTTTTAATTTTTTAATTTAATTATTTAATTATTTTATTTTATTTTCATTGTTTTATTATTATTTTTAACCGTTATTTTATTTTATTTTGTAAATTTAATTTTTTTTTTAATGTAGGTTATTTTATTTAGTTTTTATTTAGTTTAATTTTCTTGGTGTTTTTTCATGGAGGGGTAAATATATGGTCTGTTAATACCTCTTTTACAGTATTTGTATTTTATTTTTTTACTGTTTTTTGCTTTATTCTTTTATTATTTTAAAAATTATTTTTCTTTTCTTATAATTTCATTATTTAATTTTGTCTTTAAAAATCATTAATTCAGATCAATTTTTGGTTTTGTATTTGTAAATATATTTCAAATTTAGTTTTTTAATATTAGTGTACTGTTTATAAAGATAACAGTTAATAGTAAATAATAAAAATTAAATATATACTTGTTACTTTTATTGCAAGAAAGGAAAATGGCAGCATGTTACCAAAAAAATTATAATTATTATCATACTTTATTATTAGCAAAGACAGAACGTTAAAATATACAAAAGAATTCGCTTTGAAAAATTACAAATTATATCTGATCTGTTCACAGATACTCCTACATATAAATCTGTTTTATTTCATTATTGTTTTTTAATGTCTAATCAGTCTTGTAATACAGTCATACTACAATATGTTTTATATCAGTACTAATCAGTCTTGTAATACAGTCATACTACAATATGTTTTTTAATATCGGTACTAATCAGTCTTGTAATACAGTCATACTACAATATGTTTTTTATCAGTACTAATCAGTCTTGTAATACAGTCATACTACAATATTTTTTTTAATGTCAGTACTAATCAGTCTTGTAATAATACAATATGTTTTATATCATACTAATCAGTGTTGTTTTTTTTATATCAGTACTAATCAGTCTTGTAATACAGTCATACTACAATATGTTTTATATCAGTACTAATCAGTCTTGTAATACAGTCATACTACAGTATGTTTTTTATATCAGTACTAATCAGTCTTGTAATACAGTCATACTACAATATGTTTTATATCAGTACTAATCAGTCTTGTAATACAGTCATACTACAATATGTTTTTTATATCAGTACTAATCAGTCTTGTAATACAGTCATACTACAATATGTTTTATATCAGTACTAATCAGTCTTGTAATACAGTCATACTACAATATGTTTTTTATATCAGTACTAATCAGTCTTGTAATACAGTCATACTACAATATATTTTATATCAGAATATTACATTAGTATTATAAATAAATAATATCACAGACCAAAATTCTGATTTTAATTAGAAATATCCCAAGTCCATCTTCCTGGGTTGATTTTCTAAATAATTTAATAATTTCCAATTGAACCATCATCTATGAATCAATGTTTATTGAAAATATGTTTAAATGTTTTAATCTTTCAGTTTCTTAAAGAATATTAATTTGTTTTGTTTTTTTAATTATTTGATTTGATTTGATTTTTATTTTTTTTATCTTTATTTTTTTAATTTAATTTATTTTATTATTATTTTTTTTAACTGTTTTTATTTAATTATTTTATTTTATTTTAATTGTTTTATTATTTTTTTTATCTGTTTATTTTATTTTATTTTAATTTCATTATTTAATTTTGTCTTTAAAAATCATTATTTCAGATCAATTTTTATTTTTGTATTTGTAAATATTTGTCAGGGAAATCATGTAACATGTTGAATCTTCATGTGTCCATGGTAACCCAGCATGTGTTCATATTAAACTAAAAGAAGAAAATGTTTAGCCAGTAATTTTCTGTAGTGAATCCTTTAGCATGCTTCAGTTTCAATTAAATACAGTGCCAATGACAACAGATACGTATTACCAGAATGGAGATATGATATAATGTTAACTGAACTGTCAGATCCAGTTTCAGTAATATATATTTTTTATTATTATTATTATTTTGTTAAATAAATAAAATATGAAGCTGGAATTTTAATAACAAAATAAAAAAATAAAAAAATAAAGTTTTCAGTCAATTCTAAAACTGACTTGATTGTAAGAAGAGAAAACGCAAGGGTTGGCCCATGATTTCATTAAAAGAAGATCACACCATTATCTGAATCACTAATAATTCATTAGAAAACAGTTTAACACACACTTTAAAAAAAATAATTTTAATATTTTTTGATGAAAATAATTTTCCTCTGTGTAATTATATTAGATTTACAGATACTGCTATTCCAGGCAGTAATGAATATTGATACAGGCAGGAACAAGAACATCTCTTCAACAGGTATTTGGTTACTGATTACAACATGAGAGTGTACGTAAAAACTAACTACAGATGTGATTTACTGCAAATAGAATAAAACAGAACTGAAAATCTGTACACATGTTAGATGTGAAAGTGATGTTGATATTATTAAATACTGCTCTATTTAATAATATTAACATCACTTTCACATCTAACATGCAGAACAATAAAATAAAAACTAATCAGAAATACAACAACAATATATTGACAGTGAGACACTTTTGGTGTCTTTGTGTTTTTTTAATCATTTAATGTTGTCTAGCTAATTCACATCTGACTAATATATAAAGAATTTTATTTTTTATTTTTACATACGAGTTTTTTTAGAACTGCTTGCTGTTCTGTTGCCTAATCTACAAGAAAACATTGTGCGCTATAGTTACTGGTTCTGGTGTACTTCATGCAGATCTTTTTACTTTTTCTAATTCCAACTTCCTTTTCCTTTTTTTGACTTTATCTTTTTCTTCTTCTTTTCTTTTAAACTGTGTAGTATAGTATTTCACATGTGTACTAACTTAGATTAATATAACTGCAGATAGATGATAGATGGAAATATGTCCTGATAACTGTGATAGTTAGATTAATTCATTATATAGACAAAAGATAAATATGTTAGCATTTTGTATATGATGAAACACTTGGATGAATGGATTGAAAAATGGAATGATGGATGGACATGTATATTGGGCAAAATTAAAAAAGTAGATAATGTCATTAGAAATGGATAATGTATATGCATGGAAGCATAGACTGATGATAAATTAATGGATAAATAAATGGATGGACTTGGGTAAATTAACAAAGAGATCATTAGAATACAGCATATGTGGAATTTGATAGACACAGCAAGTAAATAAGGTACTTGAAGAACAAAAGAAAACAAACTAAAGGACATACCAATATATACTGTTAATGTTACATTTTCATGTACACACCTTTATTCTTTATACTTACAATATGTAATCAGTCTCATTTCTTAGCAAAAAAGAATGAAACAAAAAACAAAACCCAACAAAAACAAACAAACAAAAATAAATGGCTGCCATCCAATAACCCTTATGGTAATTTTCTCAACTACGTCTACACTCTTACATGAAATCAGATTTCCCTTTAGGGTAATTAATGGGGAAACAGTATCTGATGTTCTTTGTTTTTGCTTCCTTGTATTGAAAACAATACATCAGTGTTCTTCACTCTATTGATGTTTGTTCTGTTGGAAACTGTCAACCAAGGGTTTCCCATTAATAAAACCTGCAGTCACAAACAGGCTGACATTATTTCATAAGGTATCTCAATGTTAAATTAAAATTCTGTAGTTACTGGTGTTATTTTCAAATATTATTTGCTATGATTATTGTCTGCACTGTGTGGGGGCTGGAAAATGGAGAACTGTTTTTTGTAACAGGCATTTTATATAAAATATATAAACAAAATAAAAATTATCATAATCAATATCATTATTATTATTTATTATAATTATTATTATTTTCTGTACAGATTATGTAAGATTTTTAAAATTGGTTTCTTCAGACTAAACATTTATAATTAAAGGTTTGTTATATGGATACATGACATTCATAAGAAATATGTGTGTGTGTGTGATAAACATGAGGTAGTGAGATAACAGCAAGTTTTGTTGCTATGGTTTTCTACAATTTTAAGACATTTGTTGTTTTTAATAATGCACAGTTTAAAATGTTTCAATCATCAAAATCGCCTTGGAAAATATAATACACATTACATTTTTTCCAGTATGAGTACTAATATATCACTATTTATTTGTTTTTCAGATGTTTAATATCGACCTATGAGTTCTTCAGGAAGAGTTAGAACTATATCAGAAAACTTAGTAAGTAAAATATTAATTATTGAATCATATACATCTAGAGCATTAATAAATATATAATCTTTAGTTAATAACATTTTTTAAATTAATTATTTGTGAGTTTGTAATAATATTAATTAAAAAATTAAAGAGAAACCACTACAAAAATATCTTGATGATCACAGTGTCAGTGGTGAGGTATGATAACAACCATAAATAAATGATAGTACTTGTATGTTGTTATTATTTACATCATTTTTTTTTATTTTATTATTATTTTTGTATATATGTGTAAAAGTAGATTAGGAATTTTTGTTTTGGCTTGTTTAATCCTCGACTTCATTCCAACAAGACAAATTACTGGCTATTTATATCATCGGTAAATAATGGCTGCATGAAGTATTTGTGAAAATGTGTCATATTAATACCACTTTCTTAATTACATGTACCAATTAATATGTTCATATTAAGCAGCAATGTGCATTTATGTATGTGCATATGTCTTGATATTTGATCTAAGAGTTCCTTATAGGGAGTGTAGTTTTAGTAACTCTTTCATACTTTTATGAAATGTAAACAACAAAGAAAAGAAAAAAGCTTAATTTGTTTTAAAGCTTGGTTGATAGTGTATATAAATCATTTTGTATTTCATGTGTGAAAATGTTCTCATGTTTGAGTGTTCTGGTAAATAATTTTTGTCACAAACATAAAGCAGATTTGTAGTTGTTCTCATTTTTTAAAATTATGTGCAGAAAGAGAAACTGTTCTTGTTTTTTACTTAAAATTTATATATCACTTAATATTCACTGATTATGTACATATTCAGGAAAAAAATGTCTTGTCTAAATCCATGTAAGATCATTTTCACTGACCTAAATTCATTAAATAAAACCCCCAAAACTACTGCTTCTTGAACTGGATTTCACTGCTTATACACATGGTTATGAACTTTTATAATCAAACTAATAATGAAATATCAGTGGTCATTATTGGTTCAGATAAACTTTCCTTCATCCCCTCTGATAGCAGTGATCTTTTTGACCACACATTTCATGAGTTCATCACAGATATCACACTGCTGAATATGAAGTTCTCAGCAAACATTACTGAATTTTTTACATGTAAAGAAATTATCAACAAACATTAGCGAATTTTTTATATATGAAGAAATTATGATCAAACATTAATGGATTTATTTTTATATAAAAAAACAATTATCAACATTAACAAATATTTTTTGGATTTTTTTGTTTGTTACTTTATTAACATTAATGGTTTGGGTTTATATATATTTAACTATATATATGTCTAACTATCATTAGTGGATTTTTTTGTATTAAAAAGTGATCAGCAAAGAGAGAATTGTTTAGTACAAAGAAGTTATCAGTATGCTTAGTGGATTTTTATTTCAGTGTATAAAACATTAAATTTCAGGCATAAATTGTTTTTCAGTAATTGTTTTGATAATGTGTTGTGTAGAATCTCTTGTAACAAGCCATGATGGAGTGATGTTGTTCTTCACAAAAGTAAATCATCGCTGCAGAAATTCATATTTTCATGCTAGTGGTCACAGGTGACTATCACAATCACTTTCATCTTGCCTCCAGTTAATTTTTCATACATGAATGACTTTGATGATTGATTTATTTTACAGGTAATCAAACATCTAATGTTCTCATTGCCACTGGCCATTGTGACCAGCTCCCAATTGTACATTTGGCAATAACGGGCAGATTTACATAAATATATTAACAGCACCAACCCAGCCTGGGCAACTGGCTGGACAATAAAATGTTGTTGGTAAATGGAAATGTAATTTCTCTAATAAATAATACTGTGTTAAGTATTAACATTAATGTACTGAACACTATATTAACCATTTATGAATGTTTGGAGATATCTAGGGTATCTAATACTTTTTTTAAATACATTCCACATTTTCTAGGAAAATTCTCTAGGGAGGTTATTTAAGTAGGAGTTACGGCCCCTGCCTTAAAGTAGCATTTGTGGGGGTTTTGGGTTTTTTTTTGTTTGTGGGGTGGTTTGGTAGCTGTATTTTTTTTCTCATTTATTTTTTATTATTATATTTTTTTTTTTTAGTCACGTTTGAAACAAATTGTTAACAAACTTAGAAAATTAAATGTTTCATTTCAAGTTATTTTCACCTTCGTTTTGATTTTTTGGAAGAATTTGTGTTTGTTCTTAATTTGTATGAAGCAGTTTACAAATAACCATATAGCTTTAAACTAAGACTTAAATATTTTTAGTTTTTTAGTTTTAAATTTTAAATTATTTTGATGTGTTTAGTCTGTTATTATCATTGTTACTGAATATGCCATCCACATTGTTGTCTTTTATAAATTTTGTATTAATCTTTTCACCTATCATTCATCCAACAGTCCTGTTCATTGGTATGTCCTTTCATGTATCCATCAGTTTATCTCTTCATTTGTCCTTCACTTTATCCATCAATATACCTGTCTGTTATTCATCTGTCAGTAAGAACATTCAGTGGATTGTGGGTGTGGGTTTCTTCTGCTCACTGTTACATACATGCACATGTTCAAATATTTTAATACTTAAAGTTTTAGTGAAGTCTCAGCAAGATTCTCACAGATTTTTCAGAACTGTTAATTACAGTTCCATCTGTGGATGACATTGTGTTGAAAATTTCAAATGTTATTTT
This sequence comes from Chrysomallon squamiferum, assembly GCA_012295275.1. Lineage (NCBI taxonomy): Eukaryota > Metazoa > Mollusca > Gastropoda > Neomphalida > Peltospiridae > Chrysomallon > Chrysomallon squamiferum. Next base: position 13,707,039 of record CM022671.1, read on the forward strand.
CTTTAGTGATCAGTTTTCTAGTTTGGTAGATTTTCCTTTTCCTTTTTCAATTAATTTTCTGAATTTCATTTCAGTTACAGTTTCATTCTAATTTTAATCTTGTTGTTTCATGACAGTTTTATTATTGAATTTTATGTTTATTTTGAAAAACTGTCCCTTTCATTTTAATTTTGTTATTTTATTATTTTGAAAGCAAAATGGATGGATGGATATTTGGATTAATGGATTGAATGACCAGTGGATGAAGTCAAGTTGAAAGACATCATCACTAAACATTATTGTTTCTGTGTGTGTGATGCAGTAATGAGCTTGATGAAAAGGTGCATTACTGTCATTAACAGAGTTAATTTACAGCTCATTGTTGGGCGTAAATCAATTCAGGTGTAAGAATGTCTGTAAGTACTGTTTCTCTGTGTGAATGTCATTTCTCACAGATTCTTTCCCAGCAATTAACATGCATTGTTACCTGTTTTCTCTCTGCTCCTTGCTCTGTTTGCACTTACATATTACATATTTGCATGTGCACACACACATGCCCATGGATCTGCATGATTAACAGTTATTTAATTAAGTGCCTTATGAATGTTTTAGAAGTATGTTTGTGGAGGATAGTTTTTTTTAGTTTTTTTATTATTATTATTTTTTTAAACTTGTGGATTTTTTAATATAATGAGTCTATGAAAATGTGTGTGTTTGTTAGTTTTAACATCATAAATTAGACAAATGTCCTATTAGCACCAATGGTTACAATATATTTTTATTTTTAAAGTTTAAATTTTGTCATATTCAGGGTTCTTTGTTAGGAGGGTTGTTTTGTTTTGGGAGGGGTCTTCTTTTTTTTTCTTTTCCTTTTTCATATATAAAAGATTTTTTAATTTTTATTATTGTAAGAATGTCATGTTTAATATGATAATCAAAATCAAAACAATGCTTAGTTAATATTCATTTTACATACATTAATATTGTATTACTAAAATATGAATACAGGTTGTCATTTCTTGTATGCATAAGTGTATGTCTTTATTAAGCATGTATGTGTAAGTGTGTATGAATGTGTATGTATCTATATGTATATATGTGTATATATTAGTATTTTCACTAATTTGAATTTATTAACACTTATGCTCAATTAATTATTAACACTGGTCTTCATGCAATGTTCTTGCAAATGCACTGCAACACAAGACTGAACGAGTTACTTGAATGCGAATTGTTGTTTTTATAAGATTTTAATTAACTTCTCACAGGACTGACAAATCTTTGAGTCCTAATTACAGAGAGGAGATTGGTTTACAAGAGACTGTTGAATGAAAAGAATACCCACATGGAATGTAGCATTCAACTCCATCATGTTGTAATTAAAGTCTTAGTCGCCTTGATCATTTGATTTATCTAATTCACTGACAATTATATTTATACATAGAACTCTGTGTGTGCATGTGTTTGTGTGAAATAAAATTTTCTGGTGTTTTAAAGCATATTTATTTCAATTTTTTTGATTAGTAACTTATTTTTATTTATTTAGTTAGATAACAGAATATATTGTTATCTAAAGAAATATATATAATATAAAATATAAACATGTTTTCTTTCTGTATGTGTAAAGTCGAGAAAGTTTTAAAATAGTTTATTAGAAATATAAATTAATGATTAAATTAATACACTTAAAAACTAAAATAGAAAAAAAATTAAGTAAAATATTTTCTATAGTTTTATTCTCCAAATGGCTTTAGAATGGTGTGACTGTTTAAAGGTCTGTGCAATAAAAGAAACAATAAAACTGAAGTTAGCAAAATGTTTAGCACTGCATTGTTTCAGTTTTACATGTGATAGACAATTTGAAATAAGTTTCTTTCCTTGTTTTTTATTTTTTATTTTCATCTTCTTTGGTGTTTTATAATTATTATTATTATTATTATTATTATTATTATTATTATTATTTGTTTATTTATTTATTTATTTATTTATTAGTTTATTTATTTTTTATTTTTTTAAATTTTTTTTAAAGAAACATCCTGATTTATCAGAACAAACAAATCATAATTTAACTATTTATCCAAATTATTAAATTATTAAATTATTCATAATTATTGCTATAGTTATATTTTTTAAAATGATAAAATTATTTCATTTATTTATATAGTAAAAACTATTTATTTTGATAATTGTTTCAGCAGGATGTTAGAAATAATGTTAATGTAAATAGTGAAACAGCTTAAACATGACAAAGCTAGTAAACTATTAACATAATGTAACTATTAACATGATTAAAGTATAAACTATGTACATAATTTACTTAATAATGATTAAACTATTGCTAATGGTATTTCACTGCAAACTATATTGCATTTATATTATTATTATATGAAAGTGAAAAATAATTATATTATTGACTGTTGTACACAATTTATATGTGGTTTATACAGTTGAACTGTTTTTATACCTACCATAAGTATTAAAAATAAAATAATTTTTCAGTCTACTATCTGCTAACTACATTCTTTTTAATTAATTGAAATGTTAACTAATGAAACTATATATAAAACTAAAATGTCTGTAGAATGAATTTGAATTTATTGTTCTGCTGATGTAGGATAAGTGTATTAATATAAAAAAAAAAAAAAATGTTTAAAAGTGTAAAAAAAAAAAAATTATTTAAATTATTTAAATGTTTAAACTGTTTAATGATTTAAAATTTAACTTTTTACACTTTTACATTTTAACTGTTTTATCAACTGTGTAAGTCATTTAAAAATGTAATTACTATATATATATTTTATTTATTTCCATTATTCATATGTACCAGCTGTTCAATTACATTCTTTTGATTTTATGTAACAGCTTAAAATGTTTAATAATTATTTAATTACTTCCTCTTTTAAACCCTTAGAAGAAAAAAAAAGAAGAATTAAATGCTTTAACTGTTTGTGTTTTAACTATTAACAAAATAAAATGCATTAGGAGATTTAAAATTTTGGTTTAATTATTAATGTTTCAACTGTCAAAAATAGATTATTTAAGAAATTTTTAAAATTGATGTATAACTATTTACATGTTTTAACTGTTGAAAAAGTTAAATAATTTAAGATATTTATTTTTTATTTTTAATTCCTTACATGTTATAAATATTAAGAAGTAAAAAACAATTTAAAATTGTATATTAACTTGTTTAATTAAGTAAAAAAAAATTTTAATAATAAAATCTATATTTTAACTATTAAAAATATCAAAATAATAATTAAAAGTTTACATAATTAAACTATTTAAATATTTCACCTTATTTTCACTAATTATACTATTATTACTGTTGAGCATTCAGACATCTTACATTTTGTTTGGCCATAAACATGCACAAACTTGTTTTCCTGTTTGTTTTACACTATAAATACTTTGTATGTGGATAATCCCGCATTTGTTGGCATTTTAGACACTCAGATGTAAAAAATAATAATAATAAAAATAGATTTATTTGTATCTACAATTGATGTAGGTGTAAATCTGAAAATTTGGGGTTTGAAAGATTAAATAAATAAATAAATAAACAAAATAAAGCATTTGTTCATGATTTATTTAAAACTGCTCTAATTAGTTTTCAAAATTAATTAATATTAGTCGGTTTTTCTAAGCAATCGTTAAATTCATTTATTAATTATTTATTTACTTATATTTATTATTGTTATTGTTGTTGTTGTTCATTATTTTATGACTCAGGATACATAAAAATAAATAAAATATTTCAATAAATTGTGTTTAAAAAATAATAATACATCTAATAGCTTTAATACATCTAATAGCTTACCCATTGCCAAGAAATTAAAAATGTCAATAAGAAACTCAAAATTAATTAAAAATATTTAAAACTTTTAATAGTAATATATTTAAAAGATACGCATAAAAAAATTATTAAGAATTTAATAAACAAATCAAAGTTAATTAAATAATGTTTAAAAGAGGTATTATATTCAAAAGTTATTCAGCTGGTCATTTTATTATGATATTATGTGTGAGTGTGTGTTGGGGTTATATATTTGTATGAACACCATATGTGTTTTTCCATCTCAGTATAATCCTGTCAACACATTAAGCTGGCTTTATTGTTTTCTGATATATCTGAGGTGAATTAACTACAGTAACACGTTTGATCTCAACATCTCAGTTTAAAAATGCACACTAACATTTATCTGCCAGCCACGTCTTAACTCAGAACAGTAGCCACTGACATCACAGCGAGATTTCAGTGAGTAAGAGAGAGCAGGTCACTAGAGGTCAACGTTCTTGCTTCACTGAATTATTGCAGTGGCCACTGTTAGGATACAGTGGTCTAGATTCGCTAGGAAATTCAACAGTGACTACTAGGGCAGATAAGTATGTCAAGTTTTGTTTTTGTGTTTTTTTCAGCAACTTGGTTTTTTTTTCACTTAACTATCTTATTGTTTTCTACCTTCATAGTTGATGATGGATATTCACGTATAGCCTGCTGATGGTTATGCCATATTGATCTGGTATGTGCATGTGTTAGGAATGAAGTGTGGGCAGTGTTGTTTATGTTTCACTGCATCTATGTCAAGCTGTTTTTCAGCCATTTTCACTGCCACTTAATTGTTGTCAGTGGCAAATTTTGTCAATACTCACTCTGTGGACACCTCTGTAGACTGGACATTACTGTTGGATGATTATCTTGTTCAATATTTTCTCCATTTTGGAAATAAAGTCTGAGCTGAGATACCTGTGTAACAATGGCTGCTTTTCGGGCTAAGTGGGTCAGGCAGGCCTAGTTTCCATGGATGGCTGTGGTTGAGCTAGAAACAAGCCACGATAAGTCTATGTGCTGTACCTGATTATATCTCTTCATATCTTCTATTCTTTTTTTCACAAAAGGTTAGTGGTTATTGTTTTGTGTTAATGTTTTTATGCCGAATTAAGCTTTATCTTGGTGTTTAAGTTAGTCCATTTCTTCAACTGTCAGTGAGGATAGGGTTTTATCAGTAAGACACTGAAAGAAAATACTGGATGGGGAAGTAATGTTTTAGTTGATTTAAATGTTTGATATAATTTTGTCAGGTTTTGTAATTGAATTTGTGTATGATATTGTTTTATTTATGATGTATGTATATTTAATGTGTAATCGAGAAAGTTTGTATGTGTTTGATTTATGACAATATATATGGGAATATGTATGTGTTAATCATATCTGCTGTGAGTAATTGATTTAGATGTTATATTATATGTATCAGTTTTAATTTTTAAGATAGATTATATGATTAACCAATTAAACATGAAATGTTATTTATTCTGGTTATTTTTATATCATATTTAAGATGATTTAATTCATTAGTCCTATTTTAAAAAATGTAACTGAATAATATTTAAATTTATGACTATAATACATAATTTTCTTTAAAAAAAGCAAAAACAAAATAAAAAATTAAATACAGACTGTCCTTTCATAAACTGTCAAAATGTTTTGAAATAAACATGTCATTTTTTGATGCTATTTAAAAAATTATAAACCAGAAAGTAATGGTAATTCATTTACAAATGTTTGGAAAATAAAAAAATTTCTCTCTCTTTTTATTATAGTTGTTGATTTTATTATGTTTGATTACTCTCAAGATTTTAAAACATTTCAAAAAGATTCCTTAATGTTGATTTTTTATTATCTTCTGAAATAATCTTTCAGTTAAAATTAAATTTAAAATTAAGTCTTTTAGTCTTATTATCCAATTACTATTAACTTTCTTATTAAATTATTAATGAAAAAAAAAGATATATAAATAATTTTTTTTTAAATAAATAAATAAATAAATACATTTTAATTCAAAACGTCTGTTTCCTGACATATTTTAATTATTTTCATGTAATAGACTTTAAAATGTAATTTTACCAAAATTTTATATATATACTAGCAGTCATAAAATATTTTCAAAAAATGGTTATTTGCAAACAAAATGAAAATAGCATTCATATAAACAAATTTCAAAAAATGATTTTTTAAATATTAAATAAAGTGTAATATAATAAAACTTAAAGAAATAATATAATTAAATAATAAGCAAAATATGGTAAAAAAATAAATAGTTAAATATAGTAATAAAAGGTATATAAAATGTAATTAAATAAAAAAACAATTAATAATAAATGAAAAATAACATGATAAAATGTTATTAAATATATAGCAAATTTAAAAAGTTAGAGAAATAAAAAAATGTTTTTTGTGTGTGTGTGTGTGTGTGATGAAAGCAGATATAACACTGCACATGCATACATAGATTTCCAAAATAGCCACTTTTAGTTTTTTAAATTAAGTATTTGTTCCTTTGGGCTGTCAATTTATTATTTTTATTTGTTTCAGCCTTTTTATATATTGTTTTAAATGTGATTTTGGTAGATGTTATTGAAAATTTTATTATATATATATATATATTGTTATTTTTTTCTTGTCATTTATAAGAAGATAAAGGAAACAATTAAAAATTATTTATTCTAAAGTCAATTTAACACTTATTTAAAAAATTCATTATTTTATAAAAGAATTTCATATGGGTTAAAATAGCATATATTTATTTTATATAAAATGATATTTCTTCATAAATTTATTTTTTATTGTGTGTGTGTGTGTGTTGATAAATGTAAAATATAATTAAAATAATATATACTAAATTTATAAAATGTATTTATATTTTCACTTATTCCCATGTTTATTTTTTTCAAACAATTTCACATTTTTAATAAACAAAACCAGGAATTGCTAAGATGTAACTGAGATTTCCATAATAAAGTAGTGATCTGTCATTGGTCAGTTCTTGAACGTTCAGTGCGTAGTATTGACCAGCATTTGATGTTTAATTCCATGAATTAAATTTGAGGAGAAGTGCAAAACTAATCAGTTTTGGTACATTTTCTTTAGTTCAGAATAACTAGATGAATGCTAAAGAAGGGCAGTGCTTTCACAAGTGATAGATGGAAAACCAATTTGAATCTTTTAGGACTTTTTTTCCAATCCAAAAACAATTGCAGGTCTGGTTTGATGGAAATATTTAATATTTATTTGTGTAATGTTTTACATGTTTTTCAAAGAAATAATTCAAATTAGAATTTTTTTTTTTTTTGTTGATTTAATTTATTTTGTTCTTTTTAGGGGTGGGCTTAACTTTTTGTCATTTGTTTGTTTTTTCTGGGTTTTTTTGTTTTTGTTTTGTTGTTTTTTCTTCCAATTCAAACTTAAATGCAGGTGTTTTGTATCAGAATCACTTTATAATTGCAAATCGTTTTTAAATCAGACATTTAATATAATAGCTGTTCATCTTGAATGTGTTTTATCTGTTCATCTTGAATGTGTTTTATCTGTTCTCTGTGTGTATGTGTGTGTGTGTGTAATTATGTTTTTGGATGTTTATTATTTTATAGATATTTATAAAATTAGTATTATTTCTTTATTTCTTCATTAATTATTCAAACAACTTTATAATTTCATTAAATTACAAAATAACTCAGCCTTTGTTTGACTTTTGTTCTTGCGAAATAAGAATGTTTCAAAGTACTTGAATCAATTTGTTATTAATATTAAAAGTTGATTTTTTAAAAATAATTTGTTTTATTTATTTATAGATTTGTTTTTTTTATGTGTGTGTGTTATTTCATAAATTAAAATTTTTAATAATATAAAAACCAAATAAACCAGATTTTTCTTTCACAATCTGAATACAGACATACTGTACCTTATAAAATCTAAACTTTCTTCACTGGAATAGGACACATAATTTCCAAATTAAATAGAAATGTTTAAAATGCTTGCAGCATGTTTGATTTTCTTTTTGTTTCATTGCAAATTAAGCACACAGTGTTGCACAATGATTTATCAAAAACTGCTAATCAGTAGGCGTGTGTGTGTGTGTGTTTATATATATATATTTTATGTAAGTATGTCTGTTAGTAGGTGTACTTATGTTTGAATGTATATGTATATAATGTATATATATGTATATATATGTACATGTTCATGTATGTATGGTTGTTTTTTTCTACATGTGTATGTACTTAGAAACAGTTGATATGTTTATGTAAAATGTATTGAGTTTCAGGTTTACTATAATTATGTTTGGCTTATTCCTGCATAATCTTTATGTATGAATGTGTTTATGTGTGTACATGTGCATGTCTGTGTGTTTGTGTGCATGTACATGCAAGTGCACATGCATCTATATATGCATTTATGTTGAATATGTATTCACACATACACACATCCTTTGACACATAAAATAGACACATGAAGCGATGATAAGAATTTGTTTACTCCATCACAGTTAAGAAAGCATTCGTTGTTTTCAGAGTCAGACATTTATCATTTGGCCTGCATCTTAATCAGCAGATTTAAAATATGCATTCATTAATCAAACCAGTAATTTATAGTTTTAAACCTTGGCATTTACGAAATCATTTATTTATAAACTCAGTATTCAGTGATAAATTTAAATGGCTGTAATTCTTGATAAAATATAATAAAATTATCATCCCTAAAAATTTAAAAATAATGAACATCATTGAAAAAAATAATACTCAGTTTTAAAATCAGTAAATTTGAAAAATAATTTAAATTTAGAACAGTTTAAATTGAGTATCCAATCACCTCTGCATGCAGCTAAAATATAATTTATTTTGACATTATTTAAATCCACAGCATTCAATAATGAAAATAAAATTTTAAGAATAGTTTAAATAACTCCTATACCCACTAAAACCAAAAAAATAAAAAAATAAATAAATAATAATTATAATTTATGTATGGAATTGTTCAGTATTAAAATTATAATAAAAAAATGTATATAAAGATATATAAATGAATTCACAGAAATGCTGAACTGATAATCAGTGAGTCACTGAATCAGTCCTGTTTATCAAAGGCTTTATAAAAGCTCAGTTGCTGCTGATCTAAAAGAACAGCCGAGGGCAACAAAGGTTTTCCACTCTGGTAACACTGATATATATAAAACTTCAAGTAACTCTTTAAAGAAAAAAATTTCATCTCTCATATAAAAACTGATTCAGTTAACAATTTACAAATGCATCTGTTTTATAAAAGAACTCTTTTTGTAAGCCTTTGTCTTGTACAAACAATTTTAATTAAAGCTTCATTTTTCTTCTTCTTTTTCATATAATATAAAAATATATCTAACAGTACTATCTTTATATTGTTTGCCAAAATGTCAAACAAGAGATAGAATTATATTTAGAGGAATTAGAATTTGTTTTTTGATGGGTTTTTTTTCTTTTTTGTTTTTTATTTAAAGAACATAAAAGAATAAAAGTAAAAAAAAGATAACTGAAAATAAAACAGTTAATTTACAGCTTGACAAAGATAAACTGAAGATTTTTGTCTTTATATCAAAATGTCTTAAATCTGAATTTTGTTGTTTTTTCTATATTTTATTATTTAATTAAACCTTTTCTCTTTCTAATGTTATTTGTATTTTCTTCTTTCTTATTTTTTGGTTATGTGGAAATGTTTTACTTTATTTAAGTATTTATTTATTTACTTGTTTTATACACATGCAGTAATTGTGGGTGTATCCACACAGCTGCTGCCCCACCCACACAGTGAACTGAGCCCTCTTTGCAGCATCAGACTGGTTTGTGTGTAAACACATGTAGATTCTCAACAATATGTATGTACATATTGAAAAATTCTTAACACAGTTGACAGCCAATCAGATTGCCCTCATCTGACCTTGTGACCTTAGGTCAGGTGTTTGGTATTGTTGAGCAGGACCTGTTGACCACTGGAATTTGACCAGTTTCTGTATTACAGAGAATTAGCTTGCTTCTAGCCAGTGACAGGGATGACCTGATATGAAATTACGTAATGGGGCAGTGACCTATTTGTCCATCTTGTATTGGAAATGGGGTTAAAGTATCAATGGTAATAATCAAACATCTGTCACATACACTGCTCAGCATTACTCATTTTCTTTATGGAAACAAAGAAACAAAACGAAAAATGAAAGAAATAGATGGTTATGTAACTCTAATGCTGTTAGGATAAAGGCAGAAAAATGGGTAGTCTTGTGTGGGTGGGTGTTTAGGGTTAATGAATATGAAAAAAGTGATCTGGTACTTAGAACAAAAAATTAGGTGGAGTGAGGTAGAGGCTGGTAGGATTGTGAGGTATATGGAGTTAGATGAATGCTGACCATTGAATGAATATCAGAATGATCATACATAAATAATCTCTGATGACTGATGATGTTTGATGATATGATTTTATTTTATTATTATTTATTGATTTTTTTTAAAATTTATTTTATTGGTTTTACTAGACTTGGTCTGTAAAATAATTTGAATATTTATCTTTAATATAAGCAACAGATTTAATTCATATTTTCAGTTCCTTTTTATTAAATTTTTAAAATCTATTTACAACACTTCAGGTAACAAATATCTGAATGTTTGTTCATGTGACAAAATGGATATAAGAAAACCTTGGTTGTAATCAATAAAATATTTACAGTAAATGGTGAAGGCAGCTTTCTTTTGCAAACCAGATGTCACACTAATGAGTTACTTAACCCCAACAAATGTTAATGTCATAGACTGTGTGTGTTATTTTAAATAAACAGTAAAATTCTTAGATTCAGTATATAATTCTGACAAAACAAAGTTATGTGTTCTTTCATCTGCCTGTGACAGGTATGTATGAAAAGTCATAGACAACATCGTAAAGATATATTTTAGCATGAACTGCAGTTAGGTTACATAAATAAAAAAGTTTTTTGTTGGGTTTTTGGGGTTTTTTTTTAGAGGGGAGTACAAAATTTTATTTGTATGTGTGTAAAACGTTTTTCTCCTTTATTTAGCTTTCTTTTTTTTTTTTTTTAATCCTTTGTTAAATGAACACAATCAGATGATATAGGCCTACTAGAAACTTAAGTTATTTTGGCCATTTTTGAACTGTTTTTTCAAAAATGATACTGTGTTTTAGAAATTTTATAAGTCTTGCTCCTCTCACAATTCAGTTTTCTTTATTCATTTGTTATTAAATTGATAAAGTCAGTTAATACCAGAACCGATATACTAAAATTTGGCCTTTTACAGTATTGTATACATATACACATATGTAAGAAATATCTGAAATATTGTTACGTTTCTGCACTGTTGCATATACCTATATAAAAATCTTCAGTATTGCATATATACATACACCTTTTGAAAATATCCACAGTATTGTGTGTGTGTATGTGGACATCCATGCACCTATACAGGTATGTAGTGTATTGTGTGTACCTATATAAATATCCACAGTATTTTGTGTGTGTGTGTGGACATCCATGCACCTATACAGGTATTTAGTGTATTGTGTGTACCTATATAAATATCCACAGTATATTGTGTGTGTGTGTGGACATCCATGCACCTATACAGGTATGTAGTGTATTGTGAGTACCTATATAAATATCCACAGTATTTTGTGTGTGTGTGTGAACATCCATGCACCTATACAGGTATGTAGTGTATTGTGTGTACCTATATAAATATCCACAGTATTTTAACCATCCACTGTGGGATAATGTTACACAGGTGACTTGTCCTTGGGTTGTATTCTTAGTGTACATGGAGACGGGTCACGAGATGAGTCTAGATAAAAAATACCAAGTATTAGAAAGCTGTGATTTGTCTAGTCAGCTGAAGTGATCTGAGTAATAAAGTCAAGTACACAGGTAAAAACTGTGTTCAGGTATACTTACAATTTAACATGTATTATAGGTGAGCTTGTGATTTTGTGTATGTTTGAAGTATATATCATACATCCACATATGAAAGAAATAGAAATATCTGAAGTATACATCCACGTACATACATACTGACACATACACAACATTTACATACATATACATATTTTATAATGTGTTAAACTGAGACTAGATGTTATTACATTTCATTGTATACATTATAATCAGTCTTGCAGGCATTACACAAGATGTTTTCAGTGGTTCTCAAATCTCACTGGTTTTGAATATCAGACGTGTGGGTCTTTGTGTTTTACACTGTGATTATTAATCAGTATTTGTAATTCCAGTTTTGTTAATGTTTTTAAATTAAATTTCTACAGTCAGACTGGTTTCTCAGTCTGATCTTTCCAAACTGAAATGTAAAAATAATATCACAACACTTTAAATTTTCTCAAACTGTTGATTATTGCCTTTGAAACTGCAGTGGATAACTAACTGGAATTCTTTTTAATATCTCTATAAGTCCACTTCAGGAGCAGCAGTTGGAATGGGGGAAAGTCATTTAAGTTGATTTAAAATATAAATGAAGAACATATAGATATTAAAAAGAAGCTGTATGTATAACATTGTATTATTTATTTTATTTTATTTTAAATGTAAAATGTTTTTGTGTGTGTGTGTGTGTGTATGTGTGTGTAAAGTTATATGTGCATTTTTAATAATGGAACTTTATTTAAAATTTGATACCAAATATGTATGTAAAAAAAATTCTATATGTATTTATTAGGTCAGAAAATATTGCTAAACTCAGCTTAACATTAAAAAGAATTAGGTTGTTTAATCTGTATTTCCCCCACCCTTTACTTGAAAAATATTTACAAGGAAAATAAATGTGGTGTTAAAATGTTTTTCCTTTACAATCAGCCGATTGTGTTGACTTGTGGTGGAGCTGTCAGTCTCAGCCCTGTCCCTCATTTTGTGTGAAAAGAGGAAGAGGCAAGCTAACAGTGCTGGTAATCATACATACCTGTATAGGTTAAAAGAGTATCAGATGTAACTCTGTGTGTGTGTGTGTTTGGAGGATAGATGTGTATGTGTGTGTGAATGTATGTAAATGTTTATATTTATGTATGCTAGCCAGTGGACTTAAAAAGAAAAGATAGCATTATCCTTTTTTCATATTTCTTTTTGTTTTGTTGAGGGGGGGTTAATTAAAAAAAAAAAAAATCATATATCTTTAACTGGTCTTATGGAGATAGTCCAATATGACTGCACTGACAACCTGTTTAAATGTGTCTTCTCGTGTGGTACAAGCTCCAGGAAAGGACTGCATGGATCGGCCTAGTTAAAGTACAGCTGTCATACTGTATTAGCATGCCCTCATACAGCTGTTGGCCTATAATCAACTCACAATGCTGTATTAAAAATGTAATATTCAACCATGTACATTCTGTGTGTAACTGATTTCATAACTCTGTGATAAGTGGATTACACTATAATGTATGTGTGTATATATATCTTTACATACATGATGGAATTAAGCAAGGCATGTGTTTGGATTTCTTCTGCAGTTAATATGTAAGCAGACTACTAGCACAATGTTGAGTGTTGGATTGGAAGTACAGTGTGACCTCAAACAATTTCAGTGTTTCTCATAATGATCTTTGAGTTTTAATATTATTAGTTCTTCATTTAGGCTGAATCTTTTTGGGGTTGGTACTACTTCACATACTCTGAAACAGAGTTTGGATACATCACGACAAGTTGTTAAAGGGATGGAGGGAACAGTATGGGAAAATGAGTAATATCTTTGTTAATTAAATATGTTAATAATATTAAATGCAGATTAATTTTTAAATTTAGGGTTAAATGTCGTATATTTATGGATATCATTTATTTTTATTAATTGTTATTAAAACATTCAACTTTTTTCTGATTCCCACTAATTGTTACTATACACATATAAGCTGAGTACAAAGCCTCTTTTAATTTAAAAACATGCTTAATATTGTATAAATGTATGTAATAAATGCATGAAGCACCAAAATCATTTAACAACATCAGACCTCTGGCTGATAATAATTTTCTTAAACAGTAAGTATTTTACATAAGTCACGATAAACACATATTTTATTTAGCATCTTGTATGTCTTAGATTTAAAGAAAAAAGAAAAGGTTTAAATTCTTAAAGTAATTTGCAAGCAACAAATCTCAAAATCTATGTCACTTTTCAAAACTGTCTGCCACATGCATTGTTTGAATAATTTATGCTTCATGCTGGCATGTATTGAATAATATTTGCACTGTATGAGTTGTTTCTCCTTGACATACTTCTGATTTTACATAAATGCACACATAAATATTTTAGCCTACTGATGCATAGATGTATATGAGTATGTATTTTTATATGTACCTGTGAATGTGTCTGTGTGTGTGTGTGTGTGTGTGTGTGTGTTGATATGTATTTATGTTTGTGTATGTATGGATTTGTTTGTTTGTCTGTATGTAAGAACATACATATGTATATGTTATTTGTGTTAAGTGTTTCAATGGTAATATCAAAGGATAGTTTCAACAACAAATGCAGAATCTGTTGGAAATGCATAAAAAGTTAAAATTGTTGGTTGTGAATAGACATTAAAGTTGTGATTTTAAAATTCTCAGTAAACATGACTGCTTGTTATTTGGTTCATAATAAAATACATCAGATTCATTTTGTGATGTCTAAATGTCAAATATGACGCTAAAATCCTCATACTTTACTTTATAGTACATTTTATTAAAAATACACTCAGCTATTTTCTACATGTGACAAAGGTATTATCAGAGAATGTCTGTGTTCATATATGTATGTAATATACATGTGTGTCTATGTATGTATGGGTTTTCTTTAATACTTTTAAAATACAAAATGGATGGATTTGTATTTATCATGCTACATTCAAAATAACTAAATACATTAAAATGGTCTGAAAATTTGCCACATAACTATCTTATTTTATTAAAAAAAAAATTCTGTTCTGATAATGTGAATTCGTTTGTATTTTATACATATTAAAATAATGTGTGAAACTATGATTCAGTACGTATAACTAATTTCAACATTGGATATTACCCTTTCCAACCAGTATCATTTTCTGTTCTAGCCACCATTATTTCCCATTGCACTTGATATTCCATTCACAACATGTTTTATCAAACACCATATTACAGTGATAAGATGCAGGTAAAAGATTTCTTTGGGGGTATTGAAAAGAATAGCTAGTGAGATGGTATCTGATGAATTTTTTCCCCTTTATTTTTCTTTTAACCTGAATATAACATAAAATTTTTGATATTTTTAAATTACATGATTGTTTTGGAAGTTTGCAGTGGCTGTGACTGTTATATAAACCAAAATTAGTTTTCATTTTTCAGAAAATAGGAATATATTTAATACTATTGCTCTTTTTCTCATGAGAAGAAGGCATAGCATACTTGTATGTGCTATATTTAATATATGAGTACAAAATCACTGGTTTGGAAATGTTTCCATATGAATAAAGTGTCTGTTTTATATATACCTTTGTGTGCATGTGCATTCATATGTCTAGTCATGCATATGGGTATATGCATATGCTGTGCTTATTTTCTGTTTAGCAAATCACATAAACATTGTTTTTCATTTTACAACCTGACATGAATATTATTGTTTTACAGATCACATGAATGTATAACAAGCTTCAGAGTCCACTCATGACAAGCAGTGTTGGTAACACCTTCACTCCATCACCACCAATTGACTATAACATTGGGCCTGATGTCATCAATGATCTGACATCATCCAGCTTTGCTGACTTTGACTCTAAGCCATTGTCTAATGTGAGTAGTGATCTACTGTTGGGAACCCCCAGTCCTGACAGCATCATGACAACTTCCACAAGCCTGCCGGCATCATTTCCTTCAGACAACAATCGAATGGTGTCGAGCATTCCAAGTCCAGACAACAGCATGTCCAATGGAATGATGGTATCCAGTGCATCTTATGGGAACCTGGGCAATACACACATGCCCAACAATGTTATAAAACAGTTCTCTGACATCAGCGTTGCAACAACGTTCACTCAACAGGGTAGTGGATTAATGTCCAACAGTGTGAACAGTATGAACAATGGCAACCTGGGCAAGTCGTTTTCAGCAGCCAACTTGCTGACCAGTAACAGTGTCAGCAAGGCTGTCTCCACCATCACCAATCAAATACTGTCAGCCAATGGCATGAAACCAGGCCCTAAAGCACCACACTGCAAGGTGTGCGGGGACGAGTCCTCCGGATTTCATTATGGTGTTGATTCATGTGAGGGGTGTAAGGTAAGATGGCTGTTTCCCTTTTTCAAACAGTATCTCTGAGTGTTTTATCTTATCTGATTTAATATCACCAAGCAGTGATTTACCATCCAACATACACTAACAGAGTGTATCTTCCTTACATACAAGATTTACAAATTACAAAAACATGCTTCTGACACATACACACACACACACACTCACACACATACACACATGATAGATCTAAAGAGTTTAAAGTTTAGTCTTGCATCTAATGATATTACTGTTACTGTATGTTAAGGGTGTAATTAAAACAAATTAAAACAATCTTATTTGAAAAAAGAAAAAACTTATAATGCTAAAACTGTCTTTGAAAAACGTTTTGAAGCCCAGATTGAAGAAGTTAGTGATGAGTTTGTAAGAATTTTTCATTGATAGAAAATCCTTTCTTTGCAACTATACAAAATATGGGGTTGGAAGTAATATTAAAATGTATTTTATAACATAAGAAATATGAACATTTCCATACTCAGTATCCTCAACTGATAATAGAATCTAAATACTCATAAAATAACATTATATCATTATCCCCAAAATATGTCCCTCTTATGATTGTTGATTTAATGTGAGGGGTGATATATTAATTCAGTCAGTCATTAACATTGTTTAAGCATCTTTTCTTGGACATGGAATTAGAAGTGTGTTCTAGAAGGTGAATCAGGTTTCATTATTGACAGTTTTTATATCAGCATTAAGTGAGTAAACAATAGTTATTAATTGAGCAAGTGCTTCTAGTTTTAATTAGCCATCATACATTCTTTCATTCATTTCAAGAATGATGATGTAGAAAACTGAATATAACAATACAGATGTAGGAACAGAATATGTTTAGAACTGATCACTTAGAAAGCTCAAAATGATCATTTAGAAATTTTCATTTAGGTATAACAATGATACATGATTTAGTGATTAGGCTGCTGTTGTCACTGGAAATGTGTTAGACCTACATCAATGCACTCATTCACTTAATGATTTCAGTATTGTGATTGAGAAAGCCATACTAATTTTAATTTTAATAAATAACACTTTTTACTTTACATTCTTTTTCTTTTTTTTTTCTTTCATTAACTCTATATTTATTTTTCCTATTTATATGTCTGGTATCTTATTTCATTGTTCAAAAACATTATCAATCAACTGAAAATCATTACTTTGTGACATTTTGCACAACAGCTGTGAATTTCAAACTTATTTAATATGTGTGAATTAGCAGTTTACTTTTTCAGTAGTAACATGATGTGATAAAATAGTGATATTTTTTGTGACAAATTAATAACACTAATTTTAGATGTATCAGGGTTAAGACACACCTGAATGAATCAAGACTGTGATCCACAATGAACTTACTGATCTGTTCCCAAATCCTGTATTTTTTAAAAACCTTAAAAGATTCCTTGTAGTTAATGTACTTAATCAGTAACAATCCTCATGAAATGACAGTATTTTTTTACTGTAAAACATAAAATTGACATTTAATATCAAGTAACATTAAAATACATGTCATATACATTAAGTTATACAGAAAATATTGCAAATGTATAAAATATTATTTTTTTATCATCAGTAAGTAAAAACATCTTTGAAATTTAGCAATATTAAAATACACCGTTATATTCATCATAATTTGCTAATTTATGTGAAAAAATATTATATGTTTGTAAATATGTTTATTTTGTTGTATGTCATCATTACTTTAAAAGATAAAGCTGATACCTAATAATCACCAATATTGAAATATATGTCGTAATACGCTAGAATTCATTTACATGAGTTCATGCAAGAAATAGTGCATATTCTTTAATGTAATATGATGTCTTATATCAACATTAAGCAAAAAATATATTGACATGTAGTAATATTAAAATATATATGCTATATTTATTATACATGAATTTATACAGAGAGCATTGCATGTGTTAAAATTATATCTTATGTCATCATTAAGTAAAAACCCATCTGTTTGACACACAGTAATATCATATATATAGTTACATTGTTGTATTCTTCATGCATGAGTTTATATACAGTATATTTCAGGTTTATAAATGCATAATATACCATTTTATATCATTATGTAAAACAAATATTATATTTATCAAGTATAATTTGTAAGAAAAAATAATATAACATTTGGAAAAAAGAACAAAATTGAAACTGTACATTAATTGATTTTTGAAATTGTATCTTCTGAAAAAGAAATTTCTGATTATTATTTTAAATTTAATTTCATCCAGGCAAAAGGAAGGAAGATATACTGAATTTAACGATCACTCAACAGAAATTTAATGTGTGGTTAAGTTGCAGAGGTATATTGTTAAGGATTAAACAATAGGAAAGTCTGCAGTTGGTGTCCTAGTCTTTAGAGTTCACACTTTTCTGAAGACAGGACAACACATGCCACAGTCTTTGAAAAGCAGTTATAAACTTTCATAATAAACATTTTGTATTTTCTGAAACTGAAAGATAGGCTCTATCTATATGTTATTTCAAAGATTGGAAAGGTATAGACAGACACCTGTAGGAAGACTTAATTAACAGTTTTCTGACACATAAACAGAATTCAGACATGCATGGTCAAAGCTAGTATCACTTTCCTATTGGTGAATGATTCTAGTTCCTATTTTTACCTAGTATAAACAACAGCAGCACAGCTAAATGGAGTTCACTGCATACTCTCGCCACAGAGGCTCACCTCCGCTCTGCGCTGACCAAATAGATCTCTTGATAATTATTTGTGTAAAGGGCAATGATCGGATAAAGCTAAATTCTCAAAATGTCTCTCTGGCTCTTAATGCTGTGAATGAAAAAAAAATGAAAAAATGTACTTAGTGTTGTATGTGTCTGTCTGTCATTAATCTCATGAACAAATAAAAAAGGAAAAAGAAGCAAAATTGTAACATTTTGTTTTTGTTAATCCATGACTAAAACAGAACAACAATAAATTTATGCTGTCTTTTGTACCTTAATTCCATTAAAAAATATACATACACAAAATACACATATAAACATGTTTATCATAATGCCTTGACAAGGATAAAAAACTGAATTACAAATTTTTACAGATTATGTAAGTGTGTGTTCTAATCTTTTCATTTCAATTTGTTAAAGCCATATAAAAAGATATAAATAAATAAAATAAAACAGAAGTAAAAATTTAGATAGTATCTGTGATGGTTTGAGTGTCTGCCAGATTATATTAAGTTATCTGTTGAAACATTAAAAACATTAGAAATATTTAATAAAACTGATCAGAAATGCAAATAATTTTTTATAAGTTACTGTTTTGGATATATAATAATGTTTAGTGTATGTAGAGAATGTTTGCTTTGAATACTAATTAGTTTATAAAACAATAATGCATACCCAAACATACACATGCATACAGATATAGATAGATAGACAGAGAGATAGATATACTATTGACTCAATGGGAAATGCTTGTTAGTTCAAATCTGAGATTTCCTAGATTTGGCCTGGATTTCCCAGAATCTTGAAAGCTGAGGTCCATCAAACTGAGGTTCAGTACACTTACTGACAAATATATTTAAGCAAATACAGACATGTTACACTTCCAAACACATACACACAAACACACACACACATACACATACATATGTGTATGTGAAATACTATTTCATTAATATTTTTCTCTATGATGGTTACTGTTTTCTGTTACACTATTACTATATTATTATTCCTCTATTTTCTGAGTATTGTTGTTATTATTACAATTTTTTTCTAATATTCTGTTGTTATTATTATTGCTATTTTTTTCCTAATGATCTGTTACTGAATACTAAGGTTTAATGTAATTCTGATTTCAGGGTTTTTTCAGAAGATGTATAACTCAGGGAATGACCCATAAATGTGCTAATGAAGAGAAATGTGAAATCTCGCCCTTCACCCGGAATAGCTGTCAGTACTGCCGTCTCAAAAAGTGTTTTACAGTTGGCATGTCCCGAGAGGGTGAGTAACTTGCTTAATTAGTCAGTGGCAGATTTAGGGCTAGGTTGTGGGGATTATGATGTGTTAGGCTTTCCTTTCAAGCATTTGTTTTACCCCACCCTCCCCTCCTAAAAAAAGACAAATAAATAAATAAAAGTAAAATAATAATAATTATTTACTTTAAACTGTTTATAAAACTCCTTGGAAATTTCAGTTATAGTTTTGCTACACTATCTTAACATCTGTCTTGGATTTTAAGAAAATGAATATTCATTTCTTCAGTATCTTTTAATATTTTAATTTATTTTTTTATTTATTCTTTTTTATTTTCTATAAAATAATATAATATCAGATATTGCTATGACAATTTCTGATGTAACTTTAAAAAATAAATATTTTGACAAATATCTGCTACACCAAATAACTGATATTAAATCCTTCAAAATCACCTCTTTATAGCCATAAAAAAATAAAATAATAAAAACCCTTAAACTTGCCACTGAAATATAAATTGATAATTTTCTCATGACATTTGAAGAATGTTCTTTCTTTTAAATCCATCATTTCATTTCTTACTGACTTTTATCTGAAATGTTACTTTTTTCACTCACTTTCTTCTGTGATACATGCTAAAAAAGAAAAAATGGCATTTCAAAAAAATAAATATTCTTATTTTTCATATTTCCCATGTTATTACCATTTTTAAAAATACTCTTTAATTAATATCTCAGTCTGTGGTTAAATCCAGTGCGATGTAATTATGTTGTTCACACTGCCCACAACACTTATCTCACTATATAAGCCTGGACTTTAGGTCTTGTAGTTGGTTTAAACTTGCAGTAAAATGATCATCTGATGATATTTCCTGTTCAGACTCTTGAGGTTTTTCACATTCCAACCTAGGGTATAAAATGTTCATCTTAAACGTTCTCTGTCAGAAGATCAGATCTTCTTGAGTTTTGCCATTCCAGCTCATTCATATATATAATAATCATCTCAAGTATTCTAGATATCTCCTATTCAGTGCATTTTTCTGAGATTTTTTCATTCAAACGTACAACTTTGGTACTGGTATGAAATAGTCATCTAAGTACTTTATGTCAGAAGATCAGCCCTAGTCAGAAGGGTTCATCCTGTTACAACATCTGCCACAGAGTTTTGTAGATAAGCTGTGTATGTCTTATTTGTTTCACTTCTCGAAGTTACAATGTTGATAATTCTATCTAGGCTGTTTTAAAGTGTAATCTTTAAAACTAACTGAAATAAAATAAAATATTATTTATTTTTACTTTTTCTTTAAAAAGAAGATAAAATATATTGTTCTTTTTTTAATTTTTTTAATTTTTTGTTATACAATTATTATTATTAAAATGTGATATTTAAAAAAAAAATGCAGTATTTTTTCTTCCTTATCTAAATGTTTTTCAGTTGTCTTTTTTTTTTTTTTTTTTTCCTTGTTTACTCCTTGACAATTACAAAAGTCCATATTGACAAAAACTGCAGTTTATTTAATTCCATATACTGTTCATTTGAGACAGCATGTAAAAATATATTTACTGTTTCCAAAGCAAACATTTGAGCAGTGGTGTTCTTAATAAATTTACAACCTCTTGCTCTTTATTTGCTATTTGTAGTCTTTGCCATTGTGAAATTTAGTTTTCACAAACATTGATGTAATGTGACAAAAGCATATAACCCTTACAAGATTGTGGTGGTCGAATGTGGAAAAAAACACCTAAATAACGATTAAAAACATAAATCATTCAGCAGTCATCTAAATATTATACCCAAAGTTAGCATATGACCAATTAATTGCTTGAATTTTCACAAACTGTTTGATTGTTGTGTGTCACAAACTTGATCAAGAAATGTGACGAAAAGTTGTTAAATTGTAACTGATGTGTTTTATGAAATTAAAAAGAGTGGTATATATTTCAAGTCTGATGTCTTTCATAGTTACAGTATGTACTCATACTGATAATAAACTTTCTGCTAGAATAGCATATTTTCCTGAGTTTTTTTAAAGAGATTATTTACTGTGTATAGTGATTAAATGTTTAGATGGATGAGAGCATGTAAGCTGATAAATGAAAGAGAGACAGATCATGTTTCAAATACTGTGATTTTTTTTGGTTAAATATGTATATACAGTTTTTTGCATTTTATTCAAAATATATAGGTGTATATATATGTGTGCATACATATTTATATATTTGTGTGCTGTCTATATGTGTATATTTTTTTAAGTGTATATCTGTGTGTGTTGAACAGCTACGTGAATAAGAAAAAGATTTTGTTTCTGTATGATATAAAAAAAAGAAATTGTTTATGGGTTATATACATAGAAGAGTGTGTATGTGTATCTGAGCATGTGAAGCTGAAAACATGCTGCCACATTGTATTCACTGATACGTGTAGCCTTGGCTCTGTGTGCATGTTTCCCCTCACCATGTGTGTGTTTACTACAATCAGCCTCTGTCACCTTTTTCTCTTAACCTCTGACGCAGTCCAGTGCATATTTCACCTTCTCTGATTGGTTGAAAACTGGGTTAGTGACGTGCTGAGGTTAAGGAATTAATTATCTATGATATATTAAACATAATGTTTATTCAGAAGGATATAATATAGTGTTAGTAAACACATTGTTGTTGTAATAAATTATTGAAGTTTTAATGATTGGCGTAATAAAAACAATTAAAAAAATTATATATATGTATTTAATGTCCATTTTAAAAAATGTTTCAATTCACAATATTTTATTTTACAAATTAAAACAAATCCTGCCATTGTCTGTATAACATATAATGATAATAAAAAGTTTAACATAATTCTAGAAATTTTATTATAAACATTATGTCACTAAAATTTGGATTTTGTGGATAAAATGTATAAGCTATATTTAAATTATCCAGGATTCTGATACACTGTTACTGACATCTTTCTTATGATGCAAGTCAGTCTGCCTTATTTTTAATTATAATTCTCAATAAATCCATTTTCTTCAGTTCTAATAGATGACTTTCAGTTTTATGATAAATATTACCATTTTGTTTCATTTGATATTGAATATGAACACCTTGTAATTTTTTTTACTTCTTACAAACATTTTGTTTCATTTGACATTTAATACAGACATCTTTTTACACTAAAGCTAATCTCTTACATCATATTCTGAAAATGCATCCACTTTAATTTTTCTTGTAGTTCATTTTGACTTGCTGAAACTTAACCATTTTTGGTTTCAAAACTTGATACATGCTGAACAGTTATAATTTACTGTCTGAGTATAAAAAGCTTTCACAAGTACAATGTTTGTTGACACCTGCTTGCATCTTTTCAAGGGATACTTAAATCAATGTGTTATTGACATGTTTTTCTCTCAAAGAACAGATGTGTGGGTGATGTAAAACTAATATGTAATTTGAGAGTTGTCTAATGCGCTTCCTTCTTTACTGTAGGGTTCCTCTGAACAGCTTTCTCTAATCTTATCCATCATTGTCATGTGCATATATCATATATATATATATATATATATATATATACATTTTTCACCTTAATAATAATTTAAAATGAATTAATAAAAAAAAAAAAATATTACTATTAAGAATATTTTTCTCCATCATTTTAAACATTTTGCTAAATTTTAATTATATTGTATATGTATCAATATTGTTGAAATAATGACAGTTGATTGTTAATAGTATGTATATCTTTTACTCTAATAATAATAACAACATAGTATAAAATAATACATTAAAAAAAATAATACATTAAAAAAAGATATTAATATCAAGTGTGTGTCACCATTGTTTTAAAATAATGACTGTTAATAGTATTGTATGGCACACTGATGACATTAATATATTGGATTAATGTCAGGCAGACAGTAAATACAGATGTAACTCATTTTGTTTACACCATGTATTTGTTTTTCTGTTCCCTGACCTTGGGGGACCATTGCACATGTACATGAAACATGTATGAAAGAGAACTCAGCTGTAACCAGCTTACCAACCAATCACAGCACAGCTGACCTTCATTTCGACTAATCACAGCGGAAGATATTTCTGTAATCTTCCTTGCTAAAAATAAAAAATAAATAAATATATTTTGATACATAATATATATATATATATATATATATTAATTCCTATGGCCACTTAATAAAAAAGAAAAGAGAAGTTTGTTTTAATTTTGAGTGTAATATCATACTTTAAGGAAGAAATAGTAATAATAATAATCTAATATTTGTAGAAAGAGAAGACAACTTGACTGCCAACTCAGCAGTGAACTGGGGTTGGAGGGAATATTTCAGTTGTCACATTGACTGATTAGTGCTGGGTTTTTTAATTTTCTTTTTTTATATTTCTTCTACCATTATATCTGCATTTTCTTTTGGCTATGCCTAAAACATTAATGTTATGTAATGTTCATTAAAAAAAGGTATATTAGCATCCACAAAGAAATCAACAGAACATCAAAAGAATGTTTATGTACATTACAAGATTGTGCAATACATATATAAACAACTAAACAAATGTGTGTACATACATGCATATGCACATATATGCAATCACACACAACACAAAAACACTTAAATTTTTAAGAATGATTAAAAATAATATTGAATCATGTATGGTTTAGAAAACATGAAGAGAAAATTATTATTTGTCGTTTTGAAATGTTTTTGGGAGGTTTTTCTATAAGATAAATGTTTTATTGAGATTTATATATATATATATACACACACACACATATACACATACATCTCATTATGATTTAAACAAGAAGTTATTAATGAGGTTGTTAGTAATAATTTTCTTTTTAAATTCATTATTTATATAATTTTACTGTTCACAAGAAATACTTCCTTAATTATCTTTTTTACTTATTATTTTTATTTATTTATTTATTTATTTATTTATTTATTTATTTATTTATGTATTTATTTTATTTATTTATTATTATTATTTAACTATATTTTATGCATTCTTTTTTCTTTTTATTTTTTTAACATGACAGTAATAAAAATAATTTTAATATATTTTCATGTGAATACCAATTTTCCACTTTAGAATCTTTGATTTTTATCACAGAGTAGAGAAAACTGAATAATTTAAAACAAATATTTTTTCATTTGAATAGTAATTATTTTCATATGATAGGTGTGTATGTGTATGTGTGTCTTCATATGTTAGTATGTGTGTGTGTGTGTCTGTGTGCGTGTGTGTGTTTGCGTGTGTGTGTGTGCGTGCATGCATGTGTGTGTTTGTGTATGTGTGTGCTGAAATATATGTTCATGTAAACATCTGAATTTTCTAATTTTTTGATTTTACTGTAATACAAATAATTATGAATGTATTAATATATCAACACAGTGAAACCAAGAGCATAATCTTTTCTAAATTTGTCATAGAGTATTGATTGGAATGGGAAATAAGTGGTATATATGTTACGGTATTTTATCCCATTTAGTGCAGTTCTGCATTCATTTGTGATGATACAAAAGTAAAAATCGGTTAACTTTGAGTTCCACCATTTTTCAAACAAAGAAGACATTTGCTAATGAGTTTAATTAATTATTGTTTCCATATAAAAGCATTGATCTACTAAAATAAACATACCATAAACAGACACACACACACACAAACACATACACATGCATTCACGTACACATGCATTCACTTAGACACATACAGATATACATACATATATACATACATACATACATACACACACACACATGAACATATACATACATACATAGATATACATACTATGCAGATATATATAAAAACACACATATATACATTATGCATATAAAGAGACACTCACAAACACATTCATTTCAGAAATAAAACAGAGATCATGTTTAATAGGTCTCATACTTTCTGATATATGTTAATGTCTCTGAGTAACAGATACAAGATCAATTATCAGGTTGACTGGGTGACATGTACATTTACCTCGTATGCACACATTGTCACCACTTAGCAGTCTAAAAACACAAAGTCTGGTAGTAAAACAGGTTTTCATATCAGAAAAAAAACATGGTATTAGTAAAAATAGGTTCTGTATTTACTAATACTTCTTAATGAGGTTAATTATCATTATAATTTCTTTATAATTAGTGACATCAATATCAAGTTGTCATGGTGACTATACAGTCTTTTTTTTTTAAATTTAGAGTAATAGTAACATTATCCACTCATGATATAAAATATAAGCAAAACAAAATAGGAAATAAAACAATGGTCATTATATTATCTACAACATTTTAACAAGGGTAATTATCATTAGAATTACTTAGTTAATGTATCTTTGTCAATTAACTGGTCATGTTGCCAAGGAAACAATTTGAAATCTTTTAAAATGTATATTTGTGTAATTGCAGTTGCCTGGTTTATAAAAAATTTCCTTGAGAATTTTGTGGTTTCCCCACAACAGGCAAATATGAACAGTAAATTAGGAATCATTAAAATTATCCAAGTACTTTCTGTAACCACTTAACAGAATACCATCCAGACACAAATACTAAACAATGCAATGGTCCTTATTGTTAATATTAGGAATTTTACTAAAACATCTTAACAAGGTTAATTTTCCTTAAAATTATTTCATGTGTCTTGTGTAATTTTGTTTATCCTGTAACAGAGATTATTGGCAGCATCAGTAATGTACATTAGTACAACCACATCTTCACAAGTAACCTTTTAGATGATTCAGCTTTTCACATGGCATGCATACCTAAACACTAATCTGATAGTACCTATTAATTTTAACCATACACAAGTCCGATATAACAGAAATCTTTTAAAATGTCTATTTGTGTACTTATATTTGATAAGCTCTAAACAACAGAAATTAAACAATGGTCATATTAGTAAGTAAACGTAGGTTTTTACCATTGTACTATATTTTAAAAGAAGTTAATTACGGTTAAAATTACTTAATTAATGTATCTGTGTGGTGGGCAGTGTGGTGGGCAGTGTTGTCCTGTTGACCAGGTGATGACAGTCATTTAATGGTCATAGATGGTCATTCTCTGATGTGCTGTCATCTTTTGGGATAATCAATAAATGGTAGTCTTTAGAGATGAGAGTAGAATGACATTAGTGATAAACAAAGTGTGCAGTGTATTCACACAGAAAAACCAGTAATGACCTGACTGTATGGATATTGTAGATAACCAACATTCTGATTTTTAAACTTGAAAAAAAAAAAAATATAGAAAGAAAGAAAATGGAAAATGAAGTTGTTTTTAATGTGGAAGAGATATTTTCTTTTTTCTGTTTATTTTTATTAGTAGTATTTTTTAATTTGGTCCTTTTTAATAAACAATTTAACTATTATTATTAGTAGTTGTATTTTTATTTTATTTATAAGTCTATCCACACACACACACACACACACACATATATAAATTAGTCACATTTCCTGAAATAGTTACACAAGCAGAACTGCTAATATAAATTAAACAAATAAGGTAAATAGGAACCTTTTACTAATCCCACATTTGAAAAACAAATTACATCAGTTTATCAGAAATAACCTGTAGCTTGCTGATCACATTAAGCAGACATCTTTACTTTGCATGATCCATACTATTTTTTCTTTCTTCAGTCAAAACATAAAAACACTTTTTAAAAAAGATGTTTACATTAACCATTCTGAAAGCAGACAGAAAATAGCATGTAGCAACGAAAATAATGAATGATGTCACAGAAACATTAATCCATTAGCTAGAGTATTTTTTCATATTTATTATCAACACATGAACTAACACACTTTATATTTACATTGAATATATAGCAGTATCCATATTTATTTAATTATTCCAAAGTATTTTGGTGTGTCTGTTTATGTCCATGTGTCTGTCAGAAAGAGAGAAAGAGTGCATGTAAATATCTGTGTGTGTAGTTTGAGAAGAAGTAAATGTGTGTATGGATGTAATAATCGATTGTACAAAATGTATATCTGATCATGACAATTCAAAAATGAAATGTGAACATTCTGAACAAGAAATAAAGTTTATGATTTTTAAAAAATGAATTAAAAAAAAATTGAAGATGTAGCACATTTTATTTATATTAATTTTATACTCTCTCTCTCTCTCTCTCTCTCTCTCTCTCTCTCTCTCTCTCTCTCTCTCTCTCTCTCTCTCTCCATCCATCTAAGTATAATAACAGTAAATTCTGCCCAGAGAACTGAAGCTCAGAACTGGTTACTACTCTAACAGAAGTGTTTCTATTTACTTGAAAGATTAAAGGAATATTTAACATCTTTACACATTGCTCATTCAGTGGTTGTTGTGTGCTGTTAAACATGCTGTATGGGTAACATTTGGTTTTCTCAGAAACCTCACATTAGTATTTAATAACAGAAAGGTCATGTTTGATTTAATTCAGTTTAAGATTACACAACATTCACAGAATGTATAGGATATAATACATCTGTACCTGTGTGTTTGTGTGCAATATGTATATAAAACATTGATTTAATGCAGGATGTATTTACAGCTAAATTCAATACAGGAACTGCCAAGGATTTAGTACAGGATTATGCAAGATAAATTTAGTATAAGTTATATTTGGATTTATATATATATATATATATATTTATATATCGTACAATAAAGACTTTATATATATATTTAGATACACCACAAATAATTTACATTTTTTTATCTTCATCTGTATGACCATTATGAAACAGCTGCAATGGTTGTTGCTGACAAAATCATTTTGCTCATCATTTATTAATGTAAGTTGGGACAAGCAATATTTGTAGTGTTTGACAAACAATAGTTGTGTGTGCCATGAATCAATAACTGCAAGTGTTGTGAAAGTACAGATGTAATGTGCACCCTGACTAACACAAACAAGTAATCAATCTCTGTGTCTTCCTCAGTACAGCTATTTTCATTCAGGTGACTGACCGATGAAAAGTACACAACAACAGTTTAACATTTGTTCAGTTTTAAACCAAGGACAATAACTCATGTGTAACACATTGATTAAATTATCCAGAGTTATGTCCCATTTGTTTTTCATTTATTTATTTATCTATATATTTATTTATTTTATGTTTTATTTTATTTATTTGTTTATTTATTTATTTATTTATTTATTTATTTATTTTGTGTAGTGGTTTCTTTGACTATCTTTTTTTAACAGTATGAAATTATTATTATTTTTATTCATTTTTCTTGTTCAGAATGCAGTTTCTTAAGAAAACCGAAATAATGTTTTGCTTGAATTACACTTATTATTATTATTATTATTTAAATGGACAAAACAATAAGCTTAAACAGGGAAATCAAACATCAAAGAAAATCTGTTTGTCTAGTGTTTAAGACAGGTTGTGAAGTACTTTTCTGTAATATTTTAAGTACATTAAAATTATATTTAGATAGCATTGGCTTCAGGGGCATATTATTGTTCATGTAATAATCATAATATCCAAATATTATTTTTCTTTTCATCAAATCATTTTTTGTCAAAACCTTATATTTATTTAACAGTTTGTGTGTGTGTGTGTTGTTTATAAGAAAGATCTCTATCACAGGCTGTTAGGTTTTCCTGTGAATTTCACGCAGAATATCAGTTAATGTTCAACAGATTTTTTATATTATTTTTATTAAATTATTTTCAATATAATATTTTTCTTGCATTTTGATTTTAAATTGTACTACACCATTAATAGCCAAGAAAGTTGAGAATGTCAGAATGTGTGATGTTGATTATTTACAAATGCTTCATCTCTGGCCATGACCCACATTAAGTATAGTAAACAGCTTTCTTTGTTTTTTATTTGTTTATTACAGAGTATTGGTTAAGTGCTGTGTAGGTATAAAAATATTCTAATAATACAAGAAGTATAATAGTCTGAAAAAATATTACTTATTTAGTTCTACATTAAAATGTATTGTGGTATTGTATGTTTGAAAGATAGCCAGGCATATTTATAATTCATTTCCTAATGGAAAAATAATATATGTGATTCTGCACATAGAATCAGGGATTAAGTTGCATTGGGTTTGTAGTCAGGTATACAAATATTCATGTTCCTTGTGCTGTACAGTTCCTTTCATTATTTTTATTATTGTGTACAGTTCCTTTCATTATTTTTATTATTGCTGTATCTTGGATAGTTACGAAGATAATGTTTTACCTAGTCAGATATTAACGACGAATCTTGAAAAACTTCTTCAGAGTCACAAGTTTATAAAGTAAACACCAGTTCTAATTATTTCGGTTCTGAAAGGATCTGAAATGGACACATTATATACTACCTAACAGTAAGAAGTGTAAATGCATTATAAAGGCTGAGTCCACAGTTTCTGAACTTTAGCGCTTGGAAATTGATGGATTTCTAAAGAAAATCAAACGTGCAGAAGCTTTTAAAAAGATGTATCAGTTTTGTATAAGATTATTTAGAGTTAATAAGTGAACTAAATACAGATAACATCAAAGCTTGAGATAGAATATTTGGTATTCTATGCAAGTCTTTAGGTCTGATAAATGTTTGTTAGATAATAGTATATGCTGTTTTAGTTTTATATTTAGTTTTAATAAATTAGAAATATAATGTCTTTAAATACTAAAAAAATTAAAGATATTGTAGTCTATACATATATCTATAAATATCTATAACTATTCATAACAGTGAGTAGGTTTGTAGCCCTGGTACTGATGCACTAAGAAATGTCAGCTGGTTTTGAAAGAAATTAAAAATAATAATAATTATGAACAGGGGAGGTAACTGCTGTCATCCTGTAATAGTTTGATGTCATTAACATTAGTGATAAAGATATTTTTAGATTATTTTGGTTGATTTTATTTATTTTATTTATTTATTTATTTATTTATTTTGTAGGATGAAGAAAGTCATTTTCCTTATTTTACCCTTTTTTGTTTGTTTCAAATACATTTGTCTCTTAAAATAATACTAGAAAACAGATATTTGAACAAAAATGTTGTGTGTTTGTTTCTTTCTTTACTTTATAATTATTGGGGTTATGAAATACGGTGTTTAAGTTTCAAGAAAATAACATTTACTAGTTTAAACCATCAACTTATTAATTTTTTAAATTACACTTCTAAAGAAAAAAATATCTTCTTTGTCCCACATACATCCTGACACACATGCACCAACACACACACGTACAAACATAATACAAACATAATACACACCACAGTATTTTTTTGTGTTTTAAACATATATAGGTAACTGACTTTGATCCTGTCAGCTTGTAAATTGGTTTTGTGTTGACTAAGGGACATGGATAGTTTCCTGTGGTAATATTTATTTAATCAGTTTTATTAGCAGAATTTTGCCTGCATTCAGTGCCGTGTGTCTGACCTGTTCGTTTTATATATCGTTTTCACATCTATAGTTTTACCTGTATGTCCTGAAGCTATTACTTAAGCAGAACCCTTTCATGTGTGTAGGTGAGAATACATTAAAATATCATATATTTACATTTGTAAATTATTTTATATACCAGGCTTGCTGTGATTTAATAAAAATTACAAATTAAATTATTTAAATTTGAGAGCATTTGTACTAATCACTAGTTTTGTATTTTTACTGGTAGCATTTGTGTAGTGA
The DNA here is from genome assembly GCA_012295275.1 of Chrysomallon squamiferum. Classification (NCBI taxonomy): domain Eukaryota; kingdom Metazoa; phylum Mollusca; class Gastropoda; order Neomphalida; family Peltospiridae; genus Chrysomallon; species Chrysomallon squamiferum. The sequence goes on from CM022671.1 coordinate 13,738,685, forward strand.
TATCTCAACACATCTAATATTAACAGAATAACTAACTAAATAAATATTTTTTATTTAATATCTCATAAACATTTAATATGTTATTTCTTCTCAAACATAGTTTTTGAAAGTGATAATTTGAAAAGAAGTTTGCTACCACTATACAGTTAGCTTCTGGGAATATTTTATGTGCTCTTTAAAAAAATAATATTTATTCAAAAACGATATATATATATATATAAAATTGTCTGTGGTTATAATTGGAAATAATCTTGTTATTACAATGAGATAAGCATTCTAACTAATGAGCTGCATCCTATTTTGCAATATGAAAAACATTTAGGTTTTAATTGTAACTTTGTATGTCAGTTTATGTGTGGGTGTGTGCCTTTATTTCTGTTCCTTTGTGTATGCATTTCAGCCTTGACCTTGGTCACAAATTATTCTTCAGGTCATAATGCTGATTTTTTTTCTTCTCAATAATTGATCTTGAGGATACTGGTTGCTATGGAGGTATTCCATGTCAGCAAATGGTCATTGCCAGGTCATGGTCAGGTTTGGCCGAGTTCATGTTCTTTACAACATGGCCACTGAGGTGTGCAGCTTCACAGGACAAGGCCTGGCTGACCAGTTGAAGGTCAACTACTCAGTGCATATGTATTCCCTGTACTTTAAATGCAACAACCTTGAAACATGTATTTTTCCCAAGCACTTGAGATCATCGTTAATGATATGAATGAGCAATTTAGCTCCAAGTTTTCCAGATCATTGCGCATTTCCTTCAACATGTGGATGCACTCATGCTTTTTTACATGTAGTCCCTGGCTGCATATATCTCAGATTAAATGAATCTTAAGACAGCATGCATTTAAAAAAAATTAAAAAAAAAGATTACTCAGTATTCTTGTCTACATGTATGTAATATAAGATCCCAGATAAAATAAATTTTAAGATATAGTAATAATTATTTTTTATATTTTTTATATCATATCGTGTGTGTGTGTGTGTGTGTGTGTGTTTTATTGTGCATGTAATATCTAGTCCCAGATAAAATAAAGCTTAAGATAAATCAATATGGATTTCTTTTAAATTTAATTTTGTTTCTGTTTTTAATATTTTTATGTTTAATATATACCTCCAAATAAAATGAGCTTAAGATATAATAATATGGATAATTTTAAAATTTATTTTCATTATTCTTATTATTTTTTTAATTGTATATTTCAATGATATAACAGTTTTTAAAACCAGGTTGGTGCCAGGACAAATAATATAATTCAAATAATTCTCATACATTCATTACAGTATTTTAAGAAAACATTTAAAATTTTTTCTGTTTCATTATCTTTGTGCAAACAAATATTATTTTCCCATGATCAGTAATAAAAATAAAAAATAAACTGAAGAAACCAGAAAGATGAAGTTTTTTTATCTGTTTTGTTTGGTTTTAAATAACAAGTGGTTTTATTTAACACTGTCACTGAAGAATTCAGTGAATTTCAGCCATTAGCTGTTAAATATTTTTCAATTTTTACAAAGTTTCAGAGCAATGTTATTTCCATTAGAGGCAAGAATGCTGTACTGTTCCACATACAGGACAATCCATATGATACTCTTTTATATGATAGAAAACAGTCTGAGAGAGGAAAGAGATGTGATATCAGAATCTTATTATAATCCTGTGATTAAAACTGTCTTAAAATTCGTCATCATTTTCATACTGATCATTCATTCCCTTATTAAACATGATTTAATTTCACATCTTTTTATCATTCTTATGACTTCAGAATCTTTGCAAGTAAGATGAATTTAATATACATAAATCTGTTATCTTACTCTTATTGTTTCTATTTCAATTGGTGTTGTAGTTTTCAGTGAATGTGTATAAGAACATTTTAATGCTGGAATAAATTATCCCTAATTAAATCTGGCACAAGCCGCCTATCAGTGTAAATTAAAAATGCTTTATTACTGTAAACTTTTAAAATGCAAAACTGTAATATTTAATTGTATCAATGAAGCTAAAAACTACTGTATTATTTAAAAAGGTTTGACTGCACATACAAATCTACTGTATTGCTAATGTTGTGCTGTTGCTTCCAATGGCAGAAGAGTAAGGAAGTAAACACCAAGTGATCACAACATTTTTCTGTAAATTAACCCTCTATAATGAATGTGAGCAAGACCTTGAAAATGTCGGTCACAGCTATAAACACCAATGCAGCTGGTATAATACTAAAATACTACAAACAACACTTATTATTAACATTTGTGTTTATTTATATATCTGTCGTTCCATCTTACTCTTTCGCTTTGACTTTCTTTTTCTTTATATCTCTATTTTCTCATTAGTTTTTCCTCTGAATCTTCATTTTTCTTTAGCTGATGCAGATTTCTTCATTCTTTTTAAACAATTTTTATTATTCTCTTTCGTTTCATTTTTTTTCTCTATTATTCTGTTTCTGATATGCCTATATATACAACTAGAAGACCAGAAATGTAATGGTTGAATATAGGGGGAATTTTACAGTAAAATATAATCAGTAAAGACAATCATTCAGCCAATGTAAGTGATAGGAAATCAAATAAAAAAAGAAAACATTACAGCCTGTGAAAAACATGATTATATGAAAAGAATAAAATAATAAAATAATAAAATAATAAATAAATTAAAAACATCCATCAAAGAACATATTTTGGAAATAAAATTACCAAAATTTATTTACTCTGTCCCATGAAATTTGCTTTACAACACTCTTTACTTTTCACACCCACATCCCTGTCAGGTCAACGTATGATCCTAACAGAATTATGTAACTTAAGCAACAAAAAATTAAAAAACCCCAAAAATCTAAAAATGACAACTTGTAAAGTTTGCTCAATCAGCTGTTTGCTTCTGGTATTTGTTTTTTTTTCTTTATTGTTGTTTGGTTAACCCCAATCTTAGCCAATCGTCTCTCAGCTGACCTCATTTGTGGCCAGTGAGAAGGCTGGAAAGTAGAGCTGGGGTGGGGTCAGTTCAAGTTCGAAGCCGGCGTGTACAGCTGATTGCCAAGGTTATGTTCAGCCAGCAGCACGTGTAGTGTTCATGGACTATAGATTTTGAAGCAAACATATCTGAGGTTCTCTACAGTATTTCTGTCTGTTCTGTTTGGCTCAGCAGATGTTGGTGTTTTTGTTACAATTAACAATGCCAGAATATTAATTTACAACTGTAAATAGACTACAGTAAATAAAACATGTTACTTAATCTGCTTATGACTGTTAGAAGCTTTATACTGTATCTAAAATAGTTTAATTACTTCACACATTTCTGATATCAGCATTTATACTATTCATATACTGTACTATATAGCTTTGTACTTAAATACTCTAGTCTGTACTTCATTATACTATACTACACTACACTACACTACACTATGTACTGTGCTGTACTTATACTATACTTATAACTAACACATTATTATACTATACTATACTATATACTGTAAATTAACTTTTATCCCACACATTACATTAGATGGTATTACAGACTGATTCGTGAAATCTTTGGGGATGCTTTATAAATAGTCTACAGGATTCACTTATAAGAAAGTTTTTGCATAAATCTTGAAACACATAGGCCTTCATTTTAAACTAAATATATGTACATAATTAAACAAGTGATGCCACTATTTTTTTAATATTATTTTAGACTTTTCAGATTTCAGATAATGTCATTACTACTGAACAGTCACCTTGTAGTTTCACACAGATTACTTAGCTTTATTTTTTTTTTTTTTTTTTTTTTAAATGATAGTAAATAAATTAATATAAAAATTTCACATGATTTCATTGTTACAACATGATATTCATTTGTCTTGGTATTAAATTTCTTTTAATATGTTTTTTTTTTAATATATTTTTACATTATATTTTAAGGATAAAAAAGAAAACAGAAAAAACAACCAGACAATGCCACTTATTCCTTTTTTAATATGACATTAGATACAGAAAAAAACAAGTAATAATATCAGCATATCCTGTTGTGGTAATTATATCTTTACGTTATTGTATGAATGTATATGTCAATGTGTGTTTGTGTGAGTATGTATGTTTTTGGAACACACAACATTGATTAAGGAAAATAGTATTGTTAGGAAGAAAAGCAAAGAAGTTTAAAAAAGAAATAATTTTCCATTAGTAACAAAGGATTTATTTTTTATAAAAAACAGTATAGAAAATAAAGAAAATGGTAATGATGATGATATAACAGAAGAAAGCTCCATTCTTTTCTTTAGCAGCAAGAGATGATTTTTACAGACACAGGAAAACACAAACAATAACATTTTGATAAATAAAGTTATGAGAGACAGACAGGAATGAGAAGTGTCTTAATAAGTGCTTTAACCTGATACTTGTGTATCATATACTTTTACAGCCTGTGTTTGTGTATAAAACTGGTTACAGTATGCAGTATGTGTTTAAAACTGGTTACATCTACAACAGGTGTCTTACAGTATGCAGTGTGTGTTTAAAACAGGTTACATCTACAACAGATGTCTTACAGTATGCAGTCTGTGTTTAAAACTGGTTACATCTACAACAGGTGTCTTACAGTATGCAATGTGTGTTTAAAACTGGTTACATCTACAACAGGTGTCTTACAGTATGCAGTCTGTTTAAAACTGGTTACAGTAGGCAGTGTGTGTTTAAAACTGGTTACATATACAACAGGTGTCTTACAGTATGCAGTGTGTGTTTAAAACTGGTTACATCTACAACAGATGTCTTACAGTATGCAGTGTGTGTTTAAAACTGGTTACATCTACAACAGAACAGTATGCAGTGTGTGTTTAAAACTGGTTACATCTACAACAGGTGTCTTACAGTATGCAGTGTGTGTTTAAAAGTGTGTGTTTAAAACTGGTTACATCTACAACAGATGTCTTACAGTATGCAGTGTGTGTTTAAAACTGGTTACATCTACAACAGATGTCTTACAGTATGCAGTGTGTGTTTAAAACTGGTTACATCTACAACAGGTGTCTTACAGTATGCAGTGTGTGTTTAAAACTGGTTACATCTACAACAGATGTCTTACAGTATGCAGTGTGTGTTTAAAACTGGTTACATCTACAACAGGTATATTACAGTATGCAGTCTGTGTTTAAAACTGGTTACATCTACAACAGGTATCTTAGAGTATGCAGTGTGTGTTTAAAACTGGTTACAGTATGCAGTGTGTGTTTAAAACTGGTTACAGTATGCAGTGTGTGTTTAAAACTGGTTACAGTAGGCAGTGTGTGTTTAAAACGGGTTACATCTACAACAGGTATCTTACAGTATGCAGTGTGTGTTTAAAACTGGTTACAGTATGCAGTGTGTGTTTAAAACTGGTTACAGTATGCAGTCTGTGTTTAAAACTGGTTACATCTACAACAGATGTCTTACATATGCAATGTGTGTTTAAAACAGGTTACATCTACAACAGGTATATTACAGTATGCAGTGTGTGTTTAAAACTGGTTACATCTACAACAGGTGTCTTACAGTATACAGTGTGTATTTAAAACTGGTTACATCTATAACAGGTGTCTTACAGTATACAGTGTGTGTTTAAAACTGGTTACATCTACAACAGGTATCTTAGAGTATGCAGTGTTTGTTTAAAACTGGTTACATCTACAACAGGTATATTACAGTATGCAGTCTGTGTTTAAAACTGGTTACATCTACAACAGGTATATTACAGTATGCAGTCTGTGTTTAAAACTGGTTACATCTACAACAGGTATCTTACAGTATGCAGTGTGTGTTTAAAACTGGTTACAGTATGCAGTGTGTGTTTAAAACTCAGGTTGTGTCAAGGGTTATGTCTGTGGAGTAGACCCTTACTCTGACAAGCTTCACCCTCTGGAGCCTCCCAGTGATCACACATCTATTTTACTGGTGGGGATATCCCACTGATATTAAACCACTACTTTGTCTATTTTTGGCAAATGTGACTACTTCCCTAATTTCCTGAAACAGCTGTCAGATAAAAAGTCTGTAAAATTCGGTGAATGATGATAACTTTTTTATTCAAATTGTAGATTAGTATGGTGTAATAGACAATAAAAACAGACTTTTTAAAAATTTTTATAGATGTTTAAAAAATTTTTTAAAACGGGTAATGATATATTTGTTGTTACTTTGATATTATGAAAATTGAGATATTTCATTTATTTTGACAAGAATATAACTATTCTAAAATTATTGTTTTCCATTCTATTTTACCTCTCTCTCTCTCTCTCTCTCTCTCTCTCTCTCTCTCTCTCTCTCTCTCACAAACACACACAAACACACACAGTCACACACTCAGGCACACATGATGATATAAAAAAGAAAATGCCACTACTTTAATTATTATTATTATTGATAATGAACAAAAATCTTATTTCTAAAGACTTGATAAACATAACAGAGTTTTCGTAAACCACTCCAAAGTCCCTGCTTGGACTGGAAAATAACTCAGCAGGCAAACTTAGGATTATTGACCAAAGTAACCAGTGTAACCACTGAACTGCAGACCACTGTAATGAAAACTGACATACTGTAGTGTGTTAATTAGAAATGTCTGCTTTAATACAATAATCAAAAACAATAATAATTATTGTTAGTTAGAACCCGTGATATTAAATCAGTCATAATAATATATGACTAAATATGTGATATTAATTGATCAGTAATAATTACTCGAAATATGACAACTATTTAAGAAAAGAGTCAGCTAAATATTGATATGATGATTCAAATGGAAGAAAAAGAAGCTAAGTAACAGGAGGGTTTGTGATTTAAAAGCTAAGATTTATGTAATCTGTGATATGCACTAAAGATGAAACATAACAGCTGTTCTTGTCTGACTATTGATAATGAGCTTTACAAAATACAAAATCATAACAATGTAACTGATTATATCAAATGACATATCTGTGGTAAGAAATATGAAACATTGAAAGCAATGTTAATAAAAGATATGAAAGAAGTAATATGAATGTATTGAATTGCATTTAAGTAACATTAAGAATTATATAAAAAAAAAAAAAAATAAATAAATAATTAAACTAATAAAAATAAAATATATGAATTATGAAACTAACAACAGTAAAATATGTGAAATGTTACACATGTAAAATTAATATTATGTCAGTCATGTATATATATATTACATTTTTAATTGAACTGGTTTATCTTCATTAATATTTTTTTCATAAACTTGGCCAAAAAAATATCAGGGAAAAAATCTTCAGAGTATAAAAGCAGTTTACCTTTTAAAGTCATGAATACAGAGTAATTTGTTTTTTGCAGAAATTTCGGTCATGTAATATGGAAATAATTCTCTGAGATATTTGTTAGCCAACCAGACTACAGGGAAATTGTACAAGGGGCAAGATAGATTGCAAAAAATAAGTTAATTTATGTTAGCCAGCATTTTTCTAATTGATTGTCATACCTGTGGTCCATGGAGGGTGGATGGGTGATTTTTAAAAAATAAATAAGGGTGTGAGAACTAATATAAAATACATCATGGTGATTGCTGCAGTAATATATTAGTATTATCATTGTTGTGTTGGATTCTCCTTTGTTAGGGCAGTTTATAGAGGGAGGGTTGATATGTTAGATGCAGCCTGCACCCCTCTTTGTGTAATGTCACGAGCCGAGACTAACAGTATAAAGACTCACCACGGATATTTCTTATTACTTGTCATCGACGACTCCACCTCAAGGTAAGACTTATTGATTTACAGTCGGCTGTGAAGCCGGTGGCTCTGGCAGCTCGCCCGCTCATCAGCTGATTTTACTATAGGCTGTAGTAGCAGCTCTGTTCACCTTTTTTGTTTTTAACAAAACTGATCATTTAAAGATTGTTGTTATGCTGGTTTAGTTGTTAATTATAAAAAAAAAATTCATTTTGAAAGATCTTTTTTACTTCTTTTCTTTAATTTTTTCAATTTTTTTTTTGTCTATTCTTTTTAAACAAAGGGAAAGGTATTATTTTCAAATTTTGTTATTTGGTACATAGTCTGTATGGCTGTAAGAAAATTAATAGATTGTGATCTGGTGTCTATATTTCAAATGTGGATGATTATTTGTGAAACTCTTTTTCACTGAAGTTTTTGCTGGTAAAGTTTTATTTGTGATAAGTGAAGTGTGTCGGAGATACACAGGGAATGTTTCTGCATTCAGTCTGAGTGCAGTTCTGTTGGTGAAAACTTTCACATTCTTTTTTTTAAAAATTAATTTCAACTGGTGGTGTTTGTACACACCAAACCGGTTTTTATTTCATGAATCTTCATACTAGGATAATGTTATTGTAGATGAGATAATTTGATGTTGTGGGATTTCATGAAAAACAAGAACTGCAAAATGTCCCTTCTTTCTCAAATTTGCACTTTTTGATCTTTCTCTCTCTCTTTCATACCATCACAAATTTCATCATTATCTTAAAAATTGATCACAAGCTTTTGAATTGCAGAGAAACCTTTATAGTCATTACCTGAACTACTTTTTATAAAACATTCAAAATTTCTTTCTTTCTTTTCCTTGACTTCAGAAAATTTGACAAATACACTCAGAATGTTTCTCTATTTTTGTGATTTTTTTTCAGCATCAAGACTTGGTCGGAGACCTAAGCGTCTGAAAGAAGTTGGTGGTGAAAGTTCCCGATCTCGATCAAATCTTCCAATCGCACCTTACCCATCCCCAGCCGAACTCTACCGTCTCCGAATGGCTGAACTTCAGAAACTTCTCCAGGCCAATGGCACATTCAAGTCTGAGCTCATGCAGGCCTTCCTGTCTGCAGCTCAAGCCAGTTTCCGTGAGCACGCCAAAAGCTCAAGTCACAGCTCCAGCCTGCCAGGTGACTATGGAAACCAGAATGTGTTTGGTCCAGGTGAGACAAGTAATCAGTTTTCAAATAAATTTTTAATAATAATAACAATTACCAACAATAATGAAAGTAAAATATATTCTAAAAGCTTTTTGTTTTTAAAATTATCAGAAACAAATTTTAAAGAAAAATGAAAACGAAAATAGAAAATATTTTCATATATTGCTTAAGAATTATTTTTTAATGACATTTCTATTCCTTTAGGCAGAAAATAAAGACAAACATAGAAACTTTTTCTCTGATCTGTGTTCAGTATACTTAATGGTGTGTCTGTGGTGTGTTTCAGGTGTTGCTGTTGGTAATGAGTCTGGCTACTCCAGTATGAGCAGTCCTGCAAGCAGTAAGAGCCAGTCCCCTCAGCAGGACATGTCACAGCAGATGAACAACAACTACCCCATGGACAACACTGGAATGATGGCAACCTCTACCTACAGTGGAACATCAATGATGATGCCTCCAAACATGAATAGTGAGTGATTTTGTTTATTATAATAGATGATGATATTAATAGACAGCAGATCTAAATCACAAAATGTGTTTATAAAATGATCTTTTCTGTATTTTAGTAAACGAATAATTTGTATTTTTTTATTTTAAAGAAAACATTTCTTTTTAAATTGGTTATAAAATACTAATATGTTTTATCCAAATAAAATTTTATGATGTTATTTCCACAGGTCCAGCAGTGATGAACATGAATCAACAAACGAGTGGCATGCCATACATCTCCACAGAAAATGTCACTGTCAAATCTGAGCCGACATTTGCACCATGTGCCAGTGCCACTGCCACTCAGCAGGATGCCAACGCCAACATGCCAGACACAGAGCGACTGCTGCAGGAGGTTAAAGAGATGCCCAGTCAGACAAGAAGTCAGCTGTTGTCACAGGTTACAGAAACTGTCATCAGTGCTCACATGAGCACCTGTCTCAACACATATGCTGCTGTAGCTGAAGCTAACAAAAATGTTGACTACATGATTGAACATGATCTCATGGTGAGTGGTTATTTTGATTCAGTTTATCTCATTCTTTTTGCTTCACAGTTGATTTTGTGGATTGATTTCATAATGCAGTTAAAAAATTCAGATATTATTAATTTAACAACTGTGCTCATGTAAAATGTATAATTGTTTTACCAGTTGATTGTTATCATTTGTTGAAACTTTTAATTAATTAAAACAAATCATTATTATATGTAGTTGAAAAAAAAAAGATCTTTATAATTTATGTAATACAAGCAGAAGAAATCTTAGACAATTTATTGAGAAAAAGATAGAACAATTTAATATATATTTTACTTGTCTTAACAGCCAGATTTCAGCAAGCTTAGTTTGACAGCTGATTCAATGTGGAAACAGTTTCTTAACAACATGGTGCCTGAAATCACCAAAGTTGTGCAATTCTGCAAGAAACTGCCAGGTAAAATAAATATTATTTTCATAAGTGAAATGGAGATATTTTTAAAAACATTTTCTACTGTTTTCTTATGTAGAAAAATAAATTTTACATACACTTTATTTTTATCTGTAGTATGATTCATATACAAGATCCCTTACTTACTGAAAATAAAGAGTAGTCTTTTAGTTGGCAGCTGCTGGTTCCATTCTGACACTATAACTTTCAATTAAAATTTACTTTAATGCTTATCAATGATTATTATTATTTTTTAATTTCTTTTTTTTAATTTTTTGTTTTTAACTGACATGCAGTTGCAGACAGACATACAGACATAATAATAATAATAATATAAATTTTATACAATGAATATTTCAGGTTTTACTGAGATTGAACAAGAGGACCAGATCAAGCTGATCAAGTCTGGATCATTTGAAGTCCTTTTGACAAGGTTCTTGATGTTGGTAGATCCCAATTCTGGAGAAATGCTTGATCCTTCACATAAAATGAGATGTCCCAGGTAATTATATATTCTGGTCGAGTCAGTGACATTGTATGAAATATGTTTTAAAATTATAATAATAGTAATAATAATAATAATATATTAATGTTATGAATAACAGAAAATTACAATAATACTGACCTTTTTGTCATGGTTAATAATTTTTGTTTAATCCATATGATATTTGAAAAAAATAAAAAATAATAATCACAATAACAACAACAATAAAATTTAATTTCAGACAAGTTATTCTTGCCATGCCAATGGGTAACTTTTTCCAAGAGTTCTTCAAAGTGGCTGCTTTGTTCAATCCACTGCAGCTGACAGACGGCGAGATTGGTCTTTTTACAACAATCCTCATAATGTGTCCAGGTAAATATTCACTTCAGATAACCAAACATCTGTGTGCCATAACACATATGTCTTGTTGTTTTTTTTAGTATCATTTTTGTTTTTCATCACATCAGTCAGATAAAATATAGGATAGTTTTTATAACAACTTAGGTTGTAATTTTCACCTGGGATAACAACCACTGTCAGTTTTTGTGTGACACTTACATCTAATTAATAAATCAGAGAATGTACAGCTGAAGATTCAAACATGTATGTGGTGAGCACAGTCCTGACATCTGAGTTGTCAGAAAATTAGCTTGACAGAGGAAAGTAGTTATTTTACACCTTTTGAGTTGTGTCTGGTACCAGATTGTGATCCTACACTCTTCCAGTCTTAAATACTTATAAATTTTAAAATCTGTAGATGTATATTTTCATAACTGTTTATCATTATTTCAATCTCAAGTCAAATAATGAAACCAGAAATACATTACATTTTTTTATAATGAAATAAACAAGGATTTGTTTTCTTTACAGAGCGACCAGGTTTGAAAAATGTGAAGGCCATCACAAAAATCCAGGCTCTGTTTCAGCAAGCTCTGTACATAGAGCTCACTAAAAACCATCAAGGTAAATGTCACATACTATACTAAAGTACAAGATTTAATCTGACAGTAAAAAAGGTTTACAGTTTTATGCCATTACTGTTTTGCAACTGTTTAAAGTTGAAAGATTAATCTTAATTATTCTGACAAATGATACCTCAGTTAAATTCAGATTCAGATTTCACATAGAAAGACATATTTTTCAGTTTCAAATTTCTAAACTTTGGGGTCTTGATATAGGAACATATATTTGATACTTAATCCTTTTTTATTTAAATATTTGCTGTAACAAATCTACTTTTTTGAAAAAATAAATGTCATGGGAACAAACTGTCATAAATACAGAAAAGTGTAAACAAATTGCCTGTCAAACATAAAGTCTTAGCTTTTTTTGAGCATCTCTTGGATCATTTATTTCAATCAAAGTTGTACAAATTGCTAATCACATTATTTCAAAATGTTGCTTAATAACTGTTGTTCAAAGAAATGACACAGACAAATGTTTAAAATTTTCAGATGCTGACAACAAATTCAGAACACTGTTCAACTTGCGGCCGATGTTCAGCGCAATCAATGAACAGCACTCAATGGCAATCAATAACATGAAGATGATTGATCCAGACAAATATGAGAAACAGTTCCCATCCCTGCACAAAGAAATTTTTGACAAACCATAGACACTGGACACTGGTCCTTTCTGCAGCAGCAGTCTGGAACTCCTCAAACAAATGGCATAAACTGAATCTTCTGCTCAATGTAATTTGTACATTTTACTGTTCTGGTTGAGAATTTTCATGTTCTCTCTTCCAGTCAGTTTTAAATTAAAGAGCATTCATCTAGTGACTGTTATAGTCAGAAAAGAAGACCATCACTAGTGACTATTATAGTCCTAATTCAAGATAATCACTAGTGATTTTTTTTTTTCAAAGAAAATCCCAGACTTGTCTTGAATCCATAAAACAGTCTATTCCAGATGGTCCAAAGTTTATCATGGGTAATAATAGTGGCTGTTGAAGTTGATCCAAATTGAAACTGTCCCTAGTTGCTCACAGAAAATAAGTGAATGATAGTAACTGGTCAGACATGAAAAAAATCATGAATTAGTTATTGTCATTATTCACATAGTGACAGCTTTCAGTTTTTTGTTTTTCCCCATGAAGGTGAAAGATTAAGAATTCAGCTGAAATTAAAAATGGTCTTATAATTTTGTAGGGCCCAGTTATCATAGATATTTATTATTAGATTTATTTTAACTTCATATGTTATTTAAATTTAATTGGAATTGTGTATTATGACAAAGTGCTTTCCATTTTTAAGTCCATAAAATAGTTATGTAAATGTTCATCTTCATTATACATTTTAGCCAAAAACCTTTACGAAAAAAAAAAGGTTTAATTTGCCAGTAGGTTCAGTATGGCATAGTATTCCTAATCAAGTCCAGTATAAATTCATATAGTTGAAAATCTTTTCTTGTTGTCATTTTTATGAAGTGAAAGAACAATGTTAATCTTTTGTACAAAAGTGTTATTTGTTTTTTTCAGTTATTATTGTACAGAACTGACATTTTTTGTTGTATATAAAATTCATATTTGTTGTTTTACAAAAATGAAAAAAAATCTGTGTACAAAAAGGCTGTGTTTTGTCATTGATTGTATGTAGAACACAAAAGAAAACTATATCAAAACAGTTGGATAGAAGATTGTCTATGAAAAAAAAAACTGAATTACTGAAGAGTATTCATTTTTATCAACACTGAGATTATTTAATATAATGTTGAAACTAATTTTGCTATTACTAAGTATTCATAGTCTTTTTATAATTTATTTTATTTTCTTATTTCTTTTAATTTTTTTGTTTGTTAATAGAAGATAATTTGGTCTAAAAAACTATGTTGTCTTATATAGTTACCTGTAGATGCAAGTTTTGTCTCTGTTTATATGGGGTTCTTATTTTATACATTTCAGTCCCAAACAAGGGTGGTCATAATTTTATTTGAAACTTACATAATATGTCAACAGTTTGTTTCCCTATTGCAAATAATTTTCCTATATATATAAAATAATTCAATGTGATAATTAAAAACAAAAAATATATTTAAATAATATAAAATGTGATCCATTCACATTTACAAATTTTACTTTTATGATGTGATTTTTGTTTTTGTTTTATGTTTTCAACAAAAGGAAATTTGGTTAAGATTTCCATATTTGAGTAAAAAAAAAAAAAAAAAAAATTCAAAACACAACATTATTGATAACATAATTTTATTCAGATAACAAAAAGTGAAATATAATGAAGTTTCTTAAAACATTTTTTCTAGTTTATTCAAAAACAAAATGGTATGACAAAAAATGTAAACAAAAACAACAATAACAAAACAAGTATTATTTTTAAATTTAATCAAAAACAAATTATTTCACTGAATTAGTATTTTATTTTAACATTTAATTTTAATCTGGCTTTTAAATTCAAAAGTTTCTCTTTACTTCTGTATTTTAAATTAACATATTTTTAAAATTCCATATCAGTGTAGGAAACACAGAAATTTTTTAAATACATTTTTTTATCTCTAATCATATCATGCATTAACTCTTTACCCTACACATCACTTATCTTACTAGACACTGGAAGAAAGTTCAGTAATCTGAGACAGTCAGACAGACGTGTGCAGGCACATACTGACATACAGACAGTCCAGTGTAATATCTTTACACACAGGTTTTATACACTGTCCAGCCAAACTGGGTATGACACTAAAATAATCTATTTTCCAATATACAAAATCCCCAGTAATGAACTGATCACTTGAATTAATTATGTTAAGGAGGTAATCCTTTTCTGCATATATAATCTACATGGTCTCTCCAGTAAAATGGGGTCATTTTTAATAATGATCATAAGTTTGTACAAATGTTTTATACCATCTCCTATACTGAAATGACATCAAGTAGTTATGATAATGAGATAATGTTTTGAGTAAAATGTAATATAATTGTTGTCTCAAACAAATTAGTTATGACAGTGAGATCATTATATGTACAGATGTTTAATGTGCACAGCCTCAAACTATAAAATGATACCACGTACATCAATTATGATAATGAGATAATCCTTTGTGTGTATGATATATATATATATAAATTACATACAAACACACACTCACAGTCTCTAACAATGAAATCTTTCATAAATCTGTTACAATAATCATTTTGTACAGAATGTATTTTGTATATAATACATAACTATAAGTAAATAAATAAATATATATATATATATATAACAAAACACGGAACACAGAATGCTTTAATGCTGAGTTCCTTCTCGATACGGGTTACATCACTTTGTCACTGTGTAGTTCTGCACTTTGACATTCTTGTGCCTGACTCTGAGGCAAGCCACTGTTCTCTGTGTTATTCATTATGTCATGCCTATATATATTTTGTGTTTCGATCAGTGGCATATTTTATTACATATTGTTGAAGGTAGCTAATACCTTGAGAGTGCCTATCACATTTATGTACCAGCTTGATGTATACTCTGCTGTTTTTCAGATATCCTGTTTTACATTAAATATATTTACAATGATAATTTACTTTTCATTTCAGTATACACAGTTTATTACCATGTTTTGGTAACAGTAATAATTTTCAGTATATTTATGAAAAGATTTTTTGTTTAATATATTTTTGCTGACCTTCTCCTTATTTATTCTTATCAGAATTGTATTTGTTAATTATTTCCTTTAGCATCTTATTGCATTTGGGAAGACAAGATTAGATGGAAATGTAATTTTCTAATAGAATACATTATTATTCAACTGATCTGAAAAACATTAATTTAACAATTTTACTCTGGTATCACTCAACATTCCAAATCTGGTACTTAATATTAATCCCTCAACACACTGTTTCCAATCAAACCTTTCATTAATATCAGCAATACCTGAAAGGAAAAATCTCTTAAAAATCAGTATTATTACCAAAATAAATTGATTTTTTTTTTTTTTTTTTTTAAATTCACACACTTCAGTGATAATAATTACATTTGAATATTTTAAATGATAGCTGTAAGGCAGTGTTTAAGTATGGACACCACATTACCTTTATTCTAAGTATAGTATTTTAACACTATCAATATTTTAAATATCATTTGACAGCAGAGTTTACATCAAGTTGGCCATTTCGTTATTCGCTGATGCATTGTTTGCAATAGCATTGTTATGATGTCATTTCTGTTTGTGTTTTTTTTCTAATTTTAATGTTCACATGAAATAAGTGCTAAAAAAAATTCTGTCTGTTTATCTGAAAATCAATCTGTGTGTGTGTGTGTGAGAGAGAGAGTGTGTAAATATATACTGTGTTTCATAAGCAGCAGTGAATTGTCTAATATTATTATTTTTAGTTAATATTATTATTATTATTTTTATTGTTGTAATCATCACTATGGCAACAAAATGTGTGAACAGTGATAGAATTATCTGCAAGTCAGTGGTTGGTGGAAGCAGTGTATATATAATTCAGAGAAGAAAAAGAAAGAAAAAATACTGTTTATGAAAATGTATAAAAGATTGAGATGCAAAGCAAAATGCATGGAGTTTTTTTTAATGATTTTTATTATTTATTTATGTATTTATTTATATGTCTTGTTTTTAACTACTAGTAAGAGTAATTTTAAAATGATAAGTAATGTCTAACAATAAGGTGAATTGTAAATGTTTTGTTTATTCTTCTTATTATTATTATTGTTTTTGTGATGTTCTTTGTGTTATTTTTAGTTTATTTTTTCTTCTTTCTTTCTTTTATTAGTTTTATAACTGTTGTATAAAAAAGATTATATATCAGCTGCCAACTTAAAATGCTAAAATTTTCTAAATTTTTTAATAAACAAGATTTTCAAAAACTGGAAAGCTATTGATATTATGATAATATTATTTTCCTTCCATAGTATTATTATTAACACTACATATGAAGATGGCATAAACTTTACCACAAGCTTCTATCATCACTGACTTTTATCATATTTTATTTAGGTAAAAATTTTATGTTATAGAGTAAAATATTTTTAATGTGTTTAGTGTTGCTTTTATCTGTGTTCACATGTTAAAACTTTGGCATAATTTGTGCATTATAAATTTCAGGGATAATGAATGCAAATCCAATACTTTGTGCTACATAGTACTTTGTGCTAACCAGATAACTTATAGCACACAGCACTGCATTATGCGTGGTACATTCTGCTACTTGGCTGTTTTGTAGCACCTGGCTATTGTGCTACTTGACTGCTTGGTAGCATTGTTACTTGTACTATACAGTAATATTGCTACTTAACTGTTTTGTGGCTTACTGTTCACCATGCTACCTGTTTTCTAGTGCACTGTGCTATTTTACTAGCACATTTTGTAGCATACAAGATTGTGCTTCTCTACTGTTTGTAGCACATGATACTTTGCTTCATGTACACAGTGCTACCTGAACTTTCTGCAGTACACAGTACTTTGTGGCACTTAGCATTCTTTCGTTGCCTTTATCTTTGTTGCTGCAGTGAATCAAGCTGTTTGCCTAGAATATAAACTGAAGACAAAAAGTTGACAAAAAGTTTTAAAATTATTTTCATTTTATCTTTTTTTATTTATTTTGTTTTATGTTGAATTTGCTGATAATGTTTTTAAATTAAAACTATTTTTTTTTTTTTTTTTTTTTCTCCCAGCCAGAAGTGACTAATATGAAATAGGCCTTTACACTGATTTTCATTTTTCAGTATTGGAAATTATTTACAAAAAAATAAAACAAAGATAAACACCTCAGGAAATAAATGTTTTGTGCTCAAAATATGAGAATAGTAAATTGATGTCCATTTAACACACATTAATTGAAGAATGTAGTGGATTTAGTTTCTTTCACTCTCTTTTTTTCTTTTTTTCCAGCTTTCTTTCCATGTATTATTGTACTTTGTGGAAAATGATAATGAAAACGAATAAAAATTATTTAACAAAATTTCAAAAGTTTTCTTTTTTTAAATCTTCTTCATTTTCTTGCTTTACATAGTGAAATCTTTTTTATTCCATTATTTGTTGAAAATAAAAATCTGGACTCCTTTTATTTATAAATTGATCATTAAATACCTTTTTAAATACTCGAAACACTGCTTATGAAGTTTCCTTAATAAGATAATAAACTGTATTTCTGTAAAATACCTCATGAACTTTAATATATAATATGATTCAGATCTTTTCTCAAAACAATTTTAAATATTTAATGATCCTGGTGGCTATTATTTTGGACAAAGAACAGATTTTTTTAAATCCTCTTCATAATTTGACTTAACATATAAGTCTGTTTCAAAGAGTATTTTTTTTTACATAATATATACACATATATAATTATATATAATTTATAAATGATACTATATAAAACAAGCTGAAGGAAATTAATTACTTGAAACTAGATGACAATTGGAACTGCTTTTAAGGAAGGTTTTTCTTCTTCTTTGTAATCTTTTTTTGTTGGTTTTTATATTTCTTTTTTTTTCTTCTATTTCTTCTTCTTATTATTATTTAACTATTTTTATTATTATTATTTTTTAATAATAATCATGAAAGGTGTTGATGATTATAAAATTATGCAGTGCAAGTACACTAAATTAAAATGTGTTCTATTTTATCTGATTATTTTCTGGTTGAAGATAGTGAAACTTGTGTAGTTAAATAATGATGAGTGTAGAGTACTGTATGCTGCTTTGTTTTAGGACTCCAATTTTCTGTGAGAGAATATATAAACTAAGTAAACTGAAATAAAGGGGTAACTGCCCTCTGTTTCACAGTTTTCGTTCCTTCTTTTACTTGTTATGTATTTATAGAGTGGTGTGAATGATCATTTTCAAGCAGAAGGGGCCATTATATTTTACTTAGTTTTTTGGAATTTTATTTTATTTTTTGTCTTCTGTTATTTTATTTTATTTTTTATTATTT
The DNA here is from genome assembly GCA_012295275.1 of Chrysomallon squamiferum. Taxonomy (NCBI): domain Eukaryota; kingdom Metazoa; phylum Mollusca; class Gastropoda; order Neomphalida; family Peltospiridae; genus Chrysomallon; species Chrysomallon squamiferum. The sequence goes on from CM022671.1 coordinate 13,757,379, forward strand.
TTAAAAATTTATTTACTATATTTTTATTTTATTTACATATTTTTACACACACTCACAGTAGCACATGCAAACACACCTCTGACATTGATTCACTGCTTATACATCAAAGGGCACTGGTTTTACATGAACTGTGTGTAGAAAAATACAGAATTATAACAAGTGAATATGGCAGATACCAGTTCACCACAGTTCATCCACTGGACTACATTGCCATTTATGTTTATATCTTACAGGTTGTTTGTTCTACATTCCAGTGTAAATGATGAGAAGGTTTCAGTAAAATGTGCTAAGGTGTTCATAATTTCTCTTTGTCTTTTTTAGGGGTCTTTTTTTTGGTCTTTTTTATATATATATTTTTTTTGTATAACTTGCCTTAACCTGATAAACATCAAATGGTTGCATGACCTTGTGATCAGAAATGGGTGAAGAAAAGAACAATGATTATATAATTATTATTACTTTATGCCTGAGTTAACAAAGATATCTATGAAAGTATTATTATATGGTTACAGTGTATGATAACAGCATGTATGGATGAATCTTCATGACAACTTAACACGTTTTTATATTAACATTTATTTTGTGTTGAATCATGCACATCTTTACCGACAAAACAAGAAAGGAGGAAATCTGCTGACAATGAATTACTCTCACTTAACAGCAGCTGAACAGAATGTGCCATTGTTTCCATCATCCAGAAAAATCGGAGCAGCACAAAAAAGATTTTAAGAAACAAATAGCAATAGACATATTAACAAGAATGAACCAGAACTTTAATCACATTCATCTCCACTGATTAAATTAGAGACACATATAAAACAGCAAAGATGACTTCAGCAGGAACAAATTACACAATATAGAATCAAGCAGTTTAATATTCAAACAAATAAAGAGAAAACATACATGAGCCATACAAGATGAACAGAACTGGTTGTTCAGGATTTATAGAGGATTTTAAGAATAAGCATGATTTGTTAGCAGCTGTCTACAGACTTGAGAAGATCAGAGTTTTTTGATAAATCTCTTATAGACACTGCAGTGGAAGGAGAGATTACCCAAGAAGCGCACTAAGAAGGATTGATCATGTGACTTACCACTAGCGTTCTAATCACTGAGCAATTTGCAAAATGTAATTCTTGATTGGGATGTTATTTTACATGTTAAGTAGTAGTGGGATAGATAGACCTTAAGTATTTTTGTTCAGGGTGCAGCTGGCTATTGTCTTAAGATATCAGCTTGATCTCACTCAGGTCTGTTTTCAACACTCACCATCGATAAAGCTAGTATCTTAAAAGGGTAACTAATTATTTCTTTTATCCTGCAATCCTAAATAATAATAATAATAATAGCAATGATGTTGATGATAATAACAAGGTCATTATCATAACAATGAGAAGAAAGAATAAGAACAATATTTTTATTGTTAATTACCACTAGCATTCATAGTTCCAGAATCTTTTTAAAATATAAATAAATATTATTTTCCAATTTGATTTTAATAACAATATTTTTTGTGATAGAGATGCTGAGCTAGCCCTTTGGTTAGCATGTCTATTGGGTTTGGTGTAACAGCATTTCAAAATGTGAAAACTCATTCAAAAAATTAATAGTTTGACAAGCTTTGGAATTACAGAACAAAAGTACAAACCAGTCACAGAAGTCACAGTATTGACAAATAATCAAATAATTAAAGGACAGATACAAAAATCTGTGAATGCTGTCTAGTGATATCTCGATAAGAGACTTAGAAATAAAACTTCAGTAAGTCAGTTAAACCTTTGTCTTTGAATTTTTGTATAAACACTAAATAAGATTTAAGTAACAAGAAAGAGAGTTCCTGTGCTACAATTAAAATAATAATTGTGTGCAGTAGACTTCAATATTTCTATTTATATCTGGATCATAGATGTTTCTTCAAAGATACCAACAGCACTAACAAATTAAAAAGCTGATTCCTTAGCTATGAAACAAGAGAAAATATGGAAAATAACTTCACTATTCTTTTTCAAAATTATTATAAAAACAAGATATAATAAATAATAAATTTGTTTAATTACATGCATGGTTTGTTTTAAATAAGAACATACATATGATAAAAATCATTGTTCCTAACAAAAGGTTGTACAAAATTAATATGTCATCTGTCATCAATTAAACGTAAATTTCATAAAAAATGATGGAATTAACATGTAATATTTATATCACACCCATGACAGTTTTATCTTTTATCATTACAAGTTACTGATTAAAAAGCATAATATCAGGATTATTATATAAAATGTGCAATGTAACATGCCAATCTCCTGGATTGTTCCTTAACATTTCTCTGTTATTCAGTGTCACATTTTCCTTTGGCACTGTGCAATAATGGACACTAACATATTGTATTCAACTGAATTTTAACGATAGATATGCTTGCATCATTTCTTACAGCTATTATTGAAGCAGAAGCGAAGCCAAGTATTAAACATTAAAAAGATTTTAAAAAATAGAAAAGAAAAAAGAAAAAAAATCATTTTAATTTTAAACGTAAAATGAAAACAAAACGAAGCCAGGTGTAAAATGTATGACGTAACTACAACAGCCTGGAGCTTTCGACTAGGCTTCGTTACTACAATATATTTATATCTTTGTAACTTACAAAACATCATTTGATAAAATTTAATACGTTTTAAATTACACCTGCAGACAGTCGTAGATCAGTTCTCGTTACAGGACGCAGTGGATTAGTTCAATTTCACCTTTCTCACTTTAGCTATCTAGTAAAAATTTTTTTAAATTTTTTTCTGTCCTTCTTTACCTCCGTGTCTATCTAGTCACTCTTATTATTCTGCCCATCTTTACCTTTCTATCTGGTCGTTATTATTTTTTCCTCAGTCAGATTTTATACCTAATTATCTAATTAACAATCATTATCTGTTTGTCGTCGTTATTATTAAAATATGCGCGTCATAAAATCAAACAAAATTAACTTATAATTACGATATAGGTAAATCAAGCGAATGAAATTTGAAATGTATGACGTAATGACACTGTCAGACGCAGGTAAATAATAAAGCCAAGTACGAATAATTTCACCCAGAGTTGTGGATCCTGAACGAGATCTTCAGTCACAGAAACACATTCTATTCTATGCGGTACAACGTAGTCAAAGTAAGATCAAATTAACAAAATATACCTTTTCTTTCTCAAAATATTAGCACTGATTAGAATAAGCACTGACTGATATTTAATTCCTGACTCTTCAATGCGCTCAAAAAGAGTTCGAATAATGTATATATTTTAATACACATTTTCTTTCTTAAAATATTCTACCGTGATTTCCTTCTCTTCTGTTCGATCAAAAAGAATTCTAATGATTTTATTTTCTTAAATACATAATTTCTTTCTTAAAATACTTTTAAAATATGGATGCTGCGTTCATCAATTCTGCTTCTAGATGAGAATGAATAAAGTTCAAATCATCAAAAACTTTTTTTTTTTTTTTTATAAATATTCCTAGTATATATATTGTACTTTATAAAATATATACACAATTATTTATATACGTACCTACTATCTTGTATATATGTAAATAAAATTGTTATTTTAAATTATTAACTTATTAGCCAAGAATTTCAACAAATATTTGATTTATTTGTTGTTGTTGTTACTGGCAGATCTTTTTATTTATTACTGTTTTCGTTAAACTACCCGTATCTCTAAATAGAACCGATTTGATTTTTTTTACGTGTTGGCATCGAAGCTCCAAACTAATTAAGGTTAAATGGTTTCACATATACGAAACCCGATTTACAGATCAATGGATTTCGTTATTTGATATCAGGACGAGTATCACTAGGACATTAAACAGATTTGTTTTTATTTACAAGGATTTATTTAGATAACTATAGTTCAGTATTATAGAAAATATTCATTGATAATTCATGGTAATTATACATATTTAAGAGACGCAGTCGGTATTAAGTATACAATCACAGATCAGAGATAGTTTGTTGACTGAAAGGAGGATTTAGGTTTGTACGTAGACACGGATTGTCGATGCTAGAGTCGGGCAAAAAAGAAATAGAACAAAGATAAAGCTTTTAGAACTTGTGAACGTATCAAATCTAGCAGATGAAATTTTAGAAAAATAAGGTTAATAGGTTTTATATATTTATTTACTGTGTTACAGTTACCCACTTCTCGTGTCTAACGTGTTTTCTAAAATAAGTCAGGTGTGCAGTTTAGAATAACATACGTCTGTTCAAACAACACGTGGCGTTTGGGTGTGATCGGTCAGTGGCGTTAGTAACCGAACTAAGAACGGTCACCACACGGCTATTTACAGCGGTATCTCGCACCACTGGTCAGCAGCATGCAGTCAGGTGACCAGTAATTATTTGTTGTTTATATGTAAAACGGACGTCGGGAGAGAAAATATCGGTTAACCTTTGCTTGTGTAGCGACTTCTAGTATGTGTACGTAAACAAAGTGTAAACCGGTTAATTTCATTGTTTATTTTAAACATGCCTCAAAGTGATTTGTGTGAATGATACATTATATTAAAGTCAAACCTTTTGGGGTAAAGGAAAATCAAATGTGTGTAAGTGGAACAGGATATCGCTAATTCGTTGTAAACCATATATATCTTCGATTTATAATTTATTACTTTTGAAACAAAAAGAAATCAGTTCATAAAATCCAGAAATATCTGTCATTTATATTTTAAATTAATGACTTTAAAAATAAAATATTCGATAGTAAATTAAATTAAATTAATCTATCTACATAATAATAATAATAATAATAATAATAATAATAATAATAATAATAATAATAATATTATTATTATTATTATTATTATTAATTTTCATTTATTTAAATATTTATTTATTAAATCGTTTAAGCTTTTATGTCGTATATAGTATGTATTTAACCATATACAAATAAAGGTGTATATAAATGAATCATTGCTGCTAACTGAACAAAAGAAAAGATCGAGCACGTTTTTTTTTTTTTAGCGGAAGTGGAATCCGACTTTGTCGATAATAATACTAATAAATAATAATAATAATAATAATAATAATAATAATAATAATAATAATAATGTTATTTTAACTGTAATGTGTGACGGTTACTACTTTTGATTTAAAAATATATCGAGTGTGCCAAATAAAACATTTCAACCTTCCAGCCCAGGGTTGATCCAGATCTGCAAAATCTACGTATCTTATTCTTCATAACGTAAAGCATTCCTTGATATAAGTAAATGCTTTCGAACCAATCTCTGCCTAAAAGTAGAAATTCTTTCGTGGTGTATGTTGCAGAAAGCGGTCAAATTTTGCAGAGAACAACGACAACAACAACAACGGGAAAAAGCGATAAACAAGCAAAACGGTGACACTGATAAAGCTATATCGCTGTCTGTGCATGCGAAAGAGATTTTGCTTGCCAGATCGCGCGATGTAGGCAAAAAATCGTTATAACTGTCATTGGCCGACCTGACCATGTTAAAAGCATGGTCATTATATCCGCATGAACTTTGGAACTAACTGCATTGGTCTCGACTATTTTTAAGTAAACAACTAAGTAGGAAAAAATATGCGGCAGTTGCTATTTTTCGGTCGCATAATTACAGTTGCACTGTACTATGCAGTGTATCACGGTACATTATAAATTGTTGTATTTTATTTTTGACATTACCGTTAGTGAATTTTAATTAGTTTTATAATTGATTTTAATTATGGAAAGAAAATAAAATTAATTGGTGAAAGTTAAAAATGATTTTTCGTGATACTGAAAACTATAACCTTTCGATAAGTAGATTTCGAAATCTGTGATTTTGAGAGTAATTATTTTTATGTTGACCTGGTTTTTATGATTCTTTCTGAAAGAAAAATTAAATTTTTATATTGGATGTCGAGAAACAGTAAAATTTTGTCGTAACAGTAAACTTTTAATTTTTAATTTTTGTGACTTTGCAAACGCAATCTGATTTTCGTATTGTTAAATAATATAAATACGAAACTATTTATTTTCTGATATAAGAATTGTTTTTGTTGAAAATTATCTGTTATTTTCCATTTTTGATAATTTTACTTATTAAAACGAAACCGTGTTAATGTTAACAGTAATGTTAACGATTCGCACAGTTATTATTAAGAAAAGGCTAGAAGTCAAATAATAATAACAGTAATTTTTATTTATTATATTTATTTATTTATTTTTAGCAGCCATTTAAAAAAAGAAAGAGAAAAGAAAAGAAAGAACGAAAATAAAAAAGAAAGGAAAACCCGCATTATTATTACACAAATAAGTACATATTTTAAGTAGATCAATGTTTTCTAGTGCATGCATGTACCATTAAGATCGTAGTAAATCATTTGTTCTTCTGACCTAGTGCACGTGCGACACGTGTGAAAATGAATCAATTAAAACACACTTCGAAATGGTAAACAACTGTTACAATATTATATGTAATCATATTATGTTGCCAGTTAAAATTAAACTAAATATTTCTTAAAATTTGAATAACTGTCACATTCCTAAATCGATTTTGCATGACTGTCTCGATTCTGGATAAGAAAAAGAAGTTCGTGATTAACTCGTGTCTACGGAAATGCATATCGCCATGTACAAAAGTGTTTTCTTTCACTTCTAAATATATCTGGTAAACGCAAAGAAAGAAACAATTTTCGCTAGGAAAAAAAGAAACAGGAAAAAAGAAATATTCTCATATGTGAATTTCTCTGTATCATTTAGGTTATAAGCACTTGGTAATACGAATGTTGTGTCCGACTTCAACCAAAAACTCGGGAATGTACTTGAAACGTTTGACACGGTCCTGGCACAAGCATTTGAGTCTCCACTGGAGGCGAATATGACACTTGTTCTTGCGCTTCTTCAGGGGTTGCCAACTGCATCCTGTTGAAGAACAGTGGATTCTTCACGCTGGAACCACTGGATAACTTTCCAAGCAGAAGGATGATGATGGCCAAACATGCTGAAAAACTTATTGTTCCACCCTTCACAAATGTTGTTCGTTCTGTGGTCTCATGCATATTCCATAGAGAAGGTTGAAAGAGTGGTGGTGTGCGGCGAAGTCGGAGGTTTGTGGAGTCATCTTGGGATCCCATCATCCGGAAGCTCCCACTCACATAATTCTTGTCAAAGTAGTCGACAAGTTCGGAAGCTTCTGGTGGTGCGTTGTCCTTCAGGTGAGCCATACCTTCGGGGACTTCATCAGCAAGTAGATATGCAAGACCATCCATCTTGCCCCATAACATACGAAAGTCCTCATTGTCCCTTTAGTGATTGATGAGTCCAAGCTGCTGGACCTTCTGCCACGTGTTTTGCGTAAGGTGGTAGAAACAACCCTTACTCTGCACGTCCCTGCCAAATACACCTGCTACTGGTCGAAGTACACCGTCCTCAAAGTCAGTGATCACAGTCCGAACGTCCATCTCAAACCCGTACTCCTCACACTTGTCCACAACTGCTTGAAACAGTCAATCGTACACAGAACGGGACTTGTTCTGCAGCTGCGCGTAAACACGTTATTCCAATGTCGCGGAAAGGAACACGAAGCACATAAACCTGGGATAACTGAGCTGGAGCCATGAAGAAGTTGCCATCCATGAAGATGTACTAAAGACGATGATCCTGCTAATAGTCTCGGGTCCATTGTCCTAGATTAGGAACGGCTCTGGATAAAATCTAAGGATACGATAAAGGGATAGATCTGAGGACATAAAGAGAAGGGATTATCCTTTGAATGGGTCAATTAGAGAATGGCTTCTTAAATGGCTTCTTAAAATGATATTTGAGACATTTAAAGAACACACTGGATAGGTCAAAGACTCAATGACAATTAAAACTCAACTGGGTAAGTTAATTGGGAAACTGACTTATGTTAGATAAGTTGAGATATAGATTGACATAGTGTTTATGGTGAAACATGGATTATCGATTGGGGAATGATAATTAATGGGTGAAAGAGGTGCATATTTATGATGGAATATTTAAGAAGCATTAAAAATATTAGTTTGGCATAAAAAAAAAATGTTTAATATCTTTAACATATTTAAAATAGGAATTTTATGTGCATGTGATATGACTGCTCTGAGATAAATTTGCGATGTACAAAGTTTCAAACCTTCGGCTTCTGAATCGCTTTATAGCAGACTAATAAATATTCTACAGTTAAATTTATTCCCACTGAAAGATAATTATTACTATAGGTGATTCAGCCGCAGATCTCTTTAAAGAACGGTTGAGATGAATACTTTAAAAAAGAAAATTAAAAAATAGTAAAGGAGGAAAGAAATAATAATAATAATAATTAAAGGAAAAGGACACAAAGGAATGAATGAAAATGTTAGAAAAGAAAGGAAGATGTTAAAATAAAAATACAACTACTGCTTCGAGCAGTTTGCTTATCAAGTCATCGGGTTCTTTTGTTTTTGTTTTTTGGGGCTTCTTTGTTTACTTAGCCTTTCTAAAAGGAGGAACTAATATATACATATTGTAAATTACATTCTGATGGAATCGTTTTAATGATATACTTCAAAAATAAAAATATCCATGTTATTTTCAGATTTGCAATACGCAGAAAGGCGATGCAGTGTCTGAAGGGCATTCAGTAAAACTAAGCAACTGCCGAAAAGTGATACTCTAACTGGTAAGAGGATAAGTTCTCCTTAATATATTCATTCAGGGGTTTTTTCACGTTTCAACACTGGTATGAATTTTCTAGAAAAGGAATAGGTACTGCGATAATGGTTCAAACAAGCGCTGAAGTTAGTTATTTTAGGAAACTAGCTGAGTAAAATCTAAATTTGCTCTCGTCACCGACAACAAAATATGATCGAGATTAATAAAGCAGGGCGCAGGGAGATAACACAACAATAAACTAATATGATAGGTCTTAAAGGATAAATTCCAGGGGCTAAACGTACTAGATTCACTAAAGATTTACGTCAGTGAATATTTCTGGCGACTATTTTTGACGTTTAATTGTTAAATATTAAAAACAGCCTAAAGATAATGCTAGCTATTTTCAACGAAAATCAACAGGATTTCCTTGTCCCAGAATCCATTTTACAAAAATATTTTTCAATTTTTGTTTATTATTCTTTGATTTATTAAAGGACGTGATAAAGTAGGAAAAATAGATTGGTGCTGTTTTGTTTAATTTTTTGTTTAATTTTTAATTTTAAAAGTTTATGGAGGTTGTATTAATTAATTAATTTTATTTTTATTATTGTTGATTATTCAGTTATTCAATTATTTTATTTTATTTTATTTTATTTTTTTACTATGTTGAACGCTTATCACATAACAAACATTGAACTTAAAATACTTGGGTCGACAGTTGAACTGTTTATTTATTGTCTGCTAAGTTAAACTGTATCTTTTCAGAATTAACTACTTTCTGAAGAATACCGTTTCGAAAACAACAGTTTATGTTTTGTTTCATGTATTTGAAGTATGATCTTACTTTGTGAATCACACTCTCTCTCTCTCTCTCTCTCTCTCTCTCTCTCTCTCTCTCTCTCTCTCTCTCTCTCTCTCTCTCTCTCTCACACACACACACACACACACACACACACACACACAAAAGAGAAACTTACCACAGTAATAGCATTTTAATAAATTCTAATAATAATTTAGTAATGTTAAAACTCTTTAATTATGTTGCTTGGCACATAATCAGTTAAATTATGATTCGAGAAAACAGATAGATGTTTGTTATTTCACACACTTATCTCTTACAAACTCTGTATGAGTCATAAAACAAGACTTGGTTTGGTTATTTATTTTTCAATAATAAATTCCTGTGCTTCTTTTCTGCTGAGAAAACGAATAAAAATACAAGAGAAAGCAAGGCCGACCCGTTTTAACACTAGAACGGCCCAGTAATACAGATAGCAGACACATCTCTAATTCTTTTTATATTCTCACTTCCCACAAGTATGGGATAGTATACATACACCATATAAAGCACTGACCTGTTCAAGGCCATGTCGGTTTAACTTGCATGATATACGTTGATTAACTGTCACATTTACTGCGTGATCATTATTTCTGATGAATAAGCAACATTTAAAATAGTACGTTGACTTATCTATCAACACTTTGGTACAGAAAGTTAAGAACAAGCATGTTTTTCAGAAATACCAAGACAGATTTTCGTTTATTTTTTTATGTAAATTGATTTCTTTTGACGATGCAAGAAAGAAAATCCAGTCGCAGTTTGTTTTTCGTAAATTTATTATTATTATTTTGTTGTTGTTTGCGATTTTTAATATTTTCTAAATAAACGTGATGAACTGTTCATTGAAATAAATGATGAGAAAAATATTACAATTAAATTTACATCCATTTTGTTTTCTTCAAGAAAAGATGCTAAGTTTTATTTTCTTACTCGACTTGCTTGGTATTCTTTTAAAGATTAATCGTTTGTTTCTTTCTACTGAAACTCGTTTCGTCATAAATATTATGTGTATAACAAAATTGCTGCCCTTACTTTTTTCTGAAATTCTTGATGCGTTATTTAAAAAAATAAAAAATAAAAAAATAAAAATGGCCACGGTGTGCATATTTTTCAATAATAAAACATCAAAAAGTTAGCTACCCAGTTTCCCCTGCTTGTTCAAATTTCTCGTTACTTGGTGTATTTATTTATTTAATTATTATTTTTTAAAAATACAAGTATTTAAAATGATATTCTGAAACAACAATAATCATTTTATTAATAATAAATAAGTAAATAAATAAATTTAAAAAATGTTTTTAACCTTAGTCCTCGGCCTCGCAGTACCTTTACAATGGATGACCTTAGACCTCAGGTGGCGACCTCTACCTCGGCAAGACCGGTCATACTCCTATTGTTGTATTTGTTTTGTTTTGTTGTTTCTGTGGAGCGCTTTTTAGTAGGGGATCCCGATGTTGTTGTTTTTTTTTAGTTTTTTTTTTTATGGTAGGTTTATTTTTATTGCGTATCTTTTCTTTTTTCTTTCTTTCTTTCTTTCTTATTATTATTAGAGTAGTAGCAGTAGCAGCAGTTTCCTTTTCTTATTTTTTGTTTTAAAATCCTACTGTTTTTGTTTTGTTTTTTCCCGTAAAAGCCACGCGTTGTACACCTGCAAATAAAGAAACAAAGCCGCTTGACATATTTTTAAAATTAACTTTGCACAAAACAACTGCAGTAGCAGTATGTTGACGAGGAAATCACCCAGACCATGTCAACAGAATCGATTAATTACAAGCAAGAAATATCCCAGTGTCCGCTTCCTAATTACTTGGAACAAGAATCAATTAGTCCAATTATCATTCACGTACCAATTAGGTTTAGATTAATTAAAAAATATCAGATATACGGTCTAAGATTGAAAAGCAGGAAAATTACTCTTTAAATCCTTTTTTTTTTTTTTTTTAAATAACAAAATAACAGCAAATACTACAACAAAAAATATTTACTTCATGGCCATCGAACTTTTAACCTCTGCTCTCGAGTGCAATCTGAGTATGTCTGAAAATTAATTAAGAAGAATAATACATCTTTGTTTAACAAGGTGTCAAAATCGTTAATTTTGTTTTTCTCGTATTAATTAGTTTTGAGGTTCAGAAACAACTTATTTACTAGGAAGCTGAAGTTCCCGAGGAAAACAATAACCTCATCCTAATTTGATTATTTTTCGCTTGAACCGGGATAAGTTCAAGAAAGCAGGTTCAGATCATTGGTTACTTCTCACTGACTACTTTTTTCTATATGGTATATTTAGATAATGATAGATTTGGTTACTGTCATTAGCTAGCGGTTTGAAACCAGAGTTAACTTCATCAGTGATTAAAAAACGACTGACATATTTTACAATGTTAGTTTATTCAGTTATATTAAAAAAATAACTTTATCGCAGTGTTATAGGTCCTTAGCATAGTAGAGAGAGAAAGACAAAAGATGAAGCACTATGACAATATATATTATGTAACAGAATGTTATAAACGCTCTCTCTGTCTCTCTTTCACATACACATACAGAGATAAAGATAAGCGTTACTGTTTAATAAGTATATTTTCAAATCAGTATATCTTTATACGGAAATATGTCTAAGCAAATATACGTAGGTACGTACGTACATACATACATACGTTTTTATATATATATATATAGAGAGAGAGAGAGAGAGAGAGAGAGAGAGAGAGAGAGAGAGAGAGAGAGAGAGAGAGAGAGACGTTTTATATATATGGAGAGAGAGAGAGAGAGATATTTAAACTTATTTTATCAGATGTCCTAAAAGTTGTTTCCTTACTTCTCGCAGTAATTAATCGACAGTAATGAATTCATTTAAAACTGTTTGTGTTCGTCTTTAACTTTCATTTATGTGAAGTTTAATGTGTCGATTATTATACAGCATACTGTATCAGCATCTACCGAATAATCTTTATCAGTCCTAACTCCGTCTGTCACAAACTAATAAGCACAGCAGAGCGTGCCCATAACTGTTTAATGAAAGGACAGTGTAGACAATTAAAATAAAATATCCTTTGTGACAGAAGACAACTGCAGCAATATAAATCTCGTACAGTACTAATAAAAAATTAAAATAAAAAAAGGAGAAAAAAGAGCAAGAAATAAATAAATAACAACGTATCATCCAAACCTGTCAACATTTAAAATTTAAAATTTTTTAAATAGGTCGTACAGTGAAATTCAACATCATTCTTATCATCTGTCATCTCTGCATGTTCAGTACTTATACTGTGTAGTAGTAGCAGTAGCCAAGTCCCAGATTTCCCATATAGGCTTTCTAGGCTACAGCCTAGGGCGGCAGTTTATGAAAATTGTTACTGCCCAGTGTTGCCAACTGTAGCGCTTTTTTAGGAGATTGTGCCCTAAATTATTGAGTTGTGCGTTTTGTTAAATTTTGGGTTCTTTTGACCTAATTCAATTAAATTATTATGAATAAGAATAAATATCTATTGCACAGAAACTTTGCTTAAAATACTGATATTTGTTTGGTGATAGGTGTGCGCTTTTTCAGTAAGAATTTGTGCGCTTTTCCATAAGTTATAAAAAATAATATATTTCATATTATATAATAAACAAAGTGGGCTTGAAGAGGGGGCGGTAAAATTTGTATGTCCTATGGGCGACTAGCACAATAAATCCGGCACTGGAAGTAGCAGTAATAAATAAATAAATAAAAAGATAATTCTAATTTTTGTTTGCTTTTTTAAAAACTACATTGACTGTGTGCATGAATTATGACTGATTGGGAGAAACTTAAAAAAATATTTTTCCGGTTACGCTAATTTGTTTATTTTTTAAAATATGTTATTATTAAGTTTTTCCGAGAAGGAAAGGCGGAATCAGGATTTAACAAAAATGATATGGAATGTACATTTTCCTGTAAACATCTGAATTCCTGGATCCAAGAAGGAAGAGAGAGAGAGAGAGAGAGAGAGAGAGAGAGAGAGAGAGAGAGAGAGAGAGAGAGAGAGAGAGAGTTTAAGGATTATGTACTTCTCGCTGCACAAGCGTACATTAGATAATAAGTGAGCTGTTTGCACACCCCCAGCGAAGATAAACCGTTAAGTATCCCAACACCCAGCAAACATGCCAAGGTTGCGCGTTACGTCGACGAGTGTCAGTGAACGAAAGTTGGAGTTTTCGCAACATTTCACATGTAAGGCACGTGCTCTCGTACTTTACAGAGAAGCTAATTTGGAAGGATTTGTGTATTACGTGATTCATAGGCCGTTCTAGGTTAAACGTTATTTATATGCAGATATTCCAGTTACGTGAGAAACAGCAATAACCAATAGCAATCTTAACTAGTTCCAGAAAAAAAAGAAAAAAGATCATGGTTGATAATATATGCTTGTGCGTATGTGAATATGACACAGTCACACGCACTCGCACCCATACAAGAAATCAGTAATTATTACATTAACTATAATCGTGAAATTGGTTTTGTATTGGTTAATTATGCGACTTTAACATTTAAATTAAATGGTGTAGCCAGAAGACTGAGAAATAAATAAAATAAAAAATAAATAGAAAGTAAACATAACAAACAAATTTCCCCAAAATTGTTTTAGTTTTCCAACGTGGACAGTCAGAAAATTAACAACAGCAGAAGAAAGAAAGAAAGAAAAATAATAAATATAACAAAATAAAACATTAAAAATAATAATAATAATTTTATTTAAAAAAAAAAAAAAAAAAAAAAAAAAAAAAATAAGAAACTTCAGAAATCATTTATTTAGTAACTGCATAGTTTATCATCGGTATTTTTATTTTATTTTATTCTTTTCCCAATGTCAAATATATGTTTAAAAAATAAACTACATTTCAAGGACACGCTTATCAGTAAAAGTACCACACACTTTTAACCTTTTTATGTCAAGAATTTTACAAGACCATAATTTGCTTATTTAACCATATGTTTGATGTGCAGCCAAAAAGAAGAATAAAACTGCCTATGATAGCAGATTTTTTTTCCCCCTTTCCCATCGCTATCTTTCTTTCCAGAAATAGGATCCACACAGGCAACAAGTTGTATTTTTTCTTGCTCCGAGGTCTTTCACTAGAAGATTCTTAATACCGCAACATGATAAACACTATTGAAAATTTCATCAGAGAGGTTCCTGCGTAATGTAAGAAGTTGATCGAATTTCGTAAGAATAAGGTTAACGAAGAAAACGGTCACGTACACTGAGCTACGTAAATAAAATAATAATAATAATAATAACGAAGAAGAAGAAGAAGAAGAAGAAGAAGAAGAAGAAGAAATAATAATAATAACAAATAAAATTAAAAATAAATTATATTTAATAATGTATAAGTTTTGTCCTGTTCCATTACTGCTACACATTTAAGTTACTGACTAAAAGAAGACTTCATGGTATTTTTTTATAGTATGTAATTTGGGGGTATTAAGGTGAAAACCTGCTTCCTAATCACGAGTTACTCTTATAAACAAGGGGCCTTTTTATCCTCTGTTTGCAGGAGCGTCTGATAAATCAGCCATGACCGGAACAGGTAATTGTCCAGCTGGTGTATTAATGAGACTTGTTTTGTGATAGTCTCTATCCACTGTTATATAATATTATGTACTCTGTATGCAAGGAATAAAATATAGCAAGGAAAAACATTGTAACTTGTGAAACAGAGTTCTTACAGATTTCCTTTTAGTGATACTGCAGGGTTAATGTCACCAGTATTTTTTTCAATCGTATAAAAATCAGTACAAAAACTGTGTGAGATCGACAATATATTTTATTCTGTATATAGTCTGATTGCTCAGTCTGATAGAATTTTTTGTTACTATTTTATATATATATGTACTACTGTGATAACCATCTGTATGGTATTGGCTACAATTAGAAATCGCCCGTGTGACATTTTGATGAAAACTAATTGCTATTTCTGAATCCTGTTTCTTAAAATTAAAACAGAGCAGTAGCTATCATATACTGAGATTAAAACGATAAAAAAACCCAGTTTAACAGTTTATTTATGCATTATATTTACTCAGCATATTTTCTGTCTCTTAACATACTGTCTCACTAACCTAAAAACTGATTAGGTCTTGTTTTGATAAAATGCTTTTAGTGAAAAGATGTTTTATTTTCCAAATAACAACAGAAAACAATGTTAACAGCTGAACCTTTCAATTACTGCATGATATTTCAATACTCAGCCAGAGATTAAGCAGTTACTACAGACTTTTTCTGATGGCAGATCCATACTTACATAGTTATTTCCTGTGTTTATTTTTTATTTATTTAATGTTTTGTGTTTCATGGTATGCTCTGACATGTAAGTTTTAACTTATGTAGGATTTCAATCAATGATCCAAATATAGAAGCAGGGGAGTTTCTTTAATTTATCTATTTATGAGTTAGTAAATGTTTTATTTTGTAAATGTAACAGAAAACATTTTAAAATCAAATGAAATACTGAGTTCTTTTATTATTACTCATTTGCTAATATGCACATCTTTAATTGTACTGCAAGAATTATTTATGAAAACAAATGTAATTATAGATTTGAATTGATGAATATGAAACAGAATTAGAATCAACAAAAAAAAGGAGAGCCATTGTATCACAATATTCTCAGTTTTTATAAACAGTAAGTTATAATAAAAAAATAACAATAAATAAATAAAATAATCAAATAAATAAATAAAAATCTGCAGTACTGGACACTGACATCTCACTTTTTGCTTCAGTTCACAGTTTCAGTATTTTGGTATGATAGTTAGTTTAATTAGTTTTCAGAGTCTTACCATACAAGCTTAAAATTGATTAAGTTAAGCAATATTTGATTTACATAATACATTGTATCTTTCTCATAAAAACAAAATACAAACACAAAAATGATAAGACTGTTAACATTAAGAGTCAACTATCTCATCTAAATCATACACACTGATAACTTCTGAAATGATATCTTGTATTATGTTCAGTGAAATATCCTCTGCAAATACCTGAAAAAAATGTAAGATCACTGTTATGGCTCAAGATAGTCAAAACTATTTTACATGGGTTGTTATTTGAGAACAAGGTGAGTGTGTTTAAAATATTGAATAAATGTAATCTTTTTAATAATTTATGTAACCAAATATTCCTGCATTCGGAGTTCATAAAGCTATTACTGATTATAGAAACATTTATGAACAAACATAATTTATAATATATGTAAAATAACAGCACACAAATAAATGAAGCAGAACTCTTTAAGAATCTGGGTTTCCTTTGTTGCTGTTCATATTAAAAAATCCTAGTGTCATTGTATGGTTTATAATTCTGAAAAACCCAGAGTAAGTTAAAACATAGTAGAGCATACCCTGCACAAGGATTATAAACAATATTAAACCAATAACAAAAAATTAAACTACAAAACTGCTATGTAAGAAGTACCAAGTTGGAGAAAGTCTAATGTATGTAACTAACAAATCCAGAATACTGGAATTATATTTTCTAGCAACCTGAGTATTCTACCTGTACCAATGTTAAAATATATTCATTTAAACTATTTATTAGTAGATTAAATTGTGAAAAAGAACTGATGTTAAGATTTGATTTTTGCACTAATCAGTGACTTATGTTTTGTCATAATCAGTTGTATTATATATAACTTTATACATACAATCTTGTCATCTATGTTTTTTGTCTCATAGATCTATACACATTTTGTTACATCTCTTATTATTCTGTATCAGTTATATCTTTATACACGTAAGTATCTGTAACATATTTTCATCTATTTCTTACTATTTTGTTAGATAACGCTTTATAGGCAACAGTAGACAAATCTGATTATTCTGAAAGTTAAGTTTTACCTTCCACCATTTGGTGTCACATTCTTTGTGATAAGGAACTTCAACTCCCAGAGACAACATTGAAAAGTACAGGACAGCCACAGCCATGTGCTGGGGTTTGTACCTCAGACAGAGGTCACCATGGTAACTGTCCCGCAGGTAGGACCAAGCTGTTCTTGCTATTGGAAGTGCTTCCCATTTGTATGATGGAAACCAATCTTGAAGATATTTCAAATAATGGAGAAGATACTGAAAAATTCAGAAGACGAAATGATGGAACTATAATAATGATATAATAATAATATACTGGTGTGACTTACAGACACACAAAGAAACGTGTATTTTTATGCATTAACATATTAATAATAATGACTGAAATAATAGGTAATATATAAATGAAATCAGAAATAATAAGACATTTATGCAAGTATCACATCTGAATATGAATATTTGTATTAATTTCTGATCCAGAAAATTCTGTACAACAAAAAGTAAAACATATATGAATAATTTGTAAGAAATTTAATAAAAAAAAAAAAAAAATATATATATATATATATATATATAGATATTATTTTGGAAAAAGAGAACAGAAATTTATTTTTTAATAATAAAATTAACATTTGATAGAAACAGAAAATTTACCTTATGAGGATGAATAAAGCAGACTTTAAATCGTAACATTCGTAAAATAAACAGTTCACAATTTGCCACTGTCTCACGTAAAGCCCAAAAATGTTCTCCAATTTCCAATAATGGTTTTGTTTTATGTAAAACCCTGAACAATAGAATGAAAGCATGCCAGAATAATGTTTAATTTTAACATACATAATATCGATTTAAATTACCTAAGTATGCAAATACTAAAAATTTAAAATTTAAAAGGATTTTGAATTCATTGTTAATAAACCAGTTATTTGTGATCACTGAATGTGAATTATAACTCATCCCACCATATATTATATTTCCAATTTTTTTTTTACTTTTTATACTTAAAATCAGCTCTTTACTCCACTGTCCTTGGTTAGTTTAAGATGGCTGACATGAAATACTTGGTTAGTTTATGATGGCTGACATGTAATACTTGGTCAGTCATATGTTTAAAATTTCATTTCAAGATTAGTAACAATGGAATAGGCCAGTTTGGAGATGAAATATAAAATTTTTTTTATAAAAAAGAAAGTCTTGATTTGACAGATACACAGAGATTACTTTGTATGTTCATATATTTCATTTTATTTACATTTTACATAACACATACCTATGACAAACATTGATAACATCTCTAAGTTTCAAATGTTCTTCTTCAACTTTTCCTGCTAAATATATACATGTCATAGCAATCAGCTGGAAGTAAATATAAATTATTTAAACTGAATGAAAAAACACTGACATGTGGAACTAGTTATTCATTTATTTATCTAGGAACTCAAAGTAAGTTTTAATTTCTTACACAAAACATATTAAAAATAAAATAGAAACCTTTTTATATACCAAATATATGATTATTAATATATTATTAATTTATATTTATACACCCATCTCTTGCTACTTTGTTTATGACAATGCTCTGATATGATAAATTAATAACTAACTCATTATTATTATATATCTTTAAAAATATTTTAATTTTTTAAATAATTAATTTATTTACTTATTTTTGGGCAGTGATCAGACGTTGACATTAACATGTATGAATAAATAACAGTAAAAATATATTTAAAAGATAATATACATATGGATCAAAATCTTGTAAACTATTTTCCTTGAAGAACTTGTAATACAAAACTGAAGCTGTTGCAAGTGGAATGCTCTTCATGTGTAGTCTTAGACCTGTGTGACAGAAATCATGACCAAAATTTATAATTATTTCATCTTTTTAATAAAATATATGTTTATCAAACAGAAGATAATTACAAATAATTATGCCATTGCCTGATGTGTTTGTTATCACCATCTACAGGATGTAGGCATTTAGAGGCACTAATGTTAGTAAATTCAAATTGAGACAGTAATTTATTATTGTGATGATATAACACTACCCTTACCCACTAGATAAATAACACATCAGCAAAGAGTACAAAAATATGTTTTGTAATAATGCAAAAGTAATTAAACTGAACTAAATTATCTATGGTTTTGGTACCCTAATTAAAAAATAGAATCAGTCAATTGAAACCTATTTAAAGAGAGAATCAAGATATCAGTTTCAATTTATGTTATATGTATTAGTTTATATGCCATTAATGACAAAGATTCCACTGCAGAATTATCATACCAAATCTTGCTGCCAAACTCACCATAACTTACATTAATTAATTATTTAACTTAAACTAAAATATAAAGACTACCTTTAAGAGTTCATCATCATGTATTTTCCCATAAATAAAGTTTATTTACTTATTATAATCATTAATAATGCTTTATAAAAAGTATATTTGTCATTGCTTTATCTTTTCCCTATTTCACGTATACAGACAGTCTAGGCAATCTTAGGATTATATACCTATAAATTAGTATTACTTTAATAAGATTGTCTGTGGTCAGTATATAGAAAACAAATATATGTACTGAATACTAAATTCACAGATATCCGAAAAAAAAAAAAAAATGATGATTTAGAATATAAATGAGCTACTTTAAGCTATTTTAAAAATAGGTCTAATTATCTAAATTATCACAAAGAAAAGATTTATAAATCATAATTAACTGGAGCGCCAACAAACAAATGGAAAATCCGAAAATGACCAATGTGCAATGTCTCTTAATTATTATTATTATTTTTATTATTATTATTTTTTACCTGATTCATGGATATATTTGATAACACGAAAATGCACCTTAGTTTGACTGTCTACCATATTAATTTATGTAATGTTGTGCATCTATCTCGATATCACTTCTTTTAAATGAGTTTACAACCAGCTGTTCTAAAAATACATTATCAATAATCTGTCTTTAGCTTTTCCTCCTTATTATATGCGATCCATCTGTAACTATCGATATATTTTTCTGGCACTGCACTAAGCAATGTGTATATATGTATATATTACAGGTAATATGATTTTTTTGTCAGCTCATACGTATTTTATCTCTTTCACTCAGGGAATCAATCTGTACATTAGCTGGAAAAAAATTCAAATAATATACTTATCACCTGAAATATACTTCACTAATTTATACAGCTTATCTAAACGTGCAGAATTGGTATTGAAAAGCCTTTAGACCAATGTAGACCAAATCCTCAGTTCAAAACAAATCTTTTGATCAATATAGTCCAAGTTCTCCTTGACTTGTCACTAATCCTGTCTGTAGAACGTGCACAATAAAGTTGTACCAGCCTGCCAGGAGGCAGATGTGATTTGCTGGAAAAACAATGATTGATTTATGTTGCTGATTTCCTTTAACTCGCTTCATTTGATTGGTAGGTATAAATATGCTGGTGAATGGTGTTCTCTGTCACTTGCAAAATGGATCTAGAGGAGACTTCCAGGCTTTCGTTGTACGTGAGTTATGGAGAGAATAAGTATATCTTGATATCTAAGGACGAATTCATTAAGACTGTTGGCGAGTTGCAGGAAGCCAGCCAGGCACCCAAGAAATCACTGACTGAGTTTTACTTGCTTAAGAAATATGAACTACTGCAGTGTGGGGACGTTCAAAAGCTCATCAGAAAGAAGCAAATCAGTTACATCCTTTGTACTCACTACCGTCGAGGAGACCTTTGAACCTATCAGACACCCCCATATCGCTACTGGTCATGGGGAACGAGACAGAATGATCAAGGAGATCAACAAGATCAACCCAGAATGCTTATATCTTATTCAAGACCGTATGCACTGAATGCCAGGGAAAACGGCAACGAACAACTAGCAAGGGAATTGTCGTCAAACCAATCCTAAGGTCTTCAGTTCCAGAGCGCAAGTTGACCTCATCGACATGCAGTCTACGTGCCAAAGTCAACACAAATGGATTATGGTGTACCAAGACCATCTTACCAAGATGAGCATTATGCGTCCTCTCACTTCTAAGCGTGCATCAGAAGACATAAAAGACATGTTGATTGCATGGATGCTTGACAATGACACACGGGACTGGACTGCTGGACTCAGGTTTGTTCAATTTCAAAAGAACTCGAGTCATCATACAGGAATCAAACGTTCTCCCTTAGCTGCTCTGTTTGGTGCCGATGCGAAAGTAAGATTCACATCATCCAGCCTACCCCAAGATGCCATTGCAGTCTCACCCATCTGTACGTCAGGAGGAAATTAGGCTGCAGAAAGAAGGTGCCAGAGATGCCCAGTTCCAGCAGGCAGAGAGAATGGTCAAATGATGTCGCATTGTGTTTTCTAGTGTGCAAAACGGAAGCAATGTGACAGTGTCCATTCATTCAGGTTTCAGAGGACTTGCAGACCTAGGAACATTATCGGAGTTGTGACAGAGTGCAGTGACAACAAATTGTTTACAATTGCTGAACATGGAGGAATATAGAATCTAAAGTACTCTAGAAACCAATCCGATGTATCTGCTACGACCTTGTATTCACCTCATGTCTGTACAGATAATGACATTTCCCTGCGCCAAGTTGTGCAGCTGGAGTTAAGATGCGATGGACAAGGTTTCATAAGATGTAACTGTGCTGGAAGTGTCAGACAAATGGATGTAAATGCTTCAAAGCCAGATTAGTGTGCATAATTATCTAGCTGCGACTTTAGGGATTATGGCCCGGGGCGTAGATAAACTGTTGTTGAGGTGTACTAATTATAATCTACCTACGTGCCGGTACTTGTTAATTGCACCTTTACTTGGCCGACGGTGTGTGCAGTCAAAACCTAGCAACGAACTAATCCTGTAAAACAGTGCAAGAGTTCTTTTCATTAGTAATGTTATTACAAATAATAAAATAAACAAAATTTTAGAATGATATGCAATACCTAAGTTTTAACGGCTCTGGTGTAAATCTGTCTACCCTTACGTCGCCTGTGTGTCTGTCTCAGTATCTATGTCTGTTAAGTTTTATTTATTAATTCATAAACATGATATCATAAAAAAAAAATTCTACTTACATATATTTATTTAATTTACTTTTACTATTATTATTAGTAGTAGTAGTGGTAGTAGTAGTAGTAGTAGTAGTAGTATGTGTTAAGCTTTTATTTGGGGGTTGGGACGATGGTGTAATTTATTTATTTATTTATTTTCTGAATTACAAAGAAGAATTATTATATCTTACACAGTTATATCTGAAACTTAAATGTTTTGGTATATGTATTATTATTATTTAGTAATTAGGTATATATTATTATTATCGTATTATGTTACCTTTTTGTACAGTTCTTATTTGAATACAATAAAAATCATCTCGTAAGAAACATAATGGAATAACCTCTTTTTAATAGTGGAACCCGTCTTTTAACAGGACACGTACATTTTCATAAAAGGAAACTAAACCGGATTAATGACAGTTAAAAGATACGTCTCATATTTAATATATACATATTGCAGATAATCAGTTTATTAAACATTAATAACATTATTTTCAGTAATAAGTTGGGAGGAGTTAAGAATTTTGCAGAAAAATGTAACCCATCACACTGCCGTCACGTAAAGGTTCATTAGTGGATGATGGTTCAGTTGGAATATCATTCATACTTGCTACATCTCCCATGGTAGAACAAATTGATAATTAAATCTTATAATTTGACCGTTACTAAAAATAATCCAACTATTTAATCTAATTCGAACTTTGTATTTCTAATTAATGCCTAATGTTTTCTACATTCTTTCCCAGAATAATAAAAACTGAAACATTCTTCTTGATTACAAATTTTAATATTTTGATTTATTTTTATTAAATCTTTTTTTTATATATATATATATATATATATATATATATATTAATTTCTTTTCAATTCTGCATACATTTTACATTTAAAAAACTGGAAGAAATATTGTATTTACATAAAATATATATGGTTCAGCATATTCTACACAAAAATAAATGTTCTGTAACATACCTGATAAAAAATAAATGATTTTCACACAAGACATTTTTTTCACCACTAAAATGCTGATAACTGTGATAAAGCAGGACGTTTACAAATAATTTATAAATCATTTGAAGAATAGACAGAGAAAAAATATTTTCACAATAATTTTCAAGTTAATATATGAATGCCTGCATGTACATAAGGTAATAGTATCAATATTATAACGAATTACTTTCGAAATACAATACTTTTTAATTTCAAGGTTTCACCAAATTTCGATACTTTGAAAACTGAATATGTTAATATTAAAAATGTTCCGTACGTATTTCTAGAAACAGACTCCTGTTTTGAGACACTCGAATGGTTTTAGTTCCAGAATTGCTCAAAAACTGACCTTTGATACAAAAGATATGAAAACAAGAGCCCACGGTGTGCTTACTGTTAGTCCAATAATATCGCAAATATAGAAAACACGAATGTTAAATAATTCTGTGATCACATCGACAATAGGTATTACAACTCTGTACAGGGTAATTTCCACATGTAATTACTGAAAAACGTATTACATGTCTGTTATGACCATTCCCAACATAGCAATGAAAACGTTGATCATAGTCAGAAGCATGACGTGGCGGGTGCTGCCAACGTCGTTCGATTTGTGCGTAGTAGCATGTTCATTTTCATTTGATACCTCCATGCCGCTAAGCTTCCGTATGTTGATGGCGACAACGACTTGAAGAACTGCAGAGATTCCAATAAGAACCATTAACATGATGTGGTAGCCTTTACGGTACCTTAGAGGCATATCCAACAAGGATTTAAATAGAGAGGCATTCGCCATTTGTACGGCAAAGTCCATCAATCCTTGAAAAAAGATCTTTTTGTTGACACACGCTCTGATATTTGTTCTAATAGGCGACAGCGTTTGCTGATTACTCATAATGACGTAATTATGGCAAAATGATAAAATTTAAAACAGTACTTAAGGAATATACATCATACGAAAATATCGAAATGATTTTTTTCTGTAGGTTAAATGTGACGTCAGAATGTTGTATGGTAACGGACAAGAACAATCACCCATAGGTCTAGTACAAGACAGTCAGCAACAGAAAATAAATAACAACATCAACACAACAGTAATAATAATAATAATACAATTTGTATGTGAATATATACTGTATGTATATGCGTATGTGTGTGCGTTATTATTATTATTATTGACATTCATTGATCATTATGTGAGTCATTTTTACGATATATATACTTTCAACATATAAATATATCAAAATGTGTTAGAAAACAACAACAACAACAACAACAACAACAACAACAACAACAACAACAACAATAATAATAATAATAATAATAATAATGGTAATAATATAATAAAAATCAAATGAAATAAACAAATTATTAACCCATCAAAAAAATAACAATAACCATAATAATAATAATAATAATAATAATAATAATAATAATAATATGTTCTGAGGTATAATTCATTAAGGCGTGTGAGAGATAATATCTGTTTTTTCTATTCTTGCAACATCAATTTTTACTTCAAGCAAAGCTTTAAATATGTAACAGAAAAAAATAATTAAAAGACAGAAGCCAAAAAGTATTGCTTGTTTGTGTGTGTGTGTGTTGTTTTTGGGGGGTTATTTATTTTCATTATTTTTTATTTATTTATTTATTTTATTTTATTTTATTTTATTTTATTTTATTTTTTATTTTATTTTATTATTATTATTATTATTATTATTATTATTATTATTTTTTTTTTTTTTTTTTTTTTGTTTGTTTGTTTAAGTTTTATTATCATCGTTATGGATGAGGGCTAATAATTATAATAAAAAATATTTATATTTTCACTTAGTCAGGGTTTCGTGTCAGGCTATAATTATGTGAAATACCATGCAATGTCTGAAGGTTAGAATAATAACAATAACCTATATCTGACTGCAATCTTTCATTCATCGAGCTAGCAACGCCATATATTTACTGTCACTTCTTGTGCTGTAATGGTATTCAGACCACTTGGATTTCAGTAATACGTCTAAAGTGTTTAGACCCACCTGGGTTGTAATTTGCCAGCAAAGAACATGAGACGCAGGTTTAGAGAGACCCCGCTTTGTACTGTTAAGTCAGAGTCCCACGCCAGTTTTCAAACCGACGATAAGGACATTTCTCTTCACTCTCACGCCGTGATCTAATGCGGAAAAGGTAAAATTATTTGGTGTATTACATTGATAAACTAACATTTCAAGTCAGAGTTGGGGTTTTTTCCTTGTTTTTTTTTGTTTTGTTTTTTTAAGTGAAATATTATTAATATCAGTCTTTAGTGTTTAGTGATGTTAGTAATTAATTATTGCTTTTGTTTATTGTTGCTTTTAATAATATCATTAGCAAACTTAATTTATAAATATTTTCATCTCGATGAAAAAAAAAAACCTTTAAAAGTTGTTGTTCTAAAAGTAGTTATAAGTAGCAGTAAAAGAAGATAATTATATTAGTGAAAAGAATTATAACAATAGTGACTACTATTACTACTATTACTACTACTACTACTACTACTACTAATAATAATAATAATAACAGCAACAACAAACTACTGTAGTATAAGGAAGAAAAACAACCCAGACACAACAACACATGAATGTATCCTAACAAAATCACTTCTTAAGAACAACATTGTCGTTTTAATTTGAAGTTTATTACCATTTGAAAATGTCTTCTAAACGTTAATCGCGACTTTGGAGTAAAATCAGACACTTATTCAAATAATCTGCATTAAAAGTATACATTCGACCTCAAATTTTTGTTATTTACCCAATGCCTTCTTGAATAGATTTGAAAAGTAATTGCCAATGGATAACGCCAGTCACGAAAAAAAGTAATCAGAAATTTCAAGAAACATTGTACACATATGAAGGTTGAAGGTTATATGACCTTTGCTGTCTTATTCAATTGCTAGCGTTTCTAATGCAGTGGAGCTACAGTAGTGTACAGACTACGGGTCAGGTGATTTGAAAATAATGTGAATTTCAGTACATTGTCTTTCTTTTAAATATTTAGCAATGATTTTTATCTTTTATTTTTACTGTCTTAAGAGATAATATATTGAAGCGACTGGAGTTTTAAAATTAATTTCTTGGCAATAGTTTACATCAGTAACTATGTACAAGAAAAACAAACCCGCACCGTACATTAAAGGGTATTAAAGCACCATATCTATTAAAATTATATGATGTTAACACGTGCAGAAACTTCCAGTATTTTAAAATGTCAGGATAAAGTACTTTATCCGAAGATTATAGCAATCTTGTCAATTTTCAAAAAGATCTTGTTGCCATGAGAAAATCAATTCAGAAATAATTTTATCTGCAGAGATAAGCTGACATGTTATTGGCGGTTGACAAATAAACGCATGCTTTTTAAGAAGTCTGGCATTTGAAAAGCTGATGACCCAGTTATTTAATCATCTGACAATGATGGATTCAATGGAAAAACGTTATCTTCGGCTCCAATGCAGATTCTGATTACCAATTTCTTTAAAGTTTTATACATTTATTATTATTATTATTATTATTATTATTAATTCGTCTTGAAAGTCACTGCAATGACCTTATATTAAACCAAAGATCCGCTACTGCCTCTTCACCTACTTTTAGTTTTCCTGACTGCATACAGATAATTATTTCTAAATACCAAAAATAACCATAAAAAAAAAAAAAAAAAAATTGAAAAAAGAGAAAGAGAGAGGAATAAATAAAGAAAAATGTATCAAGGATAGAGAGAAGGAGAAAAAACAACAACAAAGAGCATTTGACTTTGGTCTGTGTAACTGTATAAGACTATTTTGAAATGTCATAAATAATGTTTTTTGTTATTCGTTGCTTTCGGCATTCTAACCTTAGCAAAATAAAGCAAGACGATATCCAGTTATTCCCTTTATATATATATATATTTATTTGTACTTTTGTTTGTTTGTTTGTTTGTTTGTTTCAGTTCATCTGTGTGTTGTAACACAGTTGAATGCTGCTTTAGTGTCAGTCGCTTTAACGGTGTTTTGATTCATGAATTAGACGAATTACATTGGATTACAAATATTATGTTCTCTCTATGGAAGGTTGTAAATCCTTTATGTCAATCCGCAAAAATAGTGCTGAATACTGTTTGGTTAAAACACATTTTGCAAACTTCGTGGGGTTCATTTTGTTGTTTGATGTCGTTTTTTGCCCTTGTTTTTTTTTTTTTTTTTTAAACTATTATTTCACTTTATGACACTTTCTTAAAGAACGGTTTTGAAAATCTTAAGAAATCAAAAGGAAAAGGAAATTAAGAAAAAATCCCCCAAAACCCACCAAATAAATGACTGAACACACGCACTCAAACTAAATAACAAAGGAAAAGAAAGATTTAAATAGAAATGAAGAAACAAATAATAAGAAAAATAATACAAACATTAAAACCAATAGAATTATAAAGCAGACAAACCAACAACACTGAATTATAATCTAGTCTGCGCGATAGTGACTATTTAATCGTTAAAAATGGTCTCACATTTTGTTAGAAATCAGTAGAATAACCTAAGAAAATCTCCCCCAAAGTTACCTACGTAGATGCAGTTAGCATTATTACGATCAGTGATAATGTGCATATTGGAAACATTCTGATTTCTGAAAAACTGAAAGGTAGACCACAACTGAACTGATTACATATGTATCAAGGTGGTTATGAAAATGTTTTTAAATTAAAAAAACACCAAAACAACATATAAATACATATATATATATATATATATTGGTTTTGATACACGTGTAGCCTATGTTTGAAATGGCAGCCCTTTGATTTTTCTAGAACGGTAAATTATTAACATTTACACTCAGATATATTACTAGTTCTGTTAGTTGGAGTAATAAATCTAAATTGATACCAGCAGATTCGATATTTCAAAAGAAATGAATCTGAAAGAAAACCAAAGACCTTTATTTTTTTCGCTTTGTGAGTTATTTACACTGTTACTTATAGTTTCCAGTAAGAATGAATTGAATGTGTACCAATCAATTTTTCCCCCCCTACCGGCTCTTATGAAACTGAAATGTAAAAAGTCTCAAGATGAAAATAATTAAATCAACTGAAAGAAATACTTCAAGCACAGAAATATCATCACATGATGGAGAAAAAAAAAAAAAAATAAATACAAAAAAAAATTAAATAATAATAATAATAATAAAATAATAAAATAAGTTACTCCTTTCACAGATAATCCAATATTGATAGAAAAAAAAAAAAAAAAAAAAAAAAAAAAACCCTGAAGAGAATGGTTAATTATGGTAAACTTCCAAGACTTTATATTGTATCGGATAAACTTGTAAATTAATACATTAACTGTTTACAAAATAAACTATACTGTATGGCCTGTATTATATTGCAACTATTTTCTGTTTAAATTACACACATATACACACGCACACGAAAAACAAAAAAATCGGCATAAATATTGTTAATACTTAGATACGTATGTAGATAGAATAAAAAGTGTTTAAAATGCTTTTGTCTTGTTATATTTCTGAGTTAGAAAATATGTAGAAAAGGAGGAATAATTCAGACCCATCTATTCATACAGCAAAAGCTAATTATAATACATCAAATGGGTAACAGGATGGTTACAGAATTTCATTAAATGGGGTTAAGCTTTATGGGGTGAATATATATAACTTTCAATACCGGTAATTTTTCTTTAAAACTAGTTTAAAGAATAAAAAAAAAATCCGGTCAGAAACATTTGGAACCGGCACAATCCGATTTTGTTGCCTATTTGAACAGTGTTAATTTTTTAACTGCTAATAGTTGAAATATTGATGTGACAATTCTTGAACTGATGTCGTGTAGTGCATTTACGTGTTTCATAAATTCAGATTTACTGAAGGTACATTAATAAATTTGAGAAATATTTACTTAATTTCAAATCTAAATGTTAATATATATGCTGAATGAATGCTTTTTATTGTCCTCGGTAAATTTGAGAAATATTTACTTAATTTCAAATCTAAATGTTAATATATATACTGAATGAATGCTTTTTATTGTCCTCGGTAGTTGGTTTGTCAGCTAGACTTGGTATTTTATGAAACGTTTGGTATGTGTTTTGTATGATCCTCAAATACGTATGCTTGACTCAGTACTTTATGTTTATTTTGCATGATTTTTAACTGATAACTTGTCATTATCTAGTTAGGAAGGTTCATGGAGCACTGTGACTCGTGACAGATAACAGCTTTCAGTAAACAAATTTGTCAAAAAACAAAGTTTAACAGAAATGTCATTATGTTAAGGATAATGCTCTTTATAATAGTAATAATTTCATTAGTCCAGTGC
Source organism: Chrysomallon squamiferum (assembly GCA_012295275.1). NCBI lineage: Eukaryota > Metazoa > Mollusca > Gastropoda > Neomphalida > Peltospiridae > Chrysomallon > Chrysomallon squamiferum. The sequence continues at coordinate 13,787,071 of CM022671.1, forward strand.
TCTCAGTATTTAATTGTTAATAACGACAATAAACTGGTTTTTTATTCTGGAGATATACGAGTTGAAATAACAAAAGATATCTGGGGAATGAGTATATTTAATAATGTTACCGGAAAATCTCTTATACAGGAATGCAGGAACGAGTGCATAACGCCGAAACTCGGTTTCGGGCGATGGGATGGAAAGTATTTCGATTTGTATCAAGGGTACTTGTGGAGATCTGGTAGCTTGGTGGATTGGTTCAAAGCCACAAAGGTGAAATCGGTCAGATATGGGAAAAAAGACATATGGGTTTCTATTGCCACTAACGACACGAAGAACAGAATAATAATGGCTCATTTCTTCAATCTGAAAGCGAAACAAATGTCCTTCGAATTTGAAGTGCTACCACCGGAAGACTGCAATCGAATTGGATGGGGTTTTGATAGAATTAATACTGACCGGTTTTTTGGATTCGGTGAAAGATTTAACGGTGTAAGTCAGAATAAAAAAGTTGGCAGCTGGGCTGAAGACGGCAGCTAGAGTATCGGAAAACTGTATCCTGATGCCAGAATCCCTGCCGGAGCAACAAGTACTTATTTTCCAATGCCACTCTTTCTCAGGTCGAGCAATGCCTTCCAGTTAAATACATATTACCGATCAGAATTTGATATATCTGAATCAGATGTTTCTATATTAATAGAAAATTCTGTATTTAATGCCACAGTTTTTGCTGGAAAAAATGCCCGTGATAATTTTATGATGATAACTGGACAAAATGGGTATTCACTGATTCCACCTCCATGGGCATTTGGTCCGCGGAATCAGCTGAATAGTGAAAAAACTGGTGTTAACTCAACAGTCAGGGCGAACGAAATGCTTCTACAGCAAGACATACCTGTCTCGCTTAACATTGAACCAGTGCAATTCTTTCCCGCTGGCGATGATATTAGACGTCGAGACCAGCTTAAACAAGAGAATTTTCATCTACTGCATATGGGGATTCCATCAGTTGCCTATTTTAACTCTATGGTTGAACAAAAATTGACAGATACATACAAAAAAGCAGCCAGGAAGGGATTTTTTACAAGTAATTCTTCAGGAGATCCATATCAGTTTTTGTACTTAGGTGCCAAACTATTTAACGTTTCTCAGATTGATTTTATAAATCCCGAAGCGGTGAGCTGGTATAAAAAGCACCTCCAACAAGCTCTGGACATTCAATACAAAGGTTGGATGTACGACTATGGTGAATATACTCCACCTGATTCAATATTTTTTTAAATCAGTCTGGATTGCGATCACATAATGAATATCCCGTGCTCTATCAAAAAGCGTGTTTTGATTTTCTTACTCAGAATGAGAAAAATAGATCAAAATATGCGCCAGATTATTTACACTCAGGGCAGCGGATTGCCAGCCCAGATACAAGCCATGCTTAGTATCAGCATTTCTGGGATTCCTTTCACTGGATCTGATATTGGAGGATTCGAATGGTACACAGATCCCCCACCATCCGAGGAACTTTGGGTTAGGTGGACACAGCTTGGATCGTTCAGTGGCTTATGCACGAACAGGGAGGAGGAAAAGGATTAGGAAAGAAAACTCATATCTTTGACACATTTAATGGAACGAGACTTTGGAGAAAGTTCGCCAAGCTTCGGATCCAGCTATTTCCCTATATATGCAGTCAAGCACACATTGCACACGATACAGGACTACCTATCATGTGACACCATGTTCTTGATTTTTTCGATGATGATAAAGCATGTGAAATGGATTTTCAGTTTATGTTCGGGGAAAGTTTCCTTGTAGCACCAGTAATGTATGAGCGTATAAGAAAACAAAAAATCTACCTCCCCAAATATGAAACCTGGATTGATGTCAGCACAAATTTATCATATGATGAGGATGATGGTCGATTTAGAATTCATGCAAATGAAATTATGAATGGCAGCCAGCAATTAGTTATGGATGCTCCCCTGGATACTGTACCCCTGCTAATAAGAGCTGGAAGTATAATTCCGTTGCTTGATCCATCAGTACATACATTATACCCTATGCGACACCCACACATTAAAGGACTTTATGACGTAAAAATATTACACATTTGGGCTTGGCCTAACAACAGAAATTATGCAAAAGGCTACGACTGGAATGGTAATCAGTACAAAATTAAACCTATTAGTTCCGATGGAATATTATTGAACATGAATTTGACGTCAACATTTTATAAATCGTTTATTGCACAAGTAGCAATTAACTATGGAAATCAACCCAAAGCAGTTAGTGAAATGAGTGGTGGTGATGCCTATAATCATGTAAGTTCTTGGGAAGATGTTGCCAAAACAAGTGAAACGAAAATATGGTACTTTGATGATGAGAAACATGTACTTTGGTTAAAAAGTGAATTTAGAAGTGTATCCGTCAAAATAATGTTTTGTTAAAGGATATTAAATAGTTATTATAATTATATATTTCGTCCCGTTCATCAGCCAGCTTTATTATTAAAATATAACTATATGTGTATTGCCTTTATTGCCAAATGGAGAGTTTCACCAAGGTTACAAAAAAGACAAATTAAAATAATATTTAATGTTCAGTGTTATTAATTGCGTTTTAAATAAAGATTAATGTATAATTAATGAGATTATAATCGTACAAAGATGATACTGCTTTCACGTCTGTAATTCTCATTATCACATCAAATAATTCGAAATGGTTCTGAACAGTGAAGAATCAGTATTTGCACAAATTAATTTCCTGTATTAAACTCTTGATAACTTATTATAAGATTTTGAAAAAAAAAAAAAAAAAGAGTATTACTTGATTAATGCCTAATTATATTTTGAATAAATGCTGGCTTTGAATTTTACTTCAGACTATTATGTTCCTTTGAGGATTGTGCTAACTGATATTATAAATAATATTATATTTTTAAAGTAAGGAGAACAAGGTATGACATCAAAGGTCATATCAGCAAATCATTATTTCAAGAGATCAGTTTAATTTACCACAAATAAACAATCTTTTTGTAAACGATACTTTAAAAAATGTTGATTAGATCTTCAGATAATATGAATGAACAACTATAAGTGGTAATCCTTTTTAAGAATGTAATTCTGCTTGTCAGTCATTTTCAATTTAGCTTTCATTTGTAAGTCCTATAATTATTATTTTAATATTAATTGATGGTAAATTTCAATGTTGGTTATCTTTAAATCATATGTAATTACCTCATATTTATAAACACAGATTAATACAATATGTTATTTTAATTTCAGTGAACAAGACATTTTGCAAATATCATGCTCTGCTTTGGAAAGTTACAAAATGTATATGTCATAAAAATTATATTGTATAGCAAAATCAATTTGTAGATTATGTTTAAAGTTATTGTTTAATTTCTGACAGGAAGTGAATAAAAAGAGTACTAATCAGTCTCTTGCATAGTGAACACTCTCTCTTTCACCTGCTGAAACACACATCATCCATCCACACAAAATTTATGAAAGTGGAAAAAAAAATAATCTAACATATTTATCTCTGCAAATATAATATTTCTTAAATAAGTGCCATAAAAAAATAATATTATTTCAAACATTCTGTTCTATTTCTTCCTTTATATACGTAGTCCCTCTGTTTCTTTTCCAGACTCTGGTTTGATGTTAGTGTTCCATGGAAAATATCAGCTAAATGCCAAAACCGAGTTGTTCAATAAACAGTGAGCTTCCCTGTATCAGTAAACAAGGAAAGAAAGAACAAAATGCTACTATGATGAAAAAACTCGTCAAAGATGGGTCTCGAGTGAAGTTCGAGATGGACAATGCAGTAAAAACTACTGTTCCTCATATCTATTTACCTCGTCTACACAGGCAGAAAACAGACAAAGATCCTGAAACAGAATTGGGAATGGCCCTACAGAAACTTTCAGACTTTATCAGTTTAGATTCAGATAATGCTCTGCACTTAAAGTTGGCTAGAAATGAAGCAAAAGATCTTATTGAAAAAATAGTGAGTTTTATGCAAAAGGAGAAAAACAATTATGAATACAGACCTCCTATTCTTCTTGACTGTTACCCTCATTGGAACCAATCTGAGATGGAGGTTGCCTACCTTTTCCCATTTGTTCTACCTCAAATTAGGGTTAGAACTTCTCATCCTGGTTGCATGGTGGTAGAGCTCCCAAGTAAGAATGAATCTAATACACCAAGTGAAACATCAAATAAGTCTGAAAACATTCCCCAAGACCTGGATTTATATAAACTGCGAGCTAAAGATGGATTACATTTATCTTTAAAGAAAACTTACATGATGCTGTTTAGAACCATCAAAAAGATTCTGAAGAACTGTGGTTTCATTCTTGAAAGGGTGAAAGTAGGGACTAATGAATCCGGGTATTATCTTACGGTTGACTTGATGAATTATGGGTGGTCTGGGTGGACTCTCCAAATCATACCTGCAGTCTATGTGAAAACTAATATGTTTCTAATTCCAAAGATTTTTTTTACTGGAGAAAGTGTTCCGTCAGATATTCACTGGAGAATAAGCTGGATTGTTCGTGAGATGGAGATACTTAACTGCATTTCACTGACTGATAAAGGTTCACGTCTGCGTGCTTTGCATATCGTCTGCAAATTGTGTCAGATGGACTGGCGGCTTGCACCACTCAGTGCTTACCACATTCAGACTGCTCTGCTTTATGACATGGATTACCAAGTTGATAATTCTCCAAGATGGCAAAGATTTACTTTAGAAAAATGTGTCAAATCACTGCTCAGTAGACTTCTAATTCATGCAAGATATGGTTCACTTCCTCACTTTCTCATAGAAGGAATTGACTTATTTGAACTGGTTAATCCTAGACATCTTATCCTATGGAAAAGTGCTCTTCAGAGACTGACTTCAAGTGACAATGCCTTACTAAGTTTAGTGAAAAGAGCACTAGAAGGTGAGAAACAGCATAAATTGTCTTTACCTCAAATATACGATATCTAACAAAAACAAAGATTTCTGAATATGTCTCCAAGGCATCTAATAAATAAATATACATTATTCTGCTTTAGACATGTACAGAATTTATGTATTTGCTGAAGACCGCAATAAATAAATAAATATATAAAATTAATAATAATAAATATAAAAAATGTATCTTTATTTTTATTTTCACTAAAAATATATAGACTTATGTGAGATTTCAAGAAATTAAAGGTTAATAAATATCACTAATATATTTCAATGAAGTAAGGTTAATTGTCTTTATATAATTTCGTTGACATTTCATTATTATTTTACATGTAAATTATGTTTAAAAAATGTAAAAGACAAATATGACATACATGTACAGAAAATAAGTAAATGTGTTTTATGTAATATATGTATATGTATAAAATATGTCATGTCTGACAGTATGAATGAAACAATAAAAAAAAAAACAAAAGAAATCCACAAAAACAAAGAGATATTTCATATTTTATTAGAAAACTGACAGATTCAACACTACTCTTTTTAAATAAAAATAAACAAAATACAGCCCATAATTTTTTAATGTAAAAACAATGTTCATTTAAAAAAAAAAATCTACACTTCTTGGAAATTTCTATAAAAAATGCATATATGAGTAATCTCCACTACTATGTAAGCAAAACCAACCCAATAATTAGCAAAATGACAAAAGCAACCCTAATTTCCAACTCTTGCAAAAAATACTGACTACGTTTTATTACAAAAACAATAAAAATTGAAAAACAAAAACCTCTGTGGAGAATACAGGTAATCTCCTTTCTGTCATCATGTTGTGGCAAGCAAGTGCAAGAAAGGCAAAACAAAATGTTTTAAATTATTATAATGTATATATAGTTAAGGTAAATAAAACTGTAGATAATATCAAATGTGTTTATAATAAGAAAATGTTCATCTAGACCAGGGGTTTTCAAACTGTGGTCCGCGGACCACAGGGGGTCTGCAAGTACAAGACAGGGGGTCCGTGGACAGCGAATACTTTTTATGGGCAGTTTGATTTTATATATGTTTTTTAATCGAAATCTTTTTTCTTATATTTGTAAATGTGAGCGCATGAAATAACAGGTAAATAATTTTGTAATATATCCTAATATATCCTAAATAAATGTAAAAATATATGTTATTTTAAGCAAATATTTATTATAAATTTCATAAGCATTTATAAGGGGGTCCCTAAGGTAAAGCCTGAAATATAAAGGGGTCCGCAAGTCAAAAAGTTTGAAAACCCCTGATCTAGACAATAAAATGTTATAGTAGTCAACAGAATTTAATATACTTCAAGAGTATTTAATATCACCATAAATACAATATTCTGATTTTATTTTCCTGAATTTTTAAAGTTCATGTGTTATAATTAAATTACAGAGAAAAAAGAAACCCTTGAAACTTTACTAAATGATAATTTTTTTTTTTTTTTTATTATTTCTACTAAAATAAACCTCAGGAAATTAATACAATTATTTGAATATTTTTTTTGTGGGGAGTTACTACTACTACTACTATTACTACTATTATTATTATTATTATAACTTTTGGTTTTTAAATAAACTTATACTGTCATATAACTTTTTAGAGAAAATGAAAATTTTCACATTTCTTTTTGTATCAAAACAGACATATTGCTGGTTCTAATTTTTACACTGAAAGGAAAATATTTAATACAACTTAAACTTTGATCTATTGATAGTACAGAATTGATATGAAAAATCTAAATATTCAAACAATAACCTTGTTATTAAAAGATGGCTACTTTAAATATGTTTTTTTACAAGTAAAATATTTTAAGTTACATACTTTAGTTAATAATTAAACTTATAATAATTCAAGAAATGCAGTAAAGAAGCATAATTTGATCATATGTTAAAATGAGATGTTTTATATTTTTTTCGTTTACATAAAATCACCTGATGTTTGTACATTGTATTCACAGTTCAAACTAAGAGTTAATTCTCACACAACTGTTTAACTCAACAAGTATACATTACTGATTTGTAGCAGTTAAATTCAATAATAAATACATCTAATCTTGTGGAAAGGAATTTTCTTCATTTCATTGGCAAGTTCTCTTCTCAGATCCCAGAGAAAATTGTCAACAAGAATGGCATTGAATTTGAAATCCTTTGTACTATCATCCTCATCTTTTAGTTGATTGCATTCCTTTGTGATTAACTAGAAAAACATTTTTATCAATAAGCAAATATTCATAATTTAATCCTCTGTTGTATAACAGATAAATTAAAAATGAGTTATAAAATATAAATGGATGAATTATATATAATAAGAATGCAGAGCTTTTGCTTAAAATATGTTTTTTAATATTACTATTTTTGGAAATTAAAATCTTATTATTAACTTTATTTATTAATATTTCTTAATGTCATCTTTTTGTAATTTTGCTTTTTTTTGTGTGTGTGTTTGTTTGACTGTTTTTAAATAAAGAAAAACTGTAATTTTAACTTCATTCATAAAATCTTTTGCTTTTATTACCAACATTGGTAACTTAAGGCTTACATGTATATATGTCTTTACAAATGGCTGAGAACTTGCTATCCACTGTTGTCTGCTCCATGTGGACATTAAGCAGTCTTTATCAAGGAATGATAATTATTCTGTATATTGCAATAATTTATAAAATATATATATATACTAAAATTTCTATTCCTTATAAAGTTTCATTGCTGTAAACTATTTTATAATGCCTGCAAATTATTTAACCCCAAAACTGTCAAATCTTTACCTCAATTGCCCAAATGCTGCAACCTCGTATTTCTACTTCAAGACGATCTCCAGATTTAAACAGTGTGTCTAAAATATTTATCAAATTATAAGATATAAGAATAAACAAAACAAAATTGGTATGTTTTTGTGATAAATTTATGATTTAACAATCACATCAAATAACAGACATATGAAGATAGTTTCCAGATTTCAGAATAAGGGCTTTGTCGTAACTGAAATTGACCTAACTTTTATATTAAAATGAATATCATTATAAAGTAATACAAATTATGAGAAAGCACATATAAACTATAGTCATAAAAATTAAATACAAATAATAATAATAATAATAATAAATAATATGTAACAATATGAATTGCTAGCTCTGACTAGTATAGATATGGACATAAACTGGAAATCATAAATTAGAGAAATGCTGTCCTCTGCATATCTCCCATTTCCATTACTGATTAACATTTAATATTGATATAACAATTTAGTTACTTTTACATAGAATCTCCATTAACTGATCAGAGTACTTGAGTGCACCAAAGTAAACCAGAGACTGTGGAACTCTGAAATGTACAAAAATGTATCTAGGATAATTCTGCTTTGTAATAGTTTAATTACAATTTCTATGCTTTTAAAATTATCATTGGAAATATTATTTGCTAGGAAAAAGTATTAACAAAAATCTGCCAATATTAGAGTAAGTAAAAATATACCAAGCTCTTGAGAATAATTGGGAGCTAACTTACGAAAAAGTGTGTCAACAAAAAAAAGAAGAAAAGAAAAGAAATAAACATCTGTAATATACATATAAAACAAATGTGTATTTTTTGGGGACACTTTTTCAATCATTAAATGAACATTAAAATGTTGGGTCTTTTTATATTATTGTGATAAAAAATACCTTAGATATTTTTAACATATTCCCTAAACATCCTTAAAGCAATAACATGGGGAAACAAAAACTTTTATTATTTGTTTTCAAAATGACTTACTTCTTACATAATTGTACTTACATAAAGAAAATAAAAGGGTAAACAAAGTTGAAGATTATTACAATGAAACATAGTTACTTCTGGCTTGTCATAAAATATAATACTATTTAAATATCTAATTTTATGTAGTTAAGGTTTTTTGGTACTGTTTTTATGTTTCAACCTGTAGTCAGCAAACATTGTGACAGTATCAATGTCAACAAACTCTCCAAGGTCTTTTCCCCCAAAACAACCCCACAAATCTGCAACTAAAATCTGAGCTCGCTTGTACAATGACACTGAAATAATAAAAATAAAAGATATAATAAAACCTACTTTATGTAATGAATATTTTGTTTAAATTCTTTATTATCATCTATTAAAATATTATATTATTTTTTCTCGTCTATTAGAATATTATATTATTTATTATCATCTGTTAGAATATTATAAATGTACATTTTACATACAAAAACCATTCATTATAAATGTATATTTTCTTTTTTTAATTATTAAAATGTAAAATAGAATTACTCAATGACATTTTAATGTACTTGTTGATCACATGATTTCTGAATAATACATACCTCTCTTTCCACTGTAGTCAGCCTCGTCTCTGAAAGAAGGAAAATCTGTCACTACAAGTTTGATGAGATTCTGAGCTTTGTTCTCACTCTGCTTAATACAATTAACAAAACTACCTTCATACTTCTGAAAGTCAAGAAAATAACTAACAAATAAATAATGAACAAATGAATAATGAATACAATACAATTATGTTTGTAATCTTACACCAACTGTAATTAGCTTTCAGATTCAATGTATATATTTTGCAGTGATAAAACTGGACAGATAATTTTTTTTAAGCCTACTGTTCATATTTAAAACAAATTCTTAGACAGGAAATACACTAGTCTTGGATAACTCCATATTTAATATTTTTCTGCAATATCAGAAAAATATCATTGAAATATTGCATAAGTACATCATAAACTGTTATCACCTTCCTGAAATACATAACTGTAAAGGAAGGAAGAAATGTCTAGTTAATGACAGACACCCAATATACTGTTAATTTATACTAAAGATAAACACAAGCTGAAAGGATTCCCATAGAAACTGTACTTTGATTTCTTTTATATAAGTTAGCAACAACATACTTTTAACATTCTATATTTTATCTATCTTAGGAATCCAAAACATAAGTAATTAAGTTATGCTCAGTAGAGGTTACCTTCAACAACATACTGCCTGCTTCATGTAGAGCAGAAAGTCTTTCATTAAACAATGGAATTTCAGTTTCTGAATCTGATCGCAGAATTTTTGCCAGCTGTTCTTCAGAAACACTGGCATAAAATTTAGGATCAGTCACAGCTATACCTTCCTAAAACACAAGTTACATCTGAATTATATAGCCAAATATACCACTGCTTAATAATGATAACGAGCAATAAATAAATGAATGAATATTAGTTTAACAATCATATACTGTGACTGTTATCATTCTTCAGCTCTTTTCTTTAACTGCTTTCATTATCCTGCCAACCATACCATGCCATTTTAGCTGTGGGGTTTTCAGAATAATTAGGCTACCAATATTTCCTAATAGGGGACTGAATATTCAGTTTCACATTATGTTCCATGATAATATTTTTAAGTGAATTTATTGATAAGTGCCAATTCATTTTAATGACATTTCAGCATATTTTAGTATTAAATTATATCAGTGTAACATGTTTCTTATATATTAATAAAAAGAAGGAGAAAACCCAAAACTACACTCTAAACAGAGCTATAATAATGTAACTCTCTAAACCCCCTAATTTTTTGTTTGCATTATGGAATATATATATATATCTATATATATATATATATGAGTTGAATCCATCAAATTAAACAACACTTACAGAAAAACAAAAACAAAGGAAAATATGCATTAAATAACCAACTAGCTAATACAAAAAGATTATTTAGCTGCATGTTGACAAAGTCAGTGTTGAAAGCTGATGGTCAGGATGGTGGGACAACTGCCCTCTCAAATTCAGACAAAAATTCTGGTCAAAGCACAAAAACAATATTTATTTTAAATTTCATATTATGTGATTTGTGCTTTGTAATGTTTAGTGATATAAATACTTTTTATCCTCCCAGCCCCTCACAATATGGTCCCCAAACACCCTTGGATGATGCAGGTATCAATGTTCTTAGTGCACTCACATCTAAAGCTCTGTTGATGGCAGCACAAAGAGACCAGTAACCTGTGTAGGCCTTGCCTTTGTACTTCACAGTAAACTTCTTGTTCTCATCTTCAGACCAGAAGTTAAAATTTATGGTATCAATCACAAATACCCTGCAAATGGAACAATTTCAAAACAATATGTTGTATGAATAATGTGTAATTCAACATTTATTAAAACGTCAACAATATAAATTTAAAAAATATACATGTATATTGAAAAATTAAATAATTTAAATAGAAATATCATGAACAGTTATTAAATTATTTTATAACATATTTTATCTTGAGTTATTGGAACAACAGTCTTAAAACATTTTGTAACATATTCTTTCAAGTTATTGTTTTATTTTTATAAGGAAGCTGAAATTTTTTTTTTCTTATAAAGGTTAAATATAAAATATAAACAGACCAAATAAATCATTACAAAATGCATAATCCTCAGTTTATCATGGATTTTATAATATTTCTCTTTATAAGAAGATGTCGTAAATTTATTTACAAATCAGACTCCTTATACCTTATTGTCAGATGCAAATAAAATAATCACTTGGAAGTATACCAAATATATTTAGGCTGTTTGTTCTTGCTGTCATAGGTACCTATTAAGAAAATATTATTTTACTTTACCATTCAGCAGCTGATTTTCTTTTTTCGTGTGGATGAAGTTCATGATCACTGTATGAGTTAACACTTAGGTTCCGTTTTTTATTTTTCACAGCATGAAATATCTGCAACACAACACATATACACTTTAATTATATATATATATATATATATATAAAACGTTACTTTATTTATTTATTTATTATTTTTATGATATTTGTTTTTTCATCTTACATGTTTTGCACAATTCTTAACTCCTTCACTGGACACTATGACATCTTTGCTTGTTTCTGCTATTAGTCTACCACTTTCTCTTGGATTCAGAACTCCAGCCATATTTCCTGAAATGCTGAGGAAAATATAATAATAATAATAATAATAATAATAATAATAATAATAATAATAAAAAAAACAACAACAAAACAACACTAGCTTGTTATAGAAGAAGTTGCAGTAATAACGGTAGATAATTTCGATATTCTATAAAAATATTCTAATGAAAGAATATACATGTACTTGATGACACATAAATAAATACTAACTATATAAAATAAATTATATTAATTCATAATAAAAACAAAGTATCATTTAAAGACTGAGCCTAACGAGTTATTTCCCTTCGTGAACATAAATAAATGCGCTATCGTCATGGCTGCTCATTGCAAAAGTACATATGTTTAAAATTGGTATCATCGAGTAAAATTAAGGATTTAGTTTTACTAACCACCGTACGCAATGGAATATCAGTGTTGTTTTATTAAGCCCCTGAATGTGACCAAAAGTACGAATCATTTAGATTCAAGGCGTATGCTCAGAATCGTGCAGCTATGAATGACAATGTAGTACCTCTTTACAGAGGTGAAATTCCCGCCAGTTTTTATGTTAACCCTTTGCGTTTTGGGTACGTTTATGGGTTTTAATGTATATAATAAATAAAATGATACATTAAAAATAGGCATTCTAATTAATGCTGTAACATACATAATTTTAAAATTTATATTATGACTCTATGAGGCATGAACTGGCAATCCAGTTTTGCAGTGGCGTGCAGAGAAGTAGGGCCGTAGTATTTAGATAGTCAAAATATCTTCCTTTCTTATATTATTTCTCAGTACTAGGCCTTATACTTGAGTCTTTGTGGTATGCAATCAAGGAGTTGGCCCCGGGCATGGTCAGACCTCTGCCTTATGAATTAAACAGTGGAACCGTAAAACTAATATTTTGGTTATACGTAATTATGTAATTTCATCCATGCAAATCCATTTATAAACGAACGTTTAAAGTTCTTTGCATGCAAAACGACAACTAAAAAAAAAATACGTATCGGAGAAACAAAATTATTAAGGGACCGGAACATGATAAAGAAAAACAACTTTACTTATTTCACTAATAGTGAATCAGTGATCATTGTGCATTTTGATTCTTGCTATTAGTACGCGCGCGTTTTTAATTTTATTTATTTTGAGTGTTTTTGTTGCTTTTTCACTTGTTCTTACCTATTTAAATGTTTGATAAATGGAATGCAAGAAGTACATATTTGATTTTATTCAACAGATTGTATATTGTTAACTACTTACCAGTTGTCAAAAATGTTTGGACGATTTAAATCTCACATACACACTAACGTATGTATTAATTATCTGGAGGTGTGCCCAGGATTGTGAACTGACATCAGATAAAATGACAATTTATTCAAGTCAGACACCTCAGCTGGCCTTCAAATTGTTCTCAGTTTATAAACTGTACGTGCTATTCTATCATGAACATATTTGATTCAGTTTTGATCACATTTTCAAGATCGCATATTTTAAACCATTAGTGACATTCAGTGACCACAGCAGGTTTGCCATACATGCACAGGTACGTTTCCAGTTATATTCACCAAAGGGAATTATTAATAGAAACAGGGTTGACATAGTTCAATCCTTTAACTCCTACTCATCAGTAATCCTGAAGACATTCACGTATTTTGCATATTAAATTAAATGATATGATAGTATCCATTATTCACCAATGCCCCATTCATACGTACATCTACTGCCAGAAAAGTCTTGTCCATAGAATGCATGATTTATGTTTAATTATGCAACATTATTATTACTGTTGTTTTTGTTGCTGTTATTTACTTTACTGTTGATGATTCACACTTCACTACAGCCTCTACTACTACTACTCATTTGGATCTAAATGAATGGTGCTTACAGTTATAAAGGCAAAATTTAATATATGTATCTATCTCACACAGTAATAAATAATACTAAAGAAAAATAATATATCATTGTAAATGATGATATAAATTATATAAAATTAAAACAAACGAACAAAAAGTTTAATTTTAAATCAAAAAGTTAAATGGCAAGGTCAATGGGCAGTCTCTCTATTTAAACTCGCTTAGTACTTTATTTTTAATGATGACACAAGTTTTATCAAAACAGATTACGATAACTTTAACCAATTCCATCGGTTTAGGCGCATTTTGTAACCGACACTACACAGTGCTCAAAACGAAAGCGATCCGAAAGTGCTTAAATAATAATAAAAAATATAAAAGGATACATTAATAAATAAATTAAAAGAAAGAAAAGAAAAAAGAGCGAGACAGACTAGTTCTAAATCTCAACTTGAGGATGGACATACTTTTAAACATTTATGGATGTGAGGTCATTTAAATTGATTAAATGGTGATTCTTTGTTGACAAACGCATGCCTATTCAGCTATGCATGTTGACTTCCACATTAAATAAAACATTTGGATATTGCTTAATTCCATCTCTTTTCCAATATATTTTTGTTAATGAATCGTACTAAGTTTTCTGTTTTTGTTTGTTTGCTTTTTGTCTTGTTCTTTTACTATTATAGTAATTATAATTATTTTAGATGACTCTCTCTCTCTCTCACACACACACAACCGTATGCATAAGAGCATGTTATTTTGAGAGAGAGAGAGAGAGAGAGATTATGCTCTTGTATAAAATATGTGAAACTAAAGAAGCAACAGTTTGTTTATACTAACAAGTGATAAAAGGTGATCCCCCTCCACGGCAAAAAAATACTGATGTGTTAACACATTTGAAACACCACCATACACAATTGTATTAACTTGTCACTCACTGTTATGATTGTAACATTTACATTCGCGTTTTTGTAAAGTGTTGATTTTTGCTATCACTACTAAGGTATGGGACATAATATAAAATAATCAATTAACTATGTCTTCTAAAATCTTTTCAGTTGCTAAATTCTTCAGATTTATTGTTGCAAACAGTGAACAAAGTTCATTTCCTCTTGGTAGGCACTGCCATCTTTGTTTTTGCCGGTAATTAACCAAAAATATTTGATATGCGACATGTGTATATACAATGAATAAAGATACTAAAAAAATCGGTAAAATCCAAAGACCTAACCTTTTAGAAAATTTATCAAATTAGATTTAATTAAACATAAAACTAACAAAAAAAAAAAAAAAAAAAAAAAAAAAGAAGAAGAAAAAACATTTTATAGTGCACAGGTTAAATTTTCTTTTTAGGACAACATACTTTAATGTTTTAGATGCAATATAATATAAAAAAAAAAAAAAACCCCCCACACAAAACCCCCAATAAATAAATAAATAAGTAAAAAAAATAATAATAAAAATAAATAAATAAATAAATAACAATAACAACAACAACAACAACAAAAAAAAACGGGCCGATTGTGTCTTGCGTATTGTATTTTGACCTCTATCATGGTAAGATTCCCAGCGTCTTCTGACGGGTATTCCTAGACCACCATACAATGATATATATTTTGTGAACCAATATAAATATAATACAAATTACTGTTATTACTGTAAAAGTGTAAGTAATTGTATAATTAGTACTGTTTTGGGAATAATTTATGTATAATATTTCGGAAAGCTGAAATACCTTTTTATGTTAAGTTTGTACTGGTATTTAAAAAATGTTTTGTACAAGCTGCCGGATCTTAAGTATGGATTGCAGTCTACATCGAATTTTTCCACAAGTCACGTGATTTCAGACAAGCCGACATGTTTATCAATAAAAATAGGAATTATCGCTTAACGACGTTATTTTAAAGATTTGTTTGGTGAACATTATGGTGTTTTTCATCGTTTGATATTGTTTACAGGCAAAAGAAACAACAGTTAACTAAATTAGTTAATTAACAGTTAAGTAAGTATCTGCATTTATATGCAAAAATAAAATGACTTGATGCATTTAGATTTACTGATTTAAAGTGGGGAATGAACTCGTGACCTATTGTCCAAACAAGTTTTATTTCAAACTTCTTATTTCTTTGATCATTCTACCGTAGCGGTCTTGTTTACATCAAAATGCCTCAAGGTAAACTGCAGTTTATATCCTGTAATCAAAGTAAAATTAGTAATGTTTCAAGTTCAAGGGTGTAAAATGTTTACATTACATTACCAATAGGCAATACCATGATAACGAAATATTACTGACCAATCGGTGTTAATGTTATTGTGAAGAATGTTAACCTGTTATTGGTATTTGTCAAATATAACCCGTTTCCATATGCCAACCGAGCATTAGATTACCCATATAAAAGTGATGAGAATTAAATTTTATTAAGGATATTTTGAGCAGATTTGCTGTTAAAACCATTAGTTTTTGGATAACATAAGTATATATGGCATAATACCTAATTAGAGTGTTTCTAAATGTTGACGACTTTTGTTAAATGTTGTATTAAAAAATACTTTATAAATAATGGAAATAAAAGTTTTTAAAATCTTGAGGAATTGAAATCTTAGGACAGTGATAATCACTGCCTAGGACTTGGGAGTTCCAGCTTATTTTATATTTCCATAGTTAAAAACAGTCCTTTTTATTGGCTGTCATAATCTTAACAAAACTGTTTTAATCTTGAACAGATTTGTCAAATAAACATTTAATAGTTAAAATATCTGTCTTTTAGAAATGGACTATCTCAAGATTCAGTTTGGGTTACAGCTGACAGATGCTGCTCTTCATCAGCTTTCTTTTCTGCGAGAAGTTGACAGTTACCCTGCACTTTATCTTGAACCTGTTGTGACTCAGGCAATTTACAGATATGAGAATCTGTGGCTGCCACTGGCAGCAAAACACCCAAAAGAATGTCTGGCTGCACCACTGGATATTGAATGGATTTGGCACTGCCACATGTTATCCCCACTGCTGTACCAGAAAGACTGTCATGTTTTGGTAGGTTGCATTATAAACCATAAGCTGATGAGTCACAGTGAAAGGAACCAGGCTTTGGAAAAATCCCGCAAATACTGGCAAGAACTGTATCCAAAGGACCCTTTCCAGGTTGATTTATTTGGAGAACATGTGATTCCTGAATACATGTCTACTCCACAGAAAGTTTATTACAAACTTGCTGATGCAGTATCAAGGCAGAAAGTTTTTTTTTACCAGGTATCATTGCCTCATTATGAAGACCATCATTTTCTTCAGAATGCTGTAATACGCTACAAGAAATACCTGTTCATGAAGAAGATGAACCCAGGTCATTTCCTGGTACCATGCTATGACATTGACCTGATTTGGCATTCACACCAGCTTCATCCTCTTGTATATAAAAAGGATACAGAAGATCTTCTTGGTAGAACATTTAACCATGATGACACTGTTAATGACCGAAGTCCTGGTTCTAAACTGGCAACAGCTGACTTGGAGACAAGAGAGATATGGAAAAATACTTTCAATGAGAGTTTCTCAATGTATGGAGCAATGTATCGTGGTGACCCACCAGCTGGCAAATTATACAAAATGGGAGGTGAAGATGTGTTTGTAGTCTCAACAAAGCAAGCAACAGTAAATCTTGAAAAGATAAAGATTGAGAACATACCTCAAACAATGAAACATTTCAAACTGAATATCTTGACATCTGCTAACAACAGAGATGTGCAGAGTGTTGCTTCTTTCAAAAGTCCAAAACGTGAATGGCAAGGAAAATCTTTAGCTCGTTTTGTGTTTGACACAAAGTCTGCTAATTGTCTGACATTTCGTCTTCAAGAGAAGTCAGGCTTTGCATGTTTTGGAAGTGAGGTTAATATTGGAGAAAATCAGTATGAACTGTTGCCAATGCTGGAAACTCAAAATGGTGGTAATCTGGACCTAGCAGGAAATCTCAGTCTGACAGGTGCTAACCAAACAAATGGCTTAAAGGTTCAGTTCAGTGGACTGCTTAGTCAGTTCAAGGTAGGAGCTTGTTTACTATTCTTGAGACCAGGTACCTATGAAAACTGTATCATGCCTGAAACTTTGGAACAGCTATGGGGTCCAGTGCCATTGCCACCACTTCAACCTGGCATTCAGAATACATGTGAAGTAGCAAGTCACAAGTTAGTAATGACACTTGCTAGTATCTTTTTGATTCTTAAATGCTAAAGTTTTTAATTTTTTTTATCTAAATTTGTTTTATCAGAAATGTAAAATCTTTGTATCAAATTCATATTATAATTTAGTTTCTATTTCAGATACAGTCTTTAAATTATATGTACAGACTGTATTTATTAAATTCATAAAATTATGTGTCTGTGTGTGTTTAGAGCCCAATACATTCATTTACCTTATTTTGTATTAAATGGTATTTACAAGTTATAATTTCTTACATTCATAGATTTATAAACCATACTGGTCAGGTGATGTTTACCTGTCGAATCATACACAGTTTGCCATTACTGTTGTCTGCAATCCATGTTTTCTACCATGACAAAATGGCTGCTGTAGCTCATCTTATTGGATCTGATCAGCTTCCTCTTCCTCCACATGTAATTTTGTGGTTTTAATTTTACTGTTATAAATACAAAACATTAAATATTTGTAAGTCATTCTGAACTATTTTATTTATATAACTGTCACAGATAAAGCTATAATTCATACTTAAATAGAATGATATACAAATGTGTAAATGTATATAAACATGGTATGAACAGATGTCATTAACATATTTTATTTACAACTTCTTGTGTGATTGTTTATTTATTACAGCTAATTTTTACATAATTAAGATACTGGCTTGATTTTTCAATACTTAGGTTTGTCACAAATAAATAAAAATTGTATATTGATATCTGAAATCTATTGCAGGTAAAGAAGGCAGATAAATGTGTGACATTGAACCCCCGTGCAGGTGAGAGGGCTATTCTGATAAAAAATAGTCAAGGTGACTGGGGAATTGTAACTGGAAGGTGGACTGGCTTTAAACGTGGAGTTCCAGGTGTTAAAGGTAAAAATGGAGATAAATTTTCTCTTTAAATCTTTGATATATTAATAGTTAAGAAACTTAATATATTATTGAAATGAGGTTTGTATTACATTATTCACTGATTCTGATGCTTCATATACGTAGTAATAATTTTGTGATTTATTTTTTAACCAATCAGGAACTCGGAACAAGAAAGGTAAGCGTGGTGTACCTGGCAGTCCTGGTTATCTTTCAATTAAACTCTTCAAGTTGTCTACACGTAGCTGGCAAGACCTGGGACTGGTTGGCTATCTGTCCAACTCATTCAGCTTTTCTCTTGAATCAGTCAGCGTCGATCTTAAAAAGGGAACCATTCAGATTCATCCTGGTTGCAATGAAATAGCTGAAAATCTTGCAATGACTTTCTCAGTTGCTTTGCTGCATGTTCTATGTCAGCCTCGACCCAAGGACTGGAAACCTGGAGATCCTGTTCAGAAGACAACAATAACTAGAGGAAGTCGAGCTGTCGCTGCTTGCCCATCAAATGAAATGGCTTTCATCATGGCTGCAGGCTTTATTGCTATGACTCCTTCTAACTACTATATTCATCACACATATGGTCTAAATGCTTGTGCAGGTTGTGGAGGTGGTGGTATGGGAGACATTAATGGTATTGACACAGGTGTTGATGCAGATCCAGGTGGTGATGGAGCAGATTTTGGTGCTGATACTGATGGAGTTGGTGATGTTGGAGGAGGAGATGCAGGTTGTGGTGGATGTGGAGGTTGTGGTGGGTGTGGAGGAGGATGTGGTGGTGGTGGAGGAGGATGTGGTGGAGGAGGAGGTGGATGTGGAGGTGGAGGTGGATGTGGTGGAGGTTGTGGGGGAGGATGTGGAGGATGTGGTGGTTAGATCATGTGGGAATAATTTATGTTGATGGTTTCTATTTGACATGGTTTATCTGACTGTTGGGTCCAAATATCAAACTTGAACATTAAATTGAATTAGACTTAATTTTTAGACTTTTATATTTTAAACTTTCAATAAACAACAAGATAATAATAATAATAAATAATTTTTGAAAAATAAATTTGATAACTTCAATAGCTTTAAGTTTGAATTGACAAGGATGAGAGAAAATATCTGGTAAAATAAAATAAAAAAATAAAAATGAAATGAAGTGTAGGTTTTTAGATCAAATTTTTGGATAATAAGAAAAGCAGTTCTTTATTTTTATTTTATTACCATTTTTCATTTTCATTTTTTAACTGAAATGTAAATGGTAACAGATTGAAAAAAAATTGTTATAAAAGGAAGCTGAAATTTTTTTTTACTAAAACATAATACAGTTTCATCAATACATGTTCATCCTTTACATCAGTATCATATTAGTGTCTAATACATTAATATAGAGGACTCGCAGTCTTTAATGTTTATTATTATTTGCTTTTATATATATATATTAAGTTAGTTAAAAAAACAGAAACATTAATAGCCTTACTGTGTATATTTTACCTTCATTTTACAAAAGTTTTGCTCAAATGTTACATTCAAGGTTTGTTTAGTAACTCATAATATATTATTTCTTACATTATTGTGTCTATGCATGGAAATGTTTATTTTTAATCACATGTTAAATTGTTAGCAGATAGGACACCCAGAATATTGTTATTGTTTATTCTTCGACTTTGATTTTTATTTTTTTTTATCTTCATTATCTTCATAAGTCCTTCCACATACTTTATGCAAACTTTTTCAGGACACTTTGTGTGCCTCATATTTAGTCTAATATTTTCCATTGTTTTAAGGTTGTTTTTTTTGGGTTTTTTTGTGTGGAAGATCTTATTTCTTAGGTTATAAAAGTGATGAAGATCATAAAAAATTTACACACTGGTATATTATTTATTCATAGAGCATTAATGGAAAACATTGTACTTCCATTTATAATATTGAAGTATTAGAAATCCTTTTTAAATAAAAACATTAAAATGTTTTTCTGTCCATCAGATCATTGTAGTTTCCAGATATAAAAGATTTTCTGTTTTTTAGTTTTTATTTTAGATTTAAGTTATACAAAATATGAAATGGATTATGAATGTACAACTGCCAGTAGGGTTTTATAATTTGACTTATGCACTCAACAAGCTTATTATCCTTTCATAATTTTTTTTTTCCACCTTTCTAAATGGCATAAGCCATTGGACTAGCTTCATATTAAACTTGAAAAGCCAAACAACCTTTTATTTAAATTCTTTTTTATGGATATCTTGATTCACTTGTATTTGTACACTATTTGGATTTATATGTATATGTATTTATAAAATTACAAATGCTAATATATATATGTATGTATTGTCTTTATATGTAAAAATGTATTGCAGTGTTTTAATATAATATCTGTTTTGATCATAAGTGTATCTAAATATTTTTCCATCGTGTTTGCTAAATTACTGATGCATTTTCACTGTGTATTCTTTATCAGTAGTTTGCTGGTGTGTTCTGGTTTGGAATAATCATTTGAATGACTGATTGGATAATATTCATTTGCATTTTAACAGTGCTAAAATACTTCGTTCAGATTTTAGTGGGTTTTTCTGAATGTGTTTGAAACATCAGTCATAAGGAAAATGTTTTAAAGACTGAGAAAGAATCAGATACATAACTGAAATCTAAATTAAAATAATTGTTTTTCATTTTTATGACATTATGGATACTTCTGTTCAGTTTTGATTTTATAATACTAAAGATTTTTTTAAAAATCATTCACTGCTGAAACAATGATTAATGCCTAGGAAATTTTTGTAAATTTGTTTTTCTTAAATTTCATTAATTATTTACATTGCTGCTTTTCTAAGTGGAAAACGGCTTTATAGATCCATCAAAATGTATTTTCATACAAGCTAGAAAGTTAAGAAGCCATTTTAATTGTACTGTGATAGTTACAGGAGTGTTGAAAGCATTAAATGTTTAGTTGAAAAGAATTTATTTTGTTTACCTTTAACTGCACTGATTTTTATTATTACTTTTTATTGGACATTGAATTGTATTTGTTTTTGTCTACATAGAATGTATTGTTTAACTTAAAAAACACGCACACACACATACACACACATACACGGAGGTTCAAGCTTATTTGTTGTTGAATAGTAATGCAATATTTATAGTTTTCTTTGTTATATGCAATTAGCGTTTTTTCATTGTGATAAAACCTTAGTGATAGTCTGAAGATTTATACACCTTTTTATTTATTAAACATTATTTTTTCCTTTTTTCTTTCTTTTGATTTTATACAATATTTTTTAGTGGTTTTTTCAGCATAGTATAGCATCAGAGTAAATTTATTGGATTTGTGATTTTGGTTTATTTTGTATTCTTTCATAAATCATATCATTAATCATAATTTTACATAAAATTCAAAAATTCAATTATTTTGCCACATTGTTGAATTCATGAAAAATTATAAGACATGCACTAATTGGTTTAATTGTTATTAATAAAGGGTCTATTTCTGTTTGATTTCCAGTTATTTTTCATTTGCTAATTGCTTCTTTTTTTATATTATATTCTTTGTAAAAAAAAAAAAAGGAAAAAAAGCTGTTCCCAATAATAATGAACATTTGGTCATATTTTTGAGAAGTTTACAAATTTTAACTTATTCATTGTATAATAAGGATTATGAGAAATACCATCTTCATAAATTTGTCAATGAAAAAAGTTTGATAAACATTAATAATTTTTAATTTTTTACTGGGGACATGGTTACAAAATTATAAAGTGACATACTTATGTCACAACAAATTTGGATGTGAAAATGTACTTGTGATGACTTGTGGTCTTGTTGTTACATAATAACTAAAAAATCAAATCTTAATTGTTAGTAATCATAATGATTTTATTGTTTAGAGTTAGAAAGGTTCCAACTGATTTGTTTACTTTAATGATTTTTTTTCTATGTTACTTCTTGGTTCTGCACAATTTTTTTTTTTTTATAACTTTTAAGTCATATATTTAATTTTAAAACAATTATTGATTTGGGCATTACTTGAAAATGTTTTTTCTGCTTGATTTTTTTTACTGTTTTATATATATATATATATATATATACAGACAAATACATGCCCACATAAGTCCATCACTGTAAATTAGAATTCAAATAAGATATTAAACTTTTTATAAAACAATATTTTTTATTTTTTTTTAAATATTGTTTTTAAAGGTAATTTTAGCTATATTCAGTTTAGTAAAAGTAAGTTTTTAAAAAGTCAAATCTGTCTGTCTGTCTATACATACATAAATATATGCATGTAAATATGACATACCATTTAAATTAATATACTGAATGTTTAAGAGAAAAGAAAAAAGTTGTATAATTTGTTTATTATTATTATTATTATTGTAATATATAGTTTAAAATTGAAGTAAAATAATAAAATTAATAACTATGATTTTATTCAAGAGGACTTATCCAATTTTATATTTACTTTTAGGTAACATTTAGAAAAGTATTTTTGCACTTGTTTATCATAAACATTGTCATTTATATAGAACATGCTTTTCTGGTATGTTGTGCTTACAAATATTTTAGCTACGACAAATCTGACTGGATGTTATTGTCCACTTAATTGATATGGATAAAAATTGCCTCTTTCATCCTTTGCTGTGGGCAAAATCTTTATGACAGTATTTCCTGACAAATGAAATATTTTTTAGTGAGCAGTAGAAATTTGAGAATTGATCAGTTTTTGACTAAAAGAATATTAGAGTAAGTAAATTAAGGTTTTCAGTTTATATAAAATTATGTAATACACTTATTATTTACTTAATTTTTATTTATTTTTGCCTTAATGACATTTTTTTAACTATAATTTGAAGAAATTTTAATCGTTTCAGTTATTCAAATGGAAAATCTTGTTGTCAGAAAAATTATTGAATGTTTCTTTTTATTATTATTATTATTGTTATTATTTTTTTATTTTTTGTCATACTAGCAGTATTTAGATTTATGCACGACTGCATGTATATTCAGCTCTACATGAATTATAACACTATAACCAGATTTTCTCTTGATTAGTTAGTGTTATTGACCACATACATATGCATTATTTAAAATTGTTATAAAATCCTAAGTTAATTTAGTAATAAGTTTTTACATAAACAACAGGTAAAAGAGCAACAATTTAATAAACCTGTATAATATTTTCAGTTTTAGATTTGGTTCAGTACTGAAATCTTTATTTAATGAATAAAGATCAATTCAAATAAGAAAATACAAATGAAATGCATTTTATTTTCTTGGTAATGAATGCGGAGACTGATTTTGAACTTTCAGTACAATTTTTTGTTTGTTTTGAATACATGGAAAACAGTATAAATAAAAATCAAAAATAAAATCATTAACTTGTTAACAGCTAGATCATGTTCCCCTCTTAGTCATTTTTTTGATATGCAGCTAACACATAACAAGTTTCAATGAAATCATGAAATAGCTTATTACACTTTTCCATTTATTTTCAATAGTTATTAATTTAACATGTTAAATTGTTTTATTAAGAGACTACAAAATGTTCTGGTCACAAATTGAACTTTTTTGCAATATCTAGGAGATAAATATGTTCAAATTTCAAATTGCACATATGTATCCATTTTATATTGGATTACAATAGAATTAATATACATTTTGACCAATGTTTTGTGGTGTTAACATATAGTTCTTTTTCCAAAAAAAAAGAAGAAAAAAAACGTAACCGAGACACCAGATGCATTGATGAAAATATTATAAAAGTGTTTAATATTATATTTTTGTTCAAGATTATATTATTAACTTTTGATTTTTGAATGAAATAGTATTGTTTTATTCTGCATAATTAGAAATGCTAAATTGAGAAATAGTTGTGCAAAAGGATTTGTTTCAAAAATGTATTATTTGAAAGGTATGAAAAGGCAGGAGGTGATAATAAATTACACCTGTAAACACCTAATATTCCTGTAAACATTTTGTGAAAGTTTGCACGTGTTACAGTTCACTTTTTTAACTGTAGTTTTCATACCTTATGCATTAGGTCTCAAGTGTTTGTTTATAATTGTAATATGTGATATAGTTACTTGTTGCATTTCTTAGTGAAATAAAGTTATAAAAAATGTTTTTTTATTCTTTTGGTTATAAATTTTTTTGATTTATCTGATAGATAAGAAAATCACCATGACATTTAATCTTATTTTCATTTTCTAGGATTGAAATGAATTCCATAACAACAACAAAAGTATTAATTTTATTTTAAAGACAATATTTATTATTAGAACCAAAACAGACATTTGGAAATGTATAAAATATGCAAGATTTCTTCATACATTAAGGTTTATTCTTTGCATCAGTGGAAATGATGGTTCAGAATATCAAAGTAATAATCACTGGTATCTTAAAGTATCTCACTGAAAAAAAAAATAATAATAATAAAAAAATTATTTTTGCAAATCAAAACTAAAGTAGAACAAATGTGTAAGATTAAGCAACAATAATGTTACAACGACAGGTAAGTTCACACAAAAAGAACAAAAAATTAAAATGAAATTATCATACATCTGCTATGCATTAATTATTTAATGTATACGTATGTATATACCGACATATAATTATAATATCTGCACATCTAAAGCGTGTAAAAGGCAAGAATACCTCTGCGTTTGTGCATGCGTACATATATTCACACACAAAGACACACACGCGCATATATATAATTATATATAAACAAATTGTTAATATGGTTGTTATTATTTATTATGTAATCTATCTATTGTTCATCAAAATGAATTAAAAAAAGAAACTTTATATTGAAAATCCGACCGAACGCAGTGATGCATAAAATTCAATGACTAGCAATTGTTATTGCCTCCCCTTACCTTATTTATAGCACAACAAAAAACTTCCGGTGACGTTAGTGGAAAAAATTAAAGGAGGAAAGTATTAAAAGTAAGTTTGAAATTTTCAGCAGTATTTAAAAAAGTACATTTCTTTAAGCTATAAGTGCTGTAAAATGTAATATATAACGTATATAACTTATAAGTTTGGAATAAAAACAATGAGATTTTGTGACAAGACTCAAATTTTCAGTTTCAACAATAGATTCTAAAGTAAAAGTGTCATAAGTTTAAAATGTAAATCGAAGAGAGTCTCCAAATGATGCGACATCCACATTCTTCTTTTTGTTTAACCCGCCTATAAAATAATTTGCCTTTATGAGTTTTTAGATTTTTCTATATGACAAAACATTCAGAAAATATATTCAGGTTAATACGAAATATTTAAATAATAAGGTTTTTGAGAGAAACTTCTATATATAAATAAATAAATAAATAAATATATATATATATAAAAAGTTAAGGCTAATCAAAATAGATTTCCTCTGTTTAAAAAAAAAAAAAAGAATTTTTTTTTTTGTTAATTTAAAGCTGTTTTCATCATCAGATAATTCTAATTCCAGTGATGAATTAATGACTTTTAATATCAAATCCTGGGCATCATGTAAAAATCCTTAATCCAGAGATTTACAAAAAAAAAAGAAAAAAAAAAAAAAAGAAATGAGTAAAAAAAGAAAACAAATTAAAGAAAACTGAAACAAAGATTTAAAAAAGAAGAAAATAGTGTATCCTCATGGTATTGGTTTTGATGCAGATAAGCAACAATCTCACATTGTGCAGAAATAACAATGTTTTTCTTGTTATTATTGACAGAGACATAACATAATATATATACATGATTAAAATATAAACATTAAATTCAGTATATATTGCGAGTTTGTTTCTAGTTATGATGTATATTCTAGCGTTTTAATGATGTGTGGGATTTGACATAGAACATGTAAGTGAGTTCCATAAAAATAGATTGAAGTAGTCATGGCCTAATTGTTTAATAGTTTTCTGACTGTCAGCAGACGGCAATGTTTTGTGCAATTTACAAGTGAAATTAACTTTGAAATTTTGGCAATACTGGGTTGTTTATATATGGCTAAAAACTGCCTTATGAAAAACAGTACTTTTAGCTATGTGGTTATGTTAATTGTTTAATCTAACCGAAAACATGTGAATAGGAAGCATTTCTTTATTTGGTATGTAAAAAACCCTTCAGTAAACAAAACCTTGTCCATGATTATGCGCACTCATAGCAAAGGTGTGACAAAACCCATATTGCATCAAAACATACTGAGAGGATGCATATAACATCTTAAAAATGTATAATGTCCAAAATATTAAAATTAAGTTTAAAAGTAAGAAGAGAAGAAATTTTTAAGTAAAAAAATACAACTTGAGTCCATGTACTTGTATTTCAAATAGAAAAAATTATAAAATAAAAAAAATGACTAAGAAAATATTTTTTACAGGTTTATCATATAAAAGTTTAATTAAATAAGAAAAGAAGGAAAGAAACAAAATTAAGAAAAATGACATAAAAATATTTAAAGAAAGAAAGAAGAATGTACAGAATCTCTAAATAATAGATTCTAAATAAAAATATTTGATTAGCTAAAAAGAAAAAACACATACAATTCAATTTTAACTTTCATCAAAGTGGGATTTTAACCAGGAGGGTTTTAGCCTAGAGTGTTTAGATCACATGCTTTTCACACCAAACTGTATTCCATAATAAATATTTAGTCAGTACGATATTTCATGGATACTTATGAGGTCATCTTTAAAGAATAATGGGTTTTAAAATTTCCTGTAAATATTGACAAGTTCTAGGCTATCTAGTTCTAGTTTTTTTAAATATTATGATTGAAAGTATATTTTTGTCATGCTCATTAGTATATATAATTATTAATCTTTGTTTCTTAAAGAATGATGTGCCTATAATGATTATTGATAAACACTGACCTCACTTATCTGTGTAACATTCAGTTTGCACTTTAACAAAGTGGACAATATGCTTAGTTAACATTAATTTTAGACATCTCCTGGTAACAAAGAGTTAAGTTTGAAAGTTAGATATTGCATGTCAGATCAATGCACTGAACTTACATTCAGTAATAATATAGAAGGATTTAGTAGTTGAAAGTACAGTTTAAACATAAATATGTTAATAAATTATGGTAGCCTCTGCATTCAATGTTTCAGTAATATAGATAAGAGTAACTGCTGGTGCTTGAGATTTGCTTGTTATTTTGACTTCATGAAGTTTAAACAAAATAGTATACTTAATAAAAAATTTCTAAAATTATATAATATAAAGGAATTAATTTTGGAAAGATGAAGATATAACATAAGTGAAGAGTATAAAAAAATAGTCACAGTTTGGAAAAGTTTAAGATTATTACAACCCAATTTTACTTTGTGTTGTGTTGACATGGTATGGATTAATATTTTACAACATATTTATCAACACTTTCATAAAAGAAAACAACAACAACAAAAAAAAAATAAAAATATTATTGTAGCATTCAGGCAAGATGAAGGAACCAATACTAATTTTTCTGGTTTAGTAAGCAAAAATAATAATAATGATGATTATAATAATAACAATAATAGTGTTTTTAATTGTACTCTCTGTGGACCATTGGCTGAAAAAGGAAATGACGTGTGTGCGTGTGTGAAAATATTAATATGAAAACAGTTAAAGCAAATGTTGATTAACATAAATTTTTATGTTTTGTTTTTCTATACATAAAATTATAAATACATAAAGTAAATATTGTAGAATTGTTATAAATCAATAATCATACGGGTTTTGCCTTAATACACAATTCCATTATATGCATGTTAATCACCATGGGATAGACTAAAGAAAAGAAGCTTCTGGAAACGTATTCCAGCATATATTGTTTAAATGAATTAAAGGATTTACTTTAATGGTAATAGTAACTGTATAGACATTTCTACTGAATGAAAGGAGAACTATAAAGATGTTTTTCACATGTTAACTTTCCTTTATGGTTTTAGACAACAGCTAGTAACAACAACAACCTTTTAATTAAAGTACATCATGTTTACCTTTCTTATTGTTCACTGTAGAATTTTACTGATATATTGTAAAGAATTTCACTAATAGTTGAATGTAGCATTTGGAACATATTTAAGACTTTTGACGAATTAATGTTAAAGATAAATAGATGAATTATTTTTATGGGAAGCTGCAAGAGGATTATCTCACAAGAAATGGTATTGCATATTAAAAAATATCTATCTAAATATTAATGATTTTTAGTATCTTCACAGAAAAACAGAACTGTTAAAGAAATCTAGTCTACACATACAATTTAGTATTGGCACAGGAGGCCTTTCTATATTTAGGTACAGAGTTACAAGATGTTAGGTGTTTTTGTGATTTTGTTAGTGTAGTTCAATGTTGTGTTCTTTTTTCTTTTCTGTTTTTTTTTTTTTTTTTTTTCTTTTCTTCTTCTAGTAGTTGGATGAAAACATGCATGGATAAATGTAGGACAGGAAACAACAAAATTACAACCTATTATTAAAATTTGCAATGGTGAAACATGAGTGATCATAAATTTAATAAAAGTATTTTGATTAGTCATGTTCACATAGGAAAAAGACTTTGATATAATTTTATGGCAATACATTTCTTTTGGAAATAATTTCATTTTGCGCATAAGTGTCATGGAGTGGTATAGAAAATAGTCTTATTTCTAGACATAAGCATCATGGACAGTTAGTCAGTGGCACTTGAGACTTGTTCATTTGACTTAAGTTGGCAGTAAATATTAATTGGCCTATTGTTCCAGCAGTACTTGTCCTAGTTAAAGGTGAATATTTTCTTTGAACCTAACTCTTAGGTAACTTTGATCAAAATAATTTTAATCTGTGAGTATTTTATGTACACTTTTTTGTGAATGTTCATTTTAAATGTATTTCAGGTCAGGTATGTTTTATTTTAGTTTTTTCATTTTATTTTGTTGATGGTGATGTTGATGTTGTTAGTGTTGTTCTTATTATTATTATCATTAACACATCATCATCATCATCATCATCATCATTATTATTATTATTATTATTATTATCTGTCCGTCTGTCTTTCAAAAGTGGGACATATTAATAAATATTTTACTAAAAACATCAAAATAAATGTCACCCAGTACTCTGATTACTATTTTACTCTGTATTTATTTAAAAGATGTGTACAGCTTAAAAGATAAAGAAAATTAACCCTGACTGTCGTGTTTTAATGTGGTGTCAGTTAATGACTGTCATATTTACCACGCAACCTTTCACATACGGTACTTTTCTTTCAGTTCATTTGGTAGTGATATGAAATAAATTATTTTCAGGTATTTGATGTATGCAGTGCTTACAATACAAACTGTATCTGTTTCATGGATATTTAATGCACTTCTTTTTAATAATGGCTATAATGTGAACTGATTCTCATTCACGTCAGTACAAGTCTGCTTCTTGTGTGCTATAAGACTTTTTAAAGATTCCAAGTATATCATGTTAGTTTTACTGAAAAGAGACTTATACATACCATCATCCTTTTTTAAAAATGTTTTATAATTCTTAATTATGTATTACTAATAAAAGCTGTTACCAAGAGAGATTTTAAATAACTATAAGATTATGATAGTTTTGCTTGGTTAGATTTAAATTATATTTTTGTTACTAGTATTGTTGCTTTTTGTTGTTGCTGTTGTTGTTGCTGTTGTTGTTTTTAATTTATAATTTTTTTTTTTTTAATATATAGGACATTGCAAGTTTAATCATAATAAAATGATTGATATACAATCGGAGCAGATATATGTATAGTATATTTTCTGATATGTAGCATGTGTAGACAAATTTAATGATTTTTCTTTTTCTACTTTTCTTTCATTTTTATTTACTTATTTTTTTGCACAGCCATATTTACTATATTTTAATTTAAATTATAGATAGATACATAACTTAATCTTGTAACTACCTCTGTTTGTTACCAAATAGATTTTGTAGTTTTGTGCTGGTATCATTTATCAATTCATTCATGCAGTTTTACTTTTTTTAGCACTGATGTGCCACACAGCAGTAACATGGACAAGATATGTAGGTCATCAAGAAGTCCAGTGACACCATCTGCTCCCCCTGAAGAATTTGTCAATGAAAATCAGCTGGCATTTTACACTGAAGCCAGTGTACAAAGAGATTCACTAGTAGCCCCAACAGCTCCTCCAGAAGATCATGTCCATGAAAGACCATCTGTTCTAAGCTCAGGCGGTGAAGTACATGAAAAGAAAAAGAAAGATTTACAAATCCCTAAATTTGATGAAAAGTCGATTTCACTAGACCCAAGTCTTAATCTTGTCAGTGAATCCTCATATTTGCTGGAATTTCTGCAGAGAGTGGATCGACATCCAGAGCTGTTTCATGGACCCATTGTAGATAATGCATTACAGCGATATGAAAAATATTGGCTTCCTTTAGCAGCTAAATTTCCAGGCCACTGTTTGATAGCACCTTTAGATATTGACTGGGTATGGTGTTGTCATATGTTGTGCCCGACATCATATCGAAAAGACTGCCTGTCTCTGGTGGGAAAGGTTGTTGACCATAGACTTATTCCACAGAAAGATCGAGAGCAACTGCTTAAAGAAAGTGAAGATCTGTGGAACAACGAATATCCATCAGTTCTATTCATTGTTGATAAGACTTTAGACATCTCACCTGACCCTCATTTCAAATCACAGTTCTCATATGACATAGCATCAGCAGTTACAAGACAGAAGTCATTTTATTATCAGGTCTCATTACCTCATTACAGAGATGAAAAATTCTTAGAAAGCTGTGTTCTAAGATATAGAAAGTTCCTCCATCTGAAGCGCTGCCATCCTAAGCATTTTATTGTGCCTTGTTATGACATGGATCTTGTCTGGCATGCTCACCAGCTTCATCCTGAAATTTATTATCAAGACACAACCCGACTTTTTGGACATTTGTTTTCACATGATGATACCGTTACTGATCGGTCTCCTCATTCTCAGCTGAACATATCCACCAATAGGACTAAAATTCTTTGGAAACGAACATTTAATGAACATTACTCATCATTTGGTAGCATGTATCGAGGTGAGAGTCCCCGGGGTAAACTCTATCAGCTAACAAAAGAAAATATTCTTAAATTAGGCACCAAGAAAACATCAGTCTTGTTACAGTCTTTGAAAATGAGTGGCCTTCCATCAGACATAAGGCATTTCAAATTACGAATCTGGTACAAAACAGGTTATCAAAATTTTGGACGGGCTCTTTCTGTTGATGACACCATAATCAAACTATGTGGAAACAGAAAGAAATTCTGTCTGGAGCAGAAGGTCATGTCTCAATTTGAATTCAACACAAAGTATAATGACAAGATATACTGCATTTTGTCAGGAAAGTATGGTGCTTTTTGTACTGGAAGCAACGAAAAACTGGGTCAAGGATGCTGTAAACTGAATGAAGTGATAGAAAATCTTGATAACAGTACAGATGATGATGTATCAACAAGCATTGATGTCAGTTTTGGTGATGAAATGATTGCTAAGTGCTATTTTAGAGTGACTCCACCCAAAGCTGGTGTGTGTATTTTTCGGCTAGAACTAGGACAATTTGAAGAGTGTGTGATGCCCGAATATGTTGAACAGATGTGGGGTCCAATAACTCTGAAGAAACTGCCTACTGGAGTGGAGAACAAATGCTCTGTTGCATCTCATAGGTGAAATCTTTATTTTGTGTTTATATTCTGTAATGTTAAATTTTCAAAGCAAATGTAATTGTTATATAACATTAATTCATTAATTAAAAAAAATATATCAATATAAAAATATATATATATTGCTAGATTCAGTGGTTTTATTTCATACAGAAGTTTATATTGAAATGACAAATATTGTAAAACAGATTTAAGTGTTTCCATTGTAAATTGAAGTAATTAGAAAAATCTATACTATTATATTTAAACATTTATATACACTAATTATTTTTAATCTAAAAAAAAATGTTTAAATTTTAAAAAACTTCATTTCCTATTAAAATTATGATAACTTTATTTCAAGACTTCTAAACCACATGAAAGCAGTGACCTTCACCTGTCGAATCATCCACTCACTGCCACTGCTGATGTCAGCCGTACAGGTGTTTTATCATGATAACCTGGCTGTCATAGCTCATCTGATTGGTCCAGAACAACTTCCTCTTCCCACACAGGTAAATAAAATGTTGTTATATACCATGTTGTCAACAATATAAATTATTGTTTAATATATTGAAAACCAATGTCCACAGTATGAAAACTGTAATCTGTTAGTATGTTGTCAGTAACCAAAACATTAATAACTCACAGTGTTTTAAAATTTGATTGGACAAATATTGGTGATATTTGTTAGGTGCAAGTGCCAGATTTGGATGTAGTGATCATTATTATTATTATTATTATTTTCTTTTTAATTAAACCAGCAGGTATAATAGTAGTTGAAAATTGACAATCTATTAAAATTTGATTCTTCTTGCACAAGAAAAATATAGTAATAGTGTAATATTTTTTACACAGATAATCAGTAAGCAGTTATTCTTTATAGTATATGAGTCTGTTATGCATTTTTTAAGAAAAATATGATCTCTTAAATAAATAATAGCCATATAGTAATTCTATCATGTAGCTTATCATACATATTAATAGTTAATATAGTTAACCAGTAATTCTTATAGAAGGTAGAAGATGATAATGTGTTGAAATTTTATTGGAACAACATAGGAAAGATATTGTATCAATCTTTGCCATAGATAATTTTCATTATATAAAATTGATTAAAAAAATCTTTATAATTATAGTTAGAAATCAACCATGTTTTAAAAACTGATTGGTCCATATAAGTTAATCCACGATACATATATTTTTTCTTTCTGTATAACTAATAAATATTACAATAAAGTGATGATCTATTTTATAATTAGTATGAAATCCTGACCTACCTCATTAGACATTTATTTCCCTATTTAGGTAGGTCAGCCAAAAGCATGTGTTACATTTATTCCAAAGAAGGGTGAGAGAGCAATTCTAATCAAGAACCATTCGGGAGACTGGGGAATTATTGTAGGTAGATGGACAGGTGTTAGAAGACCAGTACGAAGAGTAAGAGGTTAGTGATTCTAATTACAAAACACCATTTAAGGGAAAAGAGATAGAAAAAGATTATAATATAGTTCAAATGATTAATGAAAGAATATGTGTCAAAGATTTATAATGAGGTTAAATGAAGAAAAAGTTTGTGTTTGATAGTTTTTGGATTGTGTGTCAAATTGAAGAAATTTTTTTTGTTTCTGAATATAAATTGATGTCAGTTTTTCTGACAAGGTACAATGACAGTAAAAGAAATGTGGTTAAAAACAAATTGGTAGTTACAAAATACTCACAAATTTACTTTCTTTTTAGTACCATCTATACAATTTATGCATTTGATCTATTTTTTATTTTTTTGCAGCAACAAGCACAAGAAAAGGTCGACGAGGAATTCCAGGTTGTGCAGGTTATCTAGAAGTAGAATTTTATAAGATGCAAACACGTACTTGGGAAAAAGTTGCACTGGAACAAGCATATGCTTCATCTCTGTTCAGTTTCAACATCGATGATGCCAAAGTGGAGCTTGACCATGGCCTGATCGAAATCAAGGAAGGGTCGGTGAATGTTGCAGAAAACATAGCTTTAGCATTTAGTATAGCTTTACTTCATGTCCTTTGTCAGCCTCATCCAAAAGGCTGGAAGCCAGGCGAAACAGAAAATAATGATACAAACAGAAATAACAGATGCATTGCATCAGTCACTTCAGAAAATTTAGCTCTAGTTGTTGCTTGTGGTTTTATGATAGCAACTCCATGCAACTTTTATCTACGGTCAGTATTTTCTGCTCATAGTCATGAGAACATGAAAGATAATGTAGAGGGAACTGGTCTTGGAGGGATCGGAAGTAATTCAGATAGCAGAAGTGGCTGGTGGAATCACAGTGGAGAACAGGAACACCATGATATGAATAATCGTGTAGGACAAGAAGCTTTGGTTATTGGAGTTGGGTTTGGTGTAACAGTTGGTGAAGAGAATGAAACCATTATCACTTCCAGGACAGAGGAGAAAACCAACAATGTTGATGAATCAGTAGATAATGATGATCATAATCTGACCAATGAAGACCACAGTTTAACTGATGAAGGTGGTAATGATAGTGGAAATGACAATGGTGTTGGTGGTGCTGATGTACCAAATGAATTTAGTTTGGATGAAAGTTACTGTCATGATGTAAATGAGACTCATGGCTCTGGGACAGACAGAGGGGATGACAGTTTTGATGTAACAGGAGATGAACACCTGCAGCATGAATTAAATACAGGTGCTGATGATGTCTCAGAAAATGGAAGTTTAGGTAACCATGGTCATGAATCTGATGACAATGTTCAGTTTAGTTATGTAAATGATTCTCATGAGAATGAAGGAGTAAAGGATGATAGTGATGTTGATGATTTTAATGATGTAGATAAATCATATGACAATGATGGAATAAATGGTGATAATGATGTTGATGATTTTAACAATGGACATGAATTGGATACTGATGAATTAAATAATGAAAATGAAGACCATGAATCTTTTCAGAATGAAAATGCCTCAGACAATCCTGAGTTTGGAAATGATGACTTTGAGAATGACTCCACTGATGGATTTGGCTATCAAGACAATGAATTTGAAAATGATAATGATTTTTCTAATGATTTTTCTAATGATGGAAATATATTTGATAATGGTTATGGCCAAGATGATGAAAACAATGATGGTTTTATTGGAAATGATGCTGATAATGATGTTTTTGGAAATGATGTGAATGAGTTTGGATTTGACGATGATGTTATATTTGGGTATGAGGCTGATGATACTGGTGAAGGATTTGGCTATGATCTGGATGGGGGTGCATTTGGGTTTGAAAATGATGGTTTTGTAGGTGCTGCTGTTAATGATGATGGTATATTTGATTTTAAATCTGGTGGGGATGATGGCTGGTATCCTAGTGAGAGTGGAGGATTTTGTGATAGTGGAGGTGGCAATGATGACATTGGTACTTTCACTGATGATGGTGGTGGAGGTGCATTCTCTTATGATGGGGGTGGGGATAGTGGTGATGCTGTATTCAGTTATGGGGGTGATGTTGGAGACAGTGGTGTAGGAGGAGATGGAGGAGCTGGTTGTGGGGGTGGTGGATGTGGAGGAGGTGGTTGTGGAGGATGAGGTCAGCAAAATCAAACATGATTAAATTTTGTATGATAGAAAAATAAATTCTGTCTTGAGATATGATATATATTTTTTAAAACTCTTAGTTTGGTCAAATATTCCACTTGGCTTGAAAATGAACTTACTTACTTTTTCTGGGTTTTTTTTTTTTTTTTTAATGTTTTTGTTATTATTACCACTTTTTACAGTTTTTTATTTTTTTTTTTTTATTTTATTGTTTTAGTTTACTTTCATATTTGCTAAATGACAGATGTGGCCATTATTTCTTAATTAAAATTATATCTGGTTAATTTCAATGTCATTCTGTTAAGTGCTAGATTTATCGGCTCAACTTTCAACAAGTAAGATTAGTTCCTATCAAACCCAGCAGGCAGCTTTGAGCATTTAAAGTGTCACTTTAATATTTCTCCCATCCCTTTTGTGGTAAATTTACTTGAATAAAACAAGAATTTCTTTAAATTGTATGTAATGTGAAATAGGGGTATTGTTTTTACTATATTGTGGTTGTATGTAATTTAACTGCTGTGTAATATGCTTAGCATAATAATGTAATGTTTGCACATCTAAATAGTGTCTGTAAGTAGATGTCAATATAATAATTATGTGCAATCTCAGATTTGAGTGGTTCGATTATTTGTTTTTTTTTATCTCTAGGCTTACTTGGTTCACTCTGGTCATTTAGCCGTTGTTTTTATATTTCTTCTGTTGTTCTTTTTATTTGTTCTGGATACATGCATCATTGTTATGATTTTTTGTCACTGTTTAACTTAATATTTGTATGTATTTTTCTTTTTTGTTTGTCGTTTTTTTAAGTGGATCATCAACAGAATTTCAAATACAGTTCATAAATGAACTTAATGTTTCTCTAATGATCATGTATTCAGCTCTACAGTTGTCACCATTATGTCATTCCATTATAAAAATAAAAGAATTTGCTCATTTTTCATAATTTTTTTACACAACTCTTGCCTAATTTTTAAAAATTAAGTTTTGTAAACTTTTTTAATTTTATATATTTCCAT
This sequence comes from Chrysomallon squamiferum, assembly GCA_012295275.1. NCBI lineage: Eukaryota > Metazoa > Mollusca > Gastropoda > Neomphalida > Peltospiridae > Chrysomallon > Chrysomallon squamiferum. The sequence continues at coordinate 13,824,055 of CM022671.1, forward strand.
TGGTCTCTATTTTTTATGTCAGTTTTTATTTTTCTTGCTCAGTCAAATTTTAAAATATGTGTATGTTTAAAGATGATCGTTAAAAAACAAACAAAAAAATAAAATAAAGTAATTTTTTTTTTTTCAAACTGTAGTTTCTTACTGAAGCATTTATAAGTTTTGATATTACTTTTTAGAATGCATACCTTGTATTAAGTTTGAAGTTTTGTACTGTTTACACCAAATATATCACTGAACCAAAGCATTTTATATTATTATTTTAAATTTATTTTGTTTTGCTGTTCTTTTTTGACTGTAATATCTTAGAAATGTGTCTATTTCTTTTTATTCTTTTTATCAAATATTTTTTTTAGTTTTTGATAATTTTTTTTAAAGAAATACAACATAAGCTAGAGTAGTTTTTTAATTTGAAAAAGTCAGTTATGAACTATGCTAATAATTTAAGAAGTGTGTATGAAATTTTAACTGATAAAGCTACTGTTATCATCAATTTTTACCAAAGAATTAAGTTTGTTTGGTGTTTTGTTTTTAGTGTACAGAAATTTAAGTTTTCAGATTTGAAAATTTACCGTATTTAGTCAAAATAGAAGATGGCGCAAATTTTTCAAACTAGTCATTTGGATAATTTTCTTTGTACAATTCATTATTGTGAATTTAAAATTTAAAAAAAAGAAATTCCAGATTCTTTTGATAGAAAATTTGGTGTTTTGATTAAATGTTGGCCTATAATTCTTAATATATATAATTAAAAGTCATTAATGTTCTGTAGATGTACTTTATACTGAACAAAAACATTCAAGAATCACAAAATAGTTACATCTTTTTATTGGTTGTTCTTTTATGTAATAGTTAATTTTGACTCACTAAATACACTTACTTTTTATATCAATAATTTGTATTTTTAAAATGAGTACAATCATTTCACATAAGAAAATATTTCATAATCCTTTTATTTTTATTTTTTCATTATGTATAAAATTCATTTTCATATTTAGAAATTCCATTATTTAATATTAACAGTTAAATTGCTTTTAATATAACATTTCATATTGTATTTTAAACTAATAAATGATTCATGCAATAACAAATATTTCATGCTGATTAAAAAAATTATTTGTAGTAATAATAAAGTTTTTATAACCATTTTTTAAAATCTTACATAAAAAAAGAAAAAATTATTGTTTAAAAAATTATAAAATAAGATTTAATGCTCAAGATGTTGATATTTGCTCATTGATGCTTACTGAGTTTATTGCATAGCTTATTAATTTGTGTACATAGAGTGTTTTATATGCTTCAATGGCATTTTCACTGAATGTTGCCAATATGATACACATTTAAACATTTATTTATAAATTTTATACTTATCCAAGATAACTTTGTTTAAATTAACAGTTAACAACTTGAGGATATTTTTAACAAGAAAGTTAATTCATGGTATCCTCTGATAGTTTGAAGTAAATTCTGAAGATATATTTCTTGTATAAAAGTTTAGAGATTCTTAAATTATCAGAACCTTAAATTTTCATAAATGACACTAAATCTGGGTGAAAAATTGCAAAGATTATTAATTTATCTGTACTACATTGGGAACAGCCAAAAATAAATACTTTTTGTTTGTTAATTTTCTAATCTGCTTAATATTTCTTGACCAGCTAATGTACTATTTCACAAACAATATATGTGAATTTTAATTGGCTAATTCGCTTGTTTCTCTAATTGTCTATTGAATTTATGTCATTAGTAGAAATAACCTCCTTATGGGAGATAACAGTTACAGTTACTGTACCCTTTATAAATCAGATTTATTGGTTATTGTTTGTTAATTTTTTATTTTTGAAAAAAGTCATTTATAATGTACCTTAAAAAGGTGCAACTTTGTTGCTTTATTGTTGAATTTGTGATAAATAAATGGCAGAAAGGAAAGATTAATTATAACAATTCTTTCTTGTAGATTATGAAATATAATAGGTTTAAAACTATTTTTAAAATTAAGCATTTGGTGATATTAATCATAATTAATTAAAATTTTAAAAATATATAATTAAGAACAAGTTTTAACTGTTCCTTGTAAATTGTGATATACAGTAGAAATAGAATCATTACACATACTGAAATGTTACATCACTATTATTCATTAATTGTTTATTTTTCATTTCTTTTTATATATATATATATATATATGAGAGAAAAACATTACATAAAGAACATGCTTTTGTTTTATTTTTTTTTTTTTTCTTATTTTGTTTTATCTGATATATGTTGTCAGTTAAAGGTTCTTGTACGTTTATTTATTATGTATCTCTTACAGTTTCTAACATGTCTAAACTTTTATTAATTAAGTGTATCTTACTTTAAAGCAAATATTTTCAAATATTGTTTTATGTATTCTTCAACAAAAATGAGTATTTATGAAGGCTGACAATATTATTATTTCATACATACAGATACAATTCCTGAAATATTGAGGAAATAACTTCTAAGTTGAGGCATCATATCTGTTTACCTTTCTTTGAATTTAAAAAAAGAAAGCAAAATTAATGATAAAATGCTTTCACAATAAAATGGATAATACCAGCCTCTCTATAATCCTCACAAACTTATTTTATTGTTACACCTTAAATATTTGTGAAAGTAGGTTACTAGATATTCACAACAAAATAATTAAAGAAAGAAAGAAAGAAAGAAAGAAGGGAAGAAAAAAAAAAAAAAAAACACAGAAACATTAACCCATATGTATAGATGGTAACATGGAATATTATCAAATAATCAAATACCTGAATTCAAGCAAGAATTATCTTCTGCATAACAACTGGGCAAAGAATTAAAGTAACGGAATTAGGAAATACAATTTAAAATTGTATGATATATAATCTAAAAGTATCATTTGTACCATATTTTGCACACTTATTTATATTTTAAAATTATATAAATGAATGTTATATTTTGTATCCTACTATTGTATTTTATAAAAAGAATTATATTAAATATCAGTCAATTATAATCATTATAAATACTGAAATAGATTATACTAGTATATTCACATAATATAACTTACATATAATGTTATAATTCTTATCTGAAATGTATATCCATATCAGGTGTTTTGAAATATTTTCTAGCTAAATACCACTTAACAAAATGTAATGATATTAAACAAAAATAGAGAAACTATAATACTCTACCTATAGCAAAGATTTACTAAATGTATTTGGACCTAAAATACAATTTATTTTTGTTTTGTTTTCTATTTTTAATTGATCTGCATTTTCATTTATAGGCAAATCTAGCCAATATTTCATAATAATTAATAGATCTGTGTTGGAATCTCATTAGTCTAAATTACAGGCTGAAATATCAGTTTGTATGTGCTATAAATGACATAAATACATTTTTGTTTAAATGTAAATGATTAATTATTGTTCTTACTAAAACATGATAGCTAATGTGGGTGTGGTTGTGGGAATGAACTGGAACGACCTGTCCAAATCTGAGAAGGGAGTACTAATTTACAAATGCATTCTCTCTTTTCAAAGTAATTGTTTCAAAAACACAATACCAAATTCCCAAGTAACAATTTCAAAACAAACACAAAAAGAAACTGAATTAATAATGAATTTTTTTTTTTTTTTTTTTTTTTTTTTTTTTATTTAGGACATAGTGATATACTGTTGATTATTAATGTTTTTCACTGAAATGTGTGTGCTTTGATAAAGTGTTTTGCTTGCAGTTAATAATTGATCAAACTATGATGTTGTGGTATATTTACAGTATTTACATCGTTGATTAATGACAAAACAACTAATGATCTGTCATTAATTTTAATTGAATGAAAAATGTTAATGCATTTTTGGAAATGGAAAAATAAAATTATTAAACACATGCTTATAAATTACTATTATGTTCAAATAATAATAAAGAAATAAAAGATAATAATAATAAGAATCACATTTAGAATACTTAGCTTCAGTGATTATTAATTTATATAAATATCATTAATAGTGTTTGTTTCTTTTTTTTCTTATGATGACGATTACAGTGATTACTATTATTGATTTTTTTAATTTAGCAGTGCATTACTACATTCTTAAACTGTTACATGGATTGAAAAATATTTTGTTTTAAAAATTATGCAAATGTTATTAACAATAATGTTTATTATTTTGTAATGTGTGATAATCAGTCATAATCGTTTCTTACTAACAGTTTACATGTATACCTATTTTATCATATTTAATAAATATTTATGATATATACAAATCTTTGTTTTATTTAGTTATTTTAAAGTAATATACAACTTAAAATATTAAATGCCTTGCTTCCATTTTATTCATACTTAAGTTGCAATTAACAAAATATTAGAAAATGCTGTTTACAAAATGAATTTCATTATGAAGAAACAATTTGGGCTGCCTAAAAAAAAATAAAGGCAGTAATAGGTAGTGTAATAAATGAAAATCAAAAATGGGTTGTATATGATTGTTCTGAATTAATAAAAAAATAATAATAATTTAAATAATAAAAATAAAATAATAAAAATCAATTACCAAACATTTATTTATTTATTAATTTATTAAATTTAATTAAATTATCATCATCATTATTGCCTTTTATATACCTTCTGTATAATAACCATGAAATGTTTTACTTGTATAAATAAAAATCTGCTAGACTACATTTATCTGAGCACATTTCCTGGAAATGAAGTATTAAAGATTGTGACCAGTACAAAGGACACATTATATAATAAGACTTAATTCTTAGTCATTAGGTATTTTCTCTATCAAAGGTGAGCAATGACAAAAAAGATGTGTGGACGTTTATTTAGTTTTTCTTTCAATTAAAATAATAATTGTAATAACAACAAAATGTTATATTTACACGTGTGCTGGGAATACTCTGCTGCTGCAAATGAAAACTGCCTTCAACCTACTCCGAGGTAATAATTATAATATAATGGACATATTATATATGATTGTGTGTGTGATTCTCTGTTGAGTATTGTGCAATGGATATAAAAGAATTATGTACACATAACATGTGCTGTCAGTTCTGTATTTCAACCATTTGACATCGGCTAACCTCTATATGGTTAAACGTTTATCCTTGAGTGAACCTGTAATATGTGGATTGGTGCGACCTACCTTTGTGTAACAACAACAACAACAACAACAATAATAACAGTAATGATAATACGAACAAAATAATAAATACACTTAAATATGTTTGAGAATTTATTATTGTTTAAAATAATAATAATAATAATAATAATAATAATAATTATTATTATTATTATTATTATTATTATTATTATTATTATTATTATTATTATTATTATTATAAACAAACTATATTTTCAAAAACACATAAATATTATAATGGAACAGTATCCAAAGCTTATGATCTTGAAAATTCTGATACAAACAAACCGTAACGTTGATTTTATAATGATAAAACCAATTAAATTAAATAATATATGCAGATAATTTTATACATTATCCAGACGACGCGCACTGGTGTTATTTATTTCATTTTGTCCTGAATACATACGTTTTTCTTGAAAGATATTCAACAAAACAATCATACCGATATGTATTAATTAGATACTGACGAGGATTGAAAACGTACACCGCATCTCTATCTGTGTAAACACCTAACATTTAACAGACTGGGTCTCTAAAACCTGGAGGAAATTGTTAGCAAGGAAGTTAATCTATGGCATTGTGGGATAGTTCGAAGTAAAGTCTGGCGATGAATTTCCTGCATGAGGGCGTAAAGTTTTAAAAATTATATTCAAGTGAGTAAGCATTAAAATTGTATATTTCAGTATCTACACAATATAGTGCAAAAGTCCGTAATTTATTCAGTTTACATTTTACTGTCGGCATTTAATGAAAGACGATCCCATTGATCGTGATTATAATATTTATAAATACGACAAAACGTGAGTAGAAAAATAATTTAAAGTTTTCAGAGTTAAACAAAATATATATTTATAAAAACTTAATTTAGTGTTAGAAAATACTTATTGTATTAAACAAACATAATAGCTGATCAAAATATTAATTTGTTTGTGTGTGATGTCATTAAAAGCTGAAGGAAGTATAACTTTTGAAACGAGGAAGTACTTCTAACATGGATTTACTGTTTCCACAGACTGAGTCTGTCATGTGTCATGTTAGGTTATTAATGCACAGACGTACTCATAATAATAGAAATAGCTCAGTTTATCAACCGCTGATTATAATAAAATATTATAACTTTATTTCTTCATAACAATTTTGAAGTGTTAACAGGTTTTGGTCATAAAATACCTGCAAACATATCATAATAGTTTAACTATGTCATAAGAATTTTAAAAATATTTTTACCCTAAATTTTATCAGTGTTTAGGTCTAATTTGTTAAGAAAAAAAAGCATAATTGTACAGTAGAGTTGTTACATCTTATTTTGTTTTATTTCAGGCTTGCTGAAACTACAGTATAGATCACAATGCCATTTTTTAAGAAGAAAGCCAAAAAGTCAGCAGAAATAAATGATGCAGACAGTGGAGGTTTGGATATTGGAATGCCATACAATGTTGTCAGGAACTACCATGTCAACTTTGATGCAGAAAAAGGATCGTTTGTTGGACTTCCTCCATCATGGAATGATATGTTGCAAAATTCTAATCTTACGTAAGAAATTATAACCAAGTTTTAGGTTCAGTTTGAAAAGTTATAAAAGTGTACAGGTTGGAATAGGATCATTTCATTGAAGCATAATTTGTTCTCTTGAGAAATAGCTTATCTTGCCTTTAACTGACAGAGCTATCCAGTTTAATTTTTTGATAGCAATTGATTATTCACGATAACTGATTTTCAACACCTAAGCTGTCACTGAGTTAATTATTTTTCATTATTTAATAAAAATAGTGAAAATAAACTTTATGGATAAATTTAAATATGATGACAAAACATAGGATATTAATATTTGACAGTCCTGAAGTTTTACATGTTCTTTTTTTTTTAATTATATTTTTATCATCCATATTTGAAATAAAAAAATGAAATCCTCTGTTTTAACAGTAAAGAGGAACAGAGAGATAATCCTGAAGCAGTTATCAACTCCATCAAGACCATGAAAAATTATCAGAAGTCTTTCAGACAGAAAAACTCTTCCAACCCTGGTAAATTTTTAAAAATTGCAACTACAATCCGTGAATCAGATGAGCTGCTGGATGGTGAAGATTCGGAAAGTGAATGTCTCAGCACTGATGAAGATATATCAGAAGGTGGACAAGTTACTGAACCTGAAGAGGATTATGATAAAACTGAAGAAGTTTTCTCAGAATCTGCAGAAGCTGATGTTAACACTGAAAAGAAAATTGATAAGGTTAGAATTAAATCTTTTTATGATTTTATGTGTTTGTTGGTTTTTATTTATTTGTAGGGTTTGTGTTGTTAAATAATTTAATTATCTAGTTTTGTATCAGTATTCTGTAAGTGTGGGCATAATTTAAAATTTTCAGTTTTCAAGTCACTTGCATTATTAGAAATGAAATTGAAATTAGCTTTTTAATGAATTAATAATGCTAATTGCTTGGTCTTCTTTCTTTTTCCTGGAAATTAAAATCTTATTAATTTGTCAAAATGTGACAGAATCAGTTTACAGGTAATAACAACATACTCAGTATTCTACTTTTATTTTTATAGTTATCAGTTATTTTAATTCATATAAATTCAGCTTTAATTGAACATTTTTTTAATGCTATTGTTGCTTAAACGTTTGTTTTATTAACATTTTTGACAGTCGACAGAAAATCATACCAACCATGAAGAAAAAAAGAAATCTGAAGGAAAAGATATTGCTGATGGTCTTGCTGATACTAAATTAACTGATTCAGAAGAAGAAGTTCCTAAAAGGAGACCAAAGACAAAACCACCCCCAAAATCAGATGAAGAAATTAATGCAGAATTACGTATGAATAGCTTATATCATTTTATCAAAACGATACTCTATCAGCAATGAAATCATTTAATTCTGAAGGCTCTGTTGAAGAAATATTTTCCATGGTTTCTTGATCTGTTCCATTTGATTAAAGGGAAAATATCATTTATGTCAGTAATGCAAAAAAAACCACCTATAAACATTTATCATATATTAAAAAAGTACATAAAATCATTGTTGTAAAGATCAATTATTTCAAATACTTTGGGTAATGATTAAGTATAGGAATATTAGGAATATAGGAATATAGAAAACATAACTAGTTTCTGGATCACAGGTATTATTAATTAAAAACAATGAGTGTGTTGTCTTTAAAGAAAGTATGCCAAGTCCAGTTGTATATTCTAGTTTTTCAGTTATGCTGCATCAAAAATATCATTATTTCCATTGGTGGTCATCTTGTATTATATTACTTAAGTTGCGTAATTATTGTTTTGGTTAATATAAAGACTTTTCTTTTTGCTCTGAATCCTAACCATATCAAATTGCAGAATGGAATGGCACTGATGAATTTGTTTACTGAATGTAACTTAAATCACAAAGTGACATTAAATTATCAGTAATTACATAATGGTTGACTTTCATTTATCTAAAATTTTCCATAATATTATCATTAATACAGCTGCCTGAAATACAGTCAACATAAAATTATTTGTTCCAGGTAAGATAGCTACAGCTGGTGATCCTCAAGAAAAATATGTTATTCAGAAGAAACTTGGTTCGGGGTAATACATTTTGTTATAGTATCAAATTACCAGCATATCTGCATTTTAGTAGAACTTGTTATTTAATTACTAGTTAAATCAAAACTTTTTTTCTGTTCAGATTTTTAAAATAGTATTTAGACATAAATTAACTCTAAACATAACCTTTGATTATTACAATTGTATATTGCTTATATACATATTTTTTTTTTGTTAATGTACTAATAAACTATTTTTCAGAGCTTCAGGTATGGTTTGTATGGCAAGACAAAAGTCTGATGACAGTGTTGTTGCCATTAAGATGATGGATCTTAATAATCAGCCAAAAAAGGAATTGATTATCACAGAAATTGAAGTGATGAAGCAATACAAGCACAAGAATATTGTCAACTTTCTTGACTGCTACATGATGGAACATGAACTGTGGATTGTCATGGAGTATCTAGATGGTGGAGCACTCACAGATGTTGTCACAGAAACCATAATGAAGGAAGGTCAGATCGCTGCTGTGTGCAGGGAGTGTCTTACAGGATTAAAATTTCTGCATGATCGAGATATTATTCACAGGGATATAAAGAGTGACAATGTGCTTCTTGGAATGACAGGCAATGTCAAGTTGACAGATTTTGGTTTCTGTGCTCAGTTGAGTGGTGACCGGAGTAACAGGGATACTATGGTTGGCACACCATATTGGATGGCACCTGAAGTTGTTTCCAGGTATGACATTCAAAATATTTATTTTACTAAGCATAAATATCACTTAAAATTAACTTTAACAGATACTTATAAAGTAGGGTATCAGAGAGATACTTCAGTAATTATTTTCAGTTCCTGATTTTTAATTTTTTTGTATTTATTTTGTTTTTAAACATTTTTGTATATGAATATGATTTCTATTTTATTCAAATGTGATATTTATTTTAAAAAACCTGTGTCATGCTGCTGATTAAGTAATAAAAGATAAGAAAAACAAAAAATTCAATAAGGAGAATTAAATGAAAAGACGAATATAAGAATACGTTTTACCTCTTTATATTTTAGGAAACAGTATGGAAATAAGGTTGACATTTGGAGTCTTGGTATCATGATAATTGAGATGTTGGAAGGAGAGCCACCCTACCTGAATGAGACTCCTCTGAAAGCCATATTCAAGATTGCAACAAAAGGCAAACCTGACATAAAGGAAGACAAACTGAGTGAAGAACTGAAGAACTTCATCCATGCCTGTCTTGAAGTGGATGTAGACAAAAGAGCCACTGCAGATGAGTTACTTGATCATCCATTTTTAAAAAAAGCCATGGAGCTGAAGACTTTGAAACCACTAATCATTGCTGCCCGGCAGGCAACGGGACACTGATATGGCTGTTGTTTACTTACAGCCAGATTCTCTCAATCTCTAGAACTGTTTTAGGACATTGATTCTCCTTCAGTAACGTAAATGCACATAAATATTCTTTCAAACATTATTCTCATAGCTTCTCAAATTCTTTATGACAAAAGGACAATAATACTGACTAAAAACCCAAAATATTCATGCAGCTTTTTATTACTGGACATTATATGCTTGCATTTATACTGAAATGTAATGTGATTGTTGCATTCAGTATCAGGTAATAACTAATCTGCAAAAACATATTCCTGAAGATTTAATATTCTTGTTGACTTTTAGTTTTTGTGATTTGTTCAACTGTTTTACAGTGGCTGAACGAAGCAGAAAAACAGTCAAGTTTTATCATAATCTGTTTTGGGTAATTTTTATATCTAAATAATGTTCACTTTTCATGTTAAACAACTTAAATGTTATTCTTTTCTAAAATATTCCAAAAATATTCCTCTTTTTCAGAGTTAAGAATAGAATTTTTTTTTTTTATTATTTCTGGTCATATAATGCAAATTTTATATGTGCAAAAAATGTTATGTATTGCAATATTAACTTTTTTCCAAAAGATCTTCATTTCTCTTCTCTTTTTTTTTTTTTTTTTTTTTTTTATAATCTATCTGTTTTATTACAACGTTTTTTAATATCAAATTTATTTTTAGGATTTGGCTTTAGTATAAAAATGTCTGACATAATTACATTCCATTATGTTTTTGTAAATTAAATGACATTTTCTTTGTAATATATAACTAATAATAATAATTAGTTAATTAGTATTTATATATCTGATAGGATTATTATACACGTGAAAATATATTCCATTTATTGGGTCAAATATTTTAAGTATGCACTTGTCACTGAAGTGCCTTTCAAAACTTGTAACAGCTACATGTGTGCTTATAGTATGATAATACAATGCTACCATTACCAGGCATTTAATTTTATTTGCATAATGTGATGCTGCTTGGTTTAACTATTTCTAAGGCCAGCCCTTTAGAAGTTTGTTAATTTTAAAGTATGTTTCTTTCAGTTTCTTTTTCCATATTTATCCTTGATATACTATCTTTTTCTTTGCTTTAAATTTTTTTCCCCTCATACATGCACATCTGTATAAACATAATTTTAACATAAACATTAGGTTAAACAATTTTAGAATCTAATGGTGATTAAATCTATGCAAGTAGAATGATAAAATGTGAAATGATTTTATTTAATGATTATACTTCATTTTTGCTCTTTCTTCTTTTCCTTTTTTTTTTTTTTTTTTTTTTTTTTTAAGATTAGTTTGGATATCAAAGCAAGCATAACCCTGCATTTAATAATGTTAATATTGTATCCATTCCAGTCACCATTAATAAGCAACTTTGTAATCATTATAAAAACTGAAATTAATAATATTTTGAAAAGACTATATATAAAACAGTTTTAAATTGTCATTATAAAACAAATTCATGAAGATTTTTGAATTTGTATTTTTTTTCAAGTTTTTGCTTTTCCGTGTGTGTGTATATATATATATATATATATATATATATATATTATACACACATATACATACTACATACTAATACTTTGTATACTGTATATTTAGAATTGTTTTATTGTTGTTTTGGGTTTTTTTTATTTTTATTAAATACATATTCAAAAATAATATTGTATTCATAATATTTGTCCAATTCTTCTTCTTCTTCTGGTGTCTGTATGTATGTTTACAGATTTCTACTTCAGTTTGATTCTGAAAATGTTTATCAAATATTGTGTTGAAAAAATATACACTTGTGGATCAGTGTTATATTTTAAATAATAAAAAAGCAAATGAATTTTTAAACTTGCTGCATTCCATAAAATGAGAAAATAATGGAAAATAATTACTAGTATTAGCTTGTCTGTGTTCTGTTTTGATTATATTTTTGTAATACTGTGTTCAAACAGAGGGTGATCATGTTGATGATCTTTTTTATTTTAAAATCAAACAAATCTTGAATGAAAAAAGTTTTTTTTTTATTAAATGTATTTATACAGAAATTAAAATGTATATCCCTAAGCCTGTTTACATAAAGAAAAAGTTTACAACTTTTAAATCATGCAAAGCTCATATGACAGCTGTGTTTAACCAAAGTCAAAGAGATTTTTTTTTATATATATATATCTTTGTCACATGAACTAATGTGAAACTTATTCCTTGTTAGAATTCAATAATTAATGAAATGTTGTTGAAAGTTTAATCTATGCACCAAAATTTGATAGTCTTCCAGAGAAATCTGTCTGCTTTAATATGTTTGTAAAATGACAGAAGAATTTTATATATGTAATCTATGTAGGATAACCTTGAGCATTCAAAAATTAATGGTTTGTATTCGTAATTTAAAGGATGAGATAACTGCTTTGAAGTCTGAAAAGATTAATAAAATGTGTGTGGTGTCATCCTTATCAAAATACGAAAATATATTTGTATTTCATGTAGATTTTCAAACTGTATAGCCAGCCTATATGTATTACTGTAATACATTTCATAATTTAAGTCATTGAAATAATTGTTTTCAGTTTATTTTCTACAAATGTATATTAATAATTATTGCTTCTATGAGAAAGACATAACATTATATTATTATTGTTATATTTTATTTTTTTATTGCTTTTTTTAATTATTGCTGTTGCTGCTGCTGCTGCTGTTGTTATTATTATTATTATTATTTAGATATACAAGGATTTCTTAAATTTAAATTTTCAGAAGGAAAACAAAATTAATATTTAATTACTGTTATATAATTATATTTTGTGTTGAAAAATGTTTCATATAATCTATGATCTAAATCAGTCATGGGCAAACTGCAGCCTGTGTGTGGCTTTCTGAGTGGCCTGCCTAATTTCTCAAGGAAAATAACTTTAATTCAAATTTTATAAAATGATGTTATTTTATTATAATAGTTCCTGAAGTAAATAAAAATGAAAAATTTCTTAAAATAAACTCAACATAAAAACACAAAATTGCCTAAATTAGTACCTCGGCCCGCCTGAGGATGAGCCATGTCTCGTGTGGCCCGCTTCTCAAAAAAGGTTGCCCTTGCCTGAGCTAAATAATACATTTGACAAATTCACATATTGAATTCTGGTTTAATAATAGATGGTAGAATATCTTTAAAGCATGTAAAGTGATTTTTAGTGTATAATACAGTGAACTGCAAGCTATTGGTTTCCAGTAGAACCAATCTCTGTCCATATTTCAGTATTTTAGTTTTTATTTCTGTCTTTATATCAGGGATTAATAGATATATAAATACATGTTTTAATCCCACTAGGAATTCTTGCATTGTAAAAGACATTAAAATAATGTATTGAAATAAAACCGTATAATAAAACTGTTGTTTGCTTTTGCTTAGAAATATTAAGATAAGCAAGTTACATATTTTTTAATACTTGCATACACAGCTCTTGGAGATCAAATCAGATACATACAAACAGGTTAGAATTTGAAATAATTTTTAAAAAGTATTAATAAATATTTACATAGTCAATGCTCACAATGTTTGAAATACTGCTTTGACGATATCAGATGTACCAAAGTTTAGAGCTAGTTGTGATAATAGATGTTCCACCATTCACAACATTTACATGATTTAATCTGAGTGTTTAAAAAACAGCTGTCAGTATTGTGACAAATAAAACATGAAACATCCAGTAGTAGTAACTTTTCTTATTATGTAATTTAAAAACTAAAAAATCATTATATTAATGTATAAATATTTTAAAATATTCAACTTTGGCAAGTATTTTGTGTCATATTTAATACCATTGATGGCATCTAGATTATGTAAATATTTTTATTAACAAGTTTTGCAGTGAATGAAATGTCAACTATAACAAATATTTGTATGGTATAAAATTTATAATAAAAACGATTAACTAAAATAACATTGTTTCCATTATGGCAATAAAATTATTATTAAATTTCTTTTTAATGTTTTAAATTTAAACAGTACCAATCCTTGATTTTATGCTATGATTTGCATTATCCATTTATTTTATTACTTTGAACGTAATATAAACCGATTGTGGGAAAATGGTGTGTGTGTTTGTGTGTGTGTTACGACATCTTAAATTCTTGGCGACATTCCTTTTCAGAAACCTGGAACATTATTCATTAGCGCTGGAAGCTGCTGCGAAAATGTTCAGATATATATGTATTTCCTTTTGAAACACGTAAAACAACCTTGACCTGTATACAATAAAACGTTTTTATTGATCCAGTTTCACGGATCCGGAAAAGAACGTGAAGGTGTGTTCTCGTCCGCGACAGGTAAGTAAGTGTTAAACCCTTCATAAACAATTATAAATATTAACGCGACAGTTTAGATACAAGTCAGTATTAGTCACACTTACGTATTTCTAGTAACTTGTCAACTCGGATGATGTTTATTTACTAAATATGGTAACAGTAACGCAATCAACTATTTATTGTGATAGCGTCATCGTCTATTTATGTGTCGCATGATTCGTTGTCCGTCTTAACGCCTAATTTCATTTGTTGGGAAGCTTGTGAAAACAGGTTAGAATCTCTCTCTCTCTCTCTCTCTCTCTCTCTCTCTCTCTCTCTCTCTCTCTCTCTCTCTCTCTCTCTCTCTCTCTCTCTCTCTCTCTCATATACACAGATAGAGAAAATAAACGAAGATAATTTACTACTACACTACTTTATATACTAATTCCAGCATATACTATTCTATTATTACTAAGTTATTACTACTGTTATTGTTATTATTAGTGTTGTTAAAAATCTGTAATAAATACATAATTAAATATACGTGTCCATTACCAAAATCAAAAAATATATTATTAAATTACTGTGACATACATATTATTACATATACCTGTGCATTACCAAATCTAAATAAATCTGAAACCCACATGATTTCGAAACTGTTATAGAAATTAGTGCATATTTATCAATCGACAGACGCGCACACACAAACATACAAGATAATCTCATGCAGGTGGTTTTATTCGCACGCTTAGCTCTTAGGCCGAGCATGTTAATTCCGTTCAGTTAAACCCACTTGATACGAATGAACCCACTCAGTGGTTAAATACCATTGATTGTTTTGTTGTTTTGTTGTTGTTGTTGTTGTTTGTTTTGTTTTTTGTTGTTGTTTTTTTGACAGGAAAAAGATAAAGAAAAACTATTTCCGTGATCAGTGTCAGAAAATAAAATACAATAATTAAATACCACCTTTACGTAGCTGTGTACACGTTAATGTACTGTTTAAATCTTTCATTATTTAAAATGACAGAGTCAGTTTAATTTGTGAAACACAACAGGATCGGGGAATGTTATAGCTGCTTTATTTATAATTAAAATCTTCAAGAGTTTTAAGTGTGCTAATTTTTAATGAAGTTTAATGAAAATATTTCATATTCTGTAGCTAAGGTGAAAGGTCGCCTAGGATAATTTATTTTCTAGTATTAACCACACTTAACTGTGGGTATTACCACTCATCAGATGACTCATTGTTGCTGAATTTGATGTACAGATTATTTAAATAAATAATAATAATAATAATAATAATAATAATATATTGTAATGGTGAGGAATAATTAATTTAAAAAACTGATTTTCTTTCAATAGTATATGAACATAACTTGTAACAAATGTTAATACTTAGAGAAAATAGTAAAAACAAGCAAATAAATGGTTTTAATTTCATATAATAATTAACTGTTTACAGAATATAGTTAAAACAATCAACAAATTGTTTTAAACTTCATTTTTATTTCATTTAATGATTAATTGCTTAAATAAAATTGTTTTTGTTTCATTTCAGTTTTAATAGTTTTAGTAGTTAAAAACAAAACATATTTTTTATGAAAAGAAAGAACAGTTTTAAATATAAATTTAATTCATTCAGTTTTTTTTCTTTCCAAAAACAAAACAACAGCAACTTAAAGAGAGAGTTTTCTTCTTATTCATGTTTTTTTGTTCTTTTGTTTCTTTTTGTTTTTCATTCTTGTATATGTGTATTTATGTGCATATTAATTATTGTCGGTAATCTATAACTCTTTCATCACTCATTCACCATCCTTTCTAACCACAAAAACAAAAACTTAATAAATATTGTATTCAACCATTATTAAGACTGATTAAATTTATAGGCGTTAAGCCATTTTAGTCCAAATAACTATATTGGACACAAATTTATACGGTTTGCCAAAGTAATGTAGATCGAAAGATTTAGAAGCACCAACCCTAATTCTGTTTCATAAAATGCCAATTTCGAAATTTAGTTTCTGGCAAGGACATTTAAAAAAAAAAAAAAAAAAAAAAAAAAAAATTAAAATTTCATTATAGTGTGAAATAAAAATGATTACACATTTGTCATGTCAAAAAACAGTATTAAAATATTTATATGTGAAAAAGTTTTCGGATAAAATTATATATCAAATGAAACAAGGTATGCATTTTTAACTGAAGAGAATTCGCTGATATGTTTTCCTTCATATTCTATGGAGAATTTGATTTATTTAATTGCGCTTATAATTACGAACAACAAACTAATTATTCATCCAGTCCGAGTATGACATCACTTGATCACCCTTCCCTATCACCAAATATACCTCTAAGCTTGGATGCTAAATTGTTATCAACATTTGTATCCGAAAAAAGAAAATAATATCTCAAAATGCACCACACTGGTCTATTACGCCACGTAATTACTCAAGTCACTCAATAACATAACAAAATAACATTCCAGGACAGGTTTTTTGCTAAGAAACATCACGTATTTCGGTAATACAATCTGCTGCCTCATATACTTGTATAAAATTTGGCTGAATAAGGGAGAGAGGCTTAATATTCATATACAGTGGTACCTCGACTTACGACTGCCCCAACTTACGAGTTTTTGAGTTACGAGCAATCGCCAAAATCCGAGATTTAGATTGTCATACTTTATTAGTAGCAAACAATAGTCGCCATTCATAGATAAAATAACCAATTGGGAGTATAAAGAATATTATTAAGGCCACTAACCCGTACACCTTAAACCAGTGGTTCTCAAACTCTTTGAAGTCGGGGCACACTTGAAGCCTTACAAAAAAGTGCGGGCACACTACACACAAAATACTAAGAAATATAATGCGAAATGTAAAACCCCCCAGAAATAACTGAAAGAATATTGCGGCTCAATCAGATGCGGAGCAAGCTGCTGAGGTTGTCTACCCTCATTGTCTACATCTATGTCAGATTCTTCATCATTTCGCTTATAAACGGTTCTCGATTGGAATCTGTACCATTTGTTTTTCTTATGTGAGAGATTTTCACAGTTATATTTAGAGTTACCGCCCTTGTGTGAGAGATGTTCACCAATATATACCGCCCTTGTGTGCGAGATGTTCACCGATATATTTAGAGTTACCTCCCTTGTGTGAGAGATGTTCACTGATATATTTAGGGAATTCCTAAGCAGAAGAAAAAGAAGAAAAAATAATGTAATAATAAATAAATAAAAACAAGAACTGCATATTTATTTTTACTATACTGTTAAAAAGAATAAAAAAATATACGAGTGGGAGATGTTCATTTCTACAAAGTTTATATACAGTAAATAAATAAATTTCATTGTTATCTGTTACTTGCCAATAAAACGTGCGTCAGTATAGCTAATCCTCATTGTCTATCCTCACTGTCTACATCTACGTCAGATTCTTCATCATTTCGCTTATAAACGGTTCTCGTCTGGAATCTGTACCATTTGTTTTTCTTATGTGAGAGATGTTCACTGTTATATTTAGAGTTACCGCCCTTGTGTGAGAAATGTTCACCGATATATCTAGAGTTACCCAGCTTGTGTGAGAGATGTTCACCGATATATTTAGAGTTACCGCCCTTGTGTGAGAGATGTTCACCGATATATGTAGAGTTACCGCCCTTGTGTGAGTGATGTTCACTGATGTAGAGTTACCGCCCTTGTGTGAGAGATGTTCACTGATATATTTAGCGAGTTCAGCTGTTGTGTTGTGTTGTTGTCCTATTTGTTTTTTAAAGCTGTAATCACTGTCTGCATTTATTCGCAGTAAAACATGGTAGATTCAAATGAAAACGAAGAAAAAGTTAAGGTTACTCCGGAAGAGGATGAACTTTCAAAGATTTCGTCTGACTGGTCAATTCTGATTGGTCAACTTGAACTGACGTATGTATTAGTTTGCTTTAAAACAGAAGCTTTTGTTTTAGAATGGCATGGCAATGGATGACATTATAAAAATACCAACCTCAATATTATAATCATTAATTAAAATTACAGTGTAAATATTTGTAAAGCAGTATCAGTTACAAAACAATTTTAAAACTTGTAGATATATATATATAATTATGATGTCAAAGAAAAAATAAGAGACAAAATATATGTGAATTTTCATTTCTGTCAAACTTTATTATTAGCAAAGATTGTTGTCTATTAACGAATATGCATAATTATAAGTCGTTTGTTCACATCGCAGTATGCACACACTGAATAGTTTTAAGATATCGGCAAACTAGAATTTTTAAAAATATTAACTTCACTATGATCATTATGTGTAATCTTAGTAATATATATTTAAACAAAAGTATTATAGTACTAGTATAATTTAATTTTAAAGGAAAGAAGACGCTCTTGCTCAGTTTTCTACCATCAAAAACGTTCTGCAGACATTTGAGGAGTTCAAGGAAAAAGACGAAAACGAAGTCAAATTTCTATCTACAGTTTTAGAGGAAGAACTTTCTGCTAAAGGGGTAAAATGATAAACTGAACAAAGAATAATACACTTTTAGAGAAAGGGATACATCGTTCGGATTTGTCATTTAAAGAAGAAAGCAGAAATTTTATAGAAAATGTATACAATTTAAGGGCTTAATACGATCAGGTTTTGTGGTTTAAATTCTAAATAGGTAATAGTTGAAGGGAGAAAATTACAACTGTAATTATGTTATTTAAATAGAAATGCTATGCATATCTCACGCTATTGTGTATCATTGTTCAGTGATGAATCATATATATATAACAATGGAAATGACTAGTCATCACTATTATATTGTATCCTGTCCTTAAATATGTGATACAAAATTCCTATTTCGTTTAAAGTTAGCGATAAATGTGACTCGTTTTGAATACGATGAAAATAGATAATTACTTGAAAAAGAAAGCGAAGAAAAGAAAGAAAAAAAAAATTAGAATCTATATCGGAGAATATAAAATAGAGAAATAAATTAATTAATTACTTAAGAATAAATAAATAAATAACAATAATAAAATTTAACATTAGCAAACAAACAATAAATAAAATAAAATAACAGAACCATTCAAGTTAAAACTATACTACGCAGCAGTCATTACACATTGGTATATCGACTGATGTATACACATTTCAGGACTCGGACGTTCCTGATGGGAGGGTGGTTGAAGTCGAACTCCGACAAAACAGACAAGTGTCTACGAAGTTCATTCACGACCTAAGTACTTTTTATTTTATTTCAAATGTTTTGAATTATATACTGTGTTTTCTTCGTATTTTTGTTATTATTGTTGTTGCAGTTGTTGTTCTAGTTGCTGTTGTTATTACTATAGGTATCCTGAATTATTATTATTATTATTATATATTTTTTGTATATAGGTTGTTCATTTCTTTAATGATTTAATAATTTTATTTATTTATTATTTGCTTATAAATTTGTTTTATTAATTTTTTATCATCATCATCATCATCATCATCATCATTATTATTATTGTTATTCTTATTGTTATTCTTATTGTTATTGTTATCAGAGACATTATCATCAAAAGGTGATCCTAAGAGCAAATATGAAATCATAAAGCAGATAGGAGCTGGGTAAGATAGATTTTGAAAAAGTTTTTATAAAATAAATAAAATTCTCATCAGTCAGAGATATACTGCTTCAGCAAATGTTATTAAAAGTGCTAGATAAAAAATTAGTGTAAAATAAATAAATAAGTAAATAATTTAAAAAAAAAAAAACAGAAAGAAAAAATAAGTTACTACATCTGATGCATGTGGTTAATTTCCATTTCCTTGACATACAACGTAAGACACGCTGAGATGAAAATTTGCCTGAAACACATAATTATTAACATTGCAATGTAAGACAATTGGCATAGTTGACTGTGTTGTATTTTATATTAAATACTATTTCGACATTTATCGTCACTTTCATTTTAGAGGTTTTGGCGTCGTGTACACTGCGAGACCAAAAAACAGCGAAAGCACAGTTGCTATTAAACTCATCGACATCTTCAAGCAAGCAAAACACGAGCAGGTTGTTGCTGAAATCAAAGTTATGAAACATTGCAAACACTCCAATCTTGTCAGCTTTATAGAATGTTATCTGGTGGACAACAAACTTTGGATAGTGATGGAGTTCCTGGATGGCGGACCTTTAACGGATGTCGTGCGCCACACAGTAATGAAAGAGGACCAAATTGCTGCCGTGTGCCGGGAAAGCCTTAAGGGACTTGAATACCTTCACAGTAAGAACATCATCCACCGCGACGTCAAGAGCGACAACATTCTGCTTGGTCTGAATGGCGCAGTGAAGTTAACAGACTTTGGCTACTGCGCACAACTCAGAAGTGAAAGAGACAGACGTAGAACCAACGCCGGAACAACGTACTGGGCTGCGCCTGAAATTGTCTTAAGGTATTTTATTTATTTATTTATTTATTTTATATTTTAGCTTATTTTACCTTTTTAATTGTTATTTTTATTTAATGTATTTAATTTTTTAATTAATTTATTTTGTTTGTTTCTAAAAGTAAGTGTCAGTTCCAAATATTTAAATTAAAATTTAAAATTTTAATTTTAATTTAAGACGATATAATTGTATTTTTATTTCAGGATAATGATTCAGTTTGAGATTCTGTTACATTATATATCATTATATGATTTAAGAGAAAAATACTAATTCCATGTTAAAATATTATAAATTATTGATTTAGTTACTTTCAATCAAATATTTGATAATAGTGACTTGTAATAATATTTTTATTATCTTTATTAACTATTTCTTATTTTATTTCCATAATTTTTCAGACAACCACACGGTAAGAAAGTAGACGTTTGGAGCATGGGCATCACCACGATCGAGATGATAGAGGGCGTGCCTCCCTATCTGCTGGAAATGCCGCCTTTTAGGGCATCCTACATGATCGCGACTAAAGGCCGGCCAGACATTAACATGGACAAATTATCTCCCGAACTTTGCAGCTATCTGTTTGCCTCCCTTGAAGTGAAAGTTGAGTTCCGTTTCGACTGCAGTCAGTTGTTAAAGTTGGATTTTTTCAAGAAGTGTGCTGATCTCTCTTCAATTCCGCCTCTAGTAGAGGTGGCCAGAGGGCAGCTGAGAAAGGAATCAGCTCTGTAACAATCACTGTCCCCAATCTGGAGTTTGAGTCAATAACCGCTTGATAATTTGTGCAAGGTAGGTCTGTCATTACAGGAAGCCTGAAATTTCGGTAATTTCCACCAAATGCGCAATCTTACTCAAGCTGAACTGTTTACTAGATAGGGGCTCTGATTTCTTATTTACCACCCAAAGTATGCAATGAAAGCACTGTCGATGTATATATAATTTTTATAGAAATAGTAGATTTTTATACTTATTATTTCTTAATTTTTTAATTATTATTAATTTTTAAATAGATCGAGAGAGAGAGAGAGAGAGAGAGAGAGAGAGAGAGAGAGAGAGAGAGAGAGAGATTATTCATTGAACCAGTATACAAATCAAAGTTTATCTGTGATTTGTTTATCTTGTTTTTATTTACATTCAGAATTATAGTTCCTTCTGAATGTATATTACAAGAAACTGTATAAGTGGTCTTATTGTATTAAAGACTTTAAACTTGAACCATTGAAAGGTATTCGTGTTTATGAATTTAAATAAGTAATATAATAAGTGAGTGTGTATTAATTTCGATAAATGCAATATCAGGCTACTACATTTCCTTCTTTTAATACGTTCCTTCGGCGATTCTTTCATAGATAATATACTTTTATAAAATATACCTTTCTAAATATACCTGTCAGTTTATCCATTTTCTCAAGAATATCCATACCAATTTAAACAAAGCGTTTTATTAATACGTATGTGTACGATATCAAGAAGGTATCTGATACGCAAAATACAGTTCAAGGATGATGTCTATGTCAAATAAAAATAAACTTACAATTTTTGTTTTTTACTTAAAATTAAAAAAGAAAAAGAAAAAAAAATGATTATTCATTCAAAATAGTAAATAAAACTACTGAAATAAAAACAAAAAGGTCAGTATTATTTATATAACAACACGGTTAATTGATTAATTTATTTTATATTTTTGTAAATATTATTATCACAGTTTTTTTCAGCATAAAAATTCATTCATCCCAAATATGTTCACACTCAGTAATGTTTTAGGAATGTGAACATTTCAGAAAGTATAATACTTGTTATGGAAGGCAACACCAGTAAAGATGTCAGATCCTTAAAATGATGGGAAACAGCAAACAGGGCTGTTTATTAATTTTTCGATGTGATATGCATATGAAGACGAAATAAATGATGCATAACAAGATTGAAAACGTTAGCATCTCATATGTATAGTGATATATTGATACGGCTGTTTTATCTACAAATTTGGATTTACTTACATTATGGAATCCATTTAATTTCCATATATAATGATCAGTGTAATGCGTGTGTGTGTGTGTGTGTGTGTGTGTGTGTGTGTGTGTGTGCACTAAGTTCTTATACTGTTATTTGTTGTTGTTAGAACAGTGTTATATAGATATCTCGGCATCATTGTGTAATCTATCGTTCTGTATTGTACCATGAATATTTTGATAGTTTCCACTGCTGCCACTCTTTGGAAGAACTCTGTTGTCTCTATCATTAACAGTGCAGAAATATTTTGGCTTATAAGTCACAATGACGGAACCAGACTGAGTGTCCAAGGATAACACTTCGGCCGATCCTTGACACTCAGAGTTATCTGTCTTTATTGGAATCAGTTTGAAAGATGGTGTAGTTAATTCTTGCTTTGCTAGGTCCGACTCAGAGTCACGAGTCATACTGACCCCGGAGTCAGGAGAAAGACCCAGGTCAGACTCAGCGTCACTGTCGTTTCTGTTGTCATGGTCATGACGTAAAGATTTCTGTTGTGATTCAGGGACAGAGTGCATCACGGCTACTTCAATTGATGTACTGGGATTACGGTCAAATCCCGGACGGAATCGGTATTTGCGAGGATCGTTGAATCTGACAGAGCTGTATTCTGGTGGAGGTCCTAAAGTATCTTCAGATATATTTACAACATCATCCCTGCTGGATGCAGCCACAGTTTCGTTTGCTAAACGTAACCCGCGATTTTTACGGTACCTGAAAATTAAATAAATAACATTACAACAACGACATTTAATAATGATAATTAATAGTGTTAATAAAATTCGCGCGCTCAAATGTATATATATAGTGACATTAAAGTTCAAAAGTATGTTCAGCATTTGAAATAGAAAATTCTAAGATTTATCTACATTGTTTATCATAAACTCTTGTGAGAACAATAACCGTTGTCTTTTAATCAAAAGTTCTGAAATACTGATTTTAATTATTTTCAGTTTAACAAAAATCTGTTTTTCAATTAACTTGTTTTGCAACAGCATAGTAACAAATACACTAAATCAAATTTAGACCGTATCGCAAAACTGTATACGGATAATATATTCCATTCAATATGCATAACGGAAAATGTCAACATCAATGAATCGACTCAGTAGTCCTTTCTGCCACAGGCTACAGTCTGTATTCCACATGATACATACAGTATCCTTCATTTAACGCAATCGTTCACTTTTCTAAAATACCAGGGGATAGGTAAGAAGCAGAAACGTAAGAAACTATTACCTCTTTTTTTTTTTTTTTTTCCTCACATGGATAATGTTTATAACACAAACAGCTGATGTGGAATTTTTTTCACCTCATTAACAATTAAATTTGTAATTTCCATTCGAACTGTTTTCTAGTCGTAACTTCAAGGCACTTTTTATTACTGGAGGCTAATGAGTAATTGGCTAATGATTAAAATGTCATCCTACTGCAGTTTTCTCAGTACCTCGGCTCTCTCGTTCTCTCCTGTGTTTGCTAGTATCTCGACTATTTGTTAAGTACGGGTTCTGTTCCTGCCAATCACCAGCCCACAACTAAAAACCTCAATATAAAGATACTGACATTTCTTGCATAACCCTTTAATTTATTAATCCTGTTTTATTGTTACACAACAACAAATACCCACTACTATTTATCTACTACTGCTGCTGCTACTCCGATTACTAATATTACTGCTACCACTACCACTGCTATTGCTGTTTCTACAATTAATACTTCCACTGCTTCTCTTCTTCTTCTTGTTGACTTTGTTGGTTAAAAATAATTAGGAATCAATCTTTTAAGACTTCTTCAATTAATAATATTACAAATATTTTAATTGTATGAGTTAATATGCAACCAACCTTTTATTATTTGTTCGTCTAACAACGAGGTACACAACAACGACGATAATAAGAAATACAACGAAGGCAGCAGTTCCGGTTATTGCGACTTGCAAGACCGATTCTGAAATAAGATAATAATTCAAATTTTAAAATGGAAAGAGAACAGCCCATCATGTTCAATCTTGTTCATCAAGACGGAATAATAACGTTCTTAAATCCAAAGTATTTAATAATAATAATAATAATAATTATTATTATTATTATTATTAAACTCGTACATTTGGGTAGTTTTCATAACGAATGTTATATGCACTTTCCGAGCTATTGAAAGCTACGCGCCAATAAAATCCTTTTGCCGAAAAATCCAGTAGCCGATAACACGACAATTACAGGTTTCCGTTTACATATTGTCATTATGCATGAATTGTATGATTAACACCTAAAATCCGTTCAAATTAAAAAAAAATTTAGTTTCATTCATACATCCACTCGTTCTATAATCAGAATTTATTTACTTGTTTATTAACGGTTTTTTCGTTCTAAATAAATAGGTATGCGGTAAGTTACGTCTTAGTGTACTAAATCATTTTTAACACGGCGTGACGTACCTTCTACATTCGCGACGACATGTTCCATGGGGTGACACAGCTGTTCATCGCCGCTGTCTCGCTGACCGCAGTTCTGGTTCCCGTCACATCTTGTACTTAAAGGAATGCAGATAGACTCAAAAGGACACGCAAACCAGCCAGAACCGCAGTTAGCACCGCCATTGCTTTCTGTAAAATGAATACACAAAATAAAATAAAATAATTTCAAGGCATATTAAAATGCTAGGATCTAATTTTTGACTATCTTAATTTAAAAAAAAAGAAGTTCTGACTACAATAATGAAAGAAGATTTCCACATAGACATTTTTCTTTATTTCTTTCACGCAAAACGAAAACACTTTCTCTTTTCATCTCTCACACTCATTCACACACTCACTCATACTCACACTTATATAAAAATTATTAAGACGTACCTTTAAATGTCGTAATTAGAATTTTGAAACCTTCGTGAATCAGTGTCGGTTTGCCGAGGTAGTCGAGACGTAGACGACGTCCTGACGATTTGTAGTCGACCATTTTGATACCTGCTGTGTTGAACGGATAATATGGACGCTCCAGTATTCCATAGAGTCCCGTGGGTGGCGTCAGGCGTTGTCGGGTACCACTAGGCGTATAGTCGTAAATGTGAAATCTAAAAATAAAATTGTCACAGGAATTACTGATTGGTCTGATGTTGTTACTGGAAAATTTAGCACAAAAACTACTCCTACTATAATCCTATTGGTACTAATTTACAAGTATTGCTGCTACTACCATTACTACAACTACTTCTACTATCACTAACAAAACTACTTTGAGATGATGATAACAACAACAACAATAATAATAATAATAATTTCAACAATAAATTAGTTTTTGAACGTAAATAAAAATAAATCCTTTATTTTCTTAAGCAATTGGAATTATTACGGAGTGTTTCAAATATATATATATATATATACTGTTTTAACGACTATTAAAGAATGAATGATTCTTGCATGTTATTTTGCTTTTCATTTTTCTTTTTGGACTGTTTCTTTTCAGGTGATTCTGTTGTTGTTGTTGTTGTTGTTGTTGCATTTTGTTTATTCTGTGCCTATGTTCGTTTGTATTTTCTACCAGTATTCTTGCTTATCAATACCTATAAACTTTAGTAATTGGATTAATTGTCTCAGAGCAATAAAATAAAATAAATAACTATAATAAACTGAATGTTACAGATCTATGAAACTGGACAGGTCAGTTTATAATCTTGGGCTACATTAATGTTAAACAAAAAGACATTAATACGTTGATCTTTAATACATTAATTAACTTAACTGTTTTATTTGAAATTCTTAACACTAAGTCTGTATAGGTACATACGTGTGACAATACATTTACAACATTCCTTGACTTAAAATATCATCCAGCCTTACAGAATTACGAGTTGTTAAAGTGGTAATACTATCAACTCGAATAACATTTGCACGAAACCATTTACTACGTAGTTTCTAAATGGGTTTTTCTGAACCAAAACAAGATACATTAGCCCGTGTGTGTTGTAAAATTGGGTGAATAAGTATCAAACAACCCCAGCCATTGTGACAACTGATTTTAATTTCTGGTAATTAATCCCTATTGACTTCTACATTTAGCGACATGAAAACAAACATCGTATTATTTCAGTCAATCTTATTCTAATAGATACAAAATGCCGCTTAGAATAAAATATGAAGAAAACAAAAAGTATTCAAAGTATCTGTATAACAAAATAAAACATTAAAAGCAAAAAAATTAAAATTTGGATGGACAGTAATTTGAAGACAAAGTTTTGTTATGAAAAAAACAAAATGTATCGGACTGTAAAAACTGACATTCTGCCCCTGGATCTAGCATTGTAGTCAAAAAACAACAATAAAAACAGCTTATCTAAGGTTATAAATGCCTATTATAGTAAAATATGTACGTTAGTCTCTTAGTCTCTCTTTGGCAATTTACAAACGTTTCTGTATTTGTACGTATTTATTAAGAAATTAAGAAGGAACTGACCTGTCTGGAGTTTTGGTGTCGTCTGATATATCGAGAGAGATAAAATGTAGAAAGATTCGCATTTGTGGCTGGACGATGATATCAACAGCACAATGTAGATGACCAACGTTTTTCCGGTCCGTGTCCAGGTTTGTAGTTAGTTCTAGAATCAAACTCTGATTCACATACAGGGATTCACCTTTTTGGCATGAATATACCATGTACCTCAGCGGAGGACTCGCCCAAATAGTACCTAAAATTGTTATAATAACATATATTATAAAACAAAATTTCCATTCATTACTGGACAGATTTTTATGAATTGAATACTATTCATCCTATCCAGTGGTATGTGTTAAATAAACGGGTATGTGACAATATTTTTTTTATATATATATATATATATAGAGAGAGAGAGAGAGAGAGAGAGAGAGAGAGAGAGAGAGAGAGAGAGAGAGAGAGAGAGAGAGAGAGAGAGAGAGAGAGAGAGAGAGAGAGAGAGAGAGAGAGAGAGAGAGAGAGAGAGAGTGAGTGAGTGTGAGTGTGAGCCTCTTGGTTTTACTATGAATGATGTCAAAGTACCAATAAAGTACATGTATAAAATCTGGGTGTCTAAAATCTTCGATTGTTCTTCTCTAATCTTTGTTGTCTTACACAAAATAAAATCTGATGAAACGTTGCAGTTATTAAGTAACAGAGGGAGAGACGGGGTGTCGGTTTGTTAACAATTATTATTTTCCTGCACTGGCCACATTTCGAGATAGACGGCGCGACACTGGTAATCCTATAGTGGCAGGCTACAATGTTACCAACTTTTGAAAGAATGTCATGAAAGAGAATTTAACGAACCAGATCAAAGCTTTAGAACAGTTCAATAAATAGGGAACTCTGGCTTTGCCCCCTTTGTAACAGACACAATGCAAGTAGATATATACGTGAAATGAAACCCTTAACAATGACATTGATATGAAAATATGTGTGCTAGAATGATCTGTAAGAACACGAATCGTATCAGCTGTTATTGCGTTCATTATCGATTTACAAATAACTTTGTTGTTTCTTTATTTCATAATAATAAAATCTGGTCAGTTTTTTGTCTTCACCCCCACCCATACACACACCCTCTCATACCCACACCCATACCCGCACCCATACAGAGAGAGAGAGAGAGAGAGAGAGAGAGAGAGAGAGAGAGAGAGAGAGAGAGAGAGAGAGAGAGAGTTAAACTTTATTGCCTGAGGAAAATAAGGGATGGGACCTTAAGAAATATATTATGTATGCATATTTATAGACTTAGGCACTCTCTTCGACAGTTATTATACAAACATATGTAACGCGACTCACCCATACAAATAAAACGTATTTCATAAAGGTTAAAAGAGACATTTGACAGTAATAAGTAATAATGTAATCATATCGATATAAGCAAAGATAAGATAGACAATTACAGATTTTAGATAATTCTCAAATTATATATTATTATATAACTGTCAAACATAAAATGCACATTATCATTACTGTATTTTTATATAAATAATTAAAATTAACTCGCATATCATATATGTTTATAATACACTGACAGAAATACAAACCAAATACCAGTACACTTCAATTTATTAGTAAATAAATAAATATATAATCATTATTTGTTTCTTCAAAATTATTTCCATTGTAATTCCCAGTTTTCCATCGCACACCCCAATCCATAAATAGCAAGCAGATATTAACTCGGCTGAAAAGGTAGCCTGACATACAGATTTGTGCAAGCTGTGATTTGAACTAATTGTGTCTTGACAACCGAGGTTGCTGGTAATGACAGACCGGAAGAGATGGCGCTTGTAGCCGGAAACAGTTTGCGAACAGCTGAACAAAATGGTGGAACCAATTTCCTCACAAAGCGCAAGGACGAATCATCGATTTGTTTACACTGCGGAAATTACGACTTTAACTAACACAGAAAACAGTACATATCGCGTCCTTGTCCGAAAGCACAGTCAGTGAATAGAGGCAATTTTCTCCTGCAGAGACCAATGAATAACATTTACTTCAAGTAATGATAAAATCATGTAATGATTTGTTAGCGGAACGCATTGTAAATATTTTCTTTTTTAAAAACACCATTTCTTTCATCTTCCTTTAGTTCTTCTTCATTTTTCTCTGACAGAATGAAGGAAAAATATTCCGCGATCGAATGTGTTTTTAAATTTTGGCATGCTTCCATTTGAAATGTGTTCAAGCATTTCTTTTGTGAGCAAACCTTACTTTGACCGAAAATTTTCTTTCAGATTATGAGATACTACTTATGTAGTAGGCGTATGTGTATTTTATTGTGTGCATTGCAGCCTTACTAATTCCAAAACTTTTCAGCTTTGGTTTCAAATTGATATATTAAGCTTATTTATAAAGATTTATCATGATGATGATGATGATGATAATAAAACAACAACAACAACTTAGCGCAAATCCGAAATACGTTTTAATGAAATGTTTTTGTTGTTATTTACTTCTTTAACATTTACATGGCTAGCTAGTTTGTTATTTAGATGAGTGTGTGCTTTTCTTTATTTCTTTACTGATTCTTCTTAATCATAATGTTCTTTTAGATTTTGTTCTAAATGCTTTTATCTGATAATCTTCGTCTCATTTTTAGTTAAAGCGCAGTCATCCGCAACGAATAATAATTACATTTTGTTGTCAACTGAAAATCGAATAATTATTGTTGTCATGACTTCTGACTGGCTTGATATTTTTTGCCTTTGCTATTGATCAAGAGTCAAAATTAGTCACTATTTTTTTTATATATATTTTTTTTTCGAAACTTTGACGTGCTTTTCGATGTCGTTGTCTGGGTTCTTCTAGCGTAACCGAAATTTATTTCCACTTCCGGTTATTATCGGTAGTTAATGATTTCCTTAATTATCACGCATCCTTTCTCTATTGATTGACGACAGTATCGGCAGTGTGTTAACTAAACTCTATTTCAGGTTCTTAACAGTAATCTGGCTTTAGCCGGTTTCACTGGCCTGGACGTATTGTTGTTATCAGACGTCTTCAAAAGTTTCATCAAAATTTTAGTGTGTATGTAATGAATGCTGGCGTTCTATTGTAAGGTAAAAAAAAAAGAGACAACAGTAAGCTTATTTTATATAGCGACAAAAGAAAATGGATATTGAAATCCACAATCCAGTTGATCATTCCTAGAATCGATAGCTCGCTTCCGGTTCCTGTTATCCCGACATGTCTGTGCATGTGTTCGTGAGGAGTTATTCGATAAACTTGGTCTCATTTCTTTCTGATGTTCGTGTACAATCGATGAGATAAAACAAAACTGAAATATGTCCCACTTTGTCTGAGACGTTTTGTGTTTACATTAGTCATTAAAAGTGAAACAACTGAGTTGGTAAATAACAAAATGCTGATACTAATTTAAAATTCTGATCCTCGTCTGAAACTGCGCAGTTTGGCCGAATATGACAAGATAAAAAAGACTGAAAGGAGCACTAATATCAAATTTAAATTTAATTATATTCTTTTATACAAGAAAAAATCAAAAATAAATAAATAAATAAATAATAATAGTAATAAATATAATGTCTATGATAATTTAATAATGTAACTGTAAACTGGTTCGTGCTGTTACGTTCTGCTGAAATGAATTTAGTCATTATGTTTTCTTTCTTTCAAGTAGCATTAAATTTGAATATTTGTAAAATCTGCATTTGTTTGGGTGTACAAATGGATAATTTCATAACGTTTTCAAAATGCTCATATCCAAATCTGGATATCGTTAAACTCATAAATTTATGGTCTGACTCATTTAAACATTTTAACGGCGTTATATTTAAAAAAAAAAAAAAACATGAATAAATAAATGAATAATGAAAACACGAACACAACTACATACTAATAGTTTTTTTTTGTATATCGATGAGCACTCACTCAGGTATTTTGTGCTGTTGTTTTATTTTGTTTTTTTATTGTTTTTTTTCTTTTTTTTTTTTTTTTTTTTTTTTATTTTTAAGGAAAAGAGAAAGAAAGATAATAAATAAGCAATAGATGAACACAAGGGAATGGGTGAAGAAAAAGAAAAAAGGTAAGTAAGGCTATTAATATAACAGCTTAACCATCTATAATCATAAGAACATAGTGTCATCCATATTTATAAAAATTAGCATTCGTTTTATATCACTGGCCACCTACTGGCATAATTATACGTTTTTCTAAAGTACGTTTACAGAAGCCAGAAAACTAATATCCGCTTAATATCGGAAACAATTATACTTTTAATAATCTACTGAGGGGAACAATGAATTTTTATTTATTAGAAGCTATCTGAATGAACATGTAATACTGGCAGTGGGCCAGGTAAATTGGCAGGTGAGTAGAATAATGATGGTTTTCTTTGTATGAATACGTATTTTATTTTAGACATGCGGTACCAGAAATAATCAAGGTGGAAAATAAAAGAGTGAATAGATCGCTGATAGTTGTCACCACAGTATATCGATCACATGGATTTGTAATAGGTTCTACCTACGATATTAAGTTTTCAGTTCTTCCTATTGTGTTATTAATAGTTTATTTCATACTATTGAAATAGCTAAATATAAAGTGTGATATGTAAGTTAAGCTATGCTATACTTATTATACATCTATATTAAGAGATTTAAACATTATTCACAAAAGAAAACCCTGCAGAAATAGATTGATACAGCACTAACCTCGCCCCAGTGGCAGAATGGCTGTTTGACAAGATGATGATGATAGATTCTTTACATTATTACAATTATTTTTGAAGTTTTTCTGATCGCGAATAGTAAGCAAATATGTCAACATAAAAATAATGAAATGTTCAAGTGAACGAATACATGAATATTTCTTTACCACATTTTACTATTAAGTGATATGAGGTTTTAAATGGAGCGGGTTATTATGTGATAATTATATGACAGATGAATTCGCGGATTCTTCTAATCATCAGTACCATGGGATATTTTACACAGACTTTCTCCAGAATACGTATACAGTAATCTGTGATGGCGCACTGACTTTAATAGCAGATAAATAAAAACTGCACCGTCGTGAACTAATTTAGCGATCGACCACTCTCTAATCTCTAAATATCAGTCCGGACCTAAAACCTAAATTTGAAAACAAATTATAATTTAGAATATAAAAGAAGGAGAAGGTGGACGTATGATTCAAAGGGTTTCATGTTTTGTGATAACAAACATCCGAAACATTAAACTTAAATATTAACGTTTTTATTTGCTTTCCTGTATGGAAGAGTATATTTAGTGGTATTCATAAGCACATGTAGGAGTGGCTCTGAATTAAACGAGATTACAATACAATGTAAGAAACGACAACGAATGAGTTTGTCATTGGAATGTCTTATTAAACGAACTGTAACAGTATGTTGTTTATGCATTTGTATTGTAAAATGTCGGCTTGTATAAAAGATGGTTCCTGACGTGTTCTAAATCATCATCATCATCATCACCATCAACATATTAATTTTTTTTAAACCCAACCCAATCCAAACCGACCCAATGCGGAATACAGAAGGATGGACGCTACATGTAAATGTTTCATCGATGAACTATCATAACTTGACAGTTAACTAGATATTTTTATGAGTGTGCTACATTTGTATTTATGTGTGAAAACCAGTCCATATAAACGCATCTTCTTCTTCTGAGTCATTACTATATGAGGATCATCATCATTGTTGTTATTATTGCTGGTGTTGTTGTTACCCAGTAAGCAATACTCATAATATAATTTCGAAGTAACAATTGTTGTTTTTATGTTTTGGTTTTGTTTAATGACTGTTTAATAGTTTTTTAATGTGTTTGATTATTTTGTTTCCTCTCAATATCGCTTAAAATAAATGTTAACTGCACCACCTATCAAGGAGAAAGAATATACAAACAAGTTTTTATATTTCTGAATTAAGTTTAGTCTGATACAATCGCTAGATGGTGTAGTGCAGAATACTATTAACTAGATTAAATGCTTTTAACAAAAGTAAATGTAAATATATCCGCTATCGCTTACACAGCACTGTCAGTAGACTGATATCATGTTACTGCGTATGCCGTTAGTTCTTACTTGTGTATTCATGTTTTGATTTTTGAAAGCAGACAATGGTGCTTTTTATAGATTCCTAACAATAAAATTATAATACAAGCTTACTTCTGAGACAGCACACACAGTGTGTGATTTCATGGTCAGCTCGACAGGAAAGGTTCATGTTTGTGTTTATGAAATACACAGCTAGAGTTTCTCTGCAAATGTTTGATTTGACATCTCAGATTTCAGACTTTTGTTGTCAGAAAAAAGTCTTGTTTATAACAAACTACAATGCACTGTTGATTTGAACAGAATCAGTCTGGCAGCAGCTAATGACTGCGACCAAGCATCCTGTTAAAACTAACCTAAAGTTTGTTTTGCTTTTGATACAAGTAAATATGACATTATTTGTTACTATCACTGATCTTATACTTATTATCTAAGATTGCTTATCAAAGCAATGAAAAATATCGGAGATTTGTATTGTTAATAATCTGAAATAATTTTAAAATTTAACCTGTAAGTCATTTAACCAAACACAAATGCTCTGCAGCTCTTGAAGTCAGTTTGGATTACTTCAAAATGCTAAGTGTACGGTCAACGAAATAAGTGCTCATTATGTTTGACTGAATTTGTGATTACAGTCATGAAGTTTACTCGAAACGAACTAATGAACTATGGAATGATGGAAAACAAAATAAATGAAAATAATGAAATGAAATAAAATATAAATTATGACGTTTTCATATATATATATTTTTTTTACATAAATGTAATTACAAAGAAAACTGACATGAAATTAGTTCAAAATGACACACTGATAATACCAATAATACCATCTAATAACCGATTGTATTTCACCTTTTCATGCCACTCTGCCTGGGTGATTTCCCAATACAATTCAAGCTAATTAGATAAGTATGTTTTCAAATAGTTACTGTAATCCGCCGGCCTCGCTAATGACCTTTCATTCGATTTACCGGACTGTTTGATGCTGTCTGTGTACAAACAATACTTAATCGCAGAAAGTGAAAGCTCACTTTTGTAACTAGTTTTTATACTGATCAACAGTCACTTAGGATAATCGCTTTGCTGATTACCAAGGGAATTTGTTGAAAACTAAAATAAAAATGTTATTAATAGCTTCAGGAAATTATTCTCCCCCTCCTAAGTGTTTCTGAAAACTTAAACGAAAATAGCAAATTAATGTTATTCATAGTTAATGGAAATGAATTTGGTTGGTATTATTGGTTCAAATGCTGACTACAAGAAAAATCTTTTTTACTTATTAAAAAATGATTTTAACAAACATGGACTGTAGTTTCCCGACCTTCCCTTGTTGCAAGCAGTTGTGAAGAAATCAAAGCTTCTAGCAATGACTGAATGTTCAACAACACGCGCAGTGACGAGGCTGATGTGCATCCCAACCGGGCGCGTGCGACGCGAGCGACGCGAGCAGTTTTCTTTAGAAACCATTGATTTCAGTTGCAGCATCCTGACTGCAGCGACAAAATACCGATAGCAACTGTTTCTATTGTTTTGTCGCGATACACGAGCGTCTAAAATATATTAATCAAACACAAACAAGATTGTTTCCCCAGTACATGAAAATGGAAGATGAACAACTCATTCATCTTGTTCAGATGTTTCCAGTACTTTGCAATTATTCTTTCTGAACGTACAAAGATAACAACAGAAAAGAAAATGCCTGGAAAAATAGCGGAAAAACCCTGGGTTTACCTAGTAAGTAATGTGTGTGTTTTATTAATAACGTGCATGTATAAGCTTCTTGGAAGGTCCGGTCTTACCGGGGGGGGGAGGTAGCTTTGCACTAAGATGACAGAACATTTTAATACATATCCTGATAGGTTTAACTTGTCTTCAGTTAGGATACAGCTTTACTGATAATATCTAATTAACTTTAATAATACTTGGTTGTAATATAATATAAATAAGTAGCGGTGAAGTAAAGGATGAATGAAAATAACATACTTTTATGTTTTCTTCCTGGAAAGGCTATCTTTTGAGAAGTTTTAAATAATCACGATGATGATAATGATGATGATGACGAGATTATTAACAATGTTAAAAGTGACAATTATCTCATTGCGACAAGTTTTATTACGTCCCTGTCATTTGTGGAATGATTCTGTTTTTTATTATTATTTATGACATTTGTAAAAATGATCAGTGAAATAAAACAGTTATTTGTTACTTCTTCGGACAGTATCAATATATAATTATTTGTATTTTTAAATTTTATCGCTTTCTTCACGACTGTTAATACTATTGTTGTTAGGAATTTGGAACTAAATTCCCAAATATTTGATCAGTCCGTTTTGAAACGAATACATATGTAGACATTTTGATTAGATGTGAGAAAGCACAAAAATAAATAAATAAACAAATGTTAAAACTAAAATTAATGATGACAACAACAACAAAAAACATAATAATAATAATAATAATAATAATACTTTTTTTATAACGAAGATTTTAATTTATGGGAAATCTTTAAACTATTTAAGTTCAGTTTTCTTAAATTTGTTGTTATTATTATTATTATTATTTGCTTGCTTGTTTGTGAATATATATATTTCTCGTCGCTTTGTTTTACTTATGCTATTGTTCTCAGATTTTAAACTGGAAAAATTCAAATAATTGTCAGTTATAATACTAACTGAAGAACTTAACTAGCAGGAAAAAGAAAGAAACATTTAGAAATGAAAGAAAGAAAGAAATATAAAAAACCAAAACAAAAAAAACAAAAAAACCCCAACAACAACGAATTTTTGTAAATGTAACAAAAAAAGAAAGAAAAAGAAAGAAAATATTTATCAAATTGCTAAACGCCAAAATTACTTTATAGCCAAAATCATTTATGTAAAAAATAGACTTATAAACTAACTCATTATTAACAGACAATTTAACTTCATGTGAATCCAGAATGAAGTATTCAATATGTTGGACAAATTATGCAAGTCAATTAAGAAATCGATAGTTATGCCACGCGCTTTCCAACTTGTTTCATGGCTTTCTGCATCTGCCTGTCGTCGCTTTCATGGCCAGCCTCAATGGGATAATCAAATCTTTTGTGAGGACTAATCGCTTCCCGATGATTGCTTCTTGTATCAATATGAATACTTTCACAGTCAATAGGCTCGGTCCGCTTTATGAAATGGAGCTGGCGGTGACTACAAGATATTTCCATTTTGGTTACTTCTGAAAAGCGGCTGGTAATTGCAGAAATATCAAGTGATTCTTGTGGGAACATTCAGCAAACATATGATGGTCGACCATATCTTGTTTAAGCATAATAAGTCTATTTCGCCAAATGCTATTCCTAAATGATGCAAAGCATAGAGTGAGGTCGGTTAATATCTGTCGTATTTAATGTCGGTGATTGAAAAGGACGTGTTGATAAAACCGACCCATTACGACTGAAAGCGACGTTGAAATTCGCTGCACGTCAAAAGCAAACACACGTAATACTTGTCTAAATGCCATTAAACCAATTACAAATAGTCGTGACTTTTAAAAAAAATATATACATTTTCTGACTGTAATGAAAAGTTATTGATTGATATTAGTTCAGTCTTGACCAGTCTCGATTAGAAATATGTATGTACTTTATGGGAACTGTCCATGATGCACACACGTGCACTATATCAAACATTCTCTATACGGGTCACATACAGTCGTTTTACATATATATAAACATAAACACTGCTCTACATGAAAATTGCTGTATTGAAAAGGATGTGATTAACTAATAGGCATGCACACACATACATATATTCATAAATACATACTTACGCACGAACACTTACATACATACATACGCACATACATATACACACACATATACAAACACACACACACACACATACATTTCACAGAATGAGATACAAGAGATACAATAAGTAATATGTTCTCATAAACGATCATAAACATTTTATAAAAATATAGTTAACGGATGTATATTTACACACACATATATATATATACACAACATATGTTCATAACAATTTTATATATACAAATAATAGATAATTATGCCTGTCACACAACACCATAATGGGAACTTTTGATATATGCAAACTTATTCATACACACAAATAAATGCAGTGAATATAAACAGGACAAACATATATATTGTTACATTTTTTTCTAACGGGAATCTATTTTAATGTCAACCTTCCATACAAAGTACTCAGGAATCTCAGTATAAATCTATCTAGAATACACACATTGTTATATCCTTGAATGAATACCATGCGTAAAGTCGTGAAAAACATACTCTAAACTTTTGGATTACCATGATTATCTGCTTTTACATTGTTATTTACACATTTTTGTAACTTACACAATGAGCATAAATAAAAAAAATAAAAAAATAAACAAATAAATAAATAAATATATATATATATATATACATGTACGTATGTATGTATGTATATATGTTTGATTATATGTATTTTTATGTGTAAATGTGCATACATTTATGTAATATACGTATTTTATTCGTAATTGTGGATATCATTATGTACGCGTCTGTGGTTGGACGACTGTCAGTTTCTATTATAGAAACCTACCCTTGAGAATTTTTGCTGGTTTTGTTACTGCTATACAGGTGTGCTGTGATTGAAACCATCTCTATCGACTGAGTTATTGTCAGCCTATTGAACTAAATAATTACTTGCAGATTGCTCCATCAAACGAACAAAGGTTTATGAGTTATTCATAATATATATTTATTGCAGTCTCAATCTGTTTTTCAAATTATATTAATTCTTATTAATGTGAGTGTTTCAGTGTGTGTGTATGAGAGAGAGAGAGAGAGAGAGAGAGAGAGAGAGAGAGAGAGAGAGAGAGAGAGAGAGAGAGAGAGAGAGAGAGAGAGAGAGAGAGTTTATGTGAATAAATGTTGATTTTTTTAGCTGGATACGAACGAACGTACATCTTTAAAAACGTGTATGTGTGCGTTTGTATATTTATATACATGCATTTTATGTATATATATATATATATATATATATATATATATATATATCTGTATAAGTATTTGTTTGTATATGGGTATGGGTATGTGTATGCGTGTTTTTGTGTGTATGTACGTATTGTTACATGCCTTTGTATGAATGAGATTGTATTTATATCATACTTATTATTATTATTATCTTTATGCTAATATTCCGGGAATAAAATACAATTATCTATCCTTTCTTTAGTTCATTTTAGGCAAAGAACTAATTGCGGAAATTTCGAATAAACGGTAATCGGTTCCAACGTGTAGTTTTTGATATTGCGATAAATATAAACATTATTCAGCCGTGCCCATACATAAACTAAATTAATACTGCGCTGATTTGCCATGCTTCATAACGTCTATTCACATCCCAGATAAAGTTCCACTGCGTCACTGGAAAGTTAAGCAAGCAAAATAAAGAGCTTTCTGAGATAAAAAGATATTGTTATTTAAGTTATATAATAATAAAACAATCCTAGATAATTATTATTATTATTATTACTATGACCAATTTGTCTTAGCAGGAGCAGCAGAATAAATAATATTAGTGGTTGTAATAATGAGATATATATCAAAAAAAAAAAATTAAAAAAAAAAAAATTTTTTTTTTTTTTTTTTTATAATAGTAGTATATTTACACAGTATTCATTAGAGTCTAAAGTCACGGTTTAGAAGTCAATGTTCGTGATCTATTTTGAAAGTTATTTTTAGTATATTTTTATTAATATCACAACACGTTATTTAATAATTTAACTTACAATAAACAAGTTTTTTTTAAATTGTTTTTAATTACATTTGTTTGGGTTTTTGTACTGCTGACATAAAACCAATTGCCTACACAATATATTGAATTAAAAGATAATAAATGCGGTATATTTCAAAATAACAGTTTATCTGTTCGGCTATTGATTACTGAATGAGTACAATTAATTTATTTCAGTTGTTTCAGTTGTATGTATGTGTGGTTGTTTGTGTGTCTGTGTGTGTATCTATCTGTTTGTGTGTGTAAGTATGTATGTATGTATGTATGAATGTATGTATATATCTGTATATATTGGCACATATGCATCATTATTTTAAATTAAACTGATATGAACAAATATATACACATATGTACATACATACACATACATAATTACATAAATACATATATGTTTAGTTAAATAAAATAAAAAAATATTTTAAAATGTGAAGGACAGCATGAACCCTACACAGCTAACATTTGAAAGTCATAAAATCAAGACATAAAAACTTCAAAGGATGACATAAAACATTATTTAAGGCACTGACGGCAGTAAATGAAATATAACATAATTTATCTATGCATATCATTATTCATATTTATCTGGATTAAACACACATGGAACAATAGAGACATATTAACTAAATAAAAGTTTTTAAAGTTACCTGCAAATAATGACAGAAAAGTGGTGAAAATCCATAAATTGTGTACGCTATTTACTGGAGTCATTCTTGAAGACGATCTTCGTAATTTCTGTATTCGTTTTTCTGCTGTCCTGACTGTAAACACGCAGCGACAGAACGTGTGTTGTGTATCCCGTCAACACTTAGCGTTTGCAGACGATACGACTCAGACCACATACTACACTAATGCATGGTCATGATACTCCGTCACATGACACTTGAAGCGTAATCCGTTATAGGTACACAGTTCCTTAATATATTTTATGAATTAAACTACCCGACTGCTGGTTGATACCGCATTACAGTGCGGCCATAGAAAACTGTTATGATAACCAGTAGCTACCCTGTCATGGAGATTACCGTAACCAGTACCCAAAGAGTATTGATCGATCCGATAATCCATTCAGTGCTCAACAAATTAGGCTGGGCTTTTTAATGGGCAAAGAGCTTAGTAATTCGCTCGAAAGACTTTGTTCAAGGATTTTAATTAACCATCACACATTGTGGAGAATGGTAACCAAGAGAGGCGTTGCCAAACGTCATGTATATAGATAGATCTACAGGCTTTTTTAGATTTTTAAATTACATAAGCATTCAATAAGTACATGGTACATTCCATTTATCGTACAAAAAGAAAATATAAAAAAAAGTTGAAAGAGTTATTTTTGTAACTAAGTGTTTATTTTTAATGATGAAAGTTATTTACTAATATTCAGAATTGTCTATTTTGACATTATGAAGTACGCTGAAAACAATTTTTAATCTAGAAGCTTAATTTTCATTTAATTATATTTTTAAATTGAGTATCAATAACAAGCTAATTATATGTATTTATGTAATTATGTTTGTATATGTATATACGTATGTACATGTGGATGTATGTATTTTAATTCAAAATACTGATACATATGTTCGCTCACACACGTTTGTATGTTTGTAATGTATATAAGTAGGTATGTATAATTCTCGATACAGACAATATACTTTCTTTAACTGATTCGATAAGAATTAATTTTACATGTTGTTATATCGACTAAAGATTCAAGTATGCCTGTTGTGGCAGAGAGTACCATCACATGTCAAAAAGGGCGACTCTGATAAATAATTATCATTTCTGGCGTTTTGCTTAGTACTGTTATATATATAAATTAATGTATATATATTTTACTATTGAAATTATACCTTTGTCTTTCGTAACTAAATACTAAATGACCCCTTTTTATTATTTAGGAAGAATGTTATTATATAAATGTATTAGGCGAAACAGTCATAAAATGTCCGTTTTTGTCGTAAAACAGGTAAGATATAAGTATGCATAACACTATACTGTTAACTGTATACTGACATATATATATATACTTGATCTCTTGTATAATTTTTAACAGCATTATTTATTTTATACTTTATAATTTATTTTTACTGTTGTTGTAGTGTCGTTGTAGTCGTCGCTGTTATTGTGTTCCTGTTATCTCTATTTTTATTATAATACTTTCCATTATTTAGTTCTTTTAAGATAATGCTAACGAGAAAAAAAAAAAAATATCTTGACAAAACTTACTGAATAAAACTGTTACTGACTTTGCAGTGCAAATCTATTAACCGTGTATTTAATATAATGACTAATATTGTGAAGAACATTCAAGTATGTTCGAACTCTATTCTAGTGGCGAAAGCATTGTTGACAATTCAACGCGAACAAGTGCGCGCATGTTTTTAGAAGTTCCAACAATCGATACACAATGGGCGTGCATCCTTTTCCAGTGTATTTGAAGATAAAAACGTGAAGGAAGGAAACGGGAAGTCGTTAGAAGAAGTTAACAGCTTTAAGTAAATCAAAACATTATCACAGGGTTTTGTCATTATGGCTGAAACATGTCACCATAGCGACGCAAAAAAAGGCGTGGTGG
The DNA here is from genome assembly GCA_012295275.1 of Chrysomallon squamiferum. NCBI lineage: Eukaryota > Metazoa > Mollusca > Gastropoda > Neomphalida > Peltospiridae > Chrysomallon > Chrysomallon squamiferum. The sequence goes on from CM022671.1 coordinate 13,865,668, forward strand.
TGGTCAGATGAATAAATATATAATATTCTTCAACAAACATGAAGTAATAGCGGCCAGACATTAAGATATAAAAATTGTAATAATAGTTACAACGGCAACATCGTTACTGACGACAGTTAATCAAATTTTACTATTTCTTGCTTCTGGGACAATGATTTTGTCTGGTTGTAGTAGAGACGTAATAGCTGTAGTAGTGGTCATTATCGTTGCTGTCTTAGTACCAGAATTAACAATGGTACTAGAACTAATATCACAATGATTTTATTACGTCATTACAGTGTTTTAGTTTTTAGTTATTACTATTTTTTAATACATTTAGTTATTTATTATAATTATGATCATCATCATTTCAGCTTTGTTTTTGTTGTTTTTTCTTTGTTTTTCGACAGTTTTTAAACGGGAAAAAATTACATTCTTAGTACTTCATTTATATATATATATACATGTGGTGTGTGTGTGTGTGTGTGTGTGTGTGTGTGTTACTCTAACAATTCTAACTTTCGATTTTTGAAAAAAAAAAAAATATATATTTATATATATCTTTCGTTTCCTCCCACCATTAAAATGCACCACCAGGTAAATGCCTCCAGTGTCCAAAACATTTTCACTACAAATATTCACACATATACAAACATACAATAAATAACTTCGTACAGGACGATAAAGTGTCTGTGGTATTTCTCCCGAGGCATTAGATTACTTATCAGTGAATATTAATCGTAAGGAAAGCACGCTAACAAAAATAAATAAATAAAGAAAGGGGAAAAAGTAGAGAGGAAAAGAAAATATAAAAAACAACAGAAGAATATACTAATTTAATGAGAGAGAGAGAGAGAGAGAGAGAGAGAGAGAGAGAGAGAGAGAGAGAGAGAGAGAGAGAGAGAGAGAGAGAGAGAGAGATTTAACTGTTGTTAATTAGTTGCCCATTGCATGTCGTTTACAACCCAAAACCAGATGTTATGTTTCTACATGTAAAGTTAAATATTTTACTTGGGGTTATCTGCGTGAGAAATCAGAACGCATTTATCGCAAATTCTAACACGTTCATTCACGTTTTATTCTGCTATTGTGATATATATGCCTGTAGTACGATTAATCATTGATACAATACAAACAAGTATGTATTAAAATATTTACCGGTAGAGATATATAGATATAAATCCCAAACAACAACGGTGCAATACAATACCATATTGTTCAGTGAGAGGTACATTTTGCCACATGCAGAGCAGTTACGTTGATTTAAAGACGTTTTGTCTTGGTTCATGGAAGTAAAATTTAATATAAATTATAATGCATGAATAAAATCAAGAAATGAAAAAAAAAATTAAATTAAAAAATTAAAAAGTTAAAATTACAGTAATAAAATATAAATAAATAAATAAATAAGACAATTTCGTTTGGTCTGTGTAAGACATAAAAACGTAATTATATATGTATATTATTTGTACACACACAGCAAATTGTTCGTTCAGTAATTTTTAATGGATAAGGAAGGCAAGAATGTTTTAAAAGTGTAAAGTTAATGAGATAGGAAACTTGTCTCTGCCCACGTGCAAAGAGCTACTCTTTATCAGCGATCATGTATAAGCATCTGTCCAAGGATAGGAAACCGTGTCTTTTGATAAACCTCTTGTGGAGTTCTATCTAGAATGGGAAATGGTAATTAATTTAGAAAGCCTGGGTTTAGAATGTATATGAGTTAAGTACATAGCTTATATTGAATGAGAATATTATTTTTTATTGGTTGAAAATGGTTTTGAATACGGTGTAAAGTAGATATAAACTACAAAATATTTATCATAGACATGCTTTATAATTAATGATAAAAATTAATTTGTTTTTAAAATAAATGTAAAATAAATGAATATCAATAAAGATAAACAATCAAGCAAGAGGTATAAAATAACTTTATTTCATACAACAAGGTTTTTAATATGTTGTGATATAAAAGAAAAAAGATGGTAACAGTCCTCAAGTACTAATGAGTAGACACACAAACTAGGAGATCAAAATGTCTAGTGCATCACAATACACAAATAAACACAAAAGTCTATCACACTCTGAAATCAAATATTTAAATTAATATCAGATAATACCAAATTATGTAAAGTTAAAAATAGTTTCTAAAATTATAGCTGAATCAGGATTTGGATTCAATACTGAACAAAATAAATAAATAAACACAGAGACTTTTATATGATATTGCATACATATGTTTTCAATTTTATTTATTTATTTTTTTTTTTTCAATATAAAGACAGTAAAAAAAAGAAAAAAGATTCATTACAGAAAATGTATAATAAATAAAAAACGTTTTAAAATTATGTTGGATTTTCTGAAAACATGCATGCACTTGAATTGTCAAAAACAACAAAGCAAGAATAATAATAATAATATAATAACAATAATAATAAAGGTTAACTTTATAATATATTAAAATTATTTCCTGGCATTACTATTGTCTAACACTGATTTGTATTTCTAATGATAGCCAGTAAGATTTACCTCCCTTCAGCCCACATTACAAAACAACTTCAACTAGAGGTAAGCATAAAACAATTGATTTTGTTTATTAAATTTCATTGACAAACACAGATCTTAATATTTCTTCTGAATCACATTTTGCAACAATTGAAAATTATCACATTAATGCTGTTTAAAATAAATGTATAAATCAATAAATGTATAAAGTAATAAATAAAAATATAAAAAAATTATGAAACTGATGATAGTAACAACAGAAGAAAGAATTGTATTTAACAAAACAAATTTAAATTTAAAAATTGAAAGAAAAACAGAATATGAACTGCTTTCCAGATTTAACTTTATTTGACGATGTGTACAAAAATTTAAAAAGAATAAATAAAACAGTATGTATCATAGCCAATGTATTTTCAAAGTCTGACATTATTTTTTATCACTTATATTTACTAAATTGACATTATTCAAAAATAATTGATAAAATTTTAAAGACCAATCCATAATTCAGTTTATAATTAAAAGGAATAACAAAACAAACCCAAATTCTATTTGATGGGTAAATGAGATGATTATGTAAAATTTAATATTCTGTTTGATATTTGTTTGGTTTTACTTTCAAAATAAAATAATAATAATAATAATAATAATAATAATAATAATAATAAAAAATAAAAAAACATAAATAATAAATAAATTATTATAACATAAACAGTATTATTTCTGAATTCATTCACAATTATTGCAACATTAAAGTTTTTAAAAAATCAGTAACAACATTAAGATCTTAAAGTAATAACATTTTAAAATAATAATAATTAAAATAAAGCAATAAAACAACCAACAGAAATCTTTTTTTAAGAAAAACAAGAAAATATGAATTTAAAAAAACATTGTTGACATAGAAAATAAAAATTCATACACTGAGGTGCACTGAAACTAACAGTCCTCTACAAACTGACAGACACACAGACTCACTGTGTTTTTACACTCACTGTGGTTTATGAAAACATTTATAAAGATACGGGGGAATGATGAATTAAAATGATTTTAAAAACAACACAGCTGTGAAGCTTTTTTATACAGTTAGGATATTTATGGTTTATGAAAAGTGATAAAAATAGGAATATATATTTTTCACTCCATTAAATTACTTTTTAAAATTAAAAACAAAATGAACATATTGAAATAAAAAAGCATGAAACCTCTAAAACAAAGAAAAAATCCTTAAAGAGAAAAACAAATGATAAAGTATAAACAAATGTTGATATTATCATATACTCTGGTGTTACCTGTACATATTATTAAATATTTACAAGGTAGTTAATAAATATTATGAAATCACCACAACTATAAATAGGAAAACGTAACCACTATACAATTTCTTTTCACTCCATATTTCAATTGTTTTTAATATAATAAGAAAATTTGTATAAGGTTTACTGAACACTTGTACCAATATCATGGGAATGTTTTTTTTTTTTCTTTTTTAAATGTATTATTTTTAAATAATGATAATAATAATATACAAATAAATATAATAACAATAATTATAATAATACTAAAATAATAATGAAGAAAAAAAAAATAGTAATAAGTAAACAAATATGTAAAAATATTAGAGAGTAAATTAAGGTAAACTGGAATAACAAATGGAGTTATTACAGTATCACACTCACTAGCAGGTAACTTAAAATGGTTTCATTCTGTTACATGGTTAGAATGTATGTTTAAAGAGCTGTGGAGACACTGAAACAAGATGAACTCAGTATTTGCTTACACACATAGCGGTGATGTTCGTGCATATTTTCCTTAAGTGGATTTTTTCATAATTTGTGAGTGAAGAGAGAGAGAACTAGAGAAATAAAATGAAATTAAATAAGTGCCGATGTTGTGAAAGTATTGTAATATCTTTAATATTATTTATACTGACCTAAATAATAACAATATTTCATAGATTAATGCAACTATATTTTTTCCCAAGATACTGAATATTAAAAAAAAGAAGAAAAAAGATATTATGTATTTTTAGGGATAATTATGTATCTGCTATACTTTATACTGAGCCAAATAATAATCAGTTTCTAGTGTTCTATTGTCTTTTTCACCAATTTCATTTAATTTTAATGAAAACTGCTACAAAATGAAAATGTTTGAAAAACATTATTGCACTATACTTGATATTGCACTATGAATCATTCTATTGCACATTATGTAAATACAAATCAGTTTTAAAAATCCATACACATTAAATGAATTTTATTAATGCTTCAGAGAACCTTCAACCAAAAGAGACACACACACACACACATCCAGAAAAACCTCGGAATTGAATGTGAACTGACCAAAAAAGAAAAGAGATTAAAAATAAATTCAAATCTGACTAAAATACACTTTACTATGTGCATGTGTGTAAGCACACACACACACACACAGTCACACACACATACACACATACATGTAAATTAGATTGAATTTTACACTGTAAACCATGAAATAAAACATGAAGGTTTGTCACAGTTCAAATTAAATTATGTGAAACAGAAATAATAAGACTTCTGTGTTTTCTGCTGAACAAAACAAAATAGTTAAAAAAAACATATTAACAATACTAACAAATATTATATTATACTACTTACAACAAAGGTCCAGCTTTGTTCTATTTTTGGTTTTTCACAAATTAAAATATATTATGAATAAACTATATTATTGTTATCTAAAACATAAATGCATTGTCTTTGAAAAATTAATATATAAATTAAAATTACAATGATAAAATCAGTTTTCAAATATTTCTGCTTTGGGATGTGTGTTTATAATTGCCCACTTCACCATGTTGACCAGTCCACTGTCAGAATACATGTAATACAACATTTACTGGACAAAACAGTGTACTGGTACAAACATATTTTTATAAGATACTTATTAGAAATGAGCCATATATGTAATAATATCTCAAATAACATGAAAAGTGGAGAAAGCTGCAATTATATATGACCTAGGCAGCAAACACACACACGCAAATGTTTCTGCTTCTCTGTATGAACCTAATTTCTAACATTTAGCAGATTAATGATATATAAATTAAAAGGTTCTTCTTTACTTACATATTATATATATAAAAAAAATATTTATTATTTCACTGTGAAATATTAACACTAAAAACAGTTAACCACATTGAATTTAACAACAGTCAGTAAGTTATATTTAGTATTATTCAACAGTATAATATCACATCAGTAACATCAAATGGTTACTCACAGAAACCAAAACTTGTTTGGATTTTAAAAAAAAACAATACATTTTTTAAATTCAGAAATAATTTATACTTTAGAAATTCACATTTTAAACAATATTTATACTAATATACAGTATTAATACAAAACATGAACAAATGTGGTTAAAAATATATTATGTGAAAAATTAATACAGCATAACCAGTGGTGTGCAGACGGGGTGGCCAAAGGGGAGAAAAGAACTTGATAAACTTGGTTCATTTATATTTAAATCAAATAAAGTGTTTATTTTATGTTTCATCTGTGTTTACATATTCAAGATATCTTCCTTTCTTGTAATGTTTCTCAGTACCAGGTCATATACTTGAGTCTTTGGGGCACACAATCAAGGAGTTGGCCCCAGGCATCACCAGACCTCTGCACCACTGAGGATAATGTTTATAAAGTATACTTTAACTATGATAAATATATTTTAATTTTTAAATAAGTTAATTTTAAATGAAAAAATAAATAGTGTAAGCTAATATTTGTCAGAAATAAATGCTGTGGTTTAAACTTACAATTTTAAATACATTAATAAGTCAATTCTAACTGTAAAAAAAATTTAAAAAGGTATATTTCACACAAACATACAAACATGAAAGCTCTGGATTAGGAAATAAATATTGTATATGTTTAAAAAAAAATGTAAGTAAGTACAGTTTTACATACAAATAATAATATTTCTTAAATACAATCAATAAGCAGTTATTTACATAATGGAAGGTAGTTTTAAAATTAACACAACCACTGTTGTTTTGTATAGACACTCTAACAAATGTTTTAAAAGAAATATAATTAAAAAGTAGATCTTAAATTAACATAACCACTGTTGTTTTGTATATGCATTCTAACAAATGTTTCAAATTAAAGGCATTTTTTTTTTTTTTAATTAGTTGAAAATTAGAAATGTAAGGAAAATCATGGAGTACTAATACCAGTTTGATTTACACACTCATATGTATATATATACACATGTAAAATTATATTAACAACAACAAACAATGCTTCTACTAATAAAAATATATATATATAAATAAATAAAAAATTAATTAACTGAAAGCAAATTAATTTTTTTTTTTTTTTTTTTTTACAGTGTAATAGCATTTTTTCTTAGAATAGTGTGTTCCTATTGTATGTTTTTTATAGGAGGGTATTTAACTTTTTCTTAAGATTAAAATAACTCCAATAGATACCCAAAATCTTAAAACAAACCATGTGAGATAACAAAGAAATAATAATTAAAATAAATAAGTAATTCTTAGGAATTCAGTGTTTTTGTTCCAGTGAACAAAGAGTATATATTTTTAACACAGAGAGCACACAGTTTGAGCACCCAAAATGAAATAAATTACTTACTCACAGGGCCAATAATAGGTTGGATATGTTTCAGATGGTGCACACTTCCTAACAAAAGCTGCAAGCTACTTCAGTTAACAGAGAATAATTTAACAAGTATGAAGTATATTTTTACTACAACATTAACACCATGTCAGCTGCTTAGTATGTATATTGATCTAAATTTAAACACTTACATACACCACTTAGAATCAACTGCATTTGCAAGAACATTTTTTCTCTGAAGCATGTGTAAAATTTTGTGAATGATTAGTATTTGTTAAAAATGTAGTTATAAAACAGCTTTATTTATAAAAATGTGATGACAAAAAAAAAAATTAAAAAAAAATTTAAGATAAATGTTTGAAAGTGTAACACAGTTTTGAAACTTGTTTCTATACATTTTGGAGAAAATGGTGTACAATATAACAGGTTTTAATTTGTTTTGTTTTTTTAAAGGTAAAGCTCCAACATTTTCTAACCATGGGAAAGACAAAAAGTCCAAACATGTTACAAAGTTGAAAATAATGTACAGGTACTGAACCAGTTACCTGGCACACTTGAGACCAGAGATTGTCTGGATTTCTGGATTTGTCTGATTTCTGTATACAGGCTATATCTTTATTTAAAATGTAAAGAAAACTAAGTAATGAAAAGTCAAGAATAAAATTGTAATTAACAGACAGAAACTGATACACTTTTAAAGCAGTGTCTGTTTAATCTTTATTGATTTATTTAAAGTACCTCTAGAGAGTATGCTTTTCACTATGTATTGTTTTTACTTGTCTTTTACAATCAATGAAAATAAGAGTAAACTAAAATAAATGAGCATCTAAATCAAAAGTATCCGATTTAAAAAACTGCCAGTTTTCTGGATTTCTGGAAATGTGACAAATGATTTGGTACCTGTAATTGGTGATGGTGAAAAATATTGAAGATAAAATTTTCTTAAAGGACTGAACAATTAAAAACATGTTGAAATACTGTTTTACAGAATAGTGTACTAGGTGAAAGGCAGCTCACAGCTTTGATAGGAAGATAAACTCTAACAAAGTAATAACACTGGTCATCTGTTTGATGACATCAGCACCATCATCCACATCACCACTGCATACAACATCAACTGTGACTTGGACATAGGTGACAGTGATGAACCAGCACACTTTGTATCATCTTCCTGTGAACATAATTTTAAAAATAACTATATAACTAAATAACTAAATAAATAAATTAATAATACATTTAGGACATTCATTCTGCAAATGCCACATTAATACACACAGGTAGAGTGTACTAATGTTAATCTAATCATGTATTCTGTAAATATAATAATAGATAAAATGTTATTAACTTAAAAATGTTATATATCAAAATGTGTATTTACTAATACAACTAATATAGTGATTAATAAATAAAATAAAATAAAACAAATAAAATAAAATAAACAAATAAATACATTTATTTTATCTTTACTTTTCAAAACATAAAATTTAAAAGTTACTAATATTTGCACATTTTTTTATTATTTATTTATTTACATTTTATTTATTTATTTGTTTATTCATTATTTATTTCTTTTTTAAAATATAGAATCTTTTATACTCACTCTTGGATCATAGTTATAACATTCTTTAGTCTGTCTTCTAAACTCTGGAGTCTTTGCCATTTGACATACAACTATTTCTTCCTCTGTACAAAACATCATTATTTATAATTGCTATTTCAACTAGAAATACTTGAAATATAACATGGAAAACAGTTTCAGTACACACACACACAAATATATATATAAAAACACACCTGTATATAATTAAATTATTACACATAATGTCTAACATATCCAGTATAATTTTAAAGATAATGTGGTCTAGTTCAGTGGTTCTCAAACTTTAGAGTTACTGCCCTTGGGTGAGAGATGTTCACTGATACATTTAGAGGTACTGCTTATGTGAGAGATGTTCACTGATATATTTAGAGTTACTGCCCTTGGGTGAGAGATGTTCACTGATATATTTAGAGTTACTGCCCTTGTGTGAGAGATGTTCACTGATATAGAGGTACTACTTATGTGAGAGATGTTCACTGATATATGTAGAGTTACCGCCCTTGTGTGAGTGATGTTCACTGATCTAGAGTTACCGCCCTTGTGTGAGAGATGTTCACTGATATATTTAGAGTTACTACCCTTGTGTGAGAGATGTTCACTGATATATTTAGAGTTACTGCCCTTGTGTGAGAGATGTTCACTGATATATTTAGAGTTACTGCCCTTGTGTGAGAGATGTTCACTGATACAGAGGTACTGCTTATGTGAGAGATGTTCACTGATATATTTAGAGTTACTGCCCTTGTGTGAGAGATGTTCACTGATATATTTAGAGTTACTGCCCTTGTGTGAGAGATGTTCACTGATATATTTAGAGTTACTACCCTTGTGTGAGAGATGTTCACTGATATATTTAGAGGTACTGCTTATGTGAGAGATGTTCACTGATATATTTAGAGTTACTCCCCTTGTGTGAAAGATGTTCACTGATATATTCAGAGTACTGCTTATGTGAGAGATGTTCAGTGATATATTTAGAGTTACTGCCCTTGTGTGAGAGATGTTCACTGATATATTCAGAGTACTGCTTGGGTGAGAGATGTTCAGTGATATATTTAGAGTTACTGCCCTTGTGTGAGAGATGTTCACTGATATATTTAGAGTATTGTTTGGGTGAGAGATGTTCACTGATATATTTAGAGTTACTACCCTTGGGTGAGAGATGTTCACTGACATATTTAGAGTTACTGCCCTTGTGTGAGAAATTAAACAAAAATTATAATAAAATTTGAAAACTAGCTAACATTCAAAAAATGTTAATTATTAAACAATGTACATAATTTAAAATTCTAGGGCAAGGTAATTATTTTTGTAAATTTTAAAATTATTTTAATTATATCAATATTTTAACAGTGTACTGTAGGGTATAATTTTTTTTTATCGGTTTTAAAATAATTTTTAATACATCAATTAATTGTTTTATTAGTAACTTAATTGTTTTTGTCAATGTTTTTAATAAAATACTCTACACAAGCGAACGGTTTACCTTCTGGCGTGATTTCCATGGGTTCCTGTGGCAGTGGTTTGTACATGTTCACACACTCACTGCAGATTGGTTCTGTTATCACTAGCAACAGGTTGGTGTTCTTTTTCACTTTGACTGCCATCACCTTTCTGTTGCAACAAATAAAAATACATAAATATAAATAAATAAATACAATAAATAAATAACAATGCAAATAAATAAATAATTTGAAAATATAATTACATAATTATGTAAATTAATAAATAATAAGGTTTGTAAATAAATTAATATGTAAACAAATATGTAAATAAAAACAAACAAACAGTATATCTGTTTCCAAGTGATGTAAGTGTTTTTCCTAGAAACAACCATAACTACTAATAAATTAATATAATAACCTAACAAACTAATGAAGATAAATCATTTTTATTTTTCTATTTAACCTGTTTCTACAGTGATTTTGCAGTGATATTCTTGGTTTAAAAAAGATTTTATAAGCACAGTTCAAACCTTGAGCAGTTACTGCAAACAATTTCTTCATATAAACTGTCTTGGTTGCCATAGTAATACTGGAACATAAACATGTTACAGTGATGTGTATTTTCAGTCTGCTCAGTAATTTCTTCTGAAAAACAACAACAAGAACATTTAATTTGTGAGCTTTTTGTTGTCTTTTTATGAGGACAATTATAAACTATGTGTTATTTTTGCTGGTCTTACTTATACTCCTAATATTGTTACTACTGCTACTACTACTATAATTATTACTGCTTTCACTGTAATTAGTATTACAACTATTACTGGTACTGGAGTTCTACTACTCATTTTGCACATTCATTTCTTTCTCCTACTAACATAGTCATTTATAAACACAGATACACTTTATGCTGATTCTGTTAATTAAGAAAGTTTAACAGTTTCTTACTGTGCATTAAATTATAAAATATTTCAAATGTAAAAAATTCTGCTTAGCAGAAGAAAAGTTATGTTAGAGAAAAATACCTGCAGATGAGCTAGTGAACCAGCTGAAAAATAAAATAAGTACTCAAGTAAATAAAACATTTGTCTACGTAGCTTTTAATATGTGGTTTAGTATAATTATAACAATGCAAATATCTACTGAAATATTTTATTTTGTTTTTAAATTCCTTTTGTGTCTTACACAATATACATGGTATGTGATGTTAATAAAATACTATATAAGAGAATACAAACAAGCAAGGAATTTTTAAACATTGGTTACCATTAGCTTAGTAAATGAATAAATAAGTAAATAATTAATTAACACAAAATAAATAAATATATAAATGAATAAATAATCAACTTACTTGAAAAGGTTAAAATTCAGATATGCCCTGAAAAACAACAAAAATAATAATAATAAACAAGACTATGATTATATAAAGACTTCTTATTTCTACTGCCAGCACAAGACATTAGGTAGGATAACATTCGTGTTTGAATCTTTTCTTTGAATAATCCAAGTTTTACTTCATATTTCTGCCAAGTAGAATTGTAAAACTACAATTATTTTTATTTTCAGAGAAATTTCAAGATGATACCATTCCTAATTAAAAAAAAAAAAAGTAAATAAATAAAAAAACAATAAAAATCACCTTGTACTAACTATTTTTGTCCTCATTCACAGAGACTATTCTTTAAAATTAAACCTTAAAGACACTTTATTTATTTATTGGTTACATTTTTTTTTACTTATAACTTTTAAAGGTTTTTGTTTAAGTTGTTTAATAAAAAATATTATTATTATGATTAAAAGGTGAAATGTATTTATAAAATCATATTATTATAAATTTTGAATGGCCTTTCTTTTCTTTACAGGAATTTCCGTAGTTATGAAAAACAACAAAGTAAACTGAAGCATTTTCATGTTAGTTTATCAGTTCCATCAACTGTGCACATTTTGAAACATGTTAAATATGTATCGAGGAAATAAAAGTAGAAATGTTGAAATAAAATAAACAAAAAATTATGTTCCTGTCCTAAAAAGAAACAGTATTTTAATTCTGCAAGTTGTATTTTTAACTTAGTTAATGTAGAATGCAATTTATGTATCATATGTATTTCAGTATATAATATTAATGTGAACTGATTCAATATGAAAATAATGTGAAAAAATAAATACAGAACTGTTCATCTATTTAGTTCAGACAAAGTGGATACTTGCCATGCTAGTTTAGTTGACCACCAGTTCAAAGACAAAACATCAAAAAGTAGGTTCAAAGATGGCTGAAAGACAAGAATTCAGAAAATTCAGATCTATAAAAGAAATTATTTAAATTAGAAAATAATCTAAAGCAAGAAATAAAGTAAACTGATCTAGGAATGCACCTGGTGTGACCTACATTCTGTTTTTTATTAACAAATGTTTCTTGTTTCTTTTTTGTTGTATCTGCAAATAAAACTCATTTTATCTTGAAATTGTGGAAGTGCATATCAAAATACACTTTTGTAACGACAGATAAGAACTGCAAAGAAGACATCATTAAGATAACATAGGAACTGTACTGTCAGTTTCAACTCTCAGTAAAACCCATTGATAACATGTACCCTTTACCTTGTAGTTTCTTTTTCATTTTTATAGACTTACTGGTATTTATTGTTAAATAACATAATTTATAATGAAATATCCTATGCAGTAAAAAGTTATAAATGATTATAGTTAGAGAGACAGATATACACACTTACATAATTTGAAATTTTATTGTAATTATCATTTCTCATGAAGAAGATTTTAAAGATTTTAATGGAAATGTTGTAATTCAAGGTGGCTTTGAAAACAAATTTGCTATATTTTATAAACTTACAATTCTGAAAGAGGAAGGCCCAGCACTGACTTGAGAAAGACTGTCAACACAGACTCCTTGAAAATCGTATTGCTTGTTTCTGAAACACATAATACAAATCACCTTAATCATCTGCTGGTTACACGCGAATATTATTACTGATTACAACTGACATCATAAAATGTTTTAATGCTCAGTTGCAATGTCATATTTGTTATTTACATTATTAGGTACAAACTGTATTAAGAGGATAATGCTAGGCAAAAAATGACAAAAAATGACCAAAAGATTTTTTGACCTGACCGTCTAGAAAAAATATATAAAAAATTTACTTTTTCAGATAAATGTTTCAGGTTTTCTGCAAAAGGAAGTGCATATATACACAGATTGCATAATGATGATGCATAACATCACATCTATAGCCATAGTAAGTGAAAACAGGGTTTATAAAACTTCATTTGTTTTTTTAATCATCTGTCTTTTTTTTGTATTATCCTAAGATTTTTGGAAAGATGTTGTATGAAAACTATTTGTGTTAAAGTTTCCAAATTTGGAATATATATATTTGCAAAAACATTCATTACAAAATGACAGAAAGAAAATCTTGGAAACTTGAACTATTCTTTTCATATAAACTTTATACAATTTTCTGTTTTTTCAAAATACAATAGAATACATATTATTATTTTTTTAAATTATTTCTCTTAAAAAATGTAAACAAAGACTACTTTCTTTCTGTTATTTTGTAAAAATGCATGTCTCTGATCAATCCCAGCAGTCTGAATGATATATACATATATTGGTTTGGATTGGAGAGGTTCATGAAATGGGATACAATAATTTAAAAAAAAAGCCAAAAATAAAATTAACCATTTGTCATAAAAAATAAACTAAAAGGGGATTATTTCCATCAAGTTTCAATTCTGTAACATAAAAAAATAACGATCTTTTTATTTTCGAAACAGTTTCCCTTAAATAATTTTTAATATAATGGATTTTTACCTATCAAAAAAATAAAGTGTAATATTAATTCCTAGCAATATTTCTAAGTTATTTAAAAAAAAGTTTTCAATATTCATAATTAATGTGTGAAAATTCAAATGATTTTTAGTACTTTTGTTAAAATATACATATATACGAATATTTTACACACACACACACACACACACACACACACACATTTTCGAGGTGCCATTTTATCTGACAGACTGAAAATATTTACCTCAGGTATATAGACTGATTAAACAGCAAATGCATGACAGGTGCATCCACTTTAGCAAGGAACTTTCCAACCTAGATAAGATAACAGAAGTAATAATAATAATAATAATAATAATAGCAAAAGTAATTAATGAAGGATGTAATTCCAAAGCTATTACGAAGTCCATCATGAAAATATAAATTGATATATTAAAGAAAAAAAGCCAATGTTTTAATTTGATCTAAGACTTAGTTTTTCAGTTAATCATAACACTGCAAAAAATGTATATATATATATATATATATATATATATATACTATTATATGTATATTCACAAGTCTGTTGATGGCTTCTAATAATACCACATTACTCATTATTAATAAACAACACAGAGTTAATTATCTGAAGTCATGATGAACTCACATCAAGAAACTGGTTTTCCTGGTTAGTTGCTATAAGAAAACCACCATCATCAACGAGGTAGCAGACGATGTTGTCAGAGTCATTGCAGTTGCCGTGTGATGCATTACTCATTTGTTTCAGCATATGTTGATAGTCAATTTTCACTCCTACAACTAATAAATATTTAAAATAGCATTTGTTATACTGAATAGTAAATATTTATTATAAATTTTGATGTTGTGTTTGTAGGTTTTTTTTGGAGGGTTTATTTATGGAATTAAATGTTTTGAAACAGAAAGGAAATTATTTTTAAAGAAAGAATCAAAATGTATTTGTAATATTGATAAAAAAATGTATTAGAAGTCAATAATTAAGAAATTGGTAATAAAAAAAGATTGTTTTTGTATATATTTACAAAAAAAAAAAAAAAAAAAAAACATTTGTAAGAAATAATAAACTATATGTAACCATATAGAAAATTAAATGTGTATAATTGTAGAAACTTAAATATATATAATCGTAGAACTTAAATGTATATAATTGTAGAACTTAAATGTATATAATTGTAGAACTTAAATGTATATAATCGTAGAACTTAAATGTATTTGTTATTTAAAAAGAAATATTTTTTTAATTTAAAAAAATGTATTTGTAATAAAATAAAATAAAATAAAATAAAATGAAGTTGGCTTTTGAAAAAATTTATTTTTCTAAGTAATTTTCTGTTTCTAAAAGTAATAAATGGAATATATTTGTTAAAAAAATTAGATTAAAGAATAAAATGTATTTCTAAAATTAAAAAAAAGAGTCTAATAAAAATAAGATATCCATACCAAAAGGTAAGAGAATTTGTAATAAAAAATAGATGTATTAGTAATAAAGAATAAAAATGTTGTACAAAAATGAAACTTGCAGTAATAAAAAAACTAAAATGTGTTCACGATAATAAAAGTCACCTGATGATTTATATTTAACTCTTATTTTGCTCTCGTCTTTCAGTGAGATTGCCCTCACAGCTGTAACATCGGGGGGATAGGTCGAGTTACCATCTTCACGAGCTGAACAACACACAAATCAGTTACATGTCTAGATATGTCTTACACTTTCAATACACGCTGTCCAAAATCATTTTTTATATTTAAAACTGCCGTATTTAACACATCAACATTGCTTTGTTGTTCTATTTAAAAAAATAATTAATTATATATTTTTAAATCTAGTTTCAAGTATCCTATCAATAATGTTGAAAATGAGGATAATTAAATTTCTATGTGTTATATCTGGGAATATGTTAAAATAAGAAAGAGAGAAAATATTAATTCATGATTGTTTTGACATAGTATCATTACTACTAAATTTATTTACGATTATTACTGCTACTGACACTACTACTAGTACTACTGTTATTATTATGTCTGTTATTAATATTATTGTAACATTTTTTATTATTAATGCTAATATATTTATTTTTATTTAAATTATACTGTTTCTTTTTTCCCTTTTTTAAACTGTGTACTAAAAATGGCAATATCACTCACATATTGGTAATGAAACTTAAGTGTAATAAAGAACACAGAATAAAGATGATTAATTTAAACAATACAAACATGATAAATACCTTTGGAAAAAGGTTCGATAAGAAAGACAAATTTGTCTGTGTAGTGTGCTCGATTGTAAAATGGCTCAACCAGTGGATCTTGAAAAGCATCAAATGTTTCATTTTCTCTGTAAATATTTAATTATTTTTATAGTGTATTTATCACTCTATTAATTTATATTAGAGAGGTGTGAATGTATGTAGGAAGAAAGGTATGTTTGTGTGTACAGATAGGCAGACAGATATTATGCATGTATGTATGTACTAGGTGTGCATGTTGTAACTGAGTATGTATATGTATGTAATTGAGTATGTGTACAGATACATGGTTTGTTGAATATCTGGATTGCTTTATTGGGGCAGATTTTTAACTCATAATGGCTGGATGGATGTTCAGCATGTGTTAATAATGTAAATATGAAAACTGTGATTCCAATGTAAACATTTACCTGGACGTAAACACTTGAATGAGACCACCATTGGTTGCAATGAAAGACATAATGTGACCCTCAGAATTACTGTAAAATAAAATATATATATACATGTAAATACATGTAGACACTTTTCATTATTGATTACACTTCTCATAGCATGATATTAAAACAAAACTAAAGTTTCTTTTATAGACATTTTTTATTATACTTTTGAATTGTTTTCCATCATTATTTACATGCATCATTATTATTCTTAGCTCTCCATTTCTTTCAGACTTTAGCTAATATTTATGATTTATCTCAGTTATTTAAATATTTTTTAAAATCATCAAAAATATTGTCTAATCACAATAATAATTCAAACCATCTTTGTCACATAACATTCATATATTATATTTGACTTATCATTATATCTTATTTTCCATATAATGATAAATAATGTATCAGTCTTCTGCACTGTATTTTGTAAATCATAGTAATATAATATTATTCTGGCACAGCTTGCTAAATGCTCTTTAATTTTTTTTGTTTACCTCCAAAAGCCTATATATTATAATCACTGACATAACACACCATTCTGTTATCCATGCCGAAATTAATGTGTGAGTGTTAAATTCCACAAGTTAAATTATTGATAGCAATAGAATTAATGTTAGCTGAACTATAAAACAAACAATGACAGACTAAAAAATAGAGAAACTTTGCCAAGATTTAATGGTAACCCTGATAACTTTGGAGAAAATAATTTTATTAAATATCATTTCATGTCAGACTTTTAAATACCAAATTCTTACTGAATACAGCTAGAGAAAACCCATTCACCATAACACAGAGATTCAAAACAAAATTCTGAAATCCAGTTACCAAAGCAGCTATTATCATAATAATGGTTTTACTACTTATTTCATCAAAAAAAAGAAATGTGTGATCCTAAAGGTTTTTCTTAAGGAATCCAAAGGAAAAAATCCAATCACCAAAGCATTTCAAAGTAATTTTTTAAAACTGATATACTACAAGCAGAGTGTTTTATTACTAAACTGTATTTTTTAAAACATTATTTTACAGAATACTTCTACAGGTTATTAAAACAAATGGAAACAAAACCAATTCATCCTTGTAGAAATACTTCTCGTAAAAAAAAAAAAAAAAAAATGATAGTTACAGGAATCAGAAAATTATATTAATATTTTAACAATAAGATAACAAATAGCTTAAAATTTAGATAAACACATTTTGTATGCTTAAAGTCATTGTTTTATTTTTTATGTTTTTATTTTCTAACAACCAGTCCTAACAAGGTTAGTAAAATAGAAAGCTTCATACTATCATGTAATCAACAAACCAAAGTAAATCTTTGAAAATTATTCTTTTAAACACATTATTAGAAAATATATGAGACAAAAAATTAAACATGTGTATGTTGTGTGCACCTGTGCACACTCACACACACACAACACACACATAATTTATCATAATAACAGCTTTATGACCATTAAAGATTGGTTGGTATACATTTTTTAAAAACAAATGTTTTTTGTACAACTCTATTCAGTTCACTAATATAGAATTTATTTAGATTAATATTGGTTAACATACAGGCTTTTTTTTATTTATAAAAGCAAGTAGATATTTTTCTATTTTTAGCACCAGTAATAATGAGAATTTTGTAGTTGAAATGCAAGATGCAGTTATTATTCATAGCATTCATGTAACAAAATAAATAACCTGGAGTTGTCATCTTCCCTGTAATAATTAACATAACAAACCATGAGAACAATATATTATCTAATGCATAATAAATTAATACATAAAGGGAATTCAATTTTAAATACAGTTAACTAAATTTTTAAAATAAGACTTATAAGAAAAATATATGTATCTGTATATGCATGCATGTGTGTTTGTGTGTGGATGTGTGTGTTATTAAAATTGTCACATATTAAAAATACTGTTAAAGAAATGTTTGATTTCAAAAAGAAGTAATCAATTATTCAGTATATTCTTTCAATTCTTGTCTAAACTGGCTTCAAAGGACACCTCCAAAATACGTAATGATATTTTAGTTGTTCTTGTAACTTACAATATTTGATTAATAAATAAATAAATAAATAAGTAAAATTTAATTTAAAATAACAAAAACAAATGGCAATATCAGTGAGATGTACAGAAAAGACATTTTTAAAAGTAAGATGAAAATTACAAATTCCATTTCTGCTGCCCACTTACATGAGGTTTCTTTTGATGAGGTCTACAAAACTCTCAATGTTTTTTACTGTTTTCACATCCCAATACAGGTGAAACAATTTCTGCAAATTCCCTAAGAATGTAAAATAAATAAATATTACAAAAGTACAAACATCAGTTTACATTTAAAAGTGAATAAATTTGCTTTAGATGACCTTTTTGCTTTAAAAAATGGCTGAAATAGATTTTCTTTATTTACTGTTGTACTGGTGTTTGGTGACTTAACTTTACTGTATGGCAAGAAAATACATCAGTCTTCATATATGGCTATTGCTCAGAACAGCAAAATGGTGATGCCTACGTATTTTAAGCTATTTATTTTATAAAAGGTATACTTTAAATGTACAGTGACTAATACATAAATTAGTAAATGCAGTAGTAATGAGCTACATAGAAAGTATATGAGTAGTATGTATGTAATAAACTATACATGCAGTGTTTGTATGTATGTAACCTGTATATAATGAACGATACATACAGTGATTTGGATCTTTGTCAGTTTTCAATAAATTTGCAATGTCTTCCACAGTTCTGGTGAGATTCTCCATCTTTGTTTGGTTATGATAATAATCCCTGAAAACAACCAGAAAAACTGACAGATGACACTTTATTAAAATAATAACTAAGTTATGATGTTTAGGACATTTTGTGAGCTGACATTTATTATTTTCCATTACAAGTTTATTTCAAATTACACACTGCAAAATTATTTTATTTCCTGCATACATCTACAAACAAACACACACACACACACACACACACACACACACAGACACTCACATATTGGTAATGAAACTTAAGTAAAAAGATGTATTCAGAGAATTATAAATATATCAAAAGTTAAACAAGGGGAGAGTATTGATACTGCTCTTAAATGAATAAATGATACTTAGCAGAGGATAAATCTGTTTTTATAAAAATGTAGTCAATCTCAAAAGTAGGTGCAGATTTTACCAGCAATTAAATGACAGAAAATTAAAACTAGTAAGACTTGACTAATATTTCCCAATCCAGCTAGGGCTCAGACTGGTAATCAAAGACTGTGGTATGTCCTTTTCTATCTACTAGATGATTCACTGAAGTGCATGGAAAGCAAATTGGTTAATTTTTATACCCAGTAATATGACAGAAAGCCATTAAATAGTGTGTTCTCATGATGTTCTTTACTAAATAAATTATTATCTTATTACATATACAAATGAAAACAATTTGTTTCAAAACTGGCTATAAAGTATAATGACAGAAATGTTTTAGTAAAACAATCAAATACTCACCATGGAGCTATGTATTTAGTCCAGAGTTGTGTAGAATTCAAAAAAGCTATATCTGAAAATAAGAACAATAATATAATTTATATACAAATTAAATATGTAATTAAAAAAGGTCATTTAGCATTTTGGACGTTACAATATAATTTCATTAATGTAAAAAGCAATTAATTAATCGATTTATCTGATGCTTCAGTCATTACTTAATATGATGAATCATTCTGCTAGGATGATCTTGTGTTGTTTTTATTTTTCAAAAGAAAAAAAAAAGTGAGAGAGAGAGAGAGAGAGTGTGCGTGTGTTTCTGATTATGACAGCTCGCTGTTGTATGTGTGAATAAAGTCATACTTAAACGTTCCATACTGCCCCTGAAGTGTGGGTATTCCCTCTGGTAAGATGGAACACTGATACACAAACTGAAATTGAAATAAATCTACTAATTAAATAATTACAAAGTTACATGAAACCCACAATTGTATCATGTGGATGTGTGGAGTTCAAACCAAAAGCCTAAAATACATTGTATACCACTTTTGTTAATCAGATACTACTACTACTACTACTATAATAATAATAATAATCATCTACATGTTGCTGCTGATGATGATAGAACAGAATTTAAAATATCACATAAAAAATTGTGCATGCAAATACCTGAAAGATGTGCCATTAACAGGAGTGAAGCTGTAGGTGACATTGTCACTGTAAATGTATTTCTGAAAAACAACATGTACTGTTTCATCCCTTTGAAATACATTTAAAGTTTCATGAAGAAATAATTTATGTATCTTTTTTAATGACTATTTAAGCTATTTTTTAAAAAATATAATATTAAATAATATGTTAATAAAATTAATAAAAGCAGCTTTTAAATTAATAACTTATTAAATAAATTAAATTTTAAAATGTGCAAAATGTGTATAAAAATAACAAATTTAAACTGTTTTTTAAATTTTCTGTAATATACATTGGTTTTCTGTTAGGTCTTTCATAGCATGTTGAAAAAAAGCATCATTTTTTAAATAAATAAATAAATAAATACAAAAGAAAGGAAAGACAATTCCTTGGGTATTTTTGGATTATCTTTATTATTATCTAATTATATTGTACTTATAAACATTTTTCCTGTAATATAAGGCAAGGATACGATAACAAATTCAAGTGTTTTTATATTATACATACCATGTCCTGTGTCAAGATTTTCGTTTGTAAACTCATCGTTCCAATTTCATCCATTATCATCTTTTTACGCATCTACAAAAGTAAAAAGGAAAAATAATAAATAAACACACACACACTAAGGGAAAACCTTGTCTGGAATTACAAAGTATTACAACCATTAAAGTTTAAGTTATTCACCTGCTGATGCAGTAATTACTTAATATATAATGAACCCATTCTCCTAGGATTATATACAGAGAGAGAGAAAAAAAGAAAGAGAGAGAGAGAGAGAGAGAGAGAGAGAGAGAGAGAGAGAGAGAGAGAGAGAGAGAGAGAGAGAGAGAGAGAGAGAGAGAGAGAGAGAGAGAGAGAGAGAGAGAGAGAGAGAGAGTGTGAGTGTGTGTGTGTGAGTGTGAGTGTGAGTGTGAATGTGAGTTGTGAGTGTGAGTGCCTCTTGGTTTTACTATGAATGATGTCAAAGTACCAATAAAGTACATGTATAAAATCTGGGTGTCTAAAATCTTCGATTGTTCTTCTCTAATCTTTGTTGTCTTACACAAAATAAAATCTGATGAAACGTTGCAGTTATTAAGTAACAGAGGGAGAGACGGGGTGTCGGTTTGTTAACAATTATTATTTTCCTGCACTGGCCACATTTCGAGATAGACGGCGCGACACTGGTAATCCTATAGTGGCAGGCTACAATGTTACCAACTTTTGAAAGAATGTCATGAAAGAGAATTTAACGAACCAGATCAAAGCTTTAGAACAGTTCAATAAATAGGGAACTCTGGCTTTGCCCCCTTTGTAACAGACACAATGCAAGTAGATATATACGTGAAATGAAACCCTTAACAATGACATTGATATGAAAATATGTGTGCTAGAATGATCTGTAAGATCATGAATCATATCAGCTGTTATTGTGTTCATGAGAGAGAGAGAGAGAGAGAGAGAGAGAGAGAGAGAGAGAGAGAGAGAGAGAGAGAGAGAGAGAGAGAGAGAGAGAGAGAGAGAGAGAGAGAGTATATGTGTGCATGTGGGGGGCTGTTAAGAATTAAAAGTATGCAATGGTATGAGTATCTTTATGGTGACAGACTCTCTCTTTGATTATAAACACTCTCTCCATAAACAAATGGTTAGTCCTTCCAGGCAGGTTCTTATAATGCCTTGCCAATTGTACATAGTATCCCTACATCCTTTTGCTAAAATGGTCATAATAAAACAATACTTTGTTATGATGAATTTTTTAGGGGGGATGCTTAGTGTCTCTGTGCTGGCTTATTTGATATGTGACAAAAGTAACTCATTTAAGTGTTGTAAGAAAAGTACTCACAGTGAATGTTTAAATTACAGGAATCACAATAACAAAATAAATGCATTTTCCAGGTGAGTTACCTTTTTCTTCTCTTCTGTGTTAATCTCTATCTCCAGCAAGTCAATGTCTGGTGGATCTTTCATATAAGTCTGAAAAAGGTGTATATATATATATTTTTTTTTTAGATTTAAATTGCCATTCAGTTTACTGTATTGTTTAACATATACGATTTAAAAAAAATAAATTAAAAGAATACGATGGTGTACATAAAAAATTCCACTAATACTGTTAAAGCTAAATTAATTTCAGTTATATAAATGTTATTTTGAACAGTCTCAGTATACAAATATTCTTCACAAATTAAATAAAGTATACAAAAAAATTGTCATTAATTTGAAAAGTATTGATGATTGGTTAAGCTCTTTAGCTGAAAAGCTTTTAAACATTAATTTATTCAATCCAGAAACAACAAGAAATAAAAAATACATTTAAATCTTAATAACTGTAAAATTATGAATAGAATACAGAGCAATAAATGAGGAAATATCTTACCCTAGCCTTGAGATTAGGATGAAAAATGATGTAACCATTCAGATTAATGGCAAAGGAATATCCATTTGGTCCAAGCTGAATACAGAAAATATTCTATTATCTCAACCATGTAAATTCTTTGGTTATATTTCATATTTGAAGATTGAATATGATGCACTGTTTCATTTGTGATGTTTGTTTCCTTTTTGCTTTCGGTTTAAATTTTTCTGATGTAATAATTTTGTATTTATAAACATAAATTAATTTTTTATGCCATACAAGTTAACTTATATTTAAAATAATGTAATACAATTATGATCTATCACTTATGTTTACTATGTTTCACTTATATTTACTATGTATGACAAATTTAGTTTTATGTTACCTCTTGTTTTGGAGTTTTTTCTCTCATAGAATCAGTTGTTACATCAATTCCCATAACTCCAAGAATTGTCTGGTTGGACTGATAAAAAACACTCTTATTAAACATTTTAATAGTAACTGTTCATATTGATAAACACATCAAAAAACAAAAGCAGAATTATTATTATATCTTTTTATCACTGCCTGATTACTGCCGATTTTAAAACATCTAAAATGAGAAAATATTGTAAATGTCTATATAGTGGAGGTAAGTACTGATGTTATCAAATTTAAAGTAATTCTTCCTTCTGTTTTTTTTCCCCCTTTACTTCCTCATTATATTATATAAAACTACACTGAAAGTGTGTATCTGTCTGTATGTGTACATGGATGTGTAAATTTGCATGTGTCTGAGTGTGCATGCATGTCTCTTCAAAGACATCTAGATTATGTAGTTGTAAAGTTTAGCTATTAAAAACTCACTGAACCAATGGTTCGATTGTAAACTGGCAAAGTCACTGATGTCATCATTCCCAGTCCCTGAAACATGTCACATTTAGTTTTATTTATTAGAAAAAACCCACAGTGAATCACCTGACTAAATAAATAAAAATGTTTTCAATCTTGTCAATTTTGTAACAAATTAATATAGTGGTATCCAAAACATATATAAAATTTAGAAATTTCTGAAGATATTTAAAAAATAAAGATAAAATATTTATAACAAATAAATGACTCAAATGAATTATCATAAAATTATGCATCTGGTCTACAAATGTTGATGTATATTGAATATGTTGATGTATGTTGAATATTCTTTATCATATTTTTTAAAGAACAAACAGTTTTTAAAAATGATTTTAGTTAGTTAATTTCCAGAAGTAGAATATTATTTGAATTCTGTATTTATACATATAAAACAATATTTGAATGTAAAATAAAAATCAGATAATATTAAAAATGAAAAAACAAAGATTTTAATTGAATAAAATTATTAATTAAGTAAAATCATGTGCATATTAATTATTATTGAACTATAAAGCGTAATAATAATATGTTAAGCATTAAATCGCATGCAAAATAATGATATGATAAAAACAAATAAAGTATAAACATATTATTCAAAAGCAAGCTGCATGCAAGACAAATAATTTAAAAAGCATGCCAATAGTCAAACACAATGTATTAACACATTCCAGTCTATCTTCAACAGTATTTGAATAGTATTTTTTAAATTTATAGATTTTAGCTAATCTGATGTATCTTTTATCCTTACAACATATTTCAACATTTCAATAAGTAAATATTTTATAAATTCATAATTTTAAACATATTAGAAATTTTGAATTCAGTGTTATATTTAATTATATTTCTACTTTGTTATTTTCATACAGAATTATCATGTTTGATGTAACACAAGGTTTACCTGCAAGAGCATCCATTTTATTTTCTCTTTACCTATGTAAAAGTATGTCTTTTTATTATTACATATAGCTGAATATCATGCAAAATAGTAGTTTTCTATTTTAGTCAGTTATTGGGTGTGTGTACTCATATATTTATATGTAGTACATATTTAGTTTACAACTATTTGTGTGAAATATACTACACAGTTTACTAACATCAAACACAGATAGGTGAATAGTGTGTGTGAAATAAAATTAGAACACTTTTGTTTATTTTTCTAAAATAACTACAATATATATTCAAAGTGTAATTCGTTTGTACCTTATTTCACCAATGAAATAAATTTCAAATATCTAGATGTAGATATTATTTATGTAAAAAAGTATAATAGTTGATACTGCTAAGAAAAACAAGAATATTTTTTTAATCTTTAGCTAATTTGAAAATAAAAACAAAACAAATTAATAATAATTTTAACAAGATTATAAGAATGTGAAAAATGTATCAAGTTTTTAAAGAGAAAATGTTCATGCTTAAAAAGAATAATAACAATAATAAAATACAGGAGAGATAGGAAAAGAAATAAACTCATTTTTTTTTAAATAATTTATTCTGATATATTACAATATTTCTATAGTAATACTTTTTATATTTTACTCATTTTATTTATTTTATTTGCTTAATATATTATTATTATTATTATTATTATTATTTTTAATGGAGATTTTAAATGGTGCTCAATGGACAGACAGACGATATGGACTATGACTTACAACACTATGAATGACACAACACTGAGTAAGAGGTCAAAGGTCAAAATACCAGATGATCATAATACAAGTCACCCCAGTGGTAATGCTTCATGTCTAGCAGAACTTGAGGTCGACTTAGTACTGGTATGTAATCCTTCAAACAGAAGTTTCAAATAAACATACAGGAAATTTTATATAAAATTTATACAAGTTTCAACATAAGATGTTTGGCTGTTTGGGAAAACAATATATTTTTAAAATAATAATAATAATAATAATAATAATAATAATAAACAAAATAGAGAAATAAATGGAGTATTTTGATATACATAATATGTCTGTTAAAGGAAAACTTAGAGCCAAGTTACATAAATTTGAATTTTTACTTGAACAAAGTCTAAGATTATGAGAATAATTACGAAGTATAACAATCTGATATATTTAGAAAAAAATGAAAATCAGTTTACAAAACAAAATGCATTTTAAGAAAAATGTGACCAAAAGCCATGAAAACAGTTTTCTTTTTCTTTTCAAATCTACACAATAAAGGTTCAAGTTTAAAAAGTAGTTGTCACAAGATGCTGGTAACTTATGTAACAAACACAAAAATGACAAAAACAAAATCAGGTCTCTCTACCTTATAACTAATCAACATTATCATCATCAATCATCATAGTCATTGTCATAATCATTTTCCTGATAACCATATTCATCAACAACTGAAAAAATCTATTATTTCTTAATATATTATCTCCAAATATTTCTAAATCACTTCTCTAAAGCTGATCAAATCTTTTCTTCCAATGTTTTTTTGTTGTTGTTGATATATAAACTAAATTGGATAATAATAATATTACAGACTGAAGTAATGGTAAAAACTCTTGTTGACAGTAAATTATATTGCATAATGTTTGTTTGTCAGTAAATACTAGAAAAGAAACCACTGTTAACTGAACTGAATTAACTTTATTAATTGAAAGAAAAAGATTCTGTTAAGGAGATTAGTAGTTGATAATGATTAATTGCTGAACAGAATTTATAGTATAAAATTATAAAAAAAGATTTTAGTTCATGTTAAATATTTATGTTTAGTAAATATTATTTTTCCATGCCCGAATAATAATGTAGTAACTGTATTTATCATGATGGCCAACTCTGATGAGAAATAAACATCATGTCATTTTAGCGGAAATGGCACATTTCCCATCTTATACAGAACTCTGTCAATATCAGAGGTCAGGTCCACTACAAGTGTACTTGAACAGTTTTATGACAAACGTCCAACTACAGAGTGAGCAATGAAAAAAAAAAAGAAAAAAGGAAAATAATAATAATAATCCAGTAGGTAAATAAATAACTTAATAAGTAAATAAATACAAGTAAATAAGCATTCATTAAACATCTTGGACACTAACTTAAAAATGTTCTTTATTAATCTTCAGTAAAACCAAATAAATAAAAATCAGCAATGCATTGGATTATATGATTAATAAAATTCTAGTCTTTAAATCAAATTTGGAAAAGTGGTAGAATTGCCTTGCGAATCATAACACACACTATTTCTTCACAACCACTTCTAAACTACACAGTAGTATTGATACAACAGTACATTATTTGTAAATGAAAAAACTGTTGATAATTAAGGTCTGAATTTATAATCTATAATATTTCCTCAAATATTAAGACAAAAAGTTGGCCATCATGAAATACATTTGAAACATTATGCTGTAAGATGCAGAAATAAGCAATAATTTTAAAAAATGAGGTTGAGAAAATGTTGTTTTGTTGGGTTTCTTCCATCTTTTTTACATGACATGCTTAAACTGGGATTCAGTTTCAACTCATTCTTACTCGGGGGTCAACAGTTACTGTCCAGTGTAGTTCAGTGCCATTAAAATATTCCTTAGGCCCATAAAATGCCTTAATGTATTCCTGTTAGAAAAAGTTAAAGCTGTCATATATAAATCCAAAACAAAATATTACGGTTATTGCAATAAGGACCAACAGATGCAAATGTATAAATGTAAAATAGTTGAAAGTGGCTTTTTTCTAATAAGATGATTTGATAAAGATATACTATTAATAACATTTGCTTTATATCTGCATCTCTTTTCAATCAGAAGTCACTTACAATCTAATGATTTATGTGACATTTATTTCTATAAATCAGTATACTAAGAAAAAAGATTTAAAAAAAGAAGAAAAAACAAATAAACAAATTGTAATGTTTTCTGTGTGGTTAAAAACTTTGATAAATTATTTACAAATGATATTTATGAAGGTACACATGAAGTAAACAAAATGTACAGAAAATAAAAACCTAAAGCCTCCAACTGAAAAAAGAGAAAGAAGATTCTTTAAAATGTATACAAAGTTAAAAAATTAATAATCATTTAATAAAGCTGATTCCAGCATCACCTGAATACAGATACTTATACCATGAAATGATAAAAACGAACTGAAGTTGTTAAATAAACACTGAATCCCACACCAGCTGTGTAACAATTACCGGTTTGTTTTCAGGGTTATTGTGTGGTGATATGCGACTACCAGACCACTGTGTGTGTTCAACATTTCTTATAGCAAGTGGTCGAGCCAACACATCATAGTATATCTAGTCAAAGAGTTCCAAATAACAGTAAGTACAAAATATCATATGTGCAAAGAATTAATATTTGCTTAATCTCATCATACTTTATTTTTAAAAGTGATCATATATGTATTTTATTACAACTTCCTATAATAAAAAAGTCAGACAAATATATATTTCTTTAGAGATGCACATACAAATATATTTATATGATTATAATGGTTGGTAGGTAACTGGTAAAAGTATCTTTGTGTAAGAGAAAATAAAAAAATAAAATATCAAACAATTTACCTGAACTTTTGCTCTAATAGCACCCATTGCAGGAATCTGTGAGAAAAACCCTGCAGCACAAAAACAAGTAATGAAATATACTTTTACTTCTGTTATTAACACATATATAAAATACAGCCGACTTAATTTATACTCTGTTATGATCATTATGGAGATTAGTTGTTTTCAGTTAAAAGGTGCAGTGATGGTATTTCAAATATATTTCAAGAGTAATTTACTGATCAACAACTGATCTTACAGTGATGACTGCAGCCTTCTGTATGTCTCCCATCTCATTAACCCAATAATGTCATAAACACAAAATACAATATCATTTTTACTTTTTTTTTTTTTTTAAATTTAATCAATAGTGATTTTTGATTACCTCTGTTTGCACATGCCATCCATCTGATAGCTGTTGTTGGATTTGCTGTTGGTCCAATAGCATACGTGAAGACTCGAACCTGTAAATAATATATGATGTATGTTACTAGACAGTGTGCACTATTCATATGCCTCATACTAAATATTAATGCTGGCCATTTTGGAATCAGCAGATAAAATTCACATGCAGAGTATCTGGATTTATATTTGGCAAAAGTCTGAGATTAAAGCTGTGAACTTTTAAAAATAATTACTAATGTTTTAGAGTCTTTTTTTTAACTTTCATTTTTAATATTTCCACATTATTTTTATATCATTATTATGGTCAAAATAAATTCTTCAATGTCATCTTGATAAGAAATATGAATAAAAAATTGCATAAATTTATCTTTGTTAAGCAATGAACTAGTTTTTTTTATTTCTTTAATTTGTTATCTGCAGACATCAGGTATACATGTTTATACAAGTTTAGTAAACTGATGTACTGGGAGCAATTTTTTTTTTTTTTTTTTTTAAATTTAAGTATGCATCATTCAAAGAAAAAATGAAAGAAATAAATGTGGCAGTCAAAATGCAGTTTTAATTTATTAACATTCATGCACAAACAAATGTGTTAGTTAGTGTTATTAGAAATAAAACAAGGATAGTACTTGTAATATATTAAAAATATGTTTCTGTTTTGGAAGAGAAGTGATCTGCATTTCATAACAAAATATCTCCCAGGCAGAAGTTGAAAATCTGCTGGGCAGAACTGTCTAAGAAGTATTTCTGAACAGAGTGAGTTTGCTGAAATCCTTGCTAAAACTGAATGCATGTTCATGACAAAATGTGTGATTAGAATATGAAAATTTGTGAGCATCTCAGAAGATGTCGTGTGCACACACAATACCAAAGATGATCACATAAGACCATTAATCAGTGTCAGGAACAATTAGAAACAAAATTACTATATATGAGTCAAATCTCACCAATTAGACTTGCTAAGTTGCATTTATTACACTATATAACCATTAATGTTCACTTTTCCTTTCTTTTATTTTTACTTCTGTATTATTCTTACAAAATCCTTTTGTAGAAATAATAAGTGTTTATTTATTTATTTATTTATTTAAAATCCAGTATGTCCATTTTGCATTTATCTTGAATTCAAATCAATTTATGTGCAAAACTACATACTTTTGTTTTGTCTGTTAAATGTTTAGGGTTTTTTTTAAATATTATTTGTATTGTTTTTAAGGGTTTTCTTTTCTCTTTCTTTCTTTCCTTCTATCTTTTTTACTTTTTAATAAACATTAATTTTTGTACCCCATTCTTTTCTCTTTTATTTTAATAAAAAAATCAATCACAACACCCCCCCAAAAAAAAACATTCTAGGAAATATTTTTGAAAATCCTGTAATATTTTATAATGCACAGGAAAATGAAATCAGTTACACCAATTTTTTTAAATTCATTTGTTTAGAATTTTTTTATCATTTTGAAATACTGCAATAAAAATGTATTATATTTACAACAATGAAAACAAAGTGTCTAGTTAAAATACAAGAAAGAATTGTTAATAATAAATTAGCATTAAGTTATACCAAAAAACATAAATAATAATTACTATAGAAAATGCTAGTTATAGAGAAAGTATGACATAGATAGATAGATAGATAGATAGATAGACAGATAGATAGATAGATAAACAGACTCTACTATATATATTTTTCTTCTATTGTTTAATATTTAAATTTCAAGATGCAATGTAATGTTTTGATAAATCAAGTGGTTATGTTTTTTGTTTTGGGTTTTTATGCTAAAGTGAAGGAGAAAGAATTAGAAAATTTCAAACAGCCAAAAACAAAAATTATGAAACATTAGCCAAAACTGATTGAAAAAAACATTTTGTCTGTAACACTTCACTTACAATGTTCCTAATGACTCCTTTGTACTGTAATTAAAATTGTACATATTAATATGACTGCTTCTGTTCTATTATTTCAGGTAACATGATGTATATTGCACAAATAATAGACACTGTACTGATAAAAAAACAAGATTGGAAATTAAATATAACCACAGAGATAATTCACAATCGTTTCCATATTTTCCATTACAAAGCATAAGCTTGCAAAGTCTTCTCTGCAAAAATTAAATAAATGATTTTAATCTTTATTTATTTACTTATTTATTTATTTTTATTAATTATTATTATTATTATTATTATTATTATTATTACTATTTTCAGTGGGTTAATATTTGAATTATTAACTGAAATGACAATGAAAATACATAGATAAATTTGTTTTAAAGTGACTTCTGCATCACTATGAAGCATTTATAAGATAAATAACTATAAATTTATAAATAAATCAAAAAAATTCCCTCAGAAGGTCATTACAATCAGAAACATCCTCCCAGAATAATGTGTTTTACAGATGTGTCAAAAATTATGTACTTATCTTTTGTATTGTTTTATTAGTTCTGTTTGCATCAAAGAAAAAAACTAATTTAGAAATGTTCTCTTTGCTCATTTATCCTGTCTAAAGCAAACATTCACTGTGATATTTTAATTATACAAATTATTTACACATGTATTAAATTGTTCAGTCAGTGTGAGTAAAATATACATTTTTATATTGATAACATTACATTGTCTTATTTGGTCAAATTTCAGAATATACTTCTATAATTATGTGGGTAATTTAAAAATTAAAAATAAAAATAGGATAAGTAATACTTGATCAAATATGTATTTTTAATTAAAAACCCTTAAAAAATTTAAAATAAAACCCACAACCCAAAATATTATTTTGTCAATGAAAAAAACTGTGAAAAAAAACATATTGTAGTATTCAGTCAGAAAATGAAATCTGCAATCCAAGAAGAGTACATATAGGCATGTCCTGCATTAAACAGTGAAATTAACAGTGTTAAAGGTAAATACCGTTTTGTTAGGCCAGTTGTATTCTTCAAAAATTTCTTGAGCATTGTCTGTTCCTCCGTCTGTCAGTAACATAATCACCTTGTTACACCCAGAGCCTGCATGTGGGTCGGTTCCATTTCCAAACTACAATAAAAACAATAATCAGCTGTTTCAAGTGCTTCACACACACATGATGCTATTCATATGTGTGTCTTTAAAAAGCAATAAAACTATTTGTTTTTGATTTTACATTTTACATTTTAATTTCATAGTGGTTTATTTAAGATTCAAATATGTTTTGTTCTCACAAATTGAATCAACAGTCAACAAAACATATTTTGAGTATTGCTGTTTTTTTTGAAAAAATTGTGAATCTGTCAATTTTGATATTTTTCCTGCAAACTATTCTTTAGCTCTCCCTTTGTCAATTTCAAATGTAGATGGTGTCTAAATTTTTTTCCCCTGCAGTATTAAGTGACTTCTGTAAAGAGGTGACAATTCATGCGCTAAACTGCATTGAAAACATGAGGGGAAATGACAAGTTTGCATGCTTTCTATTTCGGTAATTTTGAGACAATTCCTGACAAACCAGGCATCATCTTTCCATATATTGGCATCAACAATAATATCTGTCTTCTTCAGCCTCTTAGAACTCCCTCCCTGTAACGTTCAGCAGTGTAAACTATTGTAGTCACATGGTAGCAACAACAAGGTCACACCCCTAGCAGTTGATCTCATTGGTTCTGTGAAAGGTCATTTAATAAACCTACAAATAAACACGTGTGTATTGCCTATTTCCACTGCATGGCAGCTGACCTAAACAAATGAAACGAAACAAACAGCAGCACTGAATGTTGTTAGAATAATGAAAATGATCTTGAACAGTTCGACTGTTTGATTGAAGAATATATTTTTTTGGAGGATTTGACAGAGAGACAGATGAAATTGACCACTTGGACTGTAGGAAAATGACTTGCAAACTGCAGTGGAAGCAAAAACAGAATACACCTGCTTCAGAAATGGGGCACAGTAGGAAACAAGCAGGGTTCATAGATCTTCCTTATCACCTATTCCATGTAAAATGTTATTTTGTTTTTATTGGTTAGGAAAGAAAACAATATTTTTACTGTTATTGTTCAGTGATTCTTTGCCTTGAAAATGTCCATACTTACATAAGTAGATATAGTCTTTGTTACCAAACTTAATAATTACATAACCAATTGTTTTTCAATATAAAAATACTTAGAATATATTATCTTTAAGTTATTAGATTAGCCCATTTAATTTTCTCTATCAGAGTAACTTATTTTCCTTTTTAGCAACACCGATGGAAATTACACAGGGACAATAAATTATTTTATTATGAATTATTTCTAACAAGAATATTATTTAACTATTAATAAAGTATGAAGAAAACGGCACTGACTGGTCTAAGTCTGATGTGTCTTGTAAACCAAAGGATAATGGTAGTGTAGGTTCTTGATAATGTAATAAAAAAAAAAAATTAAATCAACAGCATTTTGCCTAATAATAATATTATATTCATATTAGCAGATTATGATAACAATGTTGTTTTATAAGTTGGCAGAATCTGATCAAGACCTGTCCATGGTAACTAAGACAAATACCCCAAAATAAACAACATTCTGTGAAAGCCATTTTCTGCCATATCTCTCAATAGAACTGATGGATCTTCTATTATGTTATATTGTAAGAAAGCAGAAATGTTGCTCCTTCAAGTTGTACTAACAACTCATTTTGTAATCTTTCCAACAAGTGACTCATTTTTTGAAAATGCTACACACATTATCATTTTATTTTTAAAAAACCATATTATATATATAGTATTATAATTCAACAGTGAATTGTCAGCATGATACCCCAAAACAAGTGCATCATCAAGAGAGAGGGGGAGAGAGAAAGAGAAATAGATTGACAGAAAATGGGAAAGAGAAAAAAATACCTTCTTAAACTGCTCAAATGCAAATCTGAGACCAACTTTATAATTTGCCATTCCACCTGCTTGAAGTCCATCCACATCTTTTGACAGCCTCTGAAAAAATTAACAAGAAATTGAAAAACATTTCAAACCTAACACGTATAATTGAATAAGGTGTTTCTAGAATATGAAACAGAATAAATATAAATGAAGTTATGGAATGTGTTATAATGATGTAATCAAAGATGTGAGACTGGAGAAGAATTCCACACTCACCTGCTTGTTACGATGATTAGCTTGTACAAAAGGTGTATGATTGAAACAGGGACTCACAAACTTTGCTTCTTGGGCAAACTGTTAAAACATGATAAAATATAAGAAAAAGATATTACAAACATAATTACTTGATTATGATGAAGTAAAATGATTAACAAATAGGAGATTTGTTATTGTCAGTATATATATATATATACATATATATATATAACTGCATTTAAAATAATATTATATTTGAAAACAAATGTATATTAACACCATTCTGGTTTGCACAGTGTATTTGATCAAGTCAAAACGAAGTTGCTGGATGAATTATAGAGGTTGGA
Organism: Chrysomallon squamiferum; assembly: GCA_012295275.1. Lineage (NCBI taxonomy): Eukaryota > Metazoa > Mollusca > Gastropoda > Neomphalida > Peltospiridae > Chrysomallon > Chrysomallon squamiferum. Next base: position 13,900,007 of record CM022671.1, read on the forward strand.
TATAACCAACAGACTACTTTATTTAATGAATTAATTAATTTCACATGATTAACTGCACACCTATGACAACATATTTTTCTCTGACACCGAACTGTATAATTTGACATATTACACATGAATCATAACATAAAAGCCACGTGTGTGTCTCTCTGTGTAACACACTGTTATAGTCAAATTTGGATAACTTGAGAACCTCAGTCTATTGTGCCAAAAGTCTGTACCTGCTCAGTTCCTATGAAAATTAGTAATAATAACTTTTGTAGTTAAGTGACTCATATTTGTTTGATTACAAACAAGTGTAGTGTATCAAACATACTACTTGCTTCTTAAATCCCAGTTAATGTTTACACATCTGTGAACATTCTCAAGAAATGTTAATGATTTTGTGTGCAGACACTGTAATGAAAGACGATTTCTTTAAGAAACAGTGCAGTGTTTCAAAACTAACTTTTCAGGATAATGATATGTATGGCAGAAATAATAATATAACTAGATGTATCACTTAACTAATTTAGTTATAGTATCTTCCTTGTATTACCATGTATGTGACTTTAAATCTAGTGATAGTAAAATTTCAGTACAGATTAATTACATTCTGTCAATTATAGAAATCTGAAAATACATGAACTTCATATTTATTTCTTGCTTTCAGTTTATCCTTTTGGTAATGTACATGGATTGTTTGTGTGTGCTGTTTTATATCTCAATATATACATTTTCATATACATGTACATAATTTATTTGTGTGCATATTTATTTAGTTGTGTTTTTCATTTATTTTTGTTAATTACTTAGTTAACTAAATGTGAAAGAGTGTGTTTCTTGAAATATGAAACATACATTACTAATCTCTCAGAACTGGAGGAAATATTTAAAATTCAAATAATCAAACTCCCTGAAATTTAAGCTGTTTTTGTTCGACTTAGCAAAGTTGGAATGTAACAGATTTAACAGACTTGGTAACAGATTTAACAGACTTGGTAACAGATTAAACAGACTTGGTAACAGATTTAAATGTCAGAATCAAGATGTGTAAAGAACAATAAATAACCGTATTGTAAATAACAAGTAACTTACTTCCACAATATTTACAAAATCATTTTCTCCTAACGTGTCAAGAATAGATTTCACTGTCACCTTCATCAGCTGTAGTGCCTGACCATGAGTGCTGCCACTCCTACAGACAAACGTAAAGTATCAACAAACAAACAAGCAAGCAAACAAATAATAACAAAACCTACATTATATATTGCTAGTTTTATGTGGGTCTATCTTTTCTTGTTTACTGCATATCATAACAGGATATATTTTGAAAAAAACAGAAAATAATTTAGACTGGAAAAAGTTTCACATACTTAGAATTAATATTATCTGAATTAAATGTCAACATTTTAACAGACAACAATTATATACCTGGAAATATATGAATAACCAAATAATATTAATAAACAGTTAAATTTATATCAGTATAATAACAATAATACCTACTTGTCAATAACAATCATCATATCTTTTGGTGAACTTGACCCCTGAGTATACCTGAAATTTAAATAACAACAGATCAGAACAAAATTACTGAATTTATTTACATTGCTATTGTTTGTTTGTTTATTTCTGGGTTTCATTTTGTACTTTTTAATTTTATAATAATTATTATTATTTAATCACTGTTGAAAAATATTTTAAAAATTCTGACCAGCCAGAATAGTGAAAGATTATATTAAAATGTTTTTCAAAATTTATTCTGAGGCAACAGAACAATACACCACCTTGTAAACTAGTATATATTTATATTTATACTGTAAGAATACTTTGTTTTATTAATTGTCAGTGGCTTACCAAGATTGCCTTCTTACATCGTACATATCAACTTCACCGTGTATCTTCCATTTACTGGCTGGAAGTATGAATAACATGTAATACATCAGTTATGTCACTAGCACATGTTAAAAAATGTCTGAAATCAATTACCACATTCTTTATTACATTCTCACTATAAAGTATGTAACAGAAATAAAATCAACAAAACTGATTATATATAATATATGAAAAGCTGAAAAATATATGTACATACATACAGATGTAAACATACACCAATGTGAATACATACACTCACATACGCACATACATTCATGCATGCATATATATGTATGTACATACATACATACATACATACATATATACATACATACATACATACATACAAAGATAAATATATACATTACAGACACATTTGAAATTTGTACATAATTATATATCTTCAATATCCATGAAAATTGTCTTCTGTGATTCACTTGTGATGCAATAAAGTCCTCTGAGAGGTTAAACAAATTCATATTAATAAATTATTAAATTTACTTGGAGAAATTAAAAAATATATATTTACCTTAAGACCTTAAGTAATATTTATCTAGATATATTATATTTCAATTACAATTAATTTATTTTCAGAAACTCAAACAAATAAAACTGTCTGTAAAATTAAATTTTCCTTACACCGTACAGAGACAAATGCATTTACCTACTAAAAGTTAAGGTAGAAATTAATTTAAATTTACCTGGAAAGGTTCTCATAAATCCAGTCATACTGCCAAAGTATTGCCAGAGAATTTCTTCATCTTTGTCATAGTTTACTTTAAAAACAGGATCCAGCTTAGCTGTCCACTGCAAACCATTCAAGATGTCAATGTCTGAAAAACAGATACACATACAGACCATCACAGCTCACTGATTTACTTACAGGGAACTTTTCCTTGTACAACATATTTCATCTGTATATATATTTTTTATATTTCCAAATTCTTGTTTTATTTGTTCCTGGCAAAAAAGGTCTTTGCTACTAGAAAACAAAAAACTAAACTAAGGGGCTGTTTTAAAACAGAAATCTGATACATTTTCAAGTGACTATTTATTACATGATACCAATCTTTAATAACAGAAAACTTTGAAGACATTTTCCAAATTAGATAACAAGATACATAAAATAATTGTAAACATTACAAAGTTGCTATTATTTACAGAACTTCTTTCCTGCATTATTTTATTCTGACATATGTATTTTATTTTTTCTAATAAAATCAAAACTTTTAACATTTATTTTTTAAATAATTAATTCATCATCTGCCATGTAACTACCTTCATTAAATAAAAAGCATTTAAATTGATATATATAACTTTACACAACAGCTGATTAAAAAAATGAAAAACATCTTACAGTTCAATCAGTAAGTAACATCACAGAAGGAATACATCATTTTAAATCATTAAGCAATCTTCTCAGTATTTTTCTTTTTTTAATATTTATTTTATCATATTTAGATAAATATAAAATAGATGCCTTAATTTTTACTATTTTCTTTTCTTTTTTTCTTTTTTAAAATTCTTTTTGATTAATAACAATTAAAAATAAGAAAATAATTACAAAATTCAACTGAAAAGAGAACTTTCACAATGCTGCAAGAAGTTAAATGACAACAAAACAAATCTGCCAGTGTGTCAATGCTACAGGGTGTGGTGGGTGAGAGGAAGGGTGTATTCATTCTCTCTAAGTGCCTGAGTTTCTATGCACTAACATTTAAAAAGAATCTCTCTATGTCTTACCTACACACATGTACTTGGTCAAATACTGTCATGGGTACAGGTATGTGTACACAAATATATGAACACACTGACACACACACAAACACACACATACATAAACATATACACATACATACACAAACATACATACCCATACTCATGGAAACTTACACACACATACAAAAACACATCCATGCACACTGACATTTCTACAAGTTTTTAGTAAAAAGATATTTAATTAATTTTCTTTGACAGTTACATACTTTATATTCAGAAACAACATTTCACATTATTTTATGTAAATTTACTTTTTCTTAAAGTTTCAGTTATTCTTTTGTTACACATGACTTCCTCTTCTGTGTACATCGTTTATGAAAAAAAACTTGAGGTTTCATCACAGTATATATTGTATTTCAAACATACATCACAGTGATATATTAATTCTGGAAAACTGGAAAGATTCTATTTTTTCCCCATATATAAATCATATATTTTTATCTAATGTTTGACTAATATATTACAAATGAATTAAAATGGACATGCTTGCAAATATCAACAGGCAACCAGAGCTTAGCATTACTTTCAAAATACAGTAGAACCCAGTTATAATGTTTAAAGTTCTGACCCATCATGTCAAGACTTCTTTAAATTCCAACATATTAGTTTTGGTGGGGTTTCTTGGGTTTTTTGTTTTTTTTCTCTCCTTTTAACTCTTTTTCACTTTTATCTCTGCAATAAAGTAAAACATTCTGTGTTTTAAAAAGTAATATATGTGGATGACATTACTGTGCTATAACAGGTTCCACTGTAGTGATTACAAAAAACTAATGAGGTGCCAAGCAATGGAAAATGAATAGTGAAATGTAAATTAATATGTTTTAAAATATAGCATGTTTCAAAATGTGACTGGTTTTTAAAAGATGAGTGTTTTTTTGGTTGTTGTTTTTTCATTTTATTTAAAGTTAATTTACACACTTGAAAAATCATAAATTATGCAATGTTAATCACAATATGTTATGTTTATTCATTTATGTATTCACTGTCCTGTTATTATTACTATTATTATTATTATTGTAAGGAAATTTAAGAAAAAACTATCTACAAGATTTAAACCACTGATAGTTATTAATATATAAAATGTTGAAGTTTTTCATTAAATATCCAGTTATCCTGAGAATAATATAAATGGTTAAAATTTTATTTTACCCTATTAATTCTACATTTGAAATGAATGAATTAAACAAAACCAAAATGAACAAAGACAAATATTAAGAATAAATTTTAGAATATTTAATTTAAATTTTGGCTTAATTCTGTTTGATGTTTTTTTTTTTTACGTCTATATTTATTGTAATCCCTTCCTCAAACCCTCAATACAAATGCAGCATTTGACTAAGCATTCAAATGCAACTTGACAACAACTACAACTATGTTGTACACTGAAACACTGAGAAAGTTGTCAGGTACCTCTTGCAGATTTGCGAATCAACATCGTGCAACATACAACTGAAAACAACGAACAGAAGAGAAAGCTTTCAAAACAGTAAAGATTCCTTTAAAATAAAATGAGAACTTAACATTTTTCTTTCACTAAAATCATTTCAGTGTTATTCAGAGGTGAACAATGTTTTGGGGAAAGCAACAACAGAGAATGCAAAGTTTTGGGTGTGTATTTGTAAAAGATGATAGGAAATAAATATTAATTAGACATGTCATATATCAAACATATTTTTAGTATGTTCTCAAAAATAGTATTATTACATAATATAACACAATAATCAAAACACACGCACATATATAAATATACACACACACACATATCAATATTACACATACAGACTTCTAAAGGAAAAAGCTAAATAATTAAAACTTAATCATACACCTTAATAAGTAAATTAAATAACATACAGGCCTATCATAAACCCTGCTATTGAAATGACTATACCCAAAACTAAATGAGTGCTAAAAGAAATTCTGTTTTGTTTGATTTTCTTTACACCTGAGCTTACCTCCATCATAGATTTCCACAGGTATGTGAATACTTGAGAATGAGTCGTTAATTTTCTGCTTGAACCGTTCACTGTATGACAGATCAACATCCACCATCTGCTTACTGTCATAATACTGAACATCTTTTTTCTGAAATTTAATTTTATTTAAATAATAAAAACTTTGATGTATTTATTTATTTTTAAAAAAAATACATCAAAGTTTTTATCACATAAAAATTATAAGTTGTGATAAACTGTAATGTATTTTATATATTCTAGAATTCTGTGCACTTCATACTCAGCCATGTATGTCAATGTTTTTCATGCATATTAATTTTATTGCTTAGTTTACATTACCAAACCTAGTAATGAAATGATTAGCATCACTGATATTAGTGAAAGGGAAACAATTCTTCTTATTTTAAGGTATTTTCTGTTAGTAATAACAGTAAAAAGATTTTGGCAAACATAAACAACAACATATTTTTTATAATAATAACAATAATAATACCAACAATGAGTATGATAATAATCATAATTAAACTAATAAATGAGAAGAAGAATAACAACAACAATAATAAATACGTTTTAAAAATGTAAGCAGAACTGATTTTGTTTACACTGTCAAAAGAAAATAAATGGACAAAATGGTAAATGATAGAACAAAGAAAATAACTGGAATATGTAAGTAAAAATCTAATAATAAATAAATAATAATAATAATTTAAAAAAATAAAATAAAATAAAATACAAAATTAAAAACTGGGTGTAATGAAAATATCGTTGAAGTAATTCTAGCTACCTGTAATGAACCATTCCACACATGTTCAGCTGCTGCAGCTTCTGCAACTCTCACTGACTCCTGCAAAAAAAAAAAAAAAGATTTAGTTACAACACTAATACAGTTGTTATTTGATATTGATTTTTCTGGTGTGTTTGTGACAGAAATATAAAATGAAAAACAGAGTGAGAAAACATTTGAAAAAGGAGAGAGTTATAGAGAAACAGAAAGATAGAAAAATAGAAAATGAGAGATGGAGAAAATATAAAAAAGAAACAGACAAATAGAAACAATGAGACAGAGTGATAAAAAAACTGAATAAAGAAACAATGAAAGAGTCAAAAAGAGAGATTATATATAGAGAAATACATTATAGAGAGAGAAAGAAAGTTAAAGTTAAACACAGAGTGAAAGAGACAGAGAGAGAGCACGAGAGCCAGATCCAACTTGTTTTTTTTGTATTTTATTTCACAACCATGATAGATAAGGGTACATTTATTATTATTTTATGTATATATATATATACTTACATACATGTATTTGTTGTTTTTTTCACTATATTTTAACACATCTGTACATAATTTCATATCACATTAATATCTACAGAATCAGTTCATAAACTCAGATAAAAATGTTTTGAAAGAGAAAGTTCTTCTGTTTCATTTCTAAGTTAGGACAGGATTAATTCATTAATTATCTATTTTCAAATAACATGCTTGTAACATCAAGAAGGCAGCTAACACAATAACTGTTTGAGCTGTCTGCTATATAAAATTCAGCTCTATCTACTAACCCGTAAATAATCCATTTTCTTGCCAAACATGTATGACAAATCTTTAGACATTTTATCCACAAGCTCACTTCCAACCACCTTCTTAAAGTTTACATTAACATCCACAGATCCAGGACTTGGCTTTACAGCATTTTCATATGCCTGAAAAAAAAAGTGAAAAATATACTAATTATCTGTCTTTAAGAACTAATAACAATAAATAAATGATATTCCTTTTCTGATCTCTTAGATCCTCACAAGCATTACTGATCTAGGCGGTCAGCCAAAAATAATCAGACCTTGGATAACTACAAACTTGGTCAAATGCATCATGGGACCACTAATTATAGGAATTACTACTTCTCTGACTAGCACATATATCAGTCAGAGACAATTACTATAACCTATTACACAGTACTACAGTGTCACAGAATACTACAAATGTTTAATAATGGTTACCACCAGTCATTTCAGTGGCATCTTATTACCCAGGAGACAACAGCCACCCAATAACTAGTCTCTGACCAAGATTCTGTTGCAGACAATAAAGAAATATTGGTCAGATGATTAAATAACAGACATTGGTTAGTTGTAACTTGACTGCCAGTATATAACAGTGTAATAAGCAGGTGCTAAAGTTTGGAATCATTGAGGAATGGGCTGTGATTAGACTGCTGGTAGAAGACTGATGGATTACAGCAATGCTCAGAAACCTTTCTTTGTGTATTGCCCACTTTAAACATTGAAAGACTGGAATGTCCACCAAGCTTACAATAATTTTGGAATTATCGGAATGACATTCAGATAAGTTTAAATAAAAGTTTAATTAATCTAGTACCGCTTTACCCTAGTCCAGACAGAATTTGAGATGCACTTGAAATTTTCAAATCAGTTAATTTAGCAACCAAGGGGAATTGGTGAATTGTTCGTCCAAGGATGAGTAAAATGAAATTTCCAGAACCATAAGGAAATATTTTTAAGTGTGAATGAAATCTTGTGATAATGACTAAATGGTAAATAACACTGAACTAGTTTAAAGAGGCATTGGTGTAAGAAATATACTCACCAAAACATGTTTTATTTGTTTACTGCACAGGGCAATACAAAATTATTTCTTTGTAAATTAAATTATTCCAAATAATAATTTAAACTGAACACTTCACTATATGGTAAAAACATATTATGATAAACCAAAGATTGTGTTATAATCTATATAATGTAACACTAAAGTGGCAACTATAGAGACAGGGGAAGTCAAAAAGGAATTATTAAATGTGCTCAATGTCATATTTATATTATTATATTTTTAACAAGGAAATTAATAAGGAAATCCAACACTTACCAGTGCAACTGTGTTGTAACCAGAGAGATTGGAAATCCACATACTCAGTTTGGCATCCAGTTTATCAGCCCAGGACTTTACACTGTCAAGATACAATAATAACAATAATAATTATATAAAAAGATTTACATTCTTAATAATAATACTAAAATCCTACAATTAAGTAAATAAGATAATAATTATGAGATATAAATTACATAGAAAAATTGTCTCCATTGTGCCATTTTCCATAGCAAATAACCATCTCACTGATCTGTAAAAATGTTCAAGAAAATACAGACAAATGGTTCAAAGCAACAACAAATTGTCATAAAGAATCAGAAACAGTTCCACTAATTTATCTGTAAAACACTTGTTACAAAATCACATTACTGGCATTGTGACTTAATTACCTGAATTACTATAAAGATATTATTAAATTAAAACATTTTCACAATAACAGCACTTGAGTAAACTGTAACTTGCACAATTAATGACTTGATTAGTAACTCTTATTTCTTTTATCTGATCTAATTGTAGAAAATATATTATTTTACTTACACTGTTAATATAATATTAAAAATGCATTTTGATGTTATTAAACTGAACATTTATTTACGTGTTATACTACCTCATATTATTTACATAAAACTTTCTGTCAGTACTAAGTTATTCTCATTACTTCTTATTACCTGATTTAATTACAGCAAATCTATTATCCTATATATAAATAAATAAATAAATAAACTAGAAAAACTGAACAAAACTGTCATATATAAACAGTGTTGGCATGTAAATATATAAATAAAATTAAAATTAAAAATTAAAAAAGAAAATGTGTCTTTCTGTAACCATAACCTTTCTTTTAAAAATTAATGTTATGTAATACAACAGAAATACTAATGTAACAAGCTGATATGAATAACGAACTTAACACTGTACAAAATACATGATAAATTCTCTTGGGGAAACAAAATAATTTCCTTGTTCAGTATTTTGGCAGTATGTTGCACTCTGACTCAGATATTTCTGTTATGCAATATCAGTCAAATCTCAAAAATATTCATGATGATAATAAACCTACTGGTTTTAAAAATAAAACAAATGTAATATGAAACAGCATCACTATGGACATATATTTATAAACACATTACTACAATGAATTACACTGACATTTTACAAAGTGAGATTTTCTATCCTGTGTATCACAATAAAACACAATGTAAGTTAATTGTACTACTGTGTATCTACTTGTCCCAGTTTGATATTTATTGATTATATACCATGAGTGTACATGTTGTTAAGTCTTGTAGGATCAATAAAAATTAATATGGATGTATACAGAATGCATGTAGTAGTGTTATTAAATAAAAGCAATGAGGATTTAGTTGTTTATGTACATTATTCATCCATACTGGTATACAGTTTGTAACAGAATGAGATAAAAGGGTAACATTACATTCTCTGTATAATCTGTCAAAATCTAGAACATTACATGAATACAGACATTTACAGTGAATGTGTTTTTTATCAGTAGCAACTGTAGGTGTAATAGTAGAAGCAGAGGTGATAATAAATAGTTGTATAAATAAATAAATAAATGCACACAGAACTGTAAACTACCAAACAAAATTGTTTTATTAGTTTAATTACATACTGGTTTTCTTTTCATTATTAAAAAAAAGAAGAAACCCCCCCCAAAAAACCCCAGCATAGTGTAATTACTATTTAAAGCTAAATCTACTGTTTCATTTATTAAATGATGAAACAGACAGAAATGGGTACTGGAATACAAAAAGGAAATAAGATTTGTACCAGGATATATATATATATATAGTAATTACACTATGTTTGTATTTACAATTTTATGTTTAAATAGATATATAGTACAATTAATTTCTAAAATGAATGTATATGAATAATATAGATATACATACACACATACATATACATATATGTATGTATGTATCTTATACACACACACGCACACACACACATATTTAAAAAATTTGATTGATGGAAATTAGGATTCAGCGCAGTTAGTGTCATTCAGCTTTACAATCCAAAACATCTCCCTCTCTGTCCACACACACACACACACACACACACACACACATAACCATAATAATAGGTAACATATATATAACATATAATGGCATACAGAGGTATAGTGATACCCAAGTCCAACTCCTCAAGTATAAGGCCTAGTACTAAGGAATATTAGGAGAAAGGAAGGTATTCTGAATATGTAAACACAGATGAAATATAAAATAAACACTTTATTCGATTTAATATAAATAACCAAATGTATCAAGTTCAATGCCCCCCTATTTGGACGCCCGTGGGTAGCCGCTTCACCCTGCCCCCGAACGCCACTGATAACGTATTTGGTATTGCCACTATTACAACTGTTAAGTAATAATATTATTATGTGCGTGCAGAATAATCGGATCGTGTTGACAGTTAACACTGTACAATACACTGACGCAGTTTATGTTATAAACAGCTGAGCAATGCGTTCACGACGTTGATACTGATAACTGATGCAAGGAGCTCGCTTGCACTCATCTGAAAGAATGTGTTCTATACTTGTATAATTAATACCAGTAGGACTGTCGTGAAGCGATCCATTCTGCGCAATACACAAAATGAAAATTTAAACAAAGAGAAAAAAAAAATAATAATCTATAATTACCTTTCGAAGGTCGGAAACTGAAAGCTGTGAGACACAGTACAACTTTTCAGCAGCAATAATATAACGAGCGACAGGGAGAACAACCCGCATTTCGCTGTCGCCATCTTTAATAATCGGAGAGCCTCGCTCTAGTTTCCTGGAAGTCGGCACCTGCTGCCACTCGCCTGTTACAAAAGCGATCAATGGTTGGTACTATACAAAGCATACAGTTGTTAAGTATTAGTGACTGTACAACAGATAGCCTGACAAACGAAACGGTATTAGTTGTAAAACAAGTCGACATTAATAGGTGAGAAAGTATGGATAAATGCTGGAAATAAGACAAAGATAAAATAACACCGACGTAGCCGGTCATTTGAGAATGAGTTAGTCTGGTGTAGTTTAGCGTTGGAAATAATCGATTAAATGATTTAATCGTCTCCAGCGTCCTAAAATCAAAACTGCACGATGTCTGGTTTAATCAGCCGACGAGCGATATCTTTATATATATAGAAGTAAAGGATCTTAAGAATAATTCATAATGAAATTCCACTCATAACCATACCAAAAATAAGAAAAATTAAAGAATAAATAGTTTGGTAAAAGATTTATATAATATAACTATTTGAAACTTACTGTTGCTGTGAACTTGCTATTTTTATTTAACAGTCATTGAGATAATGTGCGTGCGTATATGCATGCGTACGTATATGTAATCGTTTTAAGACTTCTTCATTGTTTATAGGCTAATTAGCAAGTGCAGGTGTGATACCCTATAACAGGTACCATAACAAGAAAAGAAACAAATAGAGAAGTTGCTGGTTCTTTATCAGGTAAAAATCTAAGTTTTTCTGCACGCAGGTGTCAGGTAAAAAACACTCTTAAATAAATATAAAAAAAATAAAATAAAACAATGCTTATAATAATTATAATAATAATAATAATAATAATAATAATAATAAACAGATCTATAAAGTCTTATCGGCTTCAAATCAAACATTGTGTTACAAATTGGTAACATCTATACAAAATGTATTTATTTATTTATATGGGATTTACTTCGCTCAAAGAAAAATATTATCAGTTCAACAATTTTTTGATGGAAAGGCACATGGATGAGAAAGAAAGGTATTTATTTTTATTGAAGGAATCAGCATTACAATAGTGTTAAAGCGAAATAATAATGATGATGATGATGATAGATAGATAGATAGATAGATAGATAGATAGATAGATAGATAGATACATAAACAACTAAATAAATAAATAATATACATATGTACTTCTAAAAAGGAAAAGAAAGTTTTTGTTGATTGATTGTGTTTCTGTACATATGCGTGTGGGTATGAGTGTGTGTATGTATATGTATAATGCACATGTAGTTACACGTACATATATATTTATAGATAGAAAGTTAGAGAGACTGACAGTCAAAGATCTGCTAAACAGATAGACAGATATAAGTAACATGAAATAAAGCATAGGCTTTTGGAAGATTATAAATTTAATATTCCATTATTTTTGTTTTCTCTCTATCTCTAATTATTATCATTATTATTATTATTATTTTGTTGTTGTTGTTTTTGTTGTCATGATGGACAAGCCTCCGTTTACACTACTCTGCACTCATCCAATTACACAGAAAACTCGAATGCGAAAGGAAAAGATCTAATATAGGAAGACAAAAATAGAAAAGAAATAGAAAAAATCTAAATCAATAAATCCTCAGGTACTGAGTTGAAAGTATTGAAATGGCGAAACTGAGATTAAAACATTAAATTATTTTAAAAAGAAAAATCATTTTATTATTGTCATCATCATCACCATCTTCATTATTATTATTTTACTGGTATTATTTTTTTTCCATCAAATAAAAAAAGACGCACTGTCGTAAGGAAACTTGCACGACCTGTTTCAGCGAGGTGGCGTTGTTACGGCTAGAGGCTCGACAGCTGCTGTCACAGTCTCCGCTTACTTCGCGCTTGTTAAACACATCTGTCCTAAGTATAAAGAAGAAAATTAATTATACCTTATGCAATTTACCTTTTCAATAACAGTTATTGTTATGTAGATGTACGTAATCGCTTGGGTCACGTTTTACTACCAAATCATATTTTCCTTTATCATAAGGAGTCTTATTATTCTGTTTACACAGGCCATAGCAGTAATAATTTAAATTCTAGTAATATCACTATTTCTAATCTAGATACTGCTTGTTAAATATTCTTCTTTAACAACAAAAATGATAATAAAATAACAGAATATGAGGAAAAAGAACAGATAAAAAAAGAAGAAAAGATATATTATATAACTTCATTATCTGCGTGAGAATGTGGAACTTTCAACACTTATATGTAATGAGGCTATTTTTATATTTTGTTTTTTAATCTTTTTATCAGGAACAGCCTTGAACGAATGGGAAAAAAGAAATAGCAAAACAACAGAAATAAAGAAAAATAAACTATTTTATGAGTGTGGTCTTTTTAAAATTTGGGATTTTTTGTACATGTCAGCAACTGATGTTGAAATGCCTGTCTTTCTATTCGTGTAATTTATCTATAGTTCATTCATAATCAAAACTGAACAAGAGACCACCGAAAACTCAACAAAACTCATTTATATCTATGAGACGAACATCACCAGCAATTCTATTGCAACAACGAACGCATGATGTAAAGCATAATTGTAATCGAACTTACAGCCAGTTTGGTTGATTTGTTCAAGAACTTTGCCTGACTGCAGCAGCGATTCGTAAAAGAAAGAGAAAAATGACTTCGCCGAAGGCTGACGCTGGACGAGAAGAGATGTGTTAGAATCCAGTCTGGCGACGATTTGTCAGCAGCACAAAGAAGCGACATAAACGTGTTAGGAAGAAATCTTTTTAACGAGTGATTTGATGACTGGCTGATAGATGTGTCCGTTTTAATAAATTTAAAAAAAAGGAAAAAAAAGTATTAATTCAGATTTCACATTTGATAACACTATTTTATGTTATGTTAACTTAAAGATAATAATAATAATAATAATAATATAATAATAATAACAACAATAATAATATCAACAACAACAACTAATAAATAAAGTTTACATGTGTTTATGCATTTAGGCAAGAGAAATTTAAAAATAATATAGCTATGTGAAACGATGAGAGAGAGAGAGATTTAAATATTTTCCTTTTATTGTGAGGGAAAAAAAAAGAGAAGAATTTACAAAACGTACAAAAAACGAGTAAACAAATGATTGACGGTAATATTTTTCTGACTTGGCATATAGCGTCTGTAGTCTTTGTCATTACAGAAGCGTTGCCCGTTACAACTTTGACCTGCAGTTTTTATTAAAGTTTTTGTTGCGACAAGTGATTTACAACGTTAAGATAACGAGGTGCACTGACCATCAGATGTTTCTGCTGAAATGTAAAAATATTCTCGATAGAACCTCTCTTGTTGGACAGTTTTTTCATATCCTATACATATTTGTGCTTTTTTAAACAAATGGATATGTCTGATATTAAAAAAAAAGTGTTTTTACATTCTTATTAGGTCATTCCATTGTAAACACGTTATATTATTTGATTAAAGAATGAAATATTTTTATATTGTGAGCATTTTGCCAGTATAATAATGTTAGAAAGATATGTAATTTATGTATCAATTGTTTGACAACAGGTTCAACAACAACGATAATAATATATAAATAAATACGAAAAAAATAAAATAAAAAAAGTAAATGTTGACTGACATTGAAAAATAACGAGTGATAGTATTTTATAAATAGTATTTTATGGCAAACGTAGATGGAAATGATATCACTCGAAATGATATCACTCATACAGATATAAATTTTGAGTTGAATAACTGATGATGATTTAGTAATGCATGCTGGGAAATTTTTAGGAATCCTGAACTTGAAACAGAACCAGAATATGTAGGTTGTAAAAAAGTAAAAATTAAAACATTTTCGATTCTGAAAATTATAATAATATTAATAGTGGTGCTGGTAGTAGTTGTAGTAGTTGCGGTAGTAGCAGTAGTACTAACAATAGTATTAGCAGAAGCAGCAGTAAATTCATTTTAAAAAACAACAACAAACAAAACCAATTACAGATCATTTATCCGGCAGGTTTTGTATTTGTTTTTACTCGACAAAGGTTTAATTATATAAGTAATAGAAAATAAATAATGAAAAGTAAAGAACAAAACTGTTTTTAACAGATACAATATAATATACTTTTAAAGCCGGTTATCTGGTAATTCCGATTTTCGGGAAGCCGAATAAATACTCTGGTACAAACAAAATAACAAAACAAAGTAACAAACAAACGTGACCACGATTAAAGTTTATGAGTAATACCGACAATAATTTATATTTGTCAAAATAAAGTTTACATTTGTAGTTTCCGCCCGAAACATTACGTGACTAGGTTACAGAAATTACTGTTAACGCTCACTTGAGGTCGTATGTTTAGCGTGGAAAAAAAACAAACGTGAAATTATTAAATTTGTAATATATTTGTTGTTAAATACACAAATAAATATATTAAAACACATATATACAATTATGCTTATTAAGCAATATTGCGTTAACATATACACATAACAAATTTAACGAAATATAAAATATTGTATCTGAGATCATTTTATATTCATTTTTCCTTTATGTTTTTTTTTTTTCATTCATTCACTTTAAACAACATCAAATAATATTACTTTTAATCGTTTTTTATTGTACTTCTAATAATGTTACATATGATCAGTTGTATTTAAATTGACTAAACGTAATATTATTAAAAAAATAACTAAACCTAATGCTACAGTTACTTTACCTTTAATAACTTACTTCGTTACGCATTATATGATTATAATATGACATTATTATAATTATATTATATATATATATATATATATATATTGTGTGCATACGTGTTTGTGTATAATATATACTACAAGCAGTACAGACCTTACAGTATATCAAGTCTCATGCCACATGTCTAAGCACTGAGAAAGGTTCTGCTTCTGACATATTTTTAAATTTACTGTCTCTTCTGAGAGTAATAGCTTTATGTAAAAATAAATAAATAACACGAATAGTTACTGTTTTACGAGTAGACTGTTTTATTATCCTTCTAAGTAAACCATTTGAAACGCTCACCTGTTTAATTTGTACATTTACGACGCGCTTGTTATAATAACATAAAATAATAAAGACAATGATTACGTGAACTGTGTGAATGTTCTTAATGATGATGTATTGTAACTTAAATGAGATAAATGTATTGTTTTTAAAAAATAATATGCAAAGAAAACATCTCAAAATTTCTAAAGTCAGTGAACGTTTAAATTATGATTTTAATAAGAAATCGAAGATTCACCTTTGACAAGATATTAAATCAAATGTATATTGACCGTTAACGCTAAGAAATACGATAATATCAAAATTAAGGTTAATCAACCATCTTTGCTATACGGTGGTAAGTCAGTCAATCTAACTTATGTCAAGTAGGAAATCAAAGTTCAGCTGTAGACCATTTTTCACTATTTTTGACGATTGATGTTTTATCTTTATAAGGAGACTCATGACATTTTGAAATTTATATTCACAACAACATTCTTTTCTGAAAGCCAGGGCTTGCCCTGGTGATTTTCTGTCATTAACCTTTAGGACAGAAACCATTAATTTTAAAAACGATGTTATTTATATTTACCGTTTGAGTTGTTTGATTTCTCACTAGATGTAGCGACAGCCAGTTTTAGCCAAATACTTTTATATTTTATTTCTTATCTTTTTTGAAATTCATTTGTTTTTATTTTATTTTGTTGTTGGTTTTTCTTTTTCCTAATTTCATTTCAACTGTGTAGTAGTAGCAGTAGTAATAAATAAATATATATATAAAACAATAACATTTAAGACTAATAGTACTGTTCAGTTTGTAATCTTATATTTAGCACAAATACACCGACGATAAAGGGGAATAACTCTCGCTAATCCTGATCTCCAGTTGTCGCTATCGGGAAAATATCCTTAATGGAATGGAAACGGAATTTTATTTTTGCCTGTCACGGGATTTTTTCTTTTGCCAGTTTGAAACTGGGCATTTTGAAGATTCAAGTTTAATATAGTAGAATATACGATAAAATATTAATTTAACAAGATCAGTTAGTAATCACCGTAATGTGTAATAGACATGTTTACATATCTAGAAAAGTATAATGTTAGTTTTAACAATAAAGTTTACAACATACGTACCTTACTAAAATGTCTGATTTAGGTTTCAGAATTACACAAGAAAGGATATTCTAATGGCTGCGATTTAATACATTAATTGTGTTATACATTCATCCTTATATACGTATACACACTTATATGTACAGGCATGTATGCAAGTATGTATGTATGTATGTATGTATATATGTATTTATATAAGTATGCAAACAATGTATATAATTACGACAACACGTAAGAAAACAGTGATACAATCTGAGTGACACTTTCAGACCAGTCTAAGTATGACAGTGGAATTACTTCATGGTTTACTATGGTGTCATATAAATCACACTCATAATGTTCGTACTTTTACACATAAAATTCTCTCGTCTGTGACGTTTCTTAGCTGAAAAAACAAAATCGTTCTAAAAAAATTAACACTCTTTGGATTGCGTCATTATATTTTTTAACTCATCATTTATTTTTTTATTTTACATCTTGTGTCATAACTGGCTAACTGAGTGAAGATATTCATTCTGTCATTCACGCCTGCCCCCTCTCTCTCTCTCTCTCTCTCTCTCTCTCTCTCTCTCTCTCTCTCTCTCTCTATATATATATATATATATATATATATATATATATATACACACACACACACACACACAAGTATATATAAACCATTCCAAATAAGCCTAGATAGGGCAATTAATAAAGCATTAAAAATGTATTTTGATGTGGTGTATGTGAATCTGCGACACGATGTGTGTAGTTGAGTTGAGGAGTTTATGGCATGACATGACATGACAGGCGGCGTGGATGAGTGGCAGTCTATTGTGTATTCTCAAACATATCGCCTCTGCATTAAATCATTTCTCTCAAACAGCAGACGACTGTTTTTAGCTTATGGCCATCTTTTCTCAACTTCTTCTTGTGCTGAGTTTGTGAACCAGTCACATAGCCGACGTCGTCTGGCGTGACGGTCAGTCGTTGTCGATGTAGTGTATGTTGTAGATATTTCTTTTTCGACAGTTTTCCTATTCAGACTGACTGTGGGATATTACTAACTGGTTCAGATGGAAGCTTTTCGTTGGATTGTTTTAGGTTTTCTTTTTAATGTTGCTTCTTCACGAATGAGGCTACGTAACCATGGATACGAGGGTGTTGTGGTTACGATTGGTAATCATGTTAAAGAAGATCCATTGATTCTCAAAAAATTAACGGTATATTTTGAAAATGTTATTTCACAAATGTTCATCTTTTTTTTTATCCACCGCCGTAACAAAATAGCTGCAATATTAAATCTGTTTTATAAAAAATATATCAAACAAGCACGCACACACACACACACACACACACACACACACACACACACACACACACACACACAGATACGAGAACATTTTATGATTCTCTAATAATTCATTGCTGTGGTTGGGTTTTTTTTTTCTCTTTTTTTTTCCTTTTCGTTTTGTTTGTTTTTCAGTTTCACCGCCAGTAGTACATTGAATCCATTTTATAAAAGTCATATGCAACACAATTATACATACAGCCATATATCAACACATATATATGACACAATCAGGCACGCACACCCTCATGCACACAATCAGGCTATTGTTTATATCATAATTTTCTTGAACATTTAATGCATAAAAAGTTTAAAATTTTATAAAAATTATTATTAAACATTTTAAAATGTTTATTTGTACTGTGTGTGTGTGTGTGTTTATGTTTGTGAAAGGATAAATATGTATAGAAAAATCACAAACATGTTTGTCTGACTTGCTCTTTCAGTGACCCTTGAAATGCTGTACTGACAACTTCGGTTTGACAGAAAACAACACATTAGTTTTAACAAACACTCTTCAATTATGCTTTGTAAATGTTGTTAAACCAATATTTTCGTAATTACCATAGTCTTTACGTGCATGACACGCTGTGTATATATTGTAGTATATCGTAGTAATAATAATAAGGGATTAGTTTCTTTCCAAGTTTGTATGTCTTGGTGTTAAATTTAACAAAGGATTAGTTTGGGTGTCTTTACGTTAAATGTATTATTATCATCAGGTTTTACTATCATTTTTATGCATGTATGGCAGACATTTGATGCATAAATTAAAAGTATGAAATAATATTATGACACTGATTTCACAGAAAGAAAAAATGGATTAATAACAAGTCAACTAAAAGAATTCAGATAAAACAAAACTAGAAAAATAAAAAATTAGTGAGAAATAATAATTAATAAGGTAAAAAAATAAAATAATACAAAATTGATAATAATGATTATAATATCGTTCCCATGCGTAACATTTTTAATAGAATATATTTAAAACATTATTCTTTGTTCTTTTTCTTCTAATTTTTTTAGTTTTATTACTAAACAACAGGAAATGCATTTTGCAGGAAGCCATTAATATCAGTTTTACACATGCTAATTTATTTCTCGCTTTTTCATTTTTAAAATAATTTTGTATTTTGGCGTTTCTTTTATAAACGTAGATGACATTAATGTGAATTCGCGGGGTTAAAATAATTGTCTCATCTTACTTCAGTGACAGGCGCAATATATCTTCTGTTTTTAATGTATAAAAGAAATGACACAGCTGACTAATAGCATTATAACCAAATGGGATATAGTTGTAGCTGAATGGTGGGCACTTACTGCTGAAGGTCGTTTGTTCAAATACCGTTAATAGATAATGTCGGTAATCAATGAGAATAAAAAGCTGTGAGTATATTGTCCTGTGCTGGACAGAGTACTTGCTTTAATGTAAAACTTACCCGCATTTCCCATCTATTCTTTTTTGCTCATAGAAATACCCACACCCGAACCACAATATGTGTTTCTTTTTTCTTCTTCTTTTCTTTTTCTTTAATTTCAACAATATTTCATCTTCTTATAAATATGAAAACAAACAACTACTGATTTAAACCCCCCCCCAAAAAAACAATGTTTGTTGATGTTTAAATAAAATAATATTTCCGTACTAATAATCAAAATTTTTTAAATAATTGATATTGGCAACGATTGATATTCAAAATATATTTACCCACTAACAAACGTTTCACGTGTCTAAGGCCGTGCAATGAGCTAACTTATCTGTGCAAAGTGCACATAAAACATCTCTGGCTTCCAAAAATAGAAGGAACTTCCTTTATTTGTCATCATGCATAACGTTAAAGTTTATAGCTACTGATGGAAACTGATAACATCTTTAAATAAAATAACCTTTAACTTTTTTTTGGCTTTGGCACGAACGTATGTTGAACAAAAGAGAGGAAATGAGCGTATGCAAGTTACATAACGGTTTCATAGAAAGCGTGTTTACTGTCTGGACTTTAAACAATTCATACATTGACAGTTATACATATTAGTTCAGTAGTAATTTTAATACCACAAAAAAGACAGAACACTCTTTATATAATTAGTTTGTTCAACATACTTCCAAAGTAAAAAAGTTAAAGATTATTTCGTTTAAAGATGTTGTATTTACGTCCTTAGCAGTTAAACATATACCAGAAAACAAGTGCGGCAGCAGATCAATAACACTGCTACAGTTGTAGATGAGAGTGTATTAGTAGTATAAATGGTGTCGGTAATAGCACAGTTATGATGAAACAGCATCCGCTTTGTTATTTGCTTATGTGTATGTGACTGTGTACATGGGTATTAAAACTACACGAGAGAGCAATATGTCAGTCCTGTTGCACGGTGGTAGCTGAGAGTGACCATGATACAGATAACGTAGGTAATGCTGTCTGATGGAACACCGTCTCTTTCGTTTTAAACATGTATGCATAGGTAACTTGTACACGTCAACAAATTGTAATATTATGTAAGATATTAAACAGGTAGATTTGTAATATTTATATGATCGATAAAACCATGGCCGGATTACGGTTAACTGATACTCTTAGAGCCCCCTCTTCCATTTTCGTGTTTACGTGTCGAGTCGCCACAGCTGTGTATCGTCAATTTTCTTTAGGTTTAATTTTAAAATGTTTATGCCTAATTATTTACGTATGTAGATGCATGGTACCAGAAAACCGGAAAATCCAGAAATCCGGAATGCCTCATGCCCCTTGGAGACCGAATAATTGGTCCCGTACCTGTATGATAAATAAATAATCTGTATAGTTAATACAAATAATTATAGTAAAATATTGTTCTACGAACATAGAATTTATTTATTTAATTCCGCTTATCATCATCGTCGTCATCGTCGTCTTCCGTAATATAAGTTTTTATATTATATAGAATTTAAAATGAAATTACACGGTATCTTATTCTTATGAATAATTACAGAGTGAAAGCGTTACTTTTTGTATTTTAATAGAATTTATGTATATGAAAATGTCCTCGGGCATATCTCATATCAAAGTATCGTTTTATTTATGTGTCCCGTGTACTCATAAAGAAGAAATTATAACTATGCAAATGTTTAAGAGATTGCTAACATTTTAATGTAATTAATAAAATATTCCTTTTTATAAATTGGTATTATAGATATGTAGATAGATAGATAGATAGAAATACAGACACAAAGATAGATAAACAATTAGACTAAAAAAGACACCCAATGAATATAATTTCTCTGTTGAGTATTCGTTACAAATCATTAATTTTGATCGGAATAATGGAAAATATTCTTTTATTAGTTATTAAAATGTATTTCTGATATCATGTAATCTAAATATTATGTCGAATTATTACGTAATTATGGGAATAAATTAGATATTGTAAAATAATAATAATAATAATAATAATAATAATAATAATAATAATACATTTTATTATAAATATGTCGCCGTTCTGAACCACCTTTATATTTCTACCTACATATGGTATCTGATTTGTTATGTGTTACTGGTTTGTTTACCAACAATGATAAAAAAAAAATCAATAAAAAAAAAAGCCAAAAAAAAAGCAATAAATTATTAACTTTAAATATCTTAATAATAATAAATAAGCTTTCTTGTCTTGCAGGAATATCTGACAGTGACGTCATCTACCCTGTTCAAAGCAACCCGGCATCAGATATATTTTCGAGAGTTCGTCATTGTTGTGCCTAAACACTGGAAAACAAAGAAGTATTACAAACCGGCGGCTGATGCAGAAATCACGCATGCTCAGATTGTGGTGGACAAAGAAAACCCTGCTTACGGGGATGCTCCTTACGTGAAGCAGTACGCTGAGTGTGGGCAACCCGGGTTATACATGCACCTCACTGTTCCCTACCTTATAGATGACAGAGTTACTTTTCGGTGGGGACTTCCAGGTGAGAAAAATGTAACTTGGCCATATCTGAGTCACCGTCGAATATAATTTATTGCATATACATGCCTTTAACTTGATATTTTATTTGACCTACTGTATGTAGAGCCGCGGGCACGCGGCACACACACACACACACACACACACACACACACACATATATACATACATACATACATATATACATACATCATATACCCATATACACATACACACACACACACACACACACACACTTTTATTCGTATATTTATTTTATAACATTCCAAATCAGACCAAGAATTATATGAAGCTAAAATGTGTGTTTGTGTGTGTGTGTACGTGTGTGTGTGTTCAGATTTATATCTGTTCCACAACACAAAAGTAATTTAGTCAAACGGTGATAGACTTATTCCTCGGCATTGATGAATGAGTGAATAGCCAAACCATCACGCCTGATATGTTGTCGTTGACGCCCACATCGTAGTCTTTTCGTTGTCCATGACTGAATGATTTGTCATCATTCTCAACTGTCAGAAGAAAGAAAAAAGTAAGAAACGTTTCATTGTTTGCCTGTACTTGACACACTTCGTCTTATAGCTCGTATATTTAGTTTATTCTAAAAACATATGTTACTTGAAGACTAGGAACAAGATAGTTTGAATGATACTTCGTGAAGAAGTAAAAACACAAATTAGACGACATACATACATGTAAGCATGCATATCTATATATATACATACTTACATATACACCCAAACCCACTTACTTACATATACACACGCATGAATATACATACAATCAGACCATGTCATATTTAAAAATAGACATCTCCACATCTAGTCAGGTGTAACATGTATCTGCAGTTTAATTGTTTTATTATAATTTTCACGATATAACATATAACCCATCGAAACGTATTGCTTGAATTAATATTGCTGTTTCAAATAAATGATTTATTTATTGAGAAACTTTCTGTTCAACGAAGACAGCTGATGTATGCTATATTAACTCCAACATTTTCAACTGGTCGGAGTTTAAAACAATGAAGAATAAAATCTGATTTTAAAATACATGTAACTCTTTCCATCTAGAGCAGCATTGTTGCTTTATCAAAACTGTAACACATGCTGTCGCACCTACGGAAGTATACATATGAAGCATACGCTATTGCTACCTGATAACACTAACCCGTGTGTGATTCTTCTGTTATTGTAACAAGCATTATAACACATCATATCAAAAAACAACAATAACAAACACATATGTTCATATGTCTACTATTTTTTTCTGCCTTTCTTCAAGTTACAAACTATATAACTAATCATCTAAAATAATGATTTTAATGCATAAATATCATTTATTAAGTTAGATAATTTCAGATTTACGCCATTTAATAGTTCTTATTTATTTATTTATTTATTTATTAATCGTATTTTCATATTTTTCAGAGAAGACGTTGGTTCATGAGTGGGCACATCTCAGATGGGGACTGTTTGATGAATACCCTATAGATGGACAGGACAGAGCCTTCTACAGACACAATGGAAAGTGGGAACCTGTCAGGTGATAGCTTTTGTTAATCTCTCTCTCTCTCTCTCTCTCTCTGAATATATGTGTGTTTTATTGTATTTAGATGTCTTTAAGAGTGTCTGATAGACTATTCTAAAATATTTATGTATAACTGTGTCTCCTCTATGATGACAAACTAGACAAAGATGAAAAAAGAAAAGAAAATCAAAACAGTAACCACAAAAATCTAAAGCATGTTTTTAAAAAAGATCTGCAGTAGGTCTGCATGATGGATTGGTTGGTTCAGGTATTAAACGTGTATTGCTTCTTTCTTTGGATAATTATAATAATAATAATAATGAAAATTAAGCTGATCGAGGCTAGAGCTACGCTAAGGGGCTCGACACTATCTTATTGCAGCCGGCTTCTTATTCGCCTAAAATATGATAAATGTACTGAGAAAATCTCAGGCTGAATATATAATGGACAAATGTTTCCTAGAATGAAATACTCTGTGCAACATCTCTAAGAACAGTAAAGGAGAAATACTCTTTACTCTTGTGTAAGGTTTTCATGCTCACTTAAAACCGTCATATCACTTTTCATCAAAGTTATTGGATACAAACTGCAGAACGGCTATTGAAAGCCACATGATAGTAAATTGGTCCAGCACTATATCCCGTTTTATTTGCTAACATTTGAATCTATCTTGATCACAAACAGCTGTAAAGAAGTATTATAATACGCATCGCTCACTTTATACAGTTCGGACAGGCGGATGTCACAGATGAAAAAAGCTTGTCAGTTACAAAAGGTTTTGTCACACAGTCTCGGTGTCACGTTGGTTATTTGTAAAACAATGCTAACATGTCTGGGGCAAACTGACAGAAATGATAAATGAAACTTACATCAGTGTTGTAAATTTGCATACATATAGTTCAGATACCGTCAGATCGATAGTTGAATTAAACATTAAATTGAACTATAAACAGACGTAACTCCATTGCCAACACATAACCTGGACAAAACCCACTAGAAAAATACCACTGGGACATAACCCTACATGGACATAATTCGACTTGAAAAAAAACCCACCGAACATAACCCCATAGGAAAAAAAAAACCCCAAACAAACCAACAACAACAACAACCCCCCCAAAAAACAACAACAAATAAACAAAAACAAAACAATTCATCTAGACATAATCTCAGTGGGGAAAAAAACAAACCCGCTCAAGCATAATCCCACATAGAAAAAACAGCACACGGACATAAACCCACTCACATATAATTAATTATAACACAGTCTAATCTACTTTTTATTCACAGAGGAAGTACAGAGTGGAATATTAGTTTTTTTAAATTATTAATGAGTATTTGTATTTGTGGGAGATGATTTATGTCTAATTAGTTAAAAAGACCAGCTGGAGCATTCCCGTTGGATATGAGTATTGTATGTAGCTTTTTTTCTTGATAATCTCCACAGATGTTTCAGTAGCTGTGGTTTTGCGGGAATAGTATTATTGGATTCCATAAGGGTTCCATTTGATATAGAATTTGTCTTATGCCCAATCCAAATTGGCTTTAAGAACTTTCAATTTCATGGTTTCTTTGATCTCTTGATTTCTGGGATGATATTTTCATAGCTTCCTTAATCTTTTGATTTCTGTGTTTAGATGACACCACTTATCCTCTGCTACTGTCAGGAGTGATCTGTTGGGCACTTAAAATTACAGGATAATCCCACACAATTAAAGTAGTCAACAGAACAAACACAAAAAAAAAAAAAAAAGAACAAAAATGTAGATTCATTAATTGATCAATCAATAGCATCAAAGGTAAAGATTTCGTAAACTATATTTGTAAAGTATTATTTTGTTCTCTGAAAAATATCTCAAGATTAGGCTTTTTATTAAGAATTGTTATTAGTGAATAGTGTTTGGTCCGATAGTGTTTTTCCGAATGATGTTTTCGTCTGCATTCAATGTAAACACGACATGTCATGGGACAAACAGAACCTCAGAAATAACCTCTGACCCTATGTGACCCTGGAAGCGTGATGTGACGATTCGTATTGTGTTCCTATAGATACTGTACATGATACATTGGCATGGTTTGTTTTGGCAGATTACAAATAGCGGAGTTACACAGCACAGTCCGAATGTCACAGAACTGACAGTGGTAGTGATATCTATTTATGGTAAAACGATTTATATTGGGTAGGATATTATATTTCACGACAATGTTCTTAAAATAACTGTTCGTCAGTAATTATGACAACAAAATATTGTATTTTTTTAAATAGGCGTTCCCTTTTTTAATCCGTGACCAAAATGTTTCATAGTTGTTTATTAATATACCTATAAAACAATCTTTATCAGTTGCAGTCGTAAAAAATACGAAAATTCTGAAAGTCTGTTAATCCACAGATTTTTATAAAGGTACCCTAAAATTAGTTTGGAAATATTCAGTTAGGACAACATTTCATTGCTTACTGGGTTCTGATATACAGCACTGACAGCTTACCACTCATCTGAATTGTCATGATAAAAATAAATATAGTGGTAGTAGTAGTAACAACAACAACAAAAGGAAAATAAACATATAAAATTCAACAAAACAACACAAAAGAAAAAAATCTTGAAGAATGCGGAACACAATTACATTGTTTTCTTCACACAATAATAAACAAAGTGACTTTAGATAGAGTAAATTTGCTTTTTGGTCATATTCAAACGAAACTGTGTTTTGTAGGTGTACGGCAGAAGTGGAGGGAGTTCTCAGAAGCGAGAGGAAGAAAGAAGATTGTCCTTTCAATATGTACACCGGTGAACCAGGCAACGGTTGTAAATTCTATCCAAGGATGAAAGACAACCAGGCAGTGGCCTCTATTATGTTTATGCAATATCTCGAGAGCGTAAGTGCTTCACATTGATATATATCATGAAGAAAAACTTTAATACAATATATGTGTCGCCCATTGCTGTCATCTTAGTAATGCAAAGGAGAGAATATGATGTGATATGAAATATTCCGAGAGTAATAGTTGTCACTTACAGTTGGCGTTAAATGATAGTTATAAAGTGAATTAATATGATAGAAATGTATAGGATATTTGATACGATATAATAAATAACTACAACAATAATCTAAATAAATATTGAAATAAAATTTTGTATTTTCAGATACTGTTCAGAATCCACATATTATTGCACAAAAGCTATGTTTTACTGTGTTGTATATAATCATGGATGTGTTTAAATAACAATCAACACCACTACCACCGCAATAACAACCACTACTAAAACTATGATCACTACTATGACTACCATATATAACTCTTTTGACCAGGCAGTCATCAGTGTCATAAATCTCATCGTTAAAGTCTGTTGTTCTTTATAGCAAATAAGTATCTGTACATTACATCATGCTGCAAATCTTCATTTACATGTAGATTGTAGAGTTCTGCGACGACCCCTATTCGTCAACAGCAACATACCGCCACAACCACCTCGCACCTAACAGACAAAATAGACTGTGTTCTTACAGATCCGCATGGGAAGTGATGAGAAAACACCCGGACTTTCAACACAGTAAATTTTTATTTTTTATTGGAACATTTGTCAGGATAATTTGAATAGTTAGTCTCTCTCTCTCTCTCTCTCTCTCTCTCTCTCTCTCTCTCTCTCTCTCTCTCTCTCTCTCTCTCTCTCTCTCTCTCTCTCTCTCTCTCTCTTTGCGTATATATGCTGTTGCTGTAATTATGTTTCAAAAGTCGAAATACTAATTATATAAAAAATCTCAAATTTTTAAATATCTGCTACGTTGTCGTAACAAATACAATCGAAATGAAGATTGAAAAAAGAAAGATATTAGACATTAAAGGAACAAAAACAAATTTAAAAAGCAAAGCCCTACAGAATTCATTTTTGCACGAGAAATTTCAGTTATGAACAAAACGTGTCCATGAATTTGTGTTCAGATGTTTTTACAGTAGTCACAAGATTACCCATTTGTACGTGCTACAAAATTATTTGAAATATTTAACATGAAACGTCGTTTGAACTACTAAGCAAATTTTCATTTCGTCAGACGATCCACCACTACCGCCTAATATAGACACCAATCCAGTGTTCCGGTTCGTGCAAGAACAACCACGAAGACGTGTTCTTGTTCTCGACAATTCTGGTAGTATGACTGTGAGTATCATATCATTCTGATGTCACAATTGCTAGCAGTTTCAGTAATTTAACAAAAAGTATTTATGATACTCTATACTGTTTTACGTACTATATTCTATATTTTTAATGATAACATAATACATACACAATTATTATTTATTTTATTTTTCATTATTTATTTATTTGTTTGCAGGGTAGTTCATTAAAAATACTGAAGCAGGCAGCTACAAACTATATTCAGAATACTGTTGAAATTGGTAGTTGGCTCGGAATAGTCGCCTTCAACACTGACGCCGTCGTCCTTGCCCCACTGACTAAGATCAAGACAAAGGCGGATAAGAAAGCACTGGCCGCCAAAATGCCTTTACTTGCTGAGGGCAAAACAAGTATTGGTGCGGGATTACAGAAAGGTCTGAATGTAAGTGGGAGGGGCTTCGATTTTCTCTTCAACACGTTTTATCGAATTTTGTATACACTGAGCCAGTTTGGTACACTGGATGAATCTATATTACGTAACCAACTGAGCTAATGTGGATAATCTATGAGCACAACATTTAATTAAGTCAACTTACTTAAACTAAGAACCACATTTTTTCTTCTAAATTTGTATAAATTATGTATAAATATTGGAACAATTTGTATAAATTATAAATCCTAACAGAAACACAATCATATGGGAATATTACAAGGACTATATAATATATTAATAATCTTTGTTCTACTTCTACTTCTTCTTCTTCTTCTTCTTATTACTCTTATCATCATCATCATCATCATTATTATCGTGGTTGACATCGTGGCTGTTGTTATAATTGTTATCAGGTTCTGCTCAGTTCTAAAGGTGGAGGAGTAGGGGGGACTCTCATTCTGATCACTGACGGGAAGGAAAACAAGTCGCCGTGGATTAAGGATATTCGTAACGAGATCTTGAAACGAGGAATCTTGGTCCACGCAGTGGCGTACAGCCAAGAAGCCGAGGCGGCCATCTCACTGCTCGCAGCTGACACTCAAGGCAAAACTTACTTCGCTAACGATCAGACAAACTCAACTTCACTCTCTGATGGTTTGGTTGCGACCATTTCTGATCACGCATCGGTGGATTCAATGGATACCCCGGTTTCAGTAAGTTTTTTTTGTTTTTTTTTGTTCGATGTGATTTATACATAAGTACATATCATGACATAAATATAACGTTATATATACGTGTTTGATATTGGGTTCAAATTATGCGACTGCAATAGATAATTCTATTATAGACAGTTTGAATTCTCGCAGTGTCAGTCGTAATCATAATATATTTGGCCTAACTCAATTTATTGCCTAATCCACTTGTGTACTCATACCCTCCAAAATTGACATTTTTAATTTAAAATTCTGCCTGATCCCTAGTTTTGCTGCATTTACTTTGTTAATCTGTTCCATATTTTATCTGAATTCATCAGGTTTCCAGTGACTCAGTCTTAGTAACATTCATGCGTCCTGCGACTGGTTCTTTTTACATCGATTCCACAATAGGTCGGGAAACCACTGTGGCCTTCACTTATACTGAGCCTATCTTCGTTACGTTGCATACCTCAGATTTCTCGTTGTCTAACAAAACTCATCCAGCCATATACAGCGACGACAGACTATCATATATCTTGACCATAACAATACCAGAAATAGCCCAGGTAAGCCCAGTTTAATTTATACATTTAGGATTGTTTGTATGTTTTCTTAACCTCATTGATATGGTTACAGTTAATAATGTTACCTTAGATTTTGATCCGATAAGTAAGATTCTTTAATATCCTCTATCCAAGTGACATAACAAAAACAGTGCTATATTATCGGTACATACCACGCAGAATAATAAACAGAAGGTTATAAATGTGTTATAATGATTTTTAATGATTATAATTATATTGATGTATATGGAATTAAAAACGATGGCACTACGTCTAAGTAGACTGTCCAGTCTACAGTTAGCTCTGTTTTAAAATTAACACTTTCTTTAATTAACCAAAACATACTGCTATTTTGAAATTGAATAACTTATTCAATTATAGAAAGGTCAGTGGATTTATCGCATAACAACAAATGCCATGGACTCCAGCGTCACTGTGCACGTACAATCAAAACAGACCGACGCCGACACCAACGCCATCCTGTTCAACTCTTGGATTTCTAAAGATCTAATCAAGTACGAGGCCAAAGGAAAATTTGAAATCTTCGCCGAGGTGACTAGAGGCCGAGCGCCTGTCCTAGACGCAGAGGTCATCTCTATGCTGGAAAGACCAGGATCGGTGCCAAAGAAAATATACATGAAAGATGACGGATCAGGTATAAGATCGTACTCAAGAAATCTTGTCATGAAATGTTACGTTTCTCATTTAACAAATACACAGAAACGTGTAAAAACCGATCCCTCAATAAATTGCAATTTCCCCAATACGAACTATTTCCATTATCCAGTGATTTATCAGGAAAAGGATTTTATTTATTTATTTATTTTTTACATGGTCGCTTTTGAGAAGTTTCGTTTTACACGTTAAAGTAGGCTTATCCTATATTAGGATAAAAGCTATAGCTTGTACCTTGATAGTAGGAGCTGTTTGCTCAGAATAAAGCTTATAAATAAACTTTATTTAACAAAATTATATTTAAGTTATGTTATTTTACGTTTTCTTATTTTAGGTTCTGATATTATCAAAGGAGACGGTATTTATTCCTCATATATAATGGCGCCCGACCTAAGTCAAAATGGCCGCTATAATGTCAAGGTTATGGTTAAGGGAAAGCATGACGTCAGTAAGGTGGTCACAGGACAGAGATTCAGTGGAGCTTTAGAAACTGGAGAATCGGGTAAATAAACAGAATATTGTATTAACGGCGCACCAAGGATTTCATCATCATAATAACATTATATAGATGGCACAGAAAATGAAATACATTAAACATAAAATATAGATCAACAAGGAATAAGCCAGAATGTTTTAAATCCACCTATGATATTATAAAATAGGTTGTTTTGTTAATAAACGTTAAATTGACAGCTTTTGTCAGCTTGAAAACATAAATACAGTATTACAAAGGTAAGCATATGTATTATTAATGGTACCTCTTATTATCTTAAACATTAAATTTATTTTCTTTTTCAGACTGTCAAAATTGTTTTAATTATAATTATTTTATTTTATTTATTTGAATAATAAAATTTTGTTATAATTCAGGAATACAGAAGATTTTTATTACTTCGTATTTGTTGTTAAATAAATAAATAATTTCCTCTTTTCAATACAGTTTTTATTGATCAACTCAGAAATCCCGAAACAGAAGCCATTGAAGACTTCCAGCGAGTGACATCTGCAGGTGACTTCCGGGTATACGACTTTCCAGAAAGCACTGAAAACATAACAGACGAAATTCCGCCAGCCAGAATCAATGACCTTGAACTTGTATCACTAGACCAAGACACTGGCATTGTGATAATCGAGTGGACATCTGTTGGGGATGATATGGATCGGGGTAAAGGTCAGTAACACCCAACCCCCCAAAACCCCTCTCCAAATAAAAAAACAACAAAAAAAAGAAGCAAAAAAAAACAAAAAAAACAACAACAAAAAACCCCACAACAAAACAACAAAAGCAAAAAAAACAAAACAATAACAACAAAAAAACACACGACAATAACGACATTGTAACAAGATACGGAAACTTTATCTCGGATTTCTATTATATCATATCGTGTATTCTTCTTTTCCTTTGAAGTTCCATAATTATTGTTTTCGCCACTGCCACTACGTCTAGCACCATAAGTATTAAAACTACAAGTACTGACTCCACCGCTGCCACATCACCAACACTACCACTATCACCTGCTGATATTATTGTTGTTCTTCAATCGTTCATACATTTTTGATATTTTGTATTGTACATATATGTATTTACTTTTCAGCTGATATGTATTACCTTCACTTGTCAGACAGTTTTCACGAACTACTTGAAAAACGAGATTCCAATGACAGCCTTACAAGTGTTAAACTAGCGAACGGTTCATTTCTTCAACCAAAGCCATCTGGAGAGAGGGAACGCCTGGAATTCAACCTCACGTTTCTACTTCACGATAAAACCCTCTACCTGTCAGTGCGTACTGCCGACGCCACTGGAAATATTGCAGAACCATCTAACATCGTTACACTGTCGTACGTCGACGACGTTGCAGTTCCCGTGGAGAAGGCGACTCATGCTAGCAGTATGTATCGCAGTTTTGTTCTACCTACTGTGATTTCTTTCGTTCTTCTACTCGTTCTCATCACGATACTGTGTTTGCTGATAGCTCATCGAAGGAATGAGATGCAGTGGAAAGACAAACTGGTTCCAAAAGACGAGCATCCTAAGAACATCGCCGGGAACAAAAACATGAACTACAGAGTCGAAGGGCAGTACGTACTGCGATGGCACGAGGAACCAAATTCGTGGTACTCGACGCCATTATAGTCGTGGAACCATGGTAACGTTCGATATAACCTAATTAGATACCCTTTTAACTGGAAGATGACGGTGTTACATCACAAGGACGAAATGAAATCACCATAGGGATGAACAACTAACTATGTTGTCATATCTGTTAAGGGTAATCTCTGATTTTTGTTATATAATACGTTTTCATTTTAAATCTTTTAATAGGATTCAAGTGTTTTACGAGGTGCGTTTCTTGTTTTATTTAAGGTCTGTTTAGAATTCATCTGGCGGTACCGCATAAAATAAAATTCTGTATATCCCAAGCTTTTCTTTTATTATTCTTGGCCATATATCATCGCTCAATATAAAGTATGGCAATAAAATATTACTACTACAAATATCATTTTGTACCTTTCACCACTGAAAGTTGCTATTTTATTTTTCTGAAGAAACTAGAGTGCAAATAGTTCAGTCCATATAGAAATGGTCGCATTCACATATTTTAAAACTGTACTTTCTATTGTTGTTATACTTAATTATTAATTAGACTGAACAATAAAACCATATAGAATATAATTCGGATGTTTATAGAACATATTTAGAATGTTTTCTTGTCTCTCGAAAGATACACTTTTAAAGAAAAATTATCACCTGACTGATGGTGACGAGATATTCACCTCATATAGAAATAGTAACAAGCAGTTTTTAGCTAATTCCTTCCAAAGAAGAATTTTAAAATATTTGTGACCTCTTAAAATTATTTTATATCTATATATTTTATATAAAATAATAAATAGCTAATAAATGGAAATTTTGTTATTATATGTTGTAATTCGTTCGTTCTCAATGCTATAGATGTTGTAGCCCGTGAAGATTTCAAGTGTGGCCCGCCAAACACGTTACATTGTGTAAGTGGGGATACCTTTTAATTAAATGTGTAGCAGAATGAAAATGGTGCGGCTCCTTTATCTACAGATATTGCGGCCCACAAGTACTTTCAGTTTGACGCCTGATGTAGCTGACGTGATTTCTTTAGAGGAATGAAAATACAATTCCTCGAAAAAAAATAAAAATAGCAATGAAAAACTGCTTTCTAACAAAAGTTTCAGCACGCAAAAATTTGTTTTTCACTCTCCTGGGACTTACAGGATGTCAACTATTGCTTTATATAATACAGTTATATGTAGATAAAAATGAACACACAAATAGACAAATAAATAAATCAACATATGAAAGAAAGAAAGAATGAATAAATAACTGCTACTACTACTACTACTACTATATTATTATTATTATTATTATTATTATTATTATTATTATTATTATTATTTTTATTATTGAACACAACAGTTAATACAAATGTTAAATATTATGACCAACAGGTGAATGTTTAAACATATATAGACTTACCTGTTTATGAATAATAATAATAATAATAATAATAATAATAATAACTTCCACGGATATTTATATAAATTATTTATTAAAATAAATATAAATTCTATCGTTGGCCAACTGAATGAAAACATTGTATTACTTACTATTCATTCAATACGAACACACGCGCACAGGCCGGTATAGCAACCCCAAAACACACACCCTCAGTCCCAAATCACTCCAGCCCGAACACACGCCCAGGCCAGCCTAACTCAATTACACATCTCTGAGACACTCCCTAGCACAGTCCAAATTAAAACACGTCAGCCGAAAACCAGCCCCGGCCAGCCTAAATCACTCCCTCGGTCAGTCCATTTTAAACCCCTTTAGCCGCGCATACGCCCGGACCAGTCTATGTCACTACCCTCATCATCAAATCACTCCAACGGTCAATCCAAATTAACTGACTTCAGCCGAACACACGCCCAGGCCAGCCCTAGATCACTCCCACATCTCCAAAACACTCCCATGGACAGACCAAATTAACTGACTTCAGCCGAACACCCGCACCGGTCAGTCCACTTTACACCCCTTCAGCCGAAAACACGCCCGGACGAGTCTATTTCACTACCCTCATCACCAAAAAAGTCAATCGATCAGTCCAATTTAAACCCCTTCAGCAGAACGACGCCTGGACCAGTCTATTTCACTACCCTCATCACCAAATTACTCCCTCGATCAGTCCAAATTAACTGTCTTCTCTGTGTATGTGTGTGTGTGTGTGCGTGCGCGCGCGTGCATCATTAATATTATTATCTCATGTAATGTCGATTTGCGCTATAATAGGTGTTTTCAGTTATTGTCTTCCAATTAATTTGTTTTATTAATTAGTTTACACTAACTTTAAATGTATTCTTGTTCCATTCATAGAGGGACGAACAAGTGTAACTAGGATAGTATCATGCATTTGTTGGCTGTCGATTAATTGCATGTTTTAGACAGTTTGTTGTTCATATATTACAATACTGAAGTTTTATTTTATGATAACGGATCATATATAATACTTGTAAATGTAATAGTACAGGAGTACTTTTAGTGCAGACAGCACCCATTAAACTGGCATGATTATTGCTACCAAAACAAACACAATTTAACTCTATTTTATTATTTATTTATTTATTTACTTTGTTGATGTTGTTGTTCTTGTAAACCGAGTAATTTTCAGCTCCATGGATTTGCTCATAAAAGGGGTGCCTATGTATTACTTTCACTTGTCAAACAATTACCAGTGACAGCCTTTCACATATTAAACTAGAGGACGGTTCATTTCTTCAACCAAAGCCATCTGCAGAGAGGGAACGCCTGGGTTCAACCTCACGTCTTCGCTTCACGATAAAACAATCTACCTGTCCGAGCCAACTACCGAGAATAAAAATATGAACAACAGAATCAAAGGGCAGTATGTATTGCGATGGTTCGAGGAACCAAACACGTGACATCAGGCGCCATTACTTTCGATACAACATCTTTAGAGAACCTTTTAGTTGTGAGATGACAATGTACAAGATAAAATGACTAAAGAGTTGAATAATTATGACGTCATATCTGATAAGGGCAATCTCTGGTTTTATTATATAATACATAATCATTTCAACTTTGGTTTTATTTATTCTTGTTCAACTGAAATAAAGACGGCGGACCGTTCACGTCAGTTCTTTCAAACAAATAGATCTCAGTTTGAATAAACAGATTAAACTTATTCTTCTTTCCTGCTGATCGTTTATTGTTTTAAAGCCTGCATTGTAGGTCAGTATTGTAAAGTTAGGAAGTTTAGGGATTTAATACAGAAGTACATTCGGAGTTACCCGAGGCTTGAAATGGTAGTCGTAGATATTATTCTTATTGTTTATCATTACGAGAACATAGAACCTGCATTCCCAACACGATACGAAGTCAGATTCATGAAGTTCTTTTAACAGTAAAAGTGAATTTCGGAATATTTCCAGAAACAGGAAATCGGGACTTCAGTTTAGTCAGCGAAATCAGTTTGAAGCTAAAATCTAATCAAAGGAAACAACTGCATTTGTAATTATCCTAGCAGGACTGATAGAGTTACTCCCCTTGATCCATTTGTAAGGCGTTTTTCGTATACTGTTAAATCAGAGAATATATATATTTAAGAAATTACTGAAAATGAGAACGGAGAAGGTGCTGAACATAATATTCATATTCCAAGTACATGCATGAAATATTGAAAATATTTTAACAGCAAGGAGAAAGTTCAAAAGCCAAAGTAGCAGTTAAGAAATTGAAATATGATTAGAGAAAGGGTCAACTAAACAGATTACTTCTGTCTTGGCATGGTTAGATGAACAAGCCATTGACATATATGATAGATTTTCTTTTGGACAAAATGAAGATGCAAAGAAAATTGTGCTAAGAAAGTTTGAGCAGTTTTG
Source organism: Chrysomallon squamiferum (assembly GCA_012295275.1). NCBI lineage: Eukaryota > Metazoa > Mollusca > Gastropoda > Neomphalida > Peltospiridae > Chrysomallon > Chrysomallon squamiferum. The sequence continues at coordinate 13,936,558 of CM022671.1, forward strand.
CATTGGCAAAGCCAATGAAAAATATGAAATATTTCTCTTCAACAAAAGGAAGCAAGAAGAGGTTGAGACAATCCATGCATACGTAACTTCACTGTGAAAACTCATCGAAGCACATAATTGTAAAACATATGAGGACAATATGTTCAGAGACAGAACAGTACTTTGTGTGGGAGATGTCTCAGTTTGTCCGAAATTCTCGGAGGATAGAAAACTGACACTGTCATTGAGCATAAAATGAGGAGATGGTTGGCATGCCAGGTGGGCAGAAAACTAGATCTCACCAAGATGTTAATGGGTGACTCACGATTTAGTAGAAAATGGATTTCTAGGTGCAATTTCCAACATGGCGGATAATTAATGTTTTCTTGGGAGAACCAAAGTTTGTTTAAAGAGGGGCAAAGGTGCAGACATAACTGTCATCCCAGAGATCAAAGCTACAGGAAGAAAATGCTGTAACATATGACATCTCTGCCACAAGACAGATACCCGCAGCCTCTGTAGATTAAAATTAAAAAAACCTGAATTGCCTGCAGACTAAGACTGATTCATTCAGTGACCACACCAACAGACTGGTAGTGGTGCCTAAAGAAAAGAAACAGTCCACTTATTTATGCAACAGTGTCAAGCAAGAACACAATCCTCTTCCTTCCATGGACAATCTGCTGGCAGAGTTTGCAGGAGCAAGAGTATTTACTAAACTGGGCTGTGATAGTGGTTTCCACCAAATGACATTAGATGAAGAGCTGACAACAATTATTACTCCATTTGGGCAATTTTGTTACAAAAGGCAGCCTTTTTGGAATTTCTTCAGGTGCTGAGCTCCTTCTGTAATAGTTGTTGTCTAACAGCTGATATATCCATAGATGTACAAATTTCTACTAAAACTGTTTTGTATCTTTTCAGTTAGGTTCTTCCATTATGTTTAAGCAGTTTTAAAATGAAAAAGAAAAGAAAAGAGTATGAAAATAATAATAATAATATTAATATTAATAAAATATTAAAAAAAACTATTACAAATAATAAAAATAATAATAATAAATAAAAAGGAGACAAAAGAAAAAGAGAAGAAAACAAAACAAACAAAATTATTATTATTATTATTTTACAGTAATACCAAAATAAAAATGTGCTATGATAAATGTTTTTATTTGTTTCTCTATCAGTTTATTTTATTTTATTTTATTTATTTTTCTTTCTATTATTATTATTTCTTTCTTTCTTTCGTTTTCTTTCTGGTTTCTGTTGACATTTCGGCTGATGTTTCTACATTTAATACAGGCCTAATACTGTTTAAATTTAATAATTATATTTAATGACACAAAAGAGCTTGCTATTGAATATATGGCGAGTGAGTGATTAAAGAGTGATAGACTACCAACAATAATTAATATACACATAAATACATATCCACACAGAAAAACAAAAACCAACAAGAAGAAAAGAAGAAATAAAAATAGGAAGAAATAATAATAATAAAAAACAAGAAGAAGAAATAATTAGCAAAAAGAACACACACAATTTTCTCAGGGTTATATCTTATAATTGTCTTTTTCTCCATTTTTTTTTGGTGTGTGTGATGTGTAAAAATTGAATGAATTAAAATTATTTTTAAAACTATAGTCTTGCTTTTAGCTTAGTTAAAAATTAATTGTTGTTTTTACTACTAACAATATTAAAATTTTGTAAAAATTAAAGGAAATAAAAACGATTTTTAAAATCAGTTTGTTTGTATAACTATTTTCTCTAACCAATTATTGTATGAATATTAAAAAAAAATTTGTTGTTTCTTTTTACTAATTTCTTAAAACAATAAAGGAAAAAAAGATTTGCAAAACCAAACAGTTTCATATGACTTTGAATACTAACATTTGTTATGTGTCCTTCTACTACTGAAATTGTTTTTCAAAAGATTATTAATTATTCCTTGCCATAATAATACTATTATTGTCAAATGTCCCTATAATTAAATGTAGCAATAGTAATGTAAAATGGTTAACATGGAATAGATCATACTTGATCCTGTGTGACTGTTCACCTTAGGCACTGAACATTAACTAAATTATGAAATACATTTAATATTCATTTTACCAAAATCTGATCATAAAAAGTATGAATGTAATGAAGTAGAAAAAAAAAAGAATGATTTGTAAACCAGAACAATAATAAAGACTAAATATAAATGTTTTCATAATACAAGCTGTGGTTCAGATACGACTGGTGAAAGTGTTGATACAAACAGGGATGATATTGATACAACTGGTGATATTTTTAAAACTAGTGATTATGTTGATACAACTGATGATACTGATTCAACAGATGGTGCAGGTATAACTGGAGATACAATTAGTGGTTTGGTTTCTTCACTTGGTAAAACAGCAGGTTTGAAATCATCAGTGTAATGATACTGTGAACTTAGGTCAAGGTTGACATAGGTGTTGACAATGTCACATCGTTGTGGTCCAGTTTTCTGCTTCACATCCTTGATAACAATTTCCATTTCATTAGAAAGTTCTGAAAATGTTGGTCGGTCGGAACCTGAACCCCTCCAACACTGATGCATGACTGCATAGCTGTAAGTAACAGAAAATTAATGTACTAAAACAGAAAAACAACTAATTCATATTTGGCAAATTGATATATATGTAAAAACCGCAAGAACACAGGTCTCATTTAGTCCTGTGTTTTCACTGACTGTCTATTGTTTACCAGTATCTATCTGCTATTGTTGTTATTATTATATGACTTAAAATAATAATGTTAGAAACCCCTTTGCTGTTTGCTTTATTATGGTAGAAGTGTAACTTCAAATTACTGAACACAACAGGGTGATGGTAAATATATTTACTATTGAAAAGTTGTCAAGGATAATCAGGACAGTAACTGAAATGATTTAGAAGTATACTATACTGACAGCTTATTTAATATATCTAAGTATACTAATACATAATCAATATTATATTTATAGTTATTTCAATGTATCTGAGTATACTAATATACTATCCATATATTATTTATAGTTATTTTAATACATTTGTACCTTACAAGTGCACCAACTTAGAATTTTCCAAGTTGTGAGCAGTTGCCTGGTTGTTTTTTGCTTTGAGTTTGGAACCAAAATCTGAGTTACAAGCAAGCTAGCTGCTGTAATGAACAACACAATATCTGCCCAGCATTTTGCCAAATTTCTTTTTTCTAACCATAAATCCTAAGAAAGTGAGTGCAAAGCAGAGTGCTGATAAGAAGAAGTGGATGATGTGCATTGAATTAAAGCTTGAATTCATAGAAAAACATGAGCAAGGTGTGCGTGTTTTCAACTTGGCTAGGCAGTACAATATGTACCATACTGAAGCAGAAGGAGTCAAAAAAGGCTACAACTCCAGCCATGGGTATTAAAATAATTTGTCTGATCTCCAAGATAAATACACTTTACAAAACCAATTTATTTCTTTACATTCTCTTTTATTTTTGTTTTTATACAATATTTGTCTTTCACAAATACATTTTTCTTATTTAAAAACACATTATCCAAAATTGGGGCGATTTTTGCAGGGCTGGAACATATTAATGGTATTTCAATTAATTTCAGTTGGATAATTTGATTTGATACACAAGAAAATTGAGTTATGAGCTCATTCACAGAAAGAATTAAACTTGTTAGTCAAGGTACCACTGTGTATCTAAGTATACTCATACACCATCCATACTTTATTTATAATTAATTTATATATCAGAGAATATTCACAGAGAATCTGAACTACATTTGTGGCTAAATGAACCTATCACTGTATACTCACAGAGCATCTGGACAATACTGTGGCTGAGGCATTCTGCGGCCTGCTTTCAGATAGCGAATCATGTCCCAGTTGTCAACATCTGGATAGGGATTTACTCCACGAGTCATCAACTCCCACAAAACAACTCCAAACGACCACTAAAATAGTCATAAGATTGACTTTTGCACTTTTCATATTTTATATTATACATTAATGCATGATGAATGAAATTTATAAATCTTTATTTGATGTTAATGAGTTCACTGTCCTTTTGGTGTTGTAACTAAATTATTGTTTAATTTGTTGTGTATTAACAAACACATATCTACAACATCTGGCTATGATGTGTATATATATATAATATAATATTTATCATATCAGACCTGTAACTAAAATATTGTTTTATTTGTAATACGTTAATAAACTTTTATTTTCCCCTATCTGGTTTTGATATATGGGTATAATAATAAACACATTTCTACAAAATCTGATTTTGATGTGTATGTAAAATAATAAAAGTATATTTACTTTTCAGACCTAGAATCCATTTAATTATTTAATTATTTAATCTGTAATATATTAATACATTTTTATTTACCACATCAGACTTTGATGTGTATGTCCCTTTCTCTAAACTTTCAAGTGCCATCCATTTCACGGGAAGTTTGGTTTTCTTGTTGTCTGAGCTGTAATATTCCTTCTCATAAATGTCTCGAGCTAGTCCAAAATCAGCTACTTTCACACAGAAATCATCATCCAGCCTGTGGAAAAACAATAATACAGTTTGTAATATACCAGAATTCAGAAATAAATATAAACATAGTTATAAATATATACATTATATAGTGTTACAACAAAGAAATTAATATGTCAACACCTTATAATGTTGTGTATAAATAAAGAATTATTACTGTTCATAATACACACTAACACAATTTGATTTAAAATATTTTAAGAAATTAATACAAATTATATAAAAGCCAAATTTCAAATCATCGTAAAAATAAAAATATTCTAATAATAATAATAATAATAATAATAATAATAATAATAATAATAAAAAGTAAAAGCTAAATGAAAATTTCACAAACTCACATGCAGTTTCGTGCTGCCAAATCTCTGTGAACAAATTTGATGCCTGACAGATACTCCATACCTTTAGCTATGTCTATACCAAATATTATTAGATCTTTAATTGTGGGAGTCTGAAACAAAAAACATCAGGTGAAATTTTATGATTTAGAACTAAAAATATCTTGAAAATATAAAGGTTTTTAAGAAATAAATACCTCATCCAAAACACACACATAAACAATCAAATTCAAAATGTATAGCAATAATAATAATAATAATAATAAAAGAAATAAAACTCAGAATCTCATGTTATTTTTGTTTTGTTTTGTTTTGTTGTGGATTTTTGGGGGGGTGAGGTTTGGTTTTTCAATAGGTATTGGCACCCAAAATGTTTCTTGAAACAATAACTGTTATTTTTTGTTCTGGTGATTTAGATCATTTTACAAAAAAAAGAAAAAGATAAAAAATGATTGTTTTTACCTTTACTCCAACAAAAGTGTTGACTGATAATGTTAAGATAGAAAACAATAAATAATTTTTTTGATTTAAATAACCATTTTGACAATATTCTGATTTTTGTAGCTCATGTCTTTCACAAAAGCTTGAAAATGCACAGACTTCAAGCATTTAACATACACATATTGTTTGGTTTTTTCCACACTGATCCCATGCTGAGATCTCATTTAATGGGTATAGGACAAAACAGAACTGGGAAAAATGGCACCGGAAAAAAGGCACTCAAAAGAAAATGGCACACTGTTTATTTTTTCTGTATAGCTGATGAAAAAAACCTAAAAGTACTTTTGAAAATACTATTTATTCATGCAGTATTGCTATATACATGTATATTAATATATAGCATCACTCAACCACTGGGTTTTGCTAAAACAAAGTACAGTACTATAATCAGAGTTTAATATCACAATTATCACATTATTATCACATTTAAAAATACAGTATACATAACATCACTCAACACACAGTATCACTCAAACACTTGATTTTGGTTGCCTTGAGTTTCCAGTGGATGTTGTTGTAACCAGCTTCTTGAAGGAACTCTTCAACAGTCTTGCTCTTGTCTCATCTGTCCAAACATAACTGATGAATATGACACTGTAGCTGGGTGTACAAACATTTGACTCGCTTGCAAGGAGGCTCACCATCAGGAGCACTGAGAAAGGTTGTACGGACTTGGGCAGCATCTGCTTGAAGCCAGTGAATTACTTTCCACACAGAAAGATGAGAAACCAACACAAATATTCAATTGTGTGATTCCATGCCTCACAGAGATTGTTAGGACTTAACTGATTATGTTATTATGATCAAACAGCAAAGGAATTATGTCTGTCAGTTAATCCAAGGATGTGAGAAGGCACCTCTTAAGAGGTTCAATTATAAATTGTTTTTGTAAGCAGGATTTCACTTACTACCAATAACTAAATGTCAATAAGCAAAACATTTCTTTTCAGATGCCATTTGTTCCAAATTTGCATAGTGCCATTTCTTCCTGGTGCCATTTTTTCTGTACCTTGATTTAGAAACTCAGCAAAAATGGCACTTAAGTTCAAAAATTGGACTATTTTCTCTCAGTATTTTAAAACAATAAAATGCATAATTATCATCCGATTTTTACAATTCAAAAAGTATTTTTTTTAGAAAAGACGTGTGTAAAGAAATACTATAAAATATACTCCTCTGTTTATTTGCTGTGAGGTAAAATCTGTGAAGGGATCCTGCTGCTAGACTCATGATTAATGTCTTTAGTTCATATTGATAGGAACAATGAACTGATTCCAACAAATACACTGATCCTCACTTTCAACAAGATATCACTTCTCCAATTAATCAAAGCCAGGTATCTCAGAATTCCTGTCAAACCCTATATGACAAATCCTTTGTGTTGTTCAGCTGTGGTCAGTCAGCTTGTAGAAATAAATTAACTTGTTTTATCTGCCCATTGTGGACAAATAGACCATGATACCAAAACATACAAAAACTAAATAAAATTCTTTAACTGCAAGGGCATTCATTTTGCTTATGTATCTGAATGTGCAAGTTCAAAATGTAGAAACAGCTTCCACATGTAAGAATTGAAAAGTGCTTGTAGTTTCAAGAAGCTAGGAAACTGATGGAAACATCATCCCTACTTGCTGTGGTAAAACAGTTTTATGCTGCAGTAGTCAAGGTTTCTACGAGGAGAGTTGCAATAAATACTGATATTACCTGATGATACAATGAAGTCAAATATAGAAAGCTGTCATGCATACACCCCCCCCTTCTACTCAAATGAACGAATGCTTAGCAACACCCCAGCATGAAAAGACAGACTGATTATTGGGTGTCAGATAGAGGTATGAAAATGACTGATGTAAAATTAAATAGCAAAATAGTTTAAAAATATAAAATGTTTATAAAACACTGTGTAAAATACTGTTTAAGAATATATATAAGTCACCAAAACAAAAAAACAAGTTGTGCAGTGAAAAGAAGAATTGTCACTTTCCACTGTGGTACACACTGAACAACTTTATATCTGTGCTGAGCTGAGGAAAGATAGCGATTTTCAGCTGACTCGGGCTTTGTGTGCATCTGTGCAGTCACCAGTACCTAGTTTTAATTTGCAAATTTGATCTTAACAAAATAAAAATAAATAAAAGTTAATAATGGTTGGTAGACTAACATACATTTTTTTCATCTCGGATGTAGGACAGGAGGTCTCCATGTTTCATGAAAGGCAGAACAACTAGTGGCATGCTGTCAAGACCAAGACAAATACCAATAAGTTCAAGAACATTGGGATGATGGAAATCCTTCATAATCAGTGCTTCCTGCAGAAAAGCCTGCATCTCTATCTCTCGTGGGTTGTCCTCTGTAACACAAAGACAGTTTTTAGTTTTAAATTATGTCTTATTATCAGTAACGATATTCTGAAGCAAACTGTCATTAACTGTTAGAAATACAGAAACTTACGATGTAAAGTTTTCACTGCAACCATCAGATCTCCTTTTTCTTCAGCCAGAGTTAGAAATGCACGATTCACACAGCCAAAATGTCCTGTAATAAACATATTAGCTTACAAAGCAAGATAAATATAATCAAACACACTAGTCAATTTTGTTAAATTATTAAATATTAGTTAAGGACACAAAATGTCCTGTGATAAAAACATTTTCTAATTAAACATCCAATCAAATAAACATTTTAATTATATTAAATTAAATGTACCAATTAAAAGTATTAAAATAAACATATTAATTTTCAAAACAATCTTGTTATATTAATATAACAGAATATATAAAATAAAATATTCTGCTTAAATATATAAGTATGAAGTACATATACCTCGTCCAATGATGTCGGCCAGTGTGAGGCAGTCTCGATCAATAAGAAGATTTTCATTTCGAATGAGAGCCAGAGTTTCCTCATCCACCACTGGAGCAGACTGCTGTCCTAGTTGAGAAAGCACTCCATGTTCAGCATAAACTGAAAATTTGTTTTACTTTATTATATATACATTTAAAATAATTAACTGGATTTATATCAGTGTGATACATGTCTATGGTAAAAGGAAAATCACAGTTTGGAACATGCACTTTTATTGCACTTTTCACAATACTTTGCATGTCATCTTTAAGTAAATGGAAGCAGTTGCTTGCATGAGCTTTCCCACTTGGTACAGGTGTAAAGTGTAAGTGTAACGAGAGGAATTTTAAATTGTTAAGGTAATTCATGCTGGACTGTCATTTGCTCTCCTTTTCAACCAAAAGAAAAGAAAATAGAGAAATAAAAATAATTAAAAAAGAAAAATCAGACAGAAAAATATGCATACACATAGACTGCTATGACAGAGAAATGCAAGAAATGTAGGAACTTAGGAAAATAGAAATGTTTGTAAAGTACTGTTTTGTTTATCAAACAAAGTAAAAGTTATCTATTAATGATCAGTTGCAACTGTTTGTATGTTGTGTCTAAGGTATTATATTATCATTTCATGAAGTCCATCCACTTGCTGTATTTACGGTTATATCATTTGGATTTTTAAAACTTTTTAAAAATAAAATTCTGTGTTAATCAATTATTAATCAATTCTGTTTCCAAGTTTTCATTTAGGCAAGTCAAGAACAAAAATTTATTTCAAAGATGGAAATATCATTACATTTTTAACAAATATTTTTCTAAAATTTTCTTCCCCGAAGCTCTGAAAACCAGTGACAATTGGATGAAAGTAAAGAGTACCATTCTGTCTGTTTTCCAGGTTGTACATGCGCTCTCCAGTTTGTCCTGTTTCAACAATACCCTGAGTGTACTCAACTCTGTGTTCATCATCCAACTTCGGCTTGAACAAACACACCTGTTGTCTCTTCATCACACACAGAAGTACACCAACAGCAATACAGGTGATCAAAACTATCAAAATCAAAATGATGATGCTTACAGACATCTCAGCAGAAGCAGGTGCTGTATAGCGAAGATAACCAATGTGAAAGTGCAGATAGCCAACATGTACCTATAAAATAAATACAGATATCCAATATACCACTCTGAAATTAAATACAGATATCTAATATACCACTCTAAAAATATATACAGATATCAAATATACCACTCTAAAAATAAATACAGATATACAATATACCACTCTGAAAATAAATACCGATATACAATATACCACTCTAAAAATAAATACAGATATACAATATACCACTCTGAAAATAAATACCGATATACAATATACCACTCTGAAAATAAAAACAGATATCAAATATACCACTCAAAACATAAATGCATATATTCAACATTTATTTACACAACAGAGATACCATATAAGTATCATATAAGAAAAGGAAAAAAAAAGAAGATTTTTACCTATGAAATAAACAATTTACACAGTCAAATAGCTACACTTCTGCATTTCTAGTTTATTATATTTACTTCTTTGTTGAATGATCAGTGATTATAAACCAAATGGCAATACAATTTAGCATTAGTACATTTTCTAGTGTATAGAAAATACAGTTTTTAAACTGACCCTGACATCTCTGTCTGGTTCATTGCTGGAGACAGTGTCTGGTTTTTCTAGAGGTGTACATTTTAGAATAGCAGGCTTGATTTCTATTACTTCACAAAAACTGCTGCCAATGGAAATACTGTAGTCATGATAAAATAATCCAAGGTCAAGATTTTCTCCCTAATTAAAAAAAAACAGAAGATGGAAAAAAACAACACAAAAAAGCAAGAGTTAATACAAACATGATCAAATATAAACAATTATATTAAAACACACTGTCACGGGGCTCACACCTTTAAACATCTTGGCTGTTTTATTAAGGCTCAGTCTAGGGTAACAAGGTGCTTTAATGGCCACCTAACAAGGAATATAAACACTAAATTGACAGCAATCCGTATAAATCAACAAGTCTATCTATCCACTAGAGAAATAAACACAACACAAGTTAAGGTTCACGTTAATTGTTTAATTATGTTATACATGTGACTTGATAATAATACATTATACAATCATAAAACATGCATTAAAGTAATTTTGATTAATGACACGAGTAAGGTCATACAGGGAACCAAGACAAAATAAGAATCTGCATGGGCAGATTAAAACATTAAAATTTCAGGTATAATAAATGTTATTGACACAGGTTAATTGCACATTACACACTATCGAAATAAGGATAGACAATTTCTTACCATACTCATCTGTAAAGACAATGTCATTCAAGAACATTTAGTTTCCCTGCCTAACTGAATTCTCATCTTGACCGTTTCTTTTGCTCATGCTTACTTCGCTCTGCTCTGTTATCTTCTCTCTTTTAATTACCAAAATGCTAGTCTTTTTATAACAACGCCATGGATTGAAAAATTAGTGGAAACAATAAAAAGAGTGGATGTGATTATAGTTACAATTAAAGTTACACAATTTCAATTCCATAGCTTAAAAATAAAAGGAGTGGATCTCTGATTGAAGTAACAAATTTGGTTACGCAATCTGAATTCCGTGACACACACATATACACAAATGATATACTAATTAGCTTACCTGGAGCTCCAGATGATCATCAGCCAGGTTAAAGAACTTAATGTGGCCTTCACCTGGAAAATGGCTGAACTTTGGATCTGGGTAGTAGAGAAAGGAACTCAGTGACTGATGGGTGATGTGGAAATTTCTCAGAGTCTGGACTCCATCCATGATAAACACAAGATTAATCATAGTTGGTCTTGGTTCAGTTGGTGTTTTTAGTAGAAGTCCTGAAACATTCAGAGCTGGACAAACCATAGCAAGTCCTCCAGGTGATACTTTACACAGCTGTAACAGAAATAAATAAATTAGTACTATGTATAGTTGTAAGAAAGGATTTACACAGGGTTAACAGAAATAAATAGTATAATTTACCATATATTTACCATAGAGAGTTTAAAACAGATTACACAGTTACCAAATTAAATACATGAAACATATTCAGTGATAACAGAGAGTTCTTTAACTTAAAATACTTAACAGAAAACAAAAATGAAATTAAAAAAATAATAATAATAAAATTCAACAAACCTCTTGTCTTAACATTTCTTCCCCTCCTATATTTCTTCCCCCAATTCTAGGATATCCCACAGCATCAAGGTTTTTACCTGTAACAGTAATCTTTCTTCCACCACTGAAAATAAACATTAAAAACTATTTATTAAATATATCTGACAAAATGCTTGATTTATAGATATTTCAGTTAGTTTTGTTTCATATAGGAAATAAACATACCTGACAAAAGCTCGTTTTGGAGATATTGCAATTATTTCTGGATCAGGAAGGTAAAAGAAAGTTCCATTTTTATCGAGCATCATCCTTTCTCCATCAAGAATCACCTGTAATGGTCCTTTTCCAAGAGCTCTCTCTGAAAATCTTTTGTTTCGTGAAGATATCAGACCTGACTTTGCTGACCAGGCTTGTGTTATGCAGTTTATTTCATCACTAGATGTTCTGAAATGTCAAATAAAGAAACTGAAATTTCAAACAAAAAAAAGAAATACATGGCATAGAAAAAAGTGTGTTTGAAGCTGTATTGCAAAATGTTGTATATTCGGTTTATTATATTTATAAAAAATCAGTTTTGCATCTGTGGTGCTACTCTTTTTTTGTTATTCAAAACTTAATGATCGTTATAAAAATTGTTGTAAACATATGGTAACAGAGTACTTAAAACATACACAACATCTCATAATTTATAAAACTAGTGCATTTTATAATACCTAAAAAGAAATATTAAAAAGATAAAAACAACCTTTTTTATATGGTCTAGCATCAAAAGGACAAATTACAGGAAAATTGTAAAAAATACTTTTCATTTGAATTTATGTCCCACATTGAGAAGGTTATTTTATAATAGTATTTCTTCACAATCTTTTTTATTAACTATTATTTACCTGTGCCAGAAATTCAGCAGCACTTACCTAAAAACTTTACAGGTAAAATTATAGGCAACTGAAATTTGAAGATTACTGCCTATGTTCAGGTTATCTCCCTTAATAGTCATGTTAGTCCCACCAGACCGTGGTCCTCTGTTAGGAAAAAATCTCTTTATCTCTGGTGTCTGTGAGAAAAACAGATTATCATTATTGAGAGAGCAGAGAAAAATCAAATTGAGGACAAAGTGCTTATAGTAGAAAATGGTTCTTAAACAACATTGTTACCAGGCTTAATCTGACTTCATAGATCATTTTAACCCTGATTTTCTCAAAACAAAAATTGACTTATCATGGTTATTATGCTCTCAGCATCTGAAACATACTTGTTATGATTACAGTACTGAAAAAAAATCAATATGCAATCTACAAATTATTCAGCAGCAAATAATAAGACAAATGGATTACTGGGTATCGCATATTTTGAAAAAAAAATTGTATATTTCTTGATGCAAAACAGAAAATACAAAACAATTAAAAACCCATCATAAGTAAATAAATAAATAAAATATACTTTTATTGTCTTATTATCAACTAAAAAAAATATAAAAATAAAATGAATGTCAGTCTCAATTTATAAATCTTTTGCTCTACGTATAATGTTTGCTTCAAATATGTTTAGCTAATTAAATTTTAAAATGTTTACCTTGAAAATAAAAAGTGCTGATGATGTTGCATCACCTTTAACTATATATGGTCTCTTTAAACTCCTATTATCATCAAAAACATCAATGTGAACCACGCTACTTGTTACAACATCTTTTGGGGCACTGTATGTTTTGCAAACCAAACTACAGATGACGAAAACAATTTTTAGAATGTATTTATGCAAGAAATGTCAAAGCAGAAAATACATACATATATATATATAAACTCTTCATGAACTGTTCATAAATTGTTTATTTTAACTAAAACATTGAAAAACATAGTAGTGATTCATTATAATTTATATAAAAAAATAGTTGGAACTCAAAGCTTTTTCAGATCATAGATAATACAAAATAATATGACCTGTAACATTATTTTCCACATGACATGGGAGTTATACAGAAACTGAAAAAGAAATCTCAAATCCACCTGGTTGAATTCCATTTTGTAACTGTACATGGCACATTAGAAATGTCCACTTTGTGTTGAACATTATTGGACGTTTCTTTGGATCCAAAATTTTTTCCAGTGATTGTCAGAAGGGTTCCTCCAGCTGTAGGACCAGATGTTGGTGAAATCTGAACAAAAAAAAAATCAATATAAGTCTGGATTTTCAGTATAATAGTAAAATTCTGTTTATTGTAACAAGCAGATTGTGTTTATATGTTTTCTGTAAAATGTTGATGCTCTCAAAATGTCTTTCTGTCACATGTTCATTCTGTTAATAGCTAACATGTTTATTCTATAAATCTACATTTTATTTTTCTCTAACATTCTGAATCTGTTATGATATATTGAAAATGTGGATTTAGTTAATCCAAAATTTCTAATAACCTAGTATTTCAAATAATTCTCTAATTTTCATTTTAAAGAAGAGTAAAATAGAAAATATTATGGAAAGTAGAGAAGACAGACACGTACTGTGAATACAGAAGGAGGACACTCAGCATTACGCCAGTCTGTGATGTGAGAACACTGTTGTGACTTGGTGCACCTGTCCTTACACCAGCCACACCCAAGAGGGTCATCACTTGAAAGACATGCATCACAGTCAGCATGGACCTGACATGAATCTGTATCAAATTTAACTACCTGAAATTAATCAAATATTAAAAGTAATTTCTGTCAAAGAATAGATACAGAAAATTCAATCACCTCAAATTGATTAAAGTATTATAAAGTAATTTCTAACAATAGATATAGAAAATGTAATTTCCAAAAATTAAATATTACAAAGTAGTTTCATCAGAGAATGGATATATCTATGGAAAACTTGACCAGAATAAATTAAATTTTATGTAAATATTATAAAACCATTTCTATAACAGAACAGATATAAGAAACATGACTACATAAATTAATAATTATTTAAATATTTCAAAGTCAGTTCTATTAGAAAATAGATTAGATGAAGTATTACAAAGTTATTTTTATGCCAGTATGAATAGAAAATTGGACAAACTGAAATTAAACATTACATAAGTATTATGAAATTATCTCTGTAGCAGAAATGAAACTATTTATTATGATAAAATTAACAAAATTATCCAAAAAATATTTTATACATCAAAAGTAGATAAATTACTGTTATGATTTAGAAGAAGTCACTGAACATTTTGTTATAAAAAAACATTGCAGTGTTTTAAAATTATGAAACAGTGTACACACACAGGCAGAAACACACATACACAAAAAGAAAAAACATGAAAATCAAACAGCTGAAACTTGTGAAGTCAAATATATAAAGAAAACAGGCTAACTAAAACTAGACATTTTTTCTTAGCAAAATTATGCTTATGATAATGGAAACAGTTTTGTAACAATCAAACCTACTAGAGCAAAAATAAATTTAAAAGAAAATAATTACAATCACCTTATTACCAGCCAGTAAGTACAAACTGTTTATGTTTCTTCTTATTTCTAAGTCTTTTGAAATCCCTGCCTTTGTACTGATAGTTACATCCACGAACTTCTGTTTAACATATTTTCTCTTTCCAACCATACTCACAAAAACCTGAAAAACATCAATAATTATATATTTATATAATATATTTATGTGTGTGTGTGTGTGTTTGGGAATATATATATATGCTTGGCAAAAATAAACACAAGCTTTTGATTGCTTCAAGATATTCACCAAATTATCTCATTTTGTGTGAATTATAAGAACAGTAATTTCATTTGTTTAATAAAAATTATTAAAAGGTGAGGAGCATATATACAGTAATTTTAAATTATTTGCACCAGAGGTAAATACTCCATATTCACTTTTCGCTATGGAATTCAAACATTATAATAATATTTTTTTAACAATAGTCCTGTGTATACATACTGAAAAAAGATTCTTAAAAATACCTTGAGAAGACGACCAGATGCTGTTCCCAGTATGAGTATAACATGTTCGCCAAACACAGTGTCAGTGACAGCACTGATGATGTCATTTTGGTTGTGATAGAGAAAATTGGCTGCAAGACTCTTTTCACCTTGAATAGGATACTTCTGTTTCATGTCATCACACATGTTTGACAAGTCCTGCAAATCAGAGAGCAACAGTTTTGCATTTATCATCAAACAGCTATTTTAATTAACAAAAAAAAAACACATTTGTTTTTAATAATAAACAATTTTAAATAGTTGCTATACACATATTCATAATGTGTGTGTGTGTGTGTGTGTGTGTGTGTGTGTGTGTGTGTGTGTGTGTGTGTGTGTGTGATTTGATTTCTATTATTTATAACAATTTTGAGTGTCATGGTGCAAACTTGAGGCATAAAAACACTTAAAAACTTACCAAATTTAAGTAAAGTGTTTTATAATGATTTTTCTGGGCAAAATGGCTGCCAAAGGCACCAGGCTTGGTTTTGTAGTAAATAAACCTCCTACTATACATATATTTTTACATATATCAAAATATTAGAAAAAAAGGAGTATTGAGATAAAAAAATATATATATATATATCAGTGTATATATATGTGGAAAAACAGTCTGAAAAAATACAAGAATGTATCTACTTTGTTTTTGTGCTAGTGTTAGAGGCATGCTGGTTTCTGATTTTAATGGAATAAAATATTTAATTATATTTATATTTAATAAATAATAAAAAATAAATAAATAAAGTTTGTTTCAACCGATTTCCTGCAATAACTATAACACACTTGTATGGACAGGTTAGATGAAAACTACACTGTATCTACAGTGTATAAAAAAAATCACTAAAAAAATAATAATGATGCATTTCATACTGGTAGCTAATATTTTAAATATTACGTCACCTAAACTGCCTTCCAGTCTGTCAAGTTACTGAAATATCCACAGTTTGCCACATGATCAATATTTAATTGGCTCAGTTTAGACAGATTATATCATTGTATGTACAAAGAGGATATCAGGAGTAATGTTTTAGTATTAAACTGTTCTTATGATGACTGAGGTACTCATCTATATACTAACTTACCAAAACAAGTCTACTATGGGTTTTTTTGAGTATTACATCTCATGATCTTGCATTATGACCTATTGTTACCCAGATTTTTAAAGTTTTGGTAGAACTAACGTACTTTGTGATGTAATCGACCATGTGAATGGCTCATTAAAGTGGTAACTTTGTAGACAAAAAATAAAGATATAACTGATTCACCTTTTCAAAACTGAAGAATTAAACATAATGTTAATCTCAGATCAAAGCATGCTTTTCATTACTGATAATGACTGCAAGGCTATAATGCTGAGCATTTCAAAAGATTCAATGTGCATAACTATCATTGAATTTATTGGCTAAACTGAAATGATAACATTGTAGATATATTACATAGAGACAAGCAGTAAAACCTAAACAATTCCTACACTTTTGAAAGTTTAGTAACATAAAAATCTAATTTCAACACTAGACAGTAGCTTATATCAAATATTTTTGATGAAAAATAAAATAACAAATAGATTTGCTTTTTACAATTGTGTGTATAGGTTTAGTGCTGGGATACTAACTTAGGGGACACATTTTACAAAATCATTTTTGTATACTACCATTTTTACTGAAATTATTATTACTGAAATGATGCTTGCAAAGGCATCAACCACAGCATTTATTGAACAAAATGAATTAAATTATGTTAAGTCTTATCTAAATAAATTGGACATACTGTTTCACCTTTTTCCTGGAATGATCAATATATATTGTGTGCGTGCTTATATATGTGTAGATTAATTGTGTATAACTCAATGTAAACTGAAATTACAAATGTTAATCAGTAATTATATCAGTATTCAAAAATGCTGGCATTGAATTAGACATAAAGCTCGAAACAAAATGACATTTAAGCAAATTTGGAATGAATTATTATAAATATATCTATGCTAAACTCTGATACTAACTTTGCATTTATAAATATCATTTCCAAATATCCATTCTGGCTTAAATCCAGAAATTCTTTCACAGCAATCAAAGATATTCTCCTCAAAAACAGTCTCAATTTCATAGATTCTAAAAGCACAGACAACAGAACCTGCACTTTGATCAATGACTGATGATAATGGGAGTGATCGAGCAGCAGTGATGTAGAGTGTTGGGTGGTCACCAGACAGGCTGAAGAAGGCAGCTGTTGCAATGTTGTATGTGCTGTCTCCACATGTCAGGACAGTTTCAATATATTTTCTGTACAACAGATCATCCCTAGAACTTCTGACTATTTTGGTTGTTAGTTTCTGATTTGATCTGGAAATATTCTGAATAGTTATAAAATAACTGTAGTTTTTGTGCTGAAAACCATATATGTATGATATTTTATAATTTGTTTTATCTTTGGTGTTTATGTCAAGTGCAGATATTAATTTTGCTTCTTGATCATAAACAAAATAACGGACAAAGAAACTTTCTCCACTTTGAACAACTGTTCGAGTTGACAAAACATACGGTGACATTTTTAGAGGACGACCATCATATTCTTGACCAACATACAGAATGTTACCATGACTACTATCAAAAATAACAACAACAGATTTTTTGCCAGAAATGAAATTCGGTAAGCTATCCTGACAATTATCCTGCACTTTCTGGTGGATTGTTATATTGTTCAAACTGTGTAGCTGACACAGTCCCTGGTGAACAGAGCCACAAACAAAGAGTTGTTTTTTTCTGTGGTTGATCTCAACTACGTTTATATCATTGTCTGTATTTGTTTTCAAGCAGTTCTCATCAACAGGCAGACAGGAACTATTGTCAGGGACAGGTCCCATTTTTACTAAGACTTTAAGTCTTAAGTCTTGTGACAGCTGAGCCAAAATGTTGAGTCCTCCAACATAGACATCACCAGTTTGTTCATTAACAGCAATCTGACTTAGTCTTGTAGTCTCATCAAATGTGTATTCTTCAAGATAACTGTCACTGTCTGCTCCTCCTCTTTGTAGTAAATGAATCACAAAAAATAATTTTATAAACAACATGTCTTTTCTGCTGTCTTTGTGTAATCAAGGAAACTGATTTCAGTGATTGCTGAAGATTGTTGGATGAAGGATTAATGTTTATCTCTCAACACAGTTCATTAAAGAACAAATGTCACTGTAAATTCTCAGATTCTTTCTATTTCACTTACTTGTAGGATAACTTCTGTTTTCTGTAATTAAACAATGTAATTATTAAAATATAAAAGTAAAAATTAAAAAAAAGGAAGAAAGAAAAAAGAAAGAAAGAAAAAGAAAGATCAAATCCAAGGAATAAAATTATGAATTTATATTATTGCTGCATAAATATCTTTTTCAAAAAATAATTTCTTTTTTTTAATTTAATTAAAAAAGAAATAAGAAAAGAAATAAAAAATTGTAAAAACATTTTTTAAACAATTAAAAAAAATCTGTTTTGACAAAAAAAAAAAATAATAATAATCATTTTATTTAATTGTAATATGTATTATGTATAAACAAATGAATTTATGATTTTCAAGAAATAAAAATATCAAAACAAATAAATGAATAAATAAAAAAGAGCACTGGTGTCTGTGTCAAAAGGTATAAGTGATTGGCTAGCCATCTCTGTGGATTTCTTGTTTATTTATTTTTTCATTCTTTATCCATCATCAGTTATTATTATTATTATTATAGAACACATCAATAAAAAAATATTAAAAATTATTGTCACGCTAAATTTTTAAATATATAAAGATTTATCTATTTATTAAAACAAAATAATAATAATAATAATATTTTAAAAGATTCATTTTTCATTTCCATGGATTCTTTATGCAAAAAAAAAAAAATAAACTGCACCTTTAAGCCCCGAAACCACGCCCATGAGTCCCAAAACATTCTCTCGGACAGTCCGAAATAACTTACAATATTTAATCGCAGCATTTTAGCCCACGCCCTTTTCTGTTCGTCTGGGTTCGCGCCTGGTCAGAGCCGTATGAAGAAATAACACATAACCCTTCACTTGCTCATACGGGCACACCTATACAACCGATCGGAAACACGACAGTCTTGAGATAACTTGATAATTGTGTTTGCATCCGTTGCATGTAAGTGATGAACTAACTACAGTGTCCTGTTTTGATCAACCATGAAGATACAGACTTATCAGGGTTATCAGATTTTAAGGAGGAAATATATAATATTTGTAACAAAAAATACTTCATAATATCGGTACAAGATAGTATTTTCCGCATTGAAATAAACTTCACACAACTATTCACATTCTAGAATTTGATAGTTTCATTAACAATTATCATTTTCAGTATACGTATTATTATTATTGTTGCTGTTGTTTTTGTTACTGCTGTTGTTACTGTTACTATTATTTTGTGTGTATCTGTATGGGTGCGCGCGCATGCATGTGAAAATAACATAATTGGATTTAATGAAAGGGTAGATTTAAGTTACAAAACGTTATCTTTTAAACGTATCATATCTGAGACACTAAGCCGTAATTATCCCAGGCAGAAACATTAAACAAACATACCTTTTACTCCAGCATGAAGTATGTCAAGTGTAATCCAGAGCTTTAACTAAATCATTGTCTACTTTACTTGTAGCTCTCCATAAGAACGTGCTAAGAACAGTAATCCAATTTTGAATAAAATTATCTAAATGACTGTCTGAGTACATCTATAGATATGCATAAGTGGATATCCCAGAATGTATCGCTAACAAAAGCTTCGTATCTTGTAAGTGTAGATAATGCCATTGTTTCCGTTCTGACTGTCGCATTTGGGTGAAGTATTAAAAATTTAAATATTTAGTTAAAACAATGTTAAACTGTTCATTAAGAATATGTTATTGACGTTATGATTTGTTCATTGTCTTTTTAGGTTATGCTAAATTTTCATTTATTTATTGCATACTGTTGTAAAATTAATTCGACAATAAAAAAAAACAAAAAAACAACACTATTACTAGTACTAATTATTATTATTATTATTGTAGAAGAAGTTGCTGTGATAGTGATAGTGGCAGTATTAACAATAACAACTACTCAGACGCTGGCGATGGCTTGGCCGGTCATGGGATCAATTCTGCTCAGAGCCCTTCTCTGGCTCCTTCCTAATACAACAGTGATTCAAAATCTGTTAACGGACCACATTTATTTATTTATTTTGTATTTATTATATTAATATTTATTAAACTGCTTATTGCGTTTGGAGGAGCATTTTACATATTTTTATTCATATATATCTAATTTTTTATGTAGTTAGTTAAAACAACAAATTAAAGTTTTAATTGTTTGGTGGGGAGGTTTACTTTTGTTTTGTTTTTGTTCGTTTTGGTGTTTTTTTTGTTGTGATTTTTGCGAATGTCAGAATTCGCCGGATTTCTTAATTTTATTAATTTATTTTTGATAATAGGAAAAAGAAAAAGAAGAAAAACCACAACGATAACACCAACAGTAATGGTCGTAATAGTAGTAGTGGTAGCGGTATTTAAATTACTTTTATTGTTTTTTATTTGACCTGGAAATGTAGTTTATTTATTATATGAATTTTTGTTATTAAATAATTGACATGATGAAGTGGTTTAACTTATTCCACTGTATAAAGAGGAATCCAAGGGAATAAAAAATATATTTTTGATTCGTGTTTGATATAAATGCACTGTGTGTCCGCCTCTGAGACAGCCGGGTAAACTGCAGTAATCAGTACCAGACCTTATTTAATATGAAGGCAGATGAATCGTTGAACAACAGAAGAAAATCAGAGGAAGAATGAAGAACGACATCTTGTAATACTTTATTAAAATTAATGGATATTACTTGTCAGTCTTAAATTTTCTTATATAACAGCGACATAAAAGAGGAAATCTGCTGCTACCACCCAATATGCAGTTCTTACTGATGAGGAGAAAGGGAATGTTATATGTTACTTCCCACAGTCTTGGATAAACGAGGTATCGAGTACTGGTGGATCGTGAAGAGCTCACCGAATGCACAGAAGAGAAGTGAGAGAGAGAGAGATTTTCAAATATTTCATATATTAAATATGTTATATAAAAAACGAACGAATGAATGTATATATTTACATAGATCGTTTTCACGTACAATCGGCTATAACAAATATTTGAATTTATCGGGGGGGGGTTAAAACATTTATTTAGTATAACTGTATGTTGTAAATATCGTATAATTAGTAGCAGTAACAGCACGATACGACAAAGTTCTGTGAATGAGCAGACATTAACACACAGAGACATGTATACAGAACTCATGGTGATAACTAACAATATTAGCCTAGATGTGTAGTCTCATTATAAAAGTATTACACGAACTGCCAATACATTACAACAAAAGACCAAACCTTTACAACATGGGACGCAAATTACTGTATGTGTTAATTAAAGAGGTGTTAAGGGAAGATATAGGGGTTGGTGTCAAAGGGAGAAACCTTTCTCCTTTTCCAATAACTCAACAAGTTACACTTAGTAATTTTATATTCATGAAAAAGAAAGAAAGAAGAAGAAGCAGTAGGAGAAAATTCCATTCCAGCAATCTCAATTGAGTATAGAATTTGTTTGAATCTTCTTCCTTTTTCTTTTTAATCTTTTTTTTTTCCTTTTATCTTTCCTTGTATTTTCTTTTATTTTTAGATTATTATTATTATTATTATTATTATTATTATTATTATTTTTTTTTTTTTTGGGAGGGGGGTAACATAGATGTTATGATTCCACCTCTTGCCTCAACTGGTTTGGTGGCTGTTTAGACGTTAGTGTTATTTATATAGCGTATTACAAACTACTTTAGATAAACAGAAATAATAACAGTACATTTCGGTGAAGGAACAAGATAGGACAGAATCAGGAACTGCCTGTTTTTGTGAGTAAATTCTGTTTTACTTTTAATTAGTATTAAGAGGTTTAAGGCCTGAAATGTAAATATACGTCTCCAAAATTACTCTCTCTCTCTCTGGTAATTATAGACATAAACACTTATATAAATTCAAACACACACACACACACACACACACACACACACACGCAATCTCTCACAGACAAACTAACATAATTCAATCCATTCGAGCCGTGCAAATATGGTGAACCAAGGCATAATAATTTCCGTATCGTGAACGTAATTAATGCTAATAAATAACGCGATCCATACTGAATCTAGTTTAAGCTGAAACGGAACTAAATACGAAGGAGTAAAACGCAATCTAATATGATTCATTTGGAAATGGTGACAATGTTTTAAAACATTATACATGTACTTTAAAAAAATCACCAAAAATGATATGAAACAAACACCATTCATTTTAATTTTATAATATCTAAACGACTTACAACATAACACATCTCTTATTAAGTTAGCATAGTTTAAGTTACTCCTAAGTGCGTTGTTTGATATATATATATATGTTCTTCCCTGTTTAAGAGAAGGTAAAAGACGTTTTTCTGTAAGAAATTGTTCTCAGGAATATTATTCACAAAATATAACCAGTAAATAAATAATAAATAAATAAATCTGGTTCGATTTTATTCCACGAATGCGAATTATAATTTCCCCAAAACTGATGACGTAATAATTTTGTAAATAACGTAATTGGTATATCCTTACTTTACTACCTAACGATATAGGAAAATGCAGTGCGCGAAATTGTTGTAAATCTTATTTGCAAAAATTAATAGTTAAACAGTTATACCAAACCAAACTATAAGAAACAAGTAAGTGAAAATAATTTAATTATGAAACTAAAAACTCCAGACTGTAATATCCAGCAATATAATTTATTGAGAAATCAAGAAATATTTAAAGACATAAGAGAAGTTACCGTGATACGTGAAAAACATGCAGAACTATTTTCTATCTTTAAAAACATTTCTGTTCATATCTTACAGAATATAAGTTTTTCTTGTTCTTATCATTATCATAATCATCATCGTTATCATCATCATCATCATCATTTCAATATAATAATAATAATAACATTGTTATTATTATTGTTGTTGTTGTTTGCTTTGTTTGGTTCTTGAAGTAGTTGGTGTTTATTTTTATTTTTTTATTTTTTTTTATTATTATTTTTAATCTGTATTTTTTTTTTTTTTTTTTGAAGATCCCATTAATTTTCCTTTAACTGATTATGCATTTTTTCAACTACATATATTATTATTATTATTATTATTGTGAATACAATTTTCTAAATGAAATGAAATTACTTAGCGACCAGAAATTTTTCAAACAGACGTAATCTATCATAAACATTATCTGACAGTCGCTGAATGGAAAGGTCTAAAGCGGATGTCGTTAGGTTTAAATAAATTGCCATGTTACTAAAAAAAATGGTGTTAAGGAAATACCAGGCCACAGTTAAAAAGAGTCTGAATTTTGTATTATATGAATATCTGGTGCACCATTTTATACATATATATATATCATGTAGAATATTTGAAGAAATATAATAATAATAAGAAGACGAAAAAGAAAATAAACAAAGGAAAATAAAATATATCATATAAGAAAGCAAAGATTATAAATCAGTAACAACATAATATATGTGTGTGTGTGTGTGTGTGTGTGTGTGTGTGTGTGTGTATGCGCGTGTGTATTTGTGTGTTATTAAAAAATTATAAGATGACGAAATGTTCTGCTAGATTTGTCTGTTTAATTATTATTATTTTAATTAATTAATTTATTTATTTACGCTTCCTCTGTTGTTTTAGATGGTGAAAATAAATGGTCTACATGAAATATTTTATTTTTCCAAGTTATTATTTTAATTTATTTAAGCGACCTATCATACAAAGTATTTCAGTTTGAGAATAAACTATTTTATGTATAAATGTTTCTAAACGATTAAAGAATGACATAATTTTATATGAATTTTATTTGAAAAAAAACAAAAAAAACCCAGAAACTGTATGTTTCCTAGATGTCATAGTTTGTTGCAAACAATGTATCATATTTCTTTCTTTTTTATTTGTTTTTACTGTATTCATTATACTTCGTGAAAAATTAAAACCGTTTGCCAACAAAAAATCAAACAACAAAATTAAGAATAACTCCGATTATATTTGTACTATTTCTTTATACTCATCGAACATACTTTAAAACATGGTAACAGCTTTTAGTTCTATTTTTCTATCTGTATATATGTAAAAACGCGTATGTATGTATGTGTGTATATATGGGTTTTTTTTGTTTATTCAAAGGCACGCATGTAAGTATTATCAACGTACTAGAGCCAAATTCTGACAACTATTTTTGTAAACATTATTCTGCTAATGGAAACCAATGCGTAAATACAGAATTCAGAAACGAGGAGTGCGTCATTATAACGCATTAGTTTCAAGAAAAAATCACTTTCTTTAGACAGCAGGAAAACAATTTTTCATGAGTGAACACTGAATACTTCCCGACCATGTAATCGGCGTTCGCCTACAAATCAGTAAAGCATGTATTAAAGCAGGCTGGAACGTTTAAATGTTTATCTCAGAAAATCTTGTCCGTTTCTGTTATCGAGCAGAGATCAACATTAACTTTTGAAAGTTTTTAATTTTCTGCCATATTTCGTTCATGTTAGCTTTAGAGCATTTAGTTTAAGAATAACAAAAGAAAGAAAAAATATATGTAAGTATAAATAAAATCAGCATTATCAGTGTTACGAGTATCGAGTTTATACATATCGCAACATAAATTAATATAATGTGTGCGAAAAATTCCCCGAATTATTGACGTATATCATATATTTATTTTAACCAACCGCAAGATTCCGAGTATAGGTCGTACGATATTTCGATTTTCTGTTCGTGTTAACTATGGTACCTAAGAAATTTAAGAAAACGTTTTTAACAGTGACATACATGACGCATACTGACTGACTAAGGACTCCTGAAAAAATGTACTTCTCATTTTCTGACCGACAGATGTGTTACGAAATGTATGTTTGCTTTATTGTTTCTTAGTTGTTGCTTTTTATTTTTTTTTATCTTACAATTATGTAAGATATTTGTCATTTAATATGTTTTACAGATTATGCTATGGAATGAATGTTTTCTTTGCTTTTCTTATTTTGTTCCCGTTTCTTTTAAATGCGAAATATAATTTAATTAATTTCTCGTAATTACTAGATAAGTTGTGACTTAATATATAGCAGAACAGGTCAGTGTAATTTCTAAATGTGACTGAAAATTTAGTAAAAGCCGTTATTGTGATTTCCAGACGAGTAGTGCCTGAAAATATATTAAAAAGTATTATTATGATTTTTTCATTTTAATGAATTTTGTAACTAATACATAACTTTATAAATTGCTTAACCTAAATAAATAAAAAAGACACAACCATTTTAAAATAGGGACTTAGACTTTTAGATGGTTTGATGAATCTCCAGTTAAGTGTGCATTTAGGATTTTTGAAAGCTACTTTAATAGTTCACAGCGTAGTATAATCATGTTCACATTATTTCAGTAAATAAAGTATTTAGCTTTCAATAAACTTTTAAAATCATCTTTTATCATGTTTTCTTTACTGGCGATTAGGGAATTCACTGAGCGCAAAGCCTCACTGCTCCGAAATTTATTGCTTCCTAAACGAGGAAGGAGCTCGAATGAAATGGAGGAGCCACTCCTCTCTTACCCACAGGAGCAGTCAGTATACCAAAGAGCACCAGTATTTTATCGTAAAGCATCGGAACCGTTCCCGTTGGGAAGAAAATCTCGGAGGTTTTCTCTAAAACAGGGACCTCTAGAATCGCGAGTGTTCGGAAGAAAAGTAACAAGACAAAAAGCTGGCCATGACAGTGTAAGCTGAAGTTTATTATTTCATGTTACTTGCTGTAATGTTATTTATATCGTATATTTAAAGCGTATACTTTACGTGAGACGTTAATGATTCTTTTGTTGGAGCATCATAATCGTTTTGGTTTTTTAATTTCACAAATGCTTATGAAGAGGTGTATTTTAATTATTAAAATACAATTATTTCGTTTATTTATTTATTTGCATAGTCGAATCATAAGGATTGTTTAAAATCGCCAATTAAAACAAAATCATAAACAAATGAATAATTATTCTTTAAATTGTACCAGCTGACGACCCATTCCAATTACATTTAAATATTATTATCTAGATTTTTACAAACCACTGCATACGAGTTTTTCATTTACCATCGTCTCCAAAATTAGACAGTCTACATTTTGATTCAAAGACATAATATTTATGAAAGAATGCGGAATATGACTTCCGCGTCGGACGGATTTTTATATAAGAGATGTAACAGCTTTGATGTTGATGTTTCATTATCGTCCGATCATGTACAGCTGATGTTCAGGATAACCATCTCAGAACTTAGAAGAATTAACTGCCAGATAAATAGTTGTGCACATATACTAGTGAACTTATATGGTTATAAATCATATGGTTTAGAAATACATTCATGTACTCATAAGCAGCATGATATAGCTTTACATACATTTTCCTATAGATAGGAAGTGACGTGCCTCGGAAAAATAAGATTTATATACTGAAGAAAGCCGATTCTGGAATCCAGCACTCAAAACACTAGCCTGCAACATAAGGAATTAGAATGAAAAACGTACACATACATACAAATATAATTTATAGTCTTTGACTTTATAGAAATCAGAGCAGAAAAAACCCAACAAAAAACCAGCTATAAAAGTTGTTTAGGTGTCTTTCGTTTTCCTAATTTTTTTTTTAAATTTTTTTTGTATTTCATATTTTCGAAATGGTCTGTAATTATATACTTTTACTTGAACAAAGAAATTAAATTCACATAACTAACTATACACTGATCGCAGAAAAACCAAATCAACAAAAAACCAGCAACACAATCAATCTCTTCTGAACTTTGTATTTTGGATTTGGGGGTGTAGTCAGTATTTTCCTTTACACTCTGATCTTTTATACAAAATTATGTTTGATTTCAATAAACCCACAAAACTGTCTTTCTAGAATATCTATGACACCTCAAAATGCGATATAAATATGCTCTTTTAAGCATTTCAACTGAATTTTACAGACAATAAGCATTGAATATTCATTTTCATATTTTTTAGATGTGCAGGTAAATTAGCAAATAATACACAAGCCATATCTTTTTTAGAATTGAATGTAAATCATTAATTCTACAAGCTTTCAAAATTCGTACTAGAAATATGATCATTGTGAGAATTATCAAAAAGTTTGTCTTCTCAGAAATAAATAATTTAAAAAATTAGTTATGAGTATCTTACTGCACTGTACTTCCTTCAGTATGTTTTGTTGATTTTACATTTTACTTTATTACTTTTACAATTTACTTAATTTTAACTTTTTTTAACTTTTTTTAACTTTTTTTAATTTTCTCATTTACATATATTTAAAATTTTCTTTTTTTAGCTCTTATTGTCAGCACACGGTATCAAGAAACTCTTTTTCTTTTCTTTCTTTCTTTCTTTCTTATTATTAATATTACTTTATTTTTATTTATTTTTTATTTTGAATATTGTTTAGAGACAGATATCTTCCATTTGTTGTGAGTCATGAATAGAAAAGCATGAATCCTGTAATGAAAATAATAAAGGTGTAATTCTGACTGGGCTAAACACTGTCTACTACCAGCCGTCTTCATCTGTTTGACAACTAAAATATTCCCAATTGTTCTAAAAGAGAAGACTGAATTTTAATTTTTCATAAACCAATGACAGAGAGAAAGTAGTTACCTGCCCAGATTCGGGGGGGGGGGGGAATTGGGAAAAGCAAGAAAAACATTATACTTGTATTTTCTTTTTCTATCAAAATAATCTCTCTTTTCCCCTTAATCAAGGAGATCTTATAGGTCTAGTCTCTAGATTGTGTGGATGATCACAATAAGAAATAAGGGACCTAAACTATTTTTGGAAATTTCTATTTTTGTTGGTTTCTGAATGTTTAATTAGAGTACATGCTTTCATTTTTGAAATAATTTCCAGCTAATTTATTTGTACATTCTTTTTTCTTCTTTTTCTTTTATTTTTCTTTATTTATTTTTTTCTAATTGCAGAGTTTAAAATAGATTTTAAAAATATTGAGGATATTTGTTGTTTGTTTTACATTTTATTTTTCTTCTATTTTTAAGTTTGTATTGTTCACTGTCATATACAAATATTTACTGAAATATAGTTATTTTAATTTTTTTTATTTATGTTTTTAATTATTTTATTACTGTTATTTTTGTTTTTATTTATTTAAAATGTGTTTGGAACAAACAGTAAGGAATATAATATTACTGTATGCAAAGAGAAACATCACAGTGTCTTTGCTGTCATCTTCATTGTACCAGTAATTCCTTTATCATTGAATTTGTTAACGTGATTTATTTTAACAAATCTGCAGAAAATGGATGAATTAAAAATAAATGTATTATATATTTTCTTACAACTTTTGTCCTTCTTCTTTTCTCTTTTTATGTCTCTCTCTCTGTTTAGATTTTCTTTTCCTCATTCTTTTTCTTTTGTCATATTTTTCTTTCTTTGTTTTTCTTTAACTCTTTCGTCTATTCTTTTTGGTTGTATTAAATTTGGTTGTTAATTTAATTAACAGCAGAAATAGGTTATTTTATTATAACTGCAAAAGCACACACACGGATACTTTCTCGATTTTCTTTTAAAGCTTTATATGTAACACTTCCTTCTTTTCTTGTTAAGCAGTATATCAACAATCTGCTTTCATTTTTTCCCAGCCTAGATCGAAGAAATGGAAGTTTAAATTGTGGGCTAATATAGCAATCTTGCTTCGACGTGCCTGTGAAGAACTTATTGAAAAAGGAAGGTTAATTACAAACTTATATTTTAAAAAAACAAACAAAAAAGACAATCTCTCTCTCTCTCTCTCTCTCTCTCTCTCTCTCTCTCTCTCTCTCTCTCTCTCTCTCTCAAAAAAAATATTATCAAAGAATGATTAATTGCAGGAGGACAGACAACAATCCATTTTATTCCCAAATAGAATCCTGTGATCCAGTTGAAAGCAAACCAGACAAAAAGAATGAAAGAGAAGACACTCAGTATTATCCAATTTTTAATCCAGCTGATTTCAAGGCTAATACTCAGGTATGTATTGACCTTTTAAAGTAACTGTCCGTATATGTTTTCTAATTTTTTCTTATCAAAACATATGTGACCGAGCTTAATAAGAAGAATTAGAGAGTGTGAGAAGTTATTTATAATTATACTATGTAATGAAAAAAAATATTGTGAATGAGAAGAAATATCACTGCTAATTATAATATTATTTCCAGATGCGGCTTTCACGTGAAGCCAAGCGAATTCTGATGAAGCCATCAGAGGAACGAACTGACGATGAAATACATTACGTAAATGAAGATCTGTTCTACATAAATTACTTATTATTTACTCTACTGTGGTGTCTTTTTCATCGTGATAGTTTAAAAAACAAAACAAACAAAACAAATTCCAACAAAAAAAACCACACATGCATGGACGAAGGAAGGAAAGAAATAAATATAAAAATAAAATAAAAAATAGAAAAGCAACTGCAGATAGAAACAGAAGTTTAATTTGTAAATTTGCTTAGCTGTTATTTGATAGTGTTTATTCAAAGTGTTTTTGGATGCATGTATGTGAATATGTATGTCTACTTGAAATCAGAGAATGAGAGAGTGAGAGAGAGAATAGAGTATCATACAGAAAAAGAGAAAGAGAATGTACATCTAACCACAATTCTTTACTTGAAAATGCACAAGATAGTTGTCAGTATATTAATTTACAGGCAATGATGGCATTAAGTGGACTAAAACTGATTTCTGAATACCCCATAAGAATGCAGCGAAATCTTGCACAGTTTGGATACTTTAAAAGGTGACAATTCGAAAAGTATATAAGTGCTGTTTGACTAATATTATTGCTCATAATGCACAACACTACATGAACTTGAAAATTACCCTATTTGAACTAACACATTCTTTAATACTCTCATTTCTTTATTAAGTTTCTTATTTTCTGATTTGCTAACAGTGAATTTACATGACTAAAATAAGGCTCATAGAAGAACTTCAGGATACAAACAAAAATGTTTCAAAATTGCAAACATTAGTGATTTTATATGACTCTGAAATTCGAAAACTTAAACTTAGTAATTTTGCTGCCTCCAACTTACATACATAAAGGTAAATAAATATGCACACATGCAACATACAAATGTACTATCATATGTAAATGAAAAGATATTGAAATTAAACTAAATCATTTGTTAACATCATATGTATGTATATTCCAGATATAGTCCAAGGAGAATTGTGGTAAAAGAAGGGAAGCGACCAGAGTGCTTTTATTTCATTATCTACGGTAAAGGTGAGATTTATTTACTGCACTCTTTTATTTAATATATATCTTTTTTTACACTGAACAATAACAATAACAATAATAATAATAATAATAATAATAATAAATTAAATAATAATAAATTAAATAATAATAAATTAAATAATAATAAATAAATAAATGAATAAATAAATGAAAAATTTAAAGAAGTAAATATGTGTATGTGTGTTTATTTTACTTTGATTAAGAAAAACAGCTGCTGCTATTACATAGTGGTCTCTTAAAAATTAGCATTTAAGCATGTTTGATTATGCACATTCTCATACTTTGTCAAAAAATGATGAGTCACAGACTGAAAGGCTAAATAACGCTGCTGAAACACAAAGGAGGACTAACCCTTCAGTCTATACATTTCTGAGAATCTCAACTGTACAAGTTTGTGTTGAAGATAAATAAAGTGTTTTTTTTGTAGGGTTTTTTCTCTTGTGGAAATAAACACATAATTGTTATTTTTATTTTAGTGTATTTATCTCTTTCTATAACGTCTCACTGGGCTGAACTTGAGATTTATGTTTGTTTGATTAATGTACAACCCACAGAAAAAAACCCATTAAAGCTTTAAATAACAAAAAACAAAAAATTTTAAAATTTTAAAAAGAGTTAAAAAATTAAATGACCTGCAGCAGTGACAAACATTTAGCAGGTGTTTGGGATTATAATAATCCCAAAGAAAAACAATTTATTTTACATTTTTTATAATTAATTAATTATTTTATTTATTTATTTATTTATTTATTTATTTATTTATTTATTTATTTATTATTATTGTTATTATTGTTATTATTTATTTATTTATTAAGTATTACTAGTATACAGGATTACTGTATATAAAATAATATTATTAAAATATGCTGATAGGTTCAAGCAGCCTCAGAAGTGGCAGGAAAGTTTATCATTACACAAAAACAAAACAAAAATATACGTGACAATTAATAACCATTGATAGTAGAATGTGTTGAGATATCACAAAGCAAATATTGTTAGTTCATAATCACATTATTCATACAGTTTTAGTAGCTGTTCTGCAGACAAGTGGTTACGCAGAGACCAAAGTGGAGCTGTCATCAGGCCGCAGTTTCGGGGTAAGTCCATCAAATCTAAACCAGAAGTATAGAAAATCTAATATTTAAACAACTGAATAAACATTCCCTAGTGTCAGACTGTTAACCTCTGCACAAAACGTTTTAGTAAGAACAATAAGTATACATGTTATTGTTATGTATTATGGAATGAGAAAATATGATTTCCATTTTAGCCAAAGTCAATATGTCTATAACGGACTTCTTTTCTTCTTCTTTTATTTTATTTTCCTTTTAGCATAAATACTAAAAAGAATAATCAGAATTTGTTTCATTTGTTTGTTTGCTTTTAACTGTATTTTGTGTGTTTGTTTGTGCATACATATAGATACAAATGAAAATAAATGTGCGTACCAAGGTGCTATTGTAAGAGTGTAAACATACTTGCATTATACACACAGACATTCATTTACATACATAAACACAGACATACAGGCATTTATATACATACATACATAGACATACAGACTGTATAAGAAAGATGAACAGACAGATATATAAATTCATTTATACATTCATACACACATACAAACATACATACATACATACACATATACATACATTTATACATAAATACATCAGACAGACATATACACATATAAATATATATATATATATATATATATATACACACATACATACAATACATATGTACATTCACATATTAATATACATATTGGCCTCTTTATGTGTAGGAGTGTTTAATGTATATGTATATATATATATATATTAATCTACATACAAATATTATACATGGATATAATCAGGAATTGGCAATCGTCAATGGAAGTAATCGACAGTCCTCGGTTGTAACGAAGACGTACACAGAGTTTCTCAGCATTTCAGATGAGGTGAATCATAAAATGAAAATAAATTACTTTACCACTCAACAACAACAACAATAATAAATATACGATGCACAATTAAAAACAATTGATAAAACTGTTCCTGTTATTTATTTTTGAGTTCATGAGAAAATTAGTCCGTGTAAAGCAGAGGTTCTCAGTTTTATTTCAAACTGTACCCCATATTGCAATCATTTCAGTGCTTATTAAAAGTTATTCTTTTTTCCCTGCTGCTGAGAGAGGAACTTTGTTTGTTTTAACTGTTTGAAACTTTTA
The DNA here is from genome assembly GCA_012295275.1 of Chrysomallon squamiferum. Taxonomy (NCBI): domain Eukaryota; kingdom Metazoa; phylum Mollusca; class Gastropoda; order Neomphalida; family Peltospiridae; genus Chrysomallon; species Chrysomallon squamiferum. Next base: position 13,969,504 of record CM022671.1, read on the forward strand.
ATCAGGCACCTGATTTCAACCATCTACCCACAGTTTTTGTCAAACTGAAAATAGTGCCATGCTCAACAGTGTTAGTAGAAGAATATGTTCAGTAGATATACTGATATTTATCATTCTCTAAGTGGCTTTTACATAGTGTTTTTATTTTTTATATCTGCCTCTTCTGGATTTTTCTTGTCTTCCAAAGTTTGAAAACCTCTGGCATAAAGAAAAAGGCAAGTGTAAATAAAACCTTGTCATTCTAAAGATTAAACTATGAACACATACTACATCATTGTCCCTGTAGCACTGTTAACTATTTATTTTTATCAAATGTTTAACTGTACAATAACTTTCAGTGATTAATAAATCATTTGAGTTTTAAGTTAACAGTTTTGCATTTGATTCTTTGTTGTTGTTTGTTGGTTGGCTTTTGGTGTTTGTTTTCTTTTGTGTATTTATTTATTTATTTTTTTATTTATTTATTTTTTTTTTTTGTGTGTGTGAAATGTTTGTTTGCTTCTTCTTGTTTTTTGTGAGATTTTAAAATCTTTTTTTTTCTTTCTTGTCTCTTATTTTGTTTTCATTTTTCTTGTAGCGATTTGTTTTTCTTTTATTTTTCACCTTTTTTGTGGACTTTTTTATTCTTAGCTTTTTTAAAAATCTTTTTGTCTTTTCATTTTTCTTTTTCATTATTTTTTTTTTTGTTTTATTGTTGTTTATTTTTTGGGGGGCTTTGTGGATTTGTGTGTGTGTGTGTGTGTGTGTGTGTGTGTGTGTGTGTTTTCTATAATCATTATTTGCTTATTTATTTATTATCTTTATTATTATTATTATTTTTTTTTTTTTTAATACAGTCTATTTTGTTTGTTTATTTGTTAAGTAAATATAAACCAAATTATTATCTTCCTTATCTTGCACTGTATAAATAGTATAAGAATACTTGCAAAATGAGATGTAATTAATTTTTCAGGTTTATGTGAAAATATTTATGGTAGGAGGAGCCAAGCACATCAAGGATCCAGATCAAGAAAACTTTCTTAGGTAAAATGTTTTTAATACTAAAAGGTTATTGTAATAATATTTTTATTACTAAAAGATAATAATAATAATAATAATAATAATAATAATAATAATAATAATAATAATAATAATAATAATAATAATAATAATAATAATAATAATAATAATAATAATTAGTAGTAGTAGTAGTAGTATAGTAGTAATATTGTAGTAGTTGTGGTAGTGGTGGTGATAGTAAGAGTAATAGTAATGGTAGTAGTAATAGTAATAGCTGCAGTAGTAGTACTAGTAATAGCAAGAGGAGTAAGAGGAATAGTAGAAGCAATAATAGTAGCAGAAGTAGTTGTCATTTTAGCAATAATTATTATAATAGTAATGGTGTGAGAACATTATGTTAGTGATAGTTGTGGTAATAATAATCATCATTGTGGTGGTGATATGAAAACAGGGATAATGCTGATTATGACTGTTACTTCTAAAGATTCTGAACATATTTTATAACATTGTTTTATTATTACGTTTCAGATCTCTCAACTTTCTACAGGGATGGCCAATTGAGTTGTTTGAGAAATATGATCCTAAGAATTTTACTTTCAGTTATTTTAAGTAAGGTTAAATAATAATATTTACAAAATTATTTCGGTAACTTATGATTTTTATTTCTTTATTTTTACTTTTATTATTATTATTATTATTATTATTATTATTATTATTATTATTATTATTATTAAAATAACAGTTAAAGAAATTTGTTTTTTTTACTTACGTGGTTTGTGGTTGGTTTTGTTTTTGTTTGATCATGAGGAAGATTTATTTTGTGAGGTTTGTTGTTGTTAGTTCCCTACATCCTTGATACCATAAAGTGAGAAATATCTCTTTAGAGTCGCTGTATTTAAACCATTATTCTAATAGTCTACAAAATGAAAAGAATATTTGGATATCATGTTTTGTGTAATTTACATACATGTTTCTGCCAATTTTTATTATTATTATTTTTTATATATTAACAGACGCAACACTGTCATCGTTCGGAACAGCAATCTTTCTGACTGGATTTTTATCGTGAAATCTGTAAGTAATAAATAATCTTGTTGGTTCATGTTAGGTTGACATCAACCTTTCCGTAAATAAACTCATCATAATAAATTTTAATTACATGTACTTGTTAACATATAAATCTGAATGTGTTTAGGGTTCCATCACAGTGCTAAAGAAGCTGGTGAAAGTAAGACACACCTTAAATCGATCTAGATCCCGAATATCCACAAAGTCACCATTGGACAGATACCTAGCCTTTCAAGAGAGAGACAACGACTACTGGATCTACAGCTTGTCAAAACTGGACCAGTATGACAGTTCCACGGACTTCACTGATGACGATTCCTTTTCTAGTTACTCTGTGCAGAGCAGACCATATACATGTCAAACCTATCCCAAAGTAAATCGTCGGCGCCGCAACGCACGAGTTTCCCAATCAGCCGGAATGGTGAAGGTTTCAAGCAGTCAGCAGCTACATAAGGTCAAAGAATTTTATTTTTCATTTCAATAAATTTAAAACGCATCGTCAGGTCAACAAAGATTTTATTTTATTATTTCGAGTAAATGATAATTGTGAGAACAGTGTTAAACTTTATAAATCTCTTTGACAGCTAAATTTATCTCTAACCCTAGTGCATAACTAGACTGTTGTAATAATATATAAGTATATGTCTGAAAAATACATTTGAAAACATTTATTAAAGTAAAAAGAGTGTTTTGTTTTCCAAAAGTATTTCTGCAGTTCACTATAGGAATCATTTCAATTGTTTTTAATTTTTATTATTTTTTATTATTTATTTTTTATCATCGTCATCATCATTATTATTATGAAAATTCAGGATATTTAGCACAACTAATATCGTATCAAATTACATTCTTAATGACTCTAAAGTCTAAAAAGAAAATAAAACTAAATTAAATACATATTTTTGGTTTCCTACAGATAAAGCAGCCTCAAATAAAATCTGTAACCGACCTGCCTAGGCTGAAGCCAAGTTTCATTTCAGGTCAGTTGTAAGAATTGTGCATGTCTGAGCACTGCAGCTTTAAAGACATTGTCTTTATTTTGTTCAGTAATTTCTTTTCTTCTTGTTTATATTATTGTTGTTGTTGCTGCTGCTGCTGTCATGGATATGGAAAATGGTGGTTTGTCTTTAGTGTTTGCATGCATGAATGCGTATATGCATAAATTCATTAAATATCTAAATAATTATTTTTCACTGAAATCAACAATTATTAAAATAAATAAATAAACAGAGATAATAATTTTATTTAGTAAGATGATTTTTTTTTTTTCAGCTTTAGGTAATTTGACAGAAAACGAGGAAAATGATGCATTTTGTAGAAATATTCGCACACATATAGACGATCTAAATGCTGCATACAAAGCAAAGGTAAAGATATATATATATATATCAGTGATACCCGATGTGGGGCCTACGCCCCACTGGGGGACAATTCAATAATAATAGGGGGGCAATATGAAAAATATAGTAATATCAACATTTGTTTTTTATTTTACCCTATATGGGTAAAAATTATAAATTTATAGGATAAAATTGTAATTACAATCTTACAGTCGTCTCGAAAATCATTTGAAGGTAAAACACAGTAGTCATGATAATTCAAAACTGGAGTATTTTAAATCCCTAAAGGAGAAGTTTGAAAAAAGATCAATAATAAATTCATTGTTCTCTGCAAGAAGTGCAAGCAAGGATTGTGGTCTTGAGGCTAGTTATGAAATTTCTCTTGTCATAGCAAAATGGGGCAAATATCATACAATAGAGGAGAATTTAATTAAGCCCACAATATCAACTTTTCTGAAAGTAGTTCTTGAAAAAGATGACCAAGATCTCAAAATCATGCCGCTCAGTAATAATACTGTTAGTAGCAGGATTGATGAAACGAGTTGTGATGTAGAAGTACAACTTGTTGAAAAATTAAAGTATAGTACAGATGGATGAATCAACTGTAAGAGATAGTGAAGCTCTGTTAATGGCCTATGTAAGATATGTTGATAATGGAGAATTTATTGAGGATATACTATTTTGCGAAACATTAGAAACCACCACTATTGCAATTGATATATATAAGAAATTAAAAACATATTTAGATGATAAGCAGATACCAATGGAGAACATTATATCTTGTGCTGCAGACGGTGCTCCAGTGATGATGGGCAAGAAAAATGGAGTTCTAAAATCATTGAAAGACGACAATCCCCAAATGTTGTTAGTGCATTGTGTTATTCATAGACAGAATTTAGTTTCCAAAAACGTTTCCCCTGTTCTAAACGAGACATTGAATGCAGTTATAAAATGCATCAACACTATAAAAGCTAATGCCAGATGTGAGTGTCTTTTCAAACAATTTTGCTAGGATCAAAATGAGGACTATGTAAGATTATTACTTCATACTGATGTAAGGTGGTTATCAAAGGGGAATTGCCTGAAAATATTCATGGAATTATTTGATATTCTTAGTGAGTTCTTGGATGACAAACCTTATATGACTCTGTTACTGACAGTTGATGGTAAAGCACTTGTCAGTTATTTAGCAGATATATTTGAAAAATTCAATGTCTTAAATAAGGAGCTCCAAGGAACAAATATGACTCTTGTTAATTCAAAGGCCAAGATATTTGGCTTTATATCATTTCTGGAATTATCCCAAGAAAATATTTCTGTCAAAAAATTTGAAATGTGAGGTAACAGATGCTACTTGTCTTGTTATTGTGGAGCACTTAAAAATAATGGTAAGCGATTTCAACTTCAGATTTTCTGATTTGAAAGAAATTAATTATCCATCTTGGATGACTCAGCCATTGCTAGTGGATCTGTCAGATGTAACCATGGAGTATCAAGAACTTTCAGAATTACAAAATGATGACTCGATTAAAGCCCTGTTCAAAATAAAAGGAACAATGATGTGGCTCTGTGAAAAAACACAAGCTAAATATCCAAATACAAGCAGTTTGGCAAGAAAACTACTGTTACCATTCCCATCGTCATACTTAGTGGAATGTGGATTTAGTGCTATAAATGACTTATTACTGAAGAAAAGAAACCGACTGGATATCACTAAACGAGGCGACTTGAGATTGAAATTAACAAAATTTCTGCCTCGGATAAAACCTCTTTGCAGTAGACATCAGGCTCAGGGGTCTCATTAATTGATTGTAATTGAATTTATTTAATCTGATGGTAGATATGTTATACACATTATAAAATGGATTTTATTTGATTAAATTTGAAGTTAAACCCCTTAGTTTTATTTGAAAGATACAATTTGTTATGTTATACTTCTTCAAAACTGATATTGTTACATCATACTAAACAATTAATTGATATTGTTATATCAAACTAAACAATTAACTGATATTGTTATATCATACTAAACAGTTAACTGTGTTTGTGTTTGTGTGTGTGTATAAAAGGAAAGATACGATTCTATAAATGTATGCCTTCCATGACAGCCTTCTCACCATATTACTAAACAATGAACTGATATTGTGTTATATCATACTAAACAATTAACGGGTGGGGAACATGAAGAAATTTGTGATAAAAAAGTGGGGCATGGTACTAAAATGGTTGGGAACCACTGACACACACACACACACACACACACACACTTAGAGAGAGAGAGAGAGAGAGAGAGAGAGTGTGTGAGTGAATGTGTGTGCTTGCTCAAGCTAAACAGTTTCTGTTGTTATTGTTTGTGAGTCTAGACAATATGAAAAGTTACTGGCACTCAGTTCTAACTACAAGTATAATTTCCCCCAGGAACATTTTGAGACAGAAGCCGATTTGAACCCTCAGTTTGTACATATACAGAAGCTTACAAACGGTGATGTATTTGTAAGTACATTCACTTTTCATTAAACATACAGTGATTGATAATTAAGATAATTATTTTACTTCTCAGAACATTTGAACCCAAATTTGTCTCATCTAGTCCAGGATCCAAAGTCATTTCAGGTTTTGTCAAAACAATAATTTTTATGAATATAATCACATAACTGATATCAATAAGAAAATCATATTTATATCAGGAGACAGAAAAATGTGTTGAGCACCTTGAAATAAAATATTGCTTTTTTAACACACACACACACACATATTTATTTATTTATTTATTTATTTGAGGGTCTGTCACAGATTTTGTTTGAAGATCAACCTAGTCTTTCTCTGGTGAGCAATGGTTCAGAGTGCATGTTATTAAAGAAGAAGTTTTTTCTTGACAACTGTCCTCGGGATGTCATCTTGAGATTGAGACGCGAAGTCAGTATCAAACAGCATCACACACACACACACACACACACACACACACATACATATACACGTCCGCATATACATACACAAAATGATAGAGAGAAACAGAGAAAGAATGAGGGTCGGGCAGAGAGATACAAATTCTAATATTTTGTTATTTATTTATTTTTTCATTCTTTCATTCGTTCATACATTTAGTTATTTACTTATATTACTGTCTTTCAAAAACCTACACAGTTAAATGAATTAAACTTTAAGAAGCATGTGTGTGTGTGTGTGTAAATGATTTTCTCTATTATTCGAATGAAAATTCCAGTTCTGACAACATAAATACATTAACAGGTTCCGCCATACCCAAGCGATGCAATGTTGCAGCAAGAATTGCAAAGGAAGGTAAACTGGGAAGTGTACAAACTGACGCTAAGAAAAGAGCTGCTGTCTGTTTTGCCCCATCGCTGTCATGTTCTTGCTGAAACGCCACCAGAACTATCACAATCTCACAGTGTCCAGTTTGACGCCAGTACGAATTCAAACAGATCGTACAGTGTCCAGTGTGTGAAAAGTAGTCAATCGACAATTTCTGGCCGGTGCTAAATGTTGTTTCAAACGTGTAGGAAGCCTGACTATAAACAGCTATAAAATATTGAAAACATGCATTTCTCTATCAGACGTTTCAAAATGAATATATTTATTGTTTACCAAAATAGTGACAGCTATTATTCATGTAACAATATTCTTTTTAATAAAAGAAATAATTTATGAAATTATTTTATTTCTAAGAAAGGTTCCTATTTAAAAGGCTTTTATGTACATGTTTTTAATACAATACTTTGACCATTGTACCTACATTGTATATTTTTATCTGAATAAAATTTACAGGTTTTTTGTGGTTGTTTTTCTTTTTTAATTGTTGGTGTTAAGGAATGAATTTATATTTTTTTCTCTTTCTGCTTTTAACTGTTGTCTCTAACCCAAAAGAAAAGTCGGTATTGAGTTTCATCAGGGCTTTTTCTGTTCAAGACATTTTGCAGTTAAAAATGTGTGTAACTAACTGTACTCAAAACATAATGATGCAGTTTATGTGTGAATGTAGAATTAGCTTAAACTGCAAAGACCATAATTTCATTGTTAATAATAAAAAAGTTTATTTATTTCTTTTTAGTTTGTGTTTAAGAATGAATTTTACATATTAGATTTTAAAATTAATATTTTATTATATAGTACATATAAAGAATAATTATAATTCTGTGTTAATTTTGGCATTTGGAAATATGGTGAGGAGGCTGTCATGGAAGGCATATATTTATAGAATCATATCTTTCCTTTTATACACACACAAACACAAATACGCACATATATAGATATACATATATTAAAGTAAGAATTGATCATAATTACTGTGACAGTATAAATAGGTAACTGATTTGAAATTAAGTGATTCCTTAAGTAAATTATTTAAATAGTTAAAATATAATACCTTTGCATAACTTTATGTCAATTTGTTTTTTACCATTAATAATATTTTATTCATAGTGAAAAAGAAGACAAACAGACAAAATTCATGAGACTAAAAATGTATAGGTAACTACAGACCTATAACATAATGCTAAATTACACATTTATTTCTCTTGCCAGTATAAATGTAACACTTTTCTCGGGTCCAAGAAACACGCCTAGCACGCGCATTTTATTAGCTTAATCTGCATCGGTATAATGGCAACACCCTCCAGTTCAGATTGCTCGACATTCTGTAATAATAATTTTGATATGTCTGTTTTAACTTGTGCCCCAGAGAAACCAGTATCGAGAAACCATCTTGAAATGTTAAGATATGTCATCAGCATGTTGACAAGTTAAAGAGGTAACATCAGAATTTTTAATTTTAATTTTTAGAATGCTTTAATAAAATATTTAAAGGTTCGGTAACTGTAACATATAAAATAGCAGACATTCAGCATGCTTGTCAAACTCAACATTGTTTTAAAGAAATGAGTTAATGACCATTACATTTAGAACTTGATACATCTTTGCCTAATAATAATAATAATATTATTATTATTATTATTATTATTTCACTATGGAATATACTGTACAATACTGTATAACATAAAATATGAAAGTTAATGTATTAAAATACAGAAGTCTCCAAATTATCAGGAAAAAACTTGCTTGAAGGTATATATTTTTATACCATTTGTGACAGAACTTGAAAGCTAAAAATATGCTGTCTTTTTATTTTCACATTTATTTCATGTTCTGAAGTACTTTCAATTACTGTATAAACATTTGTTTTAAGCAGTTAGTCTTGCTATTTGCAGTATTAGTATGTCTCTATGTAAAGCAATTTAGAATACCCTTTAACTGCTTACATCAGCCCATTGTAAACTGTATGTTGAGGTCTAAAGTCATATTGGTACAACCAAACAGATCTTTTAAAAAAAATTAATTTACGCATGCATTATAATAAACACATTTGTTATCAATTTTAACATTAGAGATAAACCTGCTAGACTTATTATTTTTGTCTTGTCCTCAAGGGACATTTTTCTATAAAGTTTGACCATAAATGTGATAAATGTTTTCATTATGGCCTTTGCCTAATTTTACTGTATTAGTTTTATCAGTAGTAACTTTCAGACCAGATATATTAGTAAAATATTCTAATGTTTCCATAAATGCTGTAAGTTTTATCACACCAATGAAATAGTAATGTGTCATCAGCAAACTGAAATTTTAAATCCATTGCTGTTTATCACAATTCTGTGTATATCTTTGTTATTTCCTACCAGTATTCCAAGGATCTCAGTACCTAAAATAAAAATATAGGTAGGTAATGGACTCCCTTGCCTAGATCATCTGCCAGTTCTTAATATATTCCTTTGCCTTATCATTTTTGGGAATACATGTAAATAATCTGAATCTGAAAACTTACCATGTTTATAACCTTCTTATAAAACAATAGCTAATATCAGACCAAAAGATTTTCATAAATTCAGCATTGTATCCATCTGTTACCAGTGACTTTATAAGTTACTTTTCTCTCTAGTGATTTTTACCTAATATTATTAGGTCTGGCTACTTTACAGTTATTAAGTATTCTGTCTAGATCTATATTAATCAAATCATTGTCTTGATTAATGTTTTATAAAAGCCTATTACTTCTTCCTGATTTGTTAATAGGTTATTATTTTTGTCTATTAAGACAGTTAAAGCTTTTTGTCACATAATTTCTCTTTTCTAAGCTAGAAAAATATTTGATGGTTTTTCTCTTTGTTCTACCCAACAAGCCTGAGACCTAATAAAAACACCTTTCAATTTTTCTTTCCTGTGAACTTCTAGTTGAGATTTTAGATTATGAAGATTTTCATCTAAAGAAGTATCGTCTCTCCTCTAAGTGGAAAATTCATGTTTTTGATTTTATTCTGACTTTTTTTGGCTGTTCCTACTTTTTCTTGGATGCAAAAGCAATTGTTCGATCATTAAATTTTCTAAAAATTATTTCCATTATTAAAATTTCCAAAAATTATTGGTCATTAATATTTAATTTTGTCAAAATGTTTGCTTTTAGATAAAGTATCAAAGTTGGAAGATATTAATATTGCATATTGTTTTACAGCATCTCTAATAATTTGATTAACCATAAAAACATAGTTTTTATTATACAGAAGGGAATTATTACATTTCAAAAACCACTCCCTCTTGTAATATTTAAATTGATTTATTATAGTGATCAGTTCTTTAGCCTGTTTTCTTGCAGGTATATATTAAAAAATCTTCATTGACTTGTATAAGATTTAGATGACTTTGTATAAATGGTTGGTTTTGCCACCATTTACTATCTGGATGTTGATATTGCTAATATCCACTAAATGATATTTTTCAATCAGATATAAATTTTCATTTCTAGCTTTTGGATTGTTTATATAATTTAACAAGACCAAAAGGAAGTCTGTTATGTTTGTAAAATCCAAGTGTCCAAACAGAGAAAGCACTGTTGGTGATCTTTCACCTCTTGAAACTTTGAAGGTTATGTTTTTCTCTGCTGCTCTTGGACAGAAGTGGATTAGAAAGCTGAATGTGACGTTTCCCCACAGTAACATGACCAATGATACTCCATCTGATGAGAAAACATCACTGCAACATTGAACAAGTTCCTCTCCCAGCTCAGTTTTTTCAAATTTTATCTCAGATAAGATGTTAGTCTTATCTAAAGGATGAGGTGCTGACTGTTTAGCAGATTGCTTCAAATAAGAAAAGCCACATTTTCAATACTAACTGGTGAACTTCACATTATACTTCTCTGGGAGGTATAACTACAGTCTGTGTTGAAAAATCTGAAATTTGTACATACATTTCAGAAGAACAATTACCCTCAAATCTAAAAACAGTACTGCTAAATAAGATGCATTATGCATTTTAGAGACTGAAGACTTTCTGACAAATTTAGGAAAAACATCTGAAGGTGTTTGTGACGAATGTGATTCTCAAAGAGATAATGGGAAATCCTCATTCAGCTTTTTCAGAAAGTTTTAAAACTAAATCTTTTAACTCGTTTTTGTGCATGGCAGATGCAGCTATCTTAGTTGTCGAAAACATCTTCTGAGCAGGACTTGATATTGGAATTCTGCACTTAATCATACTGATGACCAGAATAATCTTTTAAATCTACTTCTGAGTAGTTGATCATAATGGTTAAGTTGTGTCTGACTCTGGGATAAAGTTATAGTCAACAGATCTTCTAATCTACATGCCCAGTCCATAGATAGTTCACTGGCTCCCAGATGAGCATAATATAACTTTCCATTAGAGTATGATCTGATGACGTGAGACACAGATTCACAACTGAATTTTGAATTATTGAAAAGCTGACTGACTTGGTGATATCATATGTCAAAATCTTCACCATTGGCAGTCGGATCACCTGTGAATGTGGGAAGAAGAGGAGGCTTTTCAAGAGTAACAGAAGAAGGAAAGTGAGAAACAAAGAAAGTTGAGAAAAAAAAGAAGTAAATGTTATTTTCACCAACGGCACCATAACTGCCACACAGAATTCTATCATCACCAATTGCCCACTGTTTGATTTCCTCTGGATTTTTGGCTTTGCTTATCAGCTACATTTTTCAATAAGCTGGTCAAAATCTTCTGAGATTCTCTTTTCTGTAGTTGTAGAGCACAAGAAACAAGTAAAATAGAATGGAAAATAAAGAATGTACATGCACTAAGCTAGACACACTATGTTAAAATAGATGAACTACTCTCCTGAAATAGAATTAACTATTAAGCACATAAAAATAACATTCTTTTTTTTTACCTAATAAATGTTATCTGATAATGATTAACTGATAACTGCTACATGACTAACTGGCCAGTTATAAAATACCTAATAATTCATAATGCAAAGAAAAAATCCATCTTGTTTCACATACATACACATTTCAGCATTTCAATCCAAAAAAACCCCAAAATAAATAAATAAATAAAAAGAAATTCCCCAAACTACAAATAATTCAGCTGGCAGAAAGCATTAAAACATAAAGAGCTGATAACATATGAACACAAGAATTAATCTGAGAAATGCTAAAAATTAAAAAACAAAAAGAAACAAAAAAAATAAACATTTCACATCAAACAACAAAGAAATAAACTAATTGTCAAATTTTTCTACACACAAATACTTGTGCAGTTAGTGTCAAACAGAATTGTTGTCTGTTTACTTTTCCTCAAGAACATTCCAGAAAATACCAGTAATAACTGGATGTACATAATGAAGTTGCAGAGTCTTCAGAATATATTAAAGATTTCAAGTATGAGTTAATAACATCACACTTACCTAGCAGGTCACACACAAATAATGTTGGGAGACGGTACTTAAAATTCATCTTGCAGTCGTACAGTCTGAAACTGTACATGTACTATGTTGGCTCCACTGGAACACAGGTGGTCACTAATTTTTAAATTGTTTTATTTCTTTATTTCTTTTTTAATTTTTTTTCTTTATTATTATTATTATTTTTTATTTTTTTTGTTGTTCTAAGATGTTTATTCAACTCTGTTAGCCTCACTTCTGGATATGATGATCAAGACTATTTTAAAACCTATAAATAAACCAAATATATTCTTAAGTATATATGTGATATTAATACTCATTTTTTTATATATATAATTTATATTTACTTCTGCTAAATATTCACATGTTCATGTATTCACATTTTCAGTTTGCTTGCTTAAAATAATATAACTGGAAGTGTTCCAAGCAACACTGTGTTTTGTTATGTACATTAAGGTTAAAAAAAAAAAAAAAAAAAAAAAAAATTAAATAAAAAAGAAAAAATAATAATAATAATAATAATAATAATAATAATAATAATAAGAAGAAGAAGAAGAAGAAGGAGAAGAAGGAGAAGAAGAAGAAGAAGAAGAAGAATAAGAATAGCACTGTATGCACTATTGTCTTGGTGCAGGACTAGGAACTTTCTTGTATATATATATAGTAATAATAAAGATAAAAAATAATTGTAAAAATGAAAATAAAAATAAAACAGAAATATAAGAAGTACATAATAAATTAATAATAATAATAATAATAATAATAATAATAATAATAATAATAATAATGATGATGATGAAATAATTATAATTGATGCTAGTCAACTAGGCAAGCAACCATATCATCAGTTTAGAATTATACCCTCCAATAAAGCTGCTGTTCATATGTGGGGATGTGTTTTGATCAGTTGAGCAGTTAGGTTATACACTTTGGCTTTAGTTGCTATCGTTACATCCATTCATCTCACAATCTATTTGTCATGACAAAATACAAACATCACACATCCTACAGTTAGACAACTCTTCTGTCTTTTACAGGTCAAGTGCCAAACCAGGTTTCCCATCAGCTATTCTTGAAAATTTAACCATCATATATCATCTCTTTCTCCATCATCCCAAACCCCAACCCCCCCCCAAAAAAATAGAACTTTACAATCAGATACTGCAACATTTCAGTGACTTTTCAGTGCTTTACTTGTCATCCAACCCAAATTCCAGTATCCAGTCCAATCATTGCATTGTGTGTGGCTCATGTATACAGTAAATATTTCATAACACGATTGCCTCACAACTATCAGCAAAAGTATAGATACACAACATTCATGGGTTCACTGAACCCAGTAAATCTTTTCTAGTCAGAAAGGCTGTACAGATTTCAGTGCTCCTGGAACCTTCCTATGATTCTAGGTTACCTGTTACTGAGGCTAATTTGTCACACATCTGGAACTCAATTTCACACATAAAACTTAATAATTATGAATGTAGAATAGAGAAATAATAATTATTGTTTCCTGTTCTATAAAGGTTAGTATTTAATGTTTTTAAAGTAATTGGTTTATAAAATAATTAGTGGGGAGTTATGCTAGCAAGATAGGTTAAGATAACAGCTTCCTGCTGGGAGCTTTTGTTAGCTCGAGGAACTAAATGGTCATTTGATATGACCATATATGGCAACTGCTGCCTAGAATTTAAGGAGAAACATTCTCAGAGAACACTTCTTATGTTAGATATGCTGGACAGTCTCTTGTGTCCTGCAATTGTAACAAGGATCCGTTTCTCTTCCCTTCCCCAAACTCTATTTCTGTGACAAACAAGCCCGCTGGCCTGTCAGAAAGTGTGCCTGTCATAGACGTGATTCACAACAGTTCTGATTAGCAGAACATGGATTGCACTCTGGCCCTCGACATGACAAGACCTAAAATGTTAGTGAAGTTTAAACATTTTTGTATTTGGTTAATAATGATTTCACTTGTATGTGCTACAGATCAGCAGAGATCAGTAATTAATTCAGGCTTATTTCTTTCATTTTAATAAGAATAATTAAGATATATATATTAAAGACGATATACCATAATTATATTTTACTGCTCAGTTTTTATTTATTTTGAATATGCTAGTGCACAGTTTATTAAATGTCTTGGTGTAACTTTAAGCAACTGTACTTACAATTTATAATAATTAACATAAAGTTTTTATATTACTTTTATACAGAGTATTTTCTCAGTAAATTTAGCAGATACAAAATAATTATTTCTGTTCAGGTGGCAACACTGGTTGCATGGGGCAATTGTTACTGACATCACTACTTACAGTATTGCATATGTTTTATATTTATGTATCACTGGTTAATTTACATATGCTGGTATTTGTATCTTTATAATGGTTATTCTTTTCTTTAAATATGAATGTCTCAGTGATATTATATTTATTTCTTCAATATAACCAGAATAAAATTCCTATATATGGTTCAGTTATTATTAATGTCTTATATATGTGTACAGGATTTTTACAGAGAGTATTATACAATGTAATTAGTTTTAGTTAACATAAGGGGTAGAAATGATTATAGGCAAATAAATGTATCATATTAGTATTAGTATACCAGGTGTCCAAGTGCCAGAGATTCACTTGGCCTCATAAATATATGCTGCATAAACCAGATTCATCTATTATAACCAAGATATAGTATTTACACTATGGCTTTATGATAAAAACATGTATAGTACATAAGACAATTTGTTGAAAATGTAATCATTCTTACTTCAACACTTACAGACAATGTATATCTCACTAATTCACCATAAACCATAAAGCTTGGTTTTGATTTGTTAACAAATAATAAATATTTAAAAAATGTTTGAAAATTTCACTTTAATTCTATAACTTGAAGAATGGGGAACTAATATTTACAAAATATTAGTTCCTCCAAGCATGTTGGGAACAAATGTTCATGGATAACAACAAATATTCATTCCCCTGGGAGTACAGATATTTGGGGGAACAAATATTATTCTGAAACATTTCCCATTAATATTTTTTTCCAATATGCTATATGCCATGCAGAATCAAAGGCTTTTTCCAAATCAATACAATCAGAGAAGATATTTTTCTTCGTTCATTTTAGTAATTTAAATAAAGTATGTAGTACAAAAATGTTAGCAGTTGTAGAGTAACCTTGTAAAAAACCAGAGTTCCAGTAATTCAACTTGATCACAGAATAGTGTACTATTAATTATAGATATAAAAAATTTCCCTAAGCCATTTAATAATGTAATAGGTCAGTAATTTATCAGATTAAGCTGGCTACCTTTCTTCTTATATATAGGTACTGTATTTCCTTCCTGACAAGCTGTAGGTATTATTCCTGTATGAAATGTAATATTAAATAATTTAATGTAAACAGAATATCACATGCAGAAATAATGTATTCATTAATAATCATATTATTCCCAGACACTTTGTTATTCTTCATATTTAATATCTAACTTTGTTTTAATTTTTCTCCTGTAATTGGATTATTAAGTAGAATCCATGTTAGATACAATATCATCAGGTTCACGTTCTTTGTCATTATCAATATTGAATATAGATGCTTAAAATAATCACACAGTGACGTTATATCAGTACTGTTAACATTTGAATAGTTTGTTAGTAACTCTCCTAGAAAACAGTCAGTAATGCATCTAGAAGATTTCAGATTTGAACATTCAGATTCAACAACAGTCAACAGTTTTCTTCTGACCTTTTTTCACTTTAATTTGTTAAAGTTACCCTACAGGATTTGACCAGATGCTATTCCTGCTTCAGCTTGCTGCCCAGTAAAAGCTTTGTACAGTTAGATCACATCAAGAGGCCAAAAAACAAGGATGTCGTTTCATTCAAGAAAACATCACAAAGTAATGTCCTCAGTTCTGTGGTTTAGATTTTTCCCCAGTAATTCATTAATTATTTCATTCCAAGTGAAGGTCACACTTTTCTAATAATTCCAATGCATCAGTTTTGCAAGATACCCATTCTCAGTTGCCAAAAGATCTTGCAGCTGCAATCCACTGCATTCAACAAACAAAGAACTGTAAGAAATTTTTGAGAAAGTCATTTTTATTTATCTTATGGTATATCCTAACCAGGCATGTGCCATGTGAGGTGTGCGAGTGTTCTTTTTAGAAACCATTGATTTCAGTTGCAGCATCCTAACCAAACACGTACAGCATGTTGGTTTGAGCTAGGAGGCTGCACTTGAAACAATTGTTTCTTAAAAAATTGCTCTTGTCATTAGCACCCAGTTAGGATACAGCTTTATGGTTAAATTAAATGCGTTCATAACTTTTTGTATTATATATACTATAACTTTTCCTATTCTTCTTCATTATATTTTATATGTTATAATAACAATATGTTTAGCAGTTACTAGTACTGATTTCTCTATGTATCATATTTACGCACTATGTATGTATAATCTATGACCTTATATTTATTGATGTATAGTTTTAAATCTGAATTTACCACAGGATATCAACATTTTCATTATGAAGACTAATGCTTTCATAATTGGAACTAAAATATATGATATGTTACATGTGTATAGAGATCTTAATCATTTTATGAAAAGTTTAGCTGCAATTCACAGCGTTAAAGACAGTGGATGTGAATGTGGCAAATAGTGTCATATGCATATAATTTGCTATTCATGTGATCTCAAAAAAGATGTATTATTTAAAAAACAATTCCATAAATTGAAAGACGCATCTAAGAAAGTCAAAGTAATTATTAAAGTGCAGCATTTGATTGATCTTAAAACTCATTTAGTTTATTTGAAAAAGTACACAAATAAACTACAATTATTAGGATCAAATTCCTTAGATTTGTTAAAAATGTGGAATGATATCTGTAATGAATGTGATGAATGTGATGAAAATGAACGTATTTACTCTTTCACAGACATTGAAAACAGATAAAGATGATTCACAAAACTGAATATAGATAGCTGGAAACAAAGCACATCTAGTTACTGTGCAGATGAATTGGAAATAACGGAAGTAATAAACACTGATACATAAGATCAAACAATAGATGTTTGTGAAAATCAAACATATGGAAATGAGACAATTGATAAAAGTAATCAAACAGATAATATTGACTCAGTGAATTCATTTTTCAGGAAATGATGAAATGCGTGATTAGATTCTGAGAATACTAAAATTAAAGAAACTGAGTAGAAACTAAAATTGGACGAAAATCTTTGTTTACTGCCTGATTTGAAAGAAGAATTGTTGCAGCTTTAAGATAAAAATTCTGATAAAGAACTTCAGAAATGGATTCAGAACAATATTTACCTCAGTGATATATAGTGTGTTCCAATATTGGAAAAGGAAAATTTGGTGGATTCAAGTACATCAGAGTCAATAAACATTACAAAAGGGTTTTATCAGAATTATTTGATGTGAAATCTATTTGTGGAAATTTGTGAATAAAACATTCATCAATGTTTGAGAAAATATTTAATATAATAATAAATTTATTATTCATTCGTTATCACATTATTTGTTATTTTTCTTATAATAATATTATTAAAATTATTAAAGAATTATTTCATAATTTAATAATTTAATCTTAAAATTTAATTATATAAATTTAATGAAAATTGATAATATATCTTTTCATTTTTTTTTTTTTTTTACTCAATTTATTTATTATATTAAATAAATATTATAATCGGGTCGCTCTAACCTGAATAATCAAAGTATAAACATTAACAAAGGTAGATAACTCTATATCAGAATACATTCCTTTTAACCTCAATTATCAACCAGAAAAATGTAACAAAAGGGACATAACTCTAAATTTATATTTTGATATAACTCTGAACTTGAAATATGATAATGATAGTGAAAACTTAAAAATGCAAGTATAGTTTTCTACGCTATACATTCGTCCGATGGTAAAAGGAGAAAGAAATGAATATTTGTTATATTGAATAAAATATTTCTTAATAATAGTCACCAGCGAATATATTCACAAAGAGAGTTATTTCCCTTTAATATGAAAACGAATACTTTCTCGGATGGAGTTATCTCCCCTTTCTTACATTATAAAAGGGTTTATCAGAATTACTTGATATGAAATCAATTTGTGGAAATATGTGAATAGAAGGTTCATCAAAGTTTGTGGAAATATGCGAACAGAAGATTCATCATAGTTTGTAAAAATATTTAATGTAATAAAATATTTATTATTGATTCATTGTGCCACTATTTGTTATTTTTCGTTTAATATTATTATCAAAATTATCAAACAATTATTTAATAATTTAATATATATTCTTAAAATTTAATTATGTAAATTCAATGAAAATTGCTAATTTATCTTTTTCATTTTTTTGTTTAGACTTATTTTATTTATTTTATTATATTGTATAAGCATCTCTTAATAATAGCCACAAGCGAACATATTCACAAATAGAGTTAAGTCCCTTTAATATGAAAACGAATAAATTCTGGGATGGAGTTATCTCCCCTATCTGACTTTTTTGTGCGTTGATTATTCAGGTTAAAACGAACGTATTTATGCATAGAGTTATCTCCACTTCTTACTGTTTGCAGATCAGAGTCAATAAACATTATACAACGGTTTTATCACAGTGACTTGATGTGAAATCTATGTGTGGAAATTTGTGAATAAAAGATTCGTCAATGTTTGCGAAAATATTTAATATAATAATAAATTTATTATTGATTCGTTATCCCATATTTTTTTTTCTTATAATAATATTATTATAAATATTAAAGAATTATTTGATAAATTAATAACTTAATCTTAAAATTCAATTATATAAATTTAATGAAAATTGATAATTTATCTTTTTCATTTTCTTTTCTTTACTTAATTTATTTATTATATTAAATAAATGTCATAATCGGGTCCCTCTGACCTGGATAATCAAAGTATAAACAGTAACAAGGGTAGATAACTCTATATAAGAATATGTTCGTTTTAACCTGAATAATCAAGCAGAAAAAAATGTAAGAGAGGGGAGATAACTCTATCCGAGAGTTTATTCGTTTTCGTGTTAAAGGGAGATAACTCTGTATAAGAATATGTTCGCTTGTGATTAACGTTCAGGTATATTTTCAACCAATGGAATCCAATAATTTAATTTAATTAGTGGACTCTGTTTAATCATTTGATAAGAATTTTAAATAATGAATGATTTTTATATTGAAATTATAGATCAGACGGAAATATTTATAGGATATTCTTTATTTGTTATATTAGTATATCAATATATAAAAGGTAAATAACATTTTTTTATATATATTAATAATAATAATTCACTGTTGCAAATATATAATTTGTTGAAATCTAAAATTTACAAAAAGAACATTTATATTTTGATAAAACTCTGAACTTGAAATATGATAAGGATAGGGAAAACTTAAAAATGCAAGAATTGTTTTCTACACTATACTTTCGTCCGATGGTAAAAGGAGAAAGAAATGAATATTTGTTATATTGAATAAAATATTTCTGAATAATAGTTACCAGCGAATATATTCACAAAGAGAGTTATTTCCCTTTAATATGAAAACGAATACTTTCTCGGATGGAGTTATCTCCCCTTTCTTACATTATAAAAGGGTTTATCAGAATTACTTGATATGAAATCAATTTGTGGAAATATGTGAATAGAAGTTTCATCAAAGTTTGTGGAAATATGCGAATAGAAGATTCATCATAGTTTGTAAAAATATTTAATGTAATAAAATATTTATTATTGATTCATTGTGCCACTATTTGTTATTTTTCGTTTAATATTATTATCAAAATTATCAAACAATTATTTAATAATTTAATATATATTCTTAAAATTTAATTATGTAAATTCAATGAAAATTGCTAATTTATCTTTTTCATTTTTTTGTTTAGACTTATTTTATTTATTTTATTATATTGTATAAGCATCTCTTAATAATAGCCACAAGCGAACATATTCACAAATAGAGTTAAGTCCCTTTAATATGAAAACGAATAAATTCTGGGATGGAGTTATCTCCCCTATCTGACTTTTTTGTGCGTTGATTATTCAGGTTAAAACGAACGTATTTATGCATAGAGTTATCTCCACTTCTTACTGTTTGCAGATCAGAGTCATTAAACATTATACAACGGTTTTATCACAGTGACTTGATGTGAAATCTATGTGTGGAAATTTGTGAATAAAAGATTCGTCAATGTTTGCGAAAATATTTAATATAATAATAAATTTATTATTGATTCGTTATCCCATATTTTTTTTTCTTATAATAATATTATTATAAATATTAAAGAATTATTTGATAAATTAATAACTTAATCTTAAAATTCAATTATATAAATTTAATGAAAATTGATAATTTATCTTTTTCATTTTTTTTTTTTTTTTACTTAATTTATTTATTATATTAAATAAATGTCATAATCGGGTCCCTCTGACCTGGATAATCAAAGTATAAACAGTAACAAGGGTAGATAACTCTATATAAGAATATGTTCGTTTTAACCTGAATAATCAAGCAGAAAAAATGTAAGAGAGGGGAGATAACTCTATCCGAGAGTTTATTCGTTTTCGTGTTAAAGGGAGATAACTCTGTATAAGAATATGTTCGTTTTAACCTGAATAATCAAGCAGAAAAATGTAAGAGAGGGGAGATAACGTTATCCGAGAGTTTATTCGTTTTCGTGTTAAAGGGAGATAACTCTGTATAAGAATATGTTCGCTTGTGATTAACGTTCAGGTATATTTTCAACCAATGGAATCCAATAATTTAATTTAATTTAATTAGTGGACTCTGTTTAATCATTTGATAAGCATTTTAAATAATGAATGATTATAGATCAGACGGAAATATTTATAGGATATTCTTTATTTGTTATATTAGTATATCAATATATAAAAGGTAAATAACATATTTTTATATATATTAATAATAATAATTCACTGTTGCAAATATCTAATTTGTTGAAATCTAAAATTTACAAAAAGAACATTTATATTTTGATAAAACTCTGAACTTGAAATATGATAAGGATAGGGAAAACTTAAAAATGCAAGAATTGTTTTAAATAGAAAATATTTAATATAATAATAAATTTATTATTGATTCGTTATCCCATATTTTTTTTTCTTATAATAATATTATTATAAATATTAAAGAATTATTTGATAAATTAATAACTTAATCTTAAAATTCAATTATATAAATTTAATGAAAATTGATAATTTATCTTTTTCATTTTTTTTTTTTTCTTACTTAATTTATTTATTATATTAAATAAATGTCATAATCGGGTCCCTCTGACCTGGATAATCAAAGTATAAACAGTAACAAGGGTAGATAACTCTATATAAGAATATGTTCGTTTTAACCTGAATAATCAAGCAGAAAAAAAATGTGAGAGGGGAGATAACTCTATCCGAGAGTTTATTCGTTTTCGTGTTAAAGGGAGATAACTCTGTATAAGAATATGTTCGTTTTAACCTGAATAATCAAGCAGAAAAATGTAAGAGAGGGGAGATAACTCTATCCGAGAGTTTATTCGTTTTCGTGTTAAAGGGAAATAACTCTGTATAAGAATATGTTCGCTTGTGATTAACGTTCAGGTATATTTTCAACCAATGGAATCCAATAATTTAATTTAATTTAATTAGTGGACTCTGTTTAATCATTTGATAAGCATTTTAAATAATGAATGATATTTATATTGAAATTATAGATCAGACGGAAATATTTATAGGATATTCTTTATTTGTTATATTAGTATATCAATATATAAAAGGTAAATAACATATTTTTATATATATTAATAATAATAATTCACTGTTGCAAATATCTAATTTGTTGAAATCTAAAATTTACAAAAAGAACATTTATATTTTGATAAAACTCTGAACTTGAAATATGATAAGGATAGGGAAAACTTAAAAATGCAAGAATTGTTTTCTACACTATACTTTCGTCCGATGGTAAAAGGAGAAAGAAATGAATATTTGTTATATTGAATAAAATATTTCTCAATAATAGTTACCAGCGAATATATTCACAAAGAGAGTTATTTCCCTTTAATATGAAAACGAATACTTTCTCGGATGGAGTTATCTCCCCTTTCTTACACTATAAAAGGGTTTATCAGAATTACTTGATATGAAATCAATTTGTGGAAATATGTGAATAGAAGTTTCATCAAAGTTTGTGGAAATATGCGAATAGAAGATTCATCATAGTTTGTAAAAAATATTTAATGTAATAAAATATTTATTATTGATTCATTGTGCCACTATTTGTTATTTTTTTTCGTTTAATATTATTATCAAAATTATCAAACAATTATTTAATAATTTAATACATATTCTTAAAATTTAATTATGTAAATTCAATGAAAATTGCTAATTTTCTTTTTTTTCATTTTTGTTTAGACTTATTTTATTTATTTTATTATATTGTATAAGCATCTCTTAATAATAGCCACAAGCGAACATATTCACAAATAGAGTTAAGTCCCTTTAATATGAAAACGAATAAATTCTGGGATGGAGTTATCTCCCCTATCTGACTTTTTTGTGCGTTGATTATTCAGGTTAAAACGAACGTATTTATGCATAGAGTTATCTCCACTTCTTACTGTTTGCAGATCAGAGTCATTAAACATTATACAACGGTTTTATCACAGTGACTTGATGTGAAATCTATGTGTGGAAATTTGTGAATAAAAGATTCGTCAATGTTTGCGAAAATATTTAATATAATAATAAATTTATTATTGATTCGTTATCCCATATTTTTTTTTCTTATAATAATATTATTATAAATATTAAAGAATTATTTGATAAATTAATAACTTAATCTTAAAATTCAATTATATAAATTTAATGAAAATTGATAATTTATCTTTTTCATTTTTTTTTTTTTTTACTTAATTTATTTATTATATTAAATAAATGTCATAATCGGGTCCCTCTGACCTGGATAATCAAAGTATAAACAGTAACAAGGGTAGATAACTCTATATAAGAATATGTTCGTTTTAACCTGAATAATCAAGCAGAAAAAATGTAAGAGAGGGGAGATAACTCTATCCGAGAGTTTATTCGTTTTCGTGTTAAAGGGAGATAACTCTGTATAAGAATATGTTCGTTTTAACCTGAATAATCAAGCAGAAAAATGTAAGAGAGGGGAGATAACGCTATCCGAGAGTTTATTCGTTTTCGTGTTAAAGGGATATAACTCTGTATAAGAATATGTTCGCTTGTGATTAACGTTCAGGTATATTTTCAACCAATGGAATCCAATAATTTAATTTAATTTAATTAGTGGACTCTGTTTAATCATTTGATAAGCATTTTAAATAATGAATGAATGATTATAGATCAGACGGAAATATTTATAGGATATTCTTTATTTGTTATATTAGTATATCAATATATAAAAGGTAAATAACATATTTTTATATATATTAATAATAATAATTCACTGTTGCAAATATCTAATTTGTTGAAATCTAAAATTTACAAAAAGAACATTTATATTTTGATAAAACTCTGAACTTGAAATATGATAAGGATAGGAAAACTTAAAAAAATTGTTTTGCAAGAATTGTTTTAAAAAGAAAAATATTTAATATAATAATAAATTTATTATTGATTTTCGTTATCCCATTCTCGGATTTTTTTTCTTATAATAATATTATTATAAATATTAAAAATTATTTGATAAATTAATAACTTAATCTTAAAATTCAATTATATAAATTTAATGAAAATTGATAATTTATCTTTTTCATTTTTTTTTCTTACTTAATTTATTTATTATATTAAATAAATGTCATAATCGGGTCCCTCTGACCTGGATAATCAAAGTATAAACAGTAACAAGGGTAGATAACTCTATATAAGAATATGTTCGTTTTACCTGAATAATCAAGCAGAAAAAAAAATGTAAGAGAGGGGAGATAACTCTATCCGAGAGTTTATTCGTTTTCGTGTTAAAGGGAGATAACTCTGTATAAGAATATGTTCGTTTTAACCTGAATAATCAAGCGTATTTATGCAGAGAGTTAAAAATGTAAGAGAGCAGGAGATAACTCTATCCGAGAGTTTATTCGTTTTCGTGTTAAAGGGAAATAATATTAAAGAATTATTTGATAAATTAATAACTTAATCTTAAAATTCAATTATATAAATTTAATATAAGAATATGTTCGCTTGTGATTAACGTTCAAAGGTATATTTTCAACCAATGGAATCCAATAATTTAATTTAATTTAATTAGTGGACTCTGTTTAATCATTTGATAAGCATTTTAAAATTTAATTAGTATAATAAAATGATTTTTATATTGAAATTATAGATCAGACGGAAATATTTATAGGATATTCTTTATTTGTTATATTAGTATATCAATATATAAAAGGTAAATAACATTTTTTATATATATTAATAATAATAATTCACTGTTGCAAATATATAATTTGTTGAAATCTAAAATTTACAAAAGAACATTTATATTTTGATAAAACTCTGAACTTGAAATATGATAAGGATAGGGAAAACTTAAAAATGCAAGAATTGTTTTCTACACTATACTTTCGTCCGATGGTAAAAGGAGAAAGAAATGAATATTTGTTATATTGAATAAAATATTTCTGAATAATAGTTACCAGCGAATATATTCACAAAGAGAGTTATTTCCCTTTAATATGAAAACGAATACTTTCTCGGATGGAGTTATCTCCCCTTTCTTACATTATAAAAGGGTTTATCAGAATTACTTGATATGAAATCAATTTGTGGAAATATGTGAATAGAAGTCATCAAAGTTTGTGGAAATATGCGAATAGAAGATTCATCATAGTTTGTAAAAAATATTTAATGTAATAAAATATTTATTATTGATTCATTGTGCCACTATTTGTTATTTTTCGTTTAATATTATTATCAAAATTATCAAACAATTATTTAATAATTTAATACATATTCTTAAAATTTAATTATGTAAATTCAATGAAAATTGCTAATTTATCTTTTTTCATTTTTTGTTTAGACTTATTTTATTTATTTTATTATATTGTATAAGCATCTCTTAATAATAGCCACAAGCGAACATATTCACAAATAGAATTAAGTCCCTTTAATATGAAAACGAATAAATTCTGGGATGGAGTTATCTCCCTATCTGACTTTTTGTGCGTTGATTATTCAGGTTAAAACGAACGTATTTATGCATAGAGTTATCTCCACTTCTTACTGTTTGCAGATCAGAGTCATTAAACATTATACAACGGTTTTATCACAGTGACTTGATGTGTAAATCTATGTGTGGAAATTTGTGAATAAAAGATTCGTCAATGTTTTGAAAATATTTAATATAATAATAAATTTATTATTGATTCGTTATCCCATTTTTTTTCTTATAATAATATTATTATAAATATTAAAGAATTATTTGATAAATTAATAACTTAATCTTAAAATTCAATTATATAAATTTAATGAAAATTGATAATTTATCTTTTTCATTTTCTTTTTTTTACTTAATTTATTTATTATATTAAATAAATGTCATAATCGGGTCCCTCTGACCTGGATAATCAAAGTATAAACAGTAACAAGGGTAGATAACTCTATATAAGAATATGTTCGTTTTAACCTGAATAATCAAGCAGAAAAAATGTAAGAGAGGGGAGATAACTCTATCCGAGAGTTTATTCGTTTTCGTGTTAAAGGGAGATAACTCTGTATAAGAATATGTTCGTTTTAACCTGAATAATCAAGCAGAAAAATGTAAGAGAGGGGAGATAACGTTATCCGAGAGTTTATTCGTTTTCGTGTTAAAGGGAGATAACTCTGTATAAGAATATGTTCGCTTGTGATTAACGTTCAGGTATATTTTCAACCAATGGAATCCAATAATTTAATTTAATTTAATTAGTGGACTCTGTTTAATCATTTGATAAGCATTTTAAATAATGAATGATTATAGATCAGACGGAAATATTTATAGGATATTCTTTATTTGTTATATTAGTATATCAATATATAAAAGGTAAATAACATATTTTTATATATATTAATAATAATAATTCACTGTTGCAAATATCTAATTTGTTGAAATCTAAAATTTACAAAAAGAACATTTATATTTTGATAAAACTCTGAACTTGAAATATGATAAGGATAGGGAAAACTTAAAAATGCAAGAATTGTTTTAAATAGAAAATATTTAATATAATAATAAATTTATTATTGATTCGTTATCCCATATTTTTTTTTCTTATAATAATATTATTATAAATATTAAAGAATTATTTGATAAATTAATAACTTAATCTTAAAATTCAATTATATAAATTTAATGAAAATTGATAATTTATCTTTTTCATTTTTTTTTCTTACTTAATTTATTTATTATATTAAATAAATGTCATAATCGGGTCCCTCTGACCTGGATAATCAAAGTATAAACAGTAACAAGGGTAGATAACTCTATATAAGAATATGTTCGTTTTAACCTGAATAATCAAGCAAAAAAAAAATGTGAGAGGGGAGATAACTCTATCCGAGAGTTTATTCGTTTTCGTGTTAAAGGGAGATAACTCTGTATAAGAATATGTTCGTTTTAACCTGAATAATCAAGCAGAAAAAATGTAAGAGAGGGGAGATAACTCTATCCGAGAGTTTATTCGTTTTCGTGTTAAAGGGAGATAACTCTGTATAAGAATATGTTCGCTTGTGATTAACGTTCAGGTATATTTTCAACCAATGGAATCCAATAATTTAATTTAATTTAATTAGTGGACTCTGTTTAATCATTTGATAAGCATTTTAAATAATGAATGATATTTATATTGAAATTATAGATCAGACGGAAATATTTATAGGATATTCTTTATTTGTTATATTAGTATATCAATATATAAAAGGTAAATAACATATTTTTATATATATTAATAATAATAATTCACTGTTGCAAATATCTAATTTGTTGAAATCTAAAATTTACAAAAAGAACATTTATATTTTGATAAAACTCTGAACTTGAAATATGATAAGGATAGGGAAAACTTAAAAATGCAAGAATTGTTTTCTACACTATACTTTCGTCCGATGGTAAAAGGAGAAAGAAATGAATATTTGTTATATTGAATAAAATATTTCTCAATAATAGTTACCAGCGAATATATTCACAAAGAGAGTTATTTCCCTTTAATATGAAAACGAATACTTTCTCGGATGGAGTTATCTCCCCTTTCTTACACTATAAAAGGGTTTATCAGAATTACTTGATATGAAATCAATTTGTGGAAATATGTGAATAGAAGTTTCATCAAAGTTTGTGGAAATATGCGAATAGAAGATTCATCATAGTTTGTAAAAATATTTAATGTAATAAAATATTTATTATTGATTCATTGTGCCACTATTTGTTATTTTTCGTTTAATATTATTATCAAAATTATCAAACAATTATTTAATAATTTAATACATATTCTTAAAATTTAATTATGTAAATTCAATGAAAATTGCTAATTTATCTTTTTCATTTTTTTGTTTAGACTTATTTTATTTATTTTATTATATTGTATAAGCATCTCTTAATAATAGCCACAAGCGAACATATTCACAAATAGAATTAAGTCCCTTTAATATGAAAACGAATAAATTCTGGGATGGAGTTATCTCCCCTATCTGACTTTTTTGTGCGTTGATTATTCAGGTTAAAACGAACGTATTTATGCAGAGAGTTATCTCCACTTCTTACTGTTTGCAGATCAGAGTCAATAAACATTATACAACGGTTTTATCACAGTGACTTGATGTGAAATCTATGTGTGGAAATTTGTGAATAAAAGATTCGTCAATGTTTGCGAAAATATTTAATATAATAATAAATTTATTATTGATTCGTTATCCCATATTTTTTTTCTTATAATAATATTATTATAAATATTAAAGAATTATTTGATAAATTAATAACTTAATCTTAAAATTCAATTATATAAATTTAATGAAAATTGATAATTTATCTTTTTCATTTTCTTTTTTTTACTTAATTTATTTATTATATTAAATAAATGTCATAATCGGGTCCCTCTGACCTGGATAATCAAAGTATAAACAGTAACAAGGGTAGATAACTCTATATAAGAATATGTTCGTTTTAACCTGAATAATCAAGTAGAAAAAAATGTAAGAGAGGGGAGATAACTCTATCCGAGAGTTTATTCGTTTTCGTGTTAAAGGGAGATAACTCTGTATAAGAATATGTTCGTTTTAACCTGAATAATCAAGCAGAAAAAATGTAAGAGAGGGGAGATAACTCTATCCGAGAGTTTATTCGTTTTCGTGTTAAAGGGATATAACTCTGTATAAGAATATGTTCGCTTGTGATTAACGTTCAGGTATATTTTCAACCAATGGAATCCAATAATTTAATTTAATTTAATTAGTGGACTCTGTTTAATCATTTGATAAGCATTTTAAATAATGAATGATTATAGATCAGACGGAAATATTTATAGGATATTCTTTATTTGTTATATTAGTATATCAATATATAAAAGGTAAATAACATTTTTTTATATATATTAATAATAATAATTCACTGTTGCAAATATCTAATTTGTCGAAATCTAAAATTTACAAAAAGAACATTTCTATTTTGATAAAACTCTGAACTTGAAATATGATAAGGATAGGGAAAACTTAAAAATGCAAGAATTGTTTTCTACACTATACTTTCGTCCGATGGTAAAAGGAGAAATCAATGAATATTTGTTATATTGAATAAAATATTTCTCAATAATAGTTACCAGCGAATATATTCACAAAGAGAGTTATTTCCCTTTAATATGAAAACGAATACTTTCTCGGATGGAGTTATCTCCCCTTTCTTACATTATAAAAAGGGTTTATCAGAATTACTTGATATGAAATCAATTTGTGGAAATATGTGAATAGAAGTTTTAGCAAAGGAAAAAATAAGGTGCAAGGCCGGTTAGTGGTTTGTCAGATGTAATAATGTAATTTGTTTTGCTTTTTAGTGTGTATAAATGCAGATTTGATAATGACTATGATTATGATCAAGAAAAGATTATGATGACTTTTACAGCCAGTTATTCCATTTTAATCATATTTTGTAGACTAGCAGATCTTTTATTTATTTAAATTTTACTGGTGGGGAGAAGGATATTTTCTATCAGGTTCCAGCTGTCTTTGTGTATGCACATTTGTTATTAATGATTTTGGGGTATTATGATGTGACAATTACCCAATACATTCATTTTGCTATTGGACAATTTAAAGTGGAGTTTTCTCCCTTCCACTGACTGCAAGTTACTTTATAAATTGGAACTGCACATGAAAACTGGCTTCTTATAATCTTGCTATGAAACAACAACAACAACAACAAAACTAAATAAAATAAAACATGGAAATAATGTTGCACTAACTTCTATATGTTGCATTCTGGTAAATGAATAAACACCACATTACTGTGCCAACATGGTTTAAGTAAAAATGTTCAGTTGGATACAAAATTATTATGAATTATAAATTATACTTTAAAGTTTAATGTAAATATTGCATTCCACAGAAACTAATTTTATATATAAAAAAGAAGAAAATCACAGAACTGCAAATGGAAGAGTTAAAGAATATATCATTAGAAATCCATATCTAAAATGTTTTTTCTTCAGGGCAAAAAGTAACTTCAGTAAAATTCAAATGTTAATAATATATAAGGTGTTGTCATGATAAATGATCAAAAGTTAACAGAGTACAGAAAAAATATTCCATAGTGAATTTTAAATACTGATCTTGAATATAAATCAGATAAAATATTTGTGCTTTATCATTTGTGACATATATACACTAAATGAAATATAATACATAGTAACAGTAACATAACTGACTAATAAATAAAAATTTTATATATATATAAATAATTAAAATATATGCATAACTAAATATGAAGACTGTACATTATTTTTTTTTCAGAATGAAACAATTCAGTTTATGACAATGAAAATTTATTTAAATTTTATACTTAAATAACATTGTATATAAGAAATTCAATATATCTATTGGAATGTATGCTGCACATCCATTTTAAACTTGAAGTGGTTTGAGTTGAAAACCAAATATTACCATCATATAAAAATAAATATAGCTCCAATTTTGTTAACAACATAATTATAATTCATTTTAATAAAAAAATAGAAAACATTTATTAAAATATTTTTGACAAAAAGTCAATAAACAAAATTATTCTTATTCACAAAAAGCATGACAATTACATGCTGCCTTTGTTTTTTTTTCTTCAATCAGTTTTAAATTTGTTATTACATGATTGTTGTCAATAAAACTAGAATTCAAATCAACCACTTTCATAAATAAGTGATTAATTAATTATTTAACAAAAATCAGTAATAAAACACTTCACTCATATATATTTGGAATAAATCAGTATGTAATATTATTTTACAGATGTATCTGGAAAAGACAGAAAACTCAACCTGAGTATGGATCATAGTTAATATCTGGTTCAGTTTTACCAACATCTACAAACAGAGCTGTGTGTTTTCTCTGATGCTTTTTTTCCCACATGGATATCACTTCTCTCACAAACATTGGAAGGATACACAAAGCTGTAAGGAATAACTGCAAGACAATATTTAAAAAATGTTTGCTGAAAGGCTAACATAAAATTAACATTTTGTGCACTGATCCTAACAAATATTCTTAGTATCTTTCAAATTTCCAGTTTTATGACAATTTATCATACATTAGATGATGCACAAAATTAATAAAAATGTATTAAACTACACTCCACTGAATATAATATAATTTATTGGGTATTATGTTTGGACTTAAATGAATTGTTGTGTTTTCTAATATTTCCAAATCCCAAATATTCTTAAATTTGACATTCTTTTTGCCTAAAAAATAAATTAAAAAAATAAATGATATATATAATGGACAACTACAACTTCATTTAAAAATTGAGTACAAAGTCTAATGTAATATTTAAAATTATTTTTGTTATTATTGGATTTTTTTTATATGAATTAGGTAAACAACTTACAGCAACCATGAAGAGTATAAAAACTGCTTGCCATCCCAGTGTTTGCTGTATAACAGGGACAAGAATCTGAAATGTAACAAATAATTTCAGTTTACTTTGAAAAAGTTCTTCTTCCACAAAATAATTTCTGATCAGTTTATAAACATATATCAATTATGCATACTAAATTTTTATTATTATTTTTTTTTATTCTTTTCATATTCATTTGTGTTTAAGGATACTAACACATTTTAATATTAACTCTTATTAGTAGTCTGACATGAAATGTTTTCCTATTTCTTTAATAAAAATTACAAGAGAAAAATGTTGCCATTGTATGAGGCTGTACATCAATAAGCAGATATGAACCGTTTATATTATTGTTTTGTGGAAGGACAGATTTTTAAAAAATTAAACAACTGTATTGCTTAAATGTCAGCAGGAGGCACGAATATTATATAATTTCTACATTTTGTTCTTGGTTTCCATAAACTTTCACTCAGTTTAAATTAAACATTCAGGCCAAGTTTATATTAATGTTTACATAGAGATAGCATTACATCTCTGCTATATGAAAAACGTAATAATAATAAAAAAAGAAAAGGATAAAGAAAAAAAACAGAAAAAAACAACAACAAAATGCAGCTGATCTAATAATGTATGAATAAATTAATTATTACCTGTCCTATAGCTGCCCCAACACTTCCTGTTCCATCAATTATACCTGTAACAGTGGCCAGAGCTTCAGAATTGCCCCGGATTGGCCCCTTCTGTCCTGCAAAAGAGATAAAATTTTAAGTAAAAAAAGGAGTTGGTATGATAAGGACAAACATATCATATACATTTTTAGATACATCCTGTTTTTCAGATGTCAGCTGCTATTGGAAAGTAAATAAATGAGGCCATAAATGGAATACCCATATTCTTTAAAAAAAAATATCCCTGCAAAAGTAAAACCATTAGGTTCATAAATTCGTATGTTTTGTATAACAAACAATATTATTAAATAAATGATTTCATTACTAATTTTAGTTCAAAAAACAAATTTGTATTAAAATATTATTTTTAGCAGATAATAAATAATAAAATTAACACTAAAAACTAAACACAATATTTGAAACGAATTAATTACAGTATTCATTACAGGAATTTTGGTTATGTCACGACGTCAATTTTCTAACTTTTAACAGACGCTTATGATGTAAATCTACAAGTATAACCTTTTCCACCTTAATAAAACATTTGCTGACAGTGTAAAATTATTGATAATAATGACTGACAAAGCAGATTAACAGCTGCAGTCTTGATCGCAACATTATGTAGTTACATCCCTTTGATTTAATTATGAGCGCATTTGTGTTCTGTCTTTATTTTCACACAGTAGTTATATTATCTTAACAATGCATTGCACAGACATATTTCTTATGCTTTGAAAATGATAAAAATGGCTAAAATCAAATAGCTAAAATCAAAATTTATAATACTTTTGATGAAAAACACAGAAAAGAGTTGTCATAATAAAAAACTTTAAAACTTTATATATTTTCAGCACTGACTTTGAAAGCCAAATTGCGAATTTACTTTTGTCAATTTATTGGGGGCTGCAAACAGTGTTATCATACCTACATCTTTGTAATAAAATAAATGGTAGTATTACACTGTACAACCAGACTAAATTTAAACTGTTGCATATCTATGGTGCATATCTAAGAAATATAAATAATGGAAGTAAAATGATATCCATTTAAAAGTCTTACTAAATTTTAAGCATTTGTATCTGTAATTTTTTTTTTTTTTTAACTGTAATTTATTCTTAAGACCTCTGGATTAACTTAAAAAGATAAGCCCCCTACGCCAGTTAAAAGCTATTCAAGTTTATTATTAAATGCAATTCACAAAGACTAGCAAAGAAAGAAAAAATATAATAATAATATAGAAAAAGATCTAAGTTATTTTGTTTTACAAACCTAGATCAGCAGCTATTGTAGCACTAACCAGGTTTGAAACGCCACCAGTGAAAAATCCAGTTACAGCAAGAAGAATAGAGTTGACAAGTAGGGTACTAGGAGAATCTGGAAAACAAAAAAATATTTCAGATTATTCAAACAGAGTGGAAATTTTAAAGAACTGTCAAACATCTAACTTAGTTATTTTACTTTCAGGTGTAATCCATGATTTTTCTTTGCCACAAAAGGTTATTAATAATCATCTGACTGTTGTAAAATATATGTTAAATGTACCTGTTACTATTTTCTATAAGAATTTATTCTCTCTCTTCTAAATTTCGATAGTTACTTGGCTTTTTTTTAATTATTTACTTTTATTTTATTTTCATATTAATCAAATATCCAAACAGTAGTTGTCAAACGATATATGGCTTCTTTTACATTAAATGTTGGCAAAATTTATTTCTTTGCATATAAAGCATCTGAAGTTTATCATATATGTTAAGCAAATGTAGTTGTCCCTGAGCTTTACATATCTCCAGTATTAATCACTGTATTAAACGTACGTGCAAAACCGAAGAGAGCAGGTATAGCCAGCACCAGCAGAGGGATAACAACAATTGCTCTCTTTTGTAAACGATCCTAAAGAAAAATTTACATACTGTTAAATGTGTAAATTTAAATGATTTTAAAAACAAAAGGTTACATTAAATCATCTTTGATTACATTAAATAACTTGCGCAGTGCCATTAGATTTAGTTAAATATGGAAAAATGTAAGTGATTGAATTGTCTCAGTGAAGATTATACAAGAATATTGTGTATAATGAGATTATAATAATACACTTTATATAAAAAATGTATATAGTTAACTACTTTTAAAACAATTTAATAGCTTTACAAAGATTATCAATATTTTCAATTGATACAAAATACCAATTTATAGCATTAATAGAAAGTTAAATTTTAAATTTATTGTATTACAGAAATATTCATACTTACTGATATAAACCCTGCTATGGTACCACCTGCAATAGAGATATCATTTATGATATCAGAAAGATAAAAATATAAAAATATCATCATGCCTCATTAATATTATACTTAAATATTTTGACCATCAAGTTACTGGTATATAATAAATATATTTACCATGTTGCCAAGATATTTTCAGCATCATCTATTAAATTTAAAACATATTAACAACAAAAATAATAAAATAAAATAATGCAATGTAAAACAGAATACTGCTCAAAATTAAAACTGAAGCTATATATGTATTTACTGATTTTACCACCCAATCTGCAATTTTTTATAAATAATTTATTATTTTTATTTATTTATTATTATTATTTAGTTTACAATTACAGTTATCTTTCTTCAGAATTAAAACTATCTGAATAATTTAATCTTGTAATTTTTAATCAGCTGACATTTAAAATATACTTATAAACCAGAATATTTATTACCTATAATTCCACCAACATCATACCAGACTGAAATTTCATCTGCTGTGGTTTCCAACCAATTGAATGAATTATGTAGATAGAAGGGTAACCAGAAGAAAAAAGAATAATTGACTAGTTTCAGGAAGGCATAGGACAATGCATACTGAAAAAAACATCAGATGAACAAAAAACTGTGAGAAGAAAACAACAAAGAAACATGAAAAGTTTAAAAGAAATAATTACTATTAAAAGGGAAAATTTTAAAATAAATGAAGCTAACTGATAAATGAATTATGAATGAATGAAACAACTTTACTCTGTTTACATTAAAGATTGTTAAGGTGTCAATATTTAAAGAGTGAAAATCTGCTACCAATACAAAATTGATTTCAGCCATTTTATATGTATTATCCTACATACATAAAAGTATGTACACTGGTCTTTGTTAAATTATAAAGCATCAGTTTGAGTGAGATCTAGCACTGTGGTTTACCTTTAGGATGGATATCCAGTGACCTATCTTGATTGGCACTTTACTCCTAAGTTATATATCTAACATACAATGAGTGATCCTTACATTTGTTGCATTTTTGTTTTTTCCATCTGGTGGTATTAACAAGGAAATGTTAATAATTTAATCTTCAGAAATCTCTTTATGTATGTTATGGTTAATGTAGAACATTATTTAAGTACATTACCAATATAACTCCAGGCAATAACAATGCTGTACAAAAACCAATGGCTTTTGGTCTCACATCC
Source organism: Chrysomallon squamiferum (assembly GCA_012295275.1). Classification (NCBI taxonomy): domain Eukaryota; kingdom Metazoa; phylum Mollusca; class Gastropoda; order Neomphalida; family Peltospiridae; genus Chrysomallon; species Chrysomallon squamiferum. The sequence continues at coordinate 14,004,890 of CM022671.1, forward strand.
CCAGTGACTTCCACACCATCACCTTCACTGGTCACTCTGTGAGGTTTCAGAAGTGCTTCTGACATAACAAAGAATATATAATATATAGACACACAGGAAATAAATCTTCCACATATAATCAAATCAGTCATGATGGAAAAATAAAACAAAAAAAACACAAACAAACTCAAACCTTAATTAAATCATATGTACATCGACAACAACAGAAAAAAGACCACCTAAACAAATAAAAACAAATGAACAAAGAAATGAAGTAAAACCAATGAGCTCAGACATTTCTCTGTACCTCTCTCTTCTGCACACTCTTCCTGAACAGACCATTCTTCAGGTGTCAGTAAGCCTATAAAGAAGACATCATCATTTAGAATAATAAATCTTTTTATGCCATGAATAGTGAGAAAGAAAAAGCAACACTGTAAATAGATCTTGAAAATAACCATGAGAAATATTCTTAAACATTTCAAATGGATTTATGTTGGGGGTTTTTCACGCAAGATATGCCACCATGTAAAGTAGGTTTTTCAGTGTGTGTGTCACAGTATGTGTTTTGCATACATGTGTATGTGTCTATGTGCACGTGTGCATTGCATGTGCCTGCATTTGTGCATGCCTGTGTGTGTACTGGTTTTGTTTCTACTCTTATGCAATCAAAGAAAAAAAAATAAAATAAAATAAAACTACACAGAGTTGAATTGTCATTAAACAGTCACTGATTTATTTTTTGTTATGTATAAAGTACAAAAATAGCATAAATGGCCAGACTTACCAACTTCATGTGGTGTTGTGACTAGACCAAAAAAATTTATAATTCCACCAGCAAATAAAACTGATGCTGTGAACAGAAAGGCATACTGAAATAGAAAACAGTTCTCATTTAAAACTGATATACCTTTTTAATGGATAATGCTGCCACCCATTTAAGGTTGTATTCCATTTAAACTGATTGAAAGGATTCTGCCTGTATATCCATATGATTTATTTTACATGCAGTAAGATGAAAAGGAAATATCAAATAACAGAATATAAAATAATATACTAACACTGAGTAAATAATCATGTGCATATACACCTGAAAAAGTTAAACAATTTGCATATTACATATTACATATTAGATGTGCACAATTCTGTTTTTCTGTGAATACAATGCCACACAAAAAGATCTGTCTAAAAGAACATTATATGTATGCACACATGGACACACACAAATACATATGCCACAAAATATTTTGTTGGTATTTTAATAATAATAATAAAAAATTGTCTTACATCATAGCCATAGTCAAGAACTGAGGCCACCATAAAAGCACCAATAATATTTCCCACACTGGCACAGGCACTCCAGATCCCTAGTACCAGTCCACGACTAAAACAATGACAAAGTACTTTTAAAAGCTATATTTTACTATAAAGAAAAAGAAAACTGATGTTAAAATTAAATTGCTGATTTTTAATTAGCTACTTAATCTTTAACAGTAATTGTTTTTGATAATATCAATCAATCTAATTTATGTGAGCTGATGTTTTTTAACAATTAATATATATTTAACAGAAATATATTATTTTTAAAAGTACACTAATTTGCTTAATTTGTTTTACAAATACAATTAACCTTAATTTTGTCAGATATGTGAATTGATATATCAAGCAAAAAGCTAAAAGTTTTTAAACATTAAAAACAGTATGAACTTTATTAGAAGTGGAAAATTAGAATTCCGACATCTAACAGTCATTTAATAAATGTAACCAAAGTAAAAAAATTGGTTTAAACTAAATTAGAAGGAATAAAAATTGGAAGCCTATTCATTCTAGCTTGTATAAATTTGAATGTGGATGTTTTCAAAAACATCACTACACAGTGTAGATATTTATTTTTGTGTTTACCTGGATTGTCCAAACCAGTTTGCCATTATAGCTACAACTGTTGGCCATCCAGTGGATTGCAGAAGTCCATTCATTATCCAGATAAACATGTAGAGATATATATTGTAGTAATGTAGCCATTCCACAGTGCAACCAAACATAAATACCTGCAAGAAAACAAAATTGTAAAAATCCATTTAAATAAATAAATAAACTAATTATTAGGAATTTTAAAACATAAAACATCTGTGTCTCTGTAATTATTATCCAAGGTGTCTTATTTATAGATCTCAAGCAATGTCTAGTAACATTTTCCTTTCCTTTTTTCTAGACTATTTTATAATGTATCATTTATATATTTATTTTTTCATGCTCCATACATTCAATGAAATTCAAAATTCAAAAAAAAAAAAAAAAAAAAAAAAAAAAAAAAAAAGAAAAAGCTCATACTAAACATCATGAATTATTACTTTTTTAAATGGCAGTCTCATGTTTAACTTTATTACTAAAAATTACAATACAATTATTCAGAAGAATATAAAATCAGTTTAAATAAAATTTGTTTAAGCTATTAGCTCATAAATGTTCTGTTCTAAAGCAGTATAGTTTTACCATAACAGCTGATGAACACATTCCAAATGACAGAACATATCGCATGTTTAACCTGAAAATAAATTTAACAAGTTTAAAGATAATCTCAACATTTCTATACAGATACAAAATAAATGAATTATTTAATGTTTAATGTCACCTCTGCTCAAACTATATATATGTTAGATGTCATAAAGACAAAAAGATATGGATATGGTAGAAAGCAACAATGATTTACTAAAATGACCACTTTGTTTTTTCTTCTCTTTTACACACACACACACACACATACACACACACAGACAGAGATTTATTTATATACAAATTCAAGAGTTTCTCAAACATATGTGAAAAGTAACAAACCAACCTGTCTCCAACAAATCCACTAATATAAAGACCCTGTAAAATAAGACAATATCTGAAGCTTAGATGTAATCTTTGATAAATATCAAAATTTATTACTGCTTTTTTGAGTTTCGTTCTATAATATTCAATGGAAATAATAAAATATGTTTTTACAAAGGAAATACAAATAGTTTGGAAATGTTTGTTGTTGTTTTGGGGGGTTTTTGAATAAAAAAAATAACATACACAACAAATTTTAGTATAATACAAATCAATTATTTCATACATACATTTCTCTAGTTTAAAGTATTGGATATCTTGCAAAATCTTATATTTTCTTTATCATAATAACTAAAATTTAAATCTGCAATGAGTTTTATTATTAATGTATAAACAGTAATATAAAACACTAAAAATGAATTAAAAAATAAATGCCTTCCAAACTATGTAATAATCAAAATATTTAATGGCTACTGCATTTTCAGTTAAAAATTTGATTTATTACTTAATAATAAATGGTGAAACTGTTTCAACCAACCACAGCATATGAAATCATAAATGCTGCATCAAGAGCACCAAGAAAGGGTTCAGCATCAGCTGCTTCATTAAACATATGCCTTCTGTTCCAAATCTATAAAATAAGCTAAAGAAAGTAATATATATTTCTTTTTTATTGTGAAAGACATTTATAACCTCTAACACGTTAATATCACAATAGACAGTATCACAAAATGATTTATTGAACAGAATTACTTATACAGTACTAGTTTTTTTTTATCTTTGGGTCAACAGTAGTTTATAAATTAAAATTCTGTTTTCAGTAATATAAAGCTTTAGATTGAATTCCAACTAGCTTCAACTGAAAAATATATTAATTTATTTAAAGATTAATTTATAAACATTAATGTAACAAATAATTTCTACAAGTGAAAATTTTTTATGATCATATAACAGTAACATTCAATTTTAAGAAAAATTATTAAAAAGCCTATAAACGATGATTAAGCTGTATCTTTGAAACTTCTATAGATGGAAATAGTCCAAGAATGTAAACATATAGTCATGTACACAAAATATATAAAAAAAATGAAAAACATAAAATATGTATTAAAATAATAATAATAATAATAATAATAATAATAATAATAATAATAATAATAATTTAAAAAAAGAGTAAATAAATGAAATGAACCTGATCTGGTTTAATTTCTGTGACTGTCTTATTGTGAAAAGAAGGTGACCATTCCTGTGAGATGGTTGATTTGACATTACTAAATGTTTTTCTTGTGGCATGGAAAAAAGCATAGCTGCAAACAAAATAAGTAATAATCATTTTATATACACAGATTTTTGTTTTTTTTATATAGTGGATTAATAGATCACATTTACAACAATAACAAATAATAAAAAAGGGGTTTTTTTTTTTTTTCCATTTGACTTATATATTAAGCAAAAGAAAAAAAAAAAAGAAAAAATGTATGACTAAATAAATATATCAACCTAATTTGAACACATATTTGTAAATATCGTAAAATAAATTGATTGTTAAGGATTAATTATAAGAAAAAATTCAGCTATGTATTAAATGTTCATGTCCTGTTGAAGAAACCATGAAACAAAGCAATACTGTAGTGTTCATGAAATTTGAACAGAAAATACATATGCACCAAACCAAATAACAAATTTAGCACCACACCAAATACTGACTGTAAAATTGATTCACATTTATGTCAGATACAAGACAAGCGGTCACATATCACTGAAGAACTTCTACTGTAGGAGACAGTAAAACTCCATACAAAAAACACCTTGAATGTTCATTCCCCAGAGTGCATTAAGGACATGTTGGAAGTGTACTGGTCAAGTAGGAAACTTTAAGTTTAGTAGCACCAAGAATAAGAACAAGTATGAATGAATGGACAGATGTTTCAGTTATGCTGCACCAAATTTGTGGAACTCACTCCCAGGCAAGATCAGGGAGGCTGAAACAACCACTACATTCAAAACATTACTAAAGACCCATGTCTTTCAAATCCATACTGTTGATATAAAGTTATGTTTTATTTTTCCAGTTTTAAAATATTCAAGCCAGTCTATTCATTATTTAAAACAATTTTTAAATGTGACACATATATTTTTATCCACCATACATAATCGCCATTATGTTTACATTTTTTAAAATATGTTTATGTCCATGTCTTTATGTATTTTAGTTCATTAGTTTACACAGTAAAGCATCCATGAACATACTTAGCATAGAAGAGATGCCATATATGGCATAATCATACTAACAAAACTGCTATCAAAGCTTGAGGACACAGAACCCCACCATGATGTGAAAGTATGAACCACTATATAAAATATTAAATTAAAAACGCTTGACAGAATAACCATAGATATTAATAATAATAATTAAATAATAATTAAAAATGAAAAAAAGTTCATTAAACAATGACTATGGCTGAATTTTCTTGTTGAATGAACAGGGAGCACTTAATATCGACTATAGTCTATACATTGTGACTATCAATGAATCATGTGATGTGAAATGCAATTTCGTCTTCTAGTTCTACTCTTTGAAAAATTAGCATTGGTTAAGTAATTGTACAACTACAGGTTTACTGAATACCTTTTATTATTTAGAAATGCCAAATCTTCTAACAAACATAGATATTTAATTCATCAAGCATTGATATGTGGGTGGGTGTGGTAAAATAAATTTCTTTCTGTAACTTCATAGTTACTAGTATTGCGTAGTACTAGTAGTGTTATACTTCGTCCATCGTTTTAAACTCTTTTTCAGCAGTTTAATTAAAATACTTACCTAATAAATGTTAGTATAAAGACAACAAAATGATAATGTGTATAACGTGGTTGCTTCTGCAGTGGTGGCATGGTAACTATCTCCACTAGCTGACCATATCTAAATATTAGAACAGAAATCAAAACATACAAAATTATTAAGTCTCTTACTTGGACGGAAGATAGACTGTTACTTTAGCTTTGCATTCATATAATTTCAGCGTAACTGAAAACTATCGCCCTCCATGATTCACTTACCCGATAATAACCCATCGTTGTATCATGCATTTATTAATTAACTTTGTGCGTAAGATTATTCGGTATTGCAAACATAAAAAATTGGGTTAACAAAACACTGCACCATATTACGAAATGAATATTTAACGGGCCAGTACAAGGACAAAATATTATATTCGCAAACGCATAATACATTCACATTGAGATTGATTTTAAAAGGGTATTTTGATTTTCATATGATAAATATACTTTTTTTTTTTTTTTTTTTGTATTTACCAAAAACAATAATCAGAAATGGAAAAAAGAAAAAAAAGAACAAAGAAAAAAAGAGTATTAATTATATTATATTGAAACCCAATTATCTTTATGATGGTTACAAGGTTAGAAGGAGGGATGTAAAAATACCAACAATTTGATGGCGGCTAGTTCGAAGAATTTGCGCATTGCGAAGAGTTTTAAAGAACGTCTTGATGTTAGTTTTGTAAATTTTAAATAAATATTTAATAACATAACTATTATAGGAATATGTAATAAAAATATTTTTAATTAGAATCCAAGGTTATGGCTATGTCGTTTGATCATGCTGAAACTTGTTATTCCCGAAATAATTCGTGATAGTCGTACACGGTACAGTACACCAACTCCGTGACACTCGGAATTTCATTGTTATAGACCGGGATTTTCTTTTTCATTAATATTGTCAATCTTACTTACTACATTACTGACCATCACTATCGATCTTTCAAAAAATCTTCACATTATTATAAATACAGATTAAATTTAAAAAAAAAACAAATAATAAAAAATCGCGACCGTTAAGGCGTTAGATTTTTAAAATTATTTTTATTTTGTTTTGTTTTAGAAAACGAACCGTGTATGATTAAAATGTTATGTTAATTTTTTATAATAATAATAATAATAATAATAATAATAATAATAATAATAATAATAATTTAAAAGATAGTACTCGTAAATAAAAGCAATATATATTTTTCTTCCGTTCATAATTCACACTTGGTAAAAGAATTACTTGCAGAATAAAGTCCATATTAACCTGAACTATTTTCATTTGAAGTTAAATGCATATTCACTGCTAAGCAGCAAAAAGATCTTTAAAGTGTAATGAACATATTGCAGCATTGATAATGCAGATAAAATCATACAACATACTCAACTCATCACAAAGTATACTGTTAAATTTAGTTTTATCGGGTTTTTTTTTTATAGCATCTCGGCTGTCCGTACACAGAAGGTGTTGACGAGTCATGGATTCTTGAACCACTGTTTAAACCAGGAGAACCAAGAATTAGACTTCTGCAATGGTTATTTGTCAAGTTAGTCGTGTTCAATTTGGCCTCTTTCTGTTCTTAAACCATTATATAATATATACATTTTGAATGTCAGTATTATAATTTAATAGCCTAAATTGGCTTGATCAGTTTTATAAGATTTGTATGCACTAAAACAAATACATCTTATTTCATCTTCAAGAATTACTGAATTGATTGTAAAAGTTTAAATTTCACCATATTTATTTTGTAAATAGATAGGAATAAAAAATATTAGTTTTACATAGAGATGTGACTTAGTGACTATAAACATAGTGGTGTTAACACTGTAACAATCTGCATTTCCCCAGTGTTTAAATTTAAATAAAAATATGTTATTTTTCATTTTAAAATTATAATAAATGCCATTTATACAGGTTTGATGGTCAGTTAGATCAAGTTCTTGATCCTAATTATACACCAGTTGAATCCCAAAAGGATTCTAGAATTCAGAGTAGGTATTTTTAAAAGTGTATTTTCTTATAAAATATTTGAAATATTAGATCAATTACAATTTACAGTCATCTGTAATTTTTTAAAGAGATTATATTAAAATTGATTTTTGCTTTTGAAAATAAAAGTATTGAGTGACATGTCATTTTTAGACAGATGATGCATGAAATCTGTGCTAGCGGTTCCAAATTTCGAATAAATGCAAATGAAAAATATTTTATATCAATATATATATATATAAATTGGTTTGGGTTAAAGATGTTTGTGAAATGGGTTACTATAATATTGAAAAAAGGCAAAAAGTAACCATGTCATATATTAACACAGATTGTTTCCATTAACTTTCAGTTTTGAAACATTAAAAATAATATTTTATTTCCATCACATGACCTCTTGAGTTTTCAGATTCTTTTCATAAATGTAGATTTTGTAACATTTATCATTCTCTTTATAGGACTTTTGTTTGTCGCCAGTACTCTTGGTCTCTGTAAATACAATGATGTTGATCTTATCAGAGTGAGTAACCAGATAGAAATTATTTAGTTAAAAATTCTGTGGTTCTTTTTCTTGTGAAATAAAAGATAAACTCAAGAATTGTTTATAATGGTACAACACCACTGGCCTTTTTAATGCTTTCCTCAGGTGTTTTTTTCAAGGATTGAAACATATGCAGATGACCTCTAAGAAGTATTTTGCTTATTCATTTATATACACAAACTGTAATTTTCAAAGAATAACTTTATCCTGAACATATTTATAAGTATTTTTAATTAAAATACAACATTGATTTTGACAAAAATAAATGCATTCATGTTTTTCTTACATATGCATTTTAACATTTATGTGCAGGGAGCAACATCAGTTTCGAAACAAGTGGCTTTTATGGATCAACTGTTGGACATGGTGACCATTATGGATAATGCAGAAGAAAATCAAACACAATCCTTCAGTCCAGGGATTGTCACGTTAGCAAATATTTTCTCTTTCATAATTTACAAAAATGAATACGTAATTTATTATCTGTTTATGCAATCTTTTTATACTTTCATTAGAAGGATATTAATTATTAAAATTATCAAACATTTAAGTTTATTTTGCTGAAAACATCTGAATCAAACATGCTGTATTTGTTTTTAGCTTATCAAATAAATTTTGATCTCTTCAACTATTTTTGAACCTTAGTTTTTTTTGTAACTTATCCATGATCGATAAAATAAACATTGTTTATATATTATGTTTATTCTTCAGTTAACTTCATGATAATATTGCTTTTATTTTTTTAAATCTGTTGTTTATAATTAACAGACAGAAAGCAAGTTTGAATGAACAGTTCACAAATGCATGTTTGTATGTGGATCAGTTGGCTGATCAGAATCAGATACATGCAATGTTCAAATCTAAGTTTAGTCGCTTGCCTCCAGATTTACAAAAACAAGTTGAACTTGGTTGGACAAACAAAGGCTTCACAAAGGACAAGTATGTTACTATCATTTTTCCTGAATAAAATTTAATTATGTTAAATGTGGTCAAAATACAACTGTACGTCATTCCATTTATGCTTGTTTTAATTTAGATAACAACATAAAAAGGATTCAGGCACTAACCAAACCTAGATAAAAGGAAAACTCGAATTTTCATTGGAGAACATTTATCTATCATTGTAGTCATCAAAAAGAAGGGATAGTATTAAAATTTATATATTACATAATGCTGTTTTTAATTGTTGTTGAAGTAAGTTGGTAAAAAATTGTAATTTGCATACATTTTTATTTTTTACTTTCTAACAGACCACCAGAAGCTGACATGTCAGCCCTGGCAGAAATGGCTGACCAGATATCAAAAGATGTCAGTCGAGAAATGGAAATTCTGAATGATTTAAAAAAAAATGTAGGTAAAATTATGAATAATAATTTCATTTTTTATTTTCCTGAAAAGAGAAATGTATTTCATTAACAATTTAGAAACATTTGTTAGTTTTTTCTGTAAATTTTATTCTAGGACATAGCTGATTACATTTAAAAAAATATGATCTTTCTCAATTTGAAGATTCTGATTTGTATAATTATACATTGACTATACTAAATAAAAGGATAGCCAGTTAGCTATCTAATTCTTCACTTTACTGCCATTTTTGTTGGAACGTGTCATGTAATAATTTTGAATATTTTCCAATTTCCACATTAGAAGGCATTACATAATTTTTATTCTTTTTATATATATATATATATATATATACATACACACAAACACATTAAAACAATTCTGTGTTGCAGTTTAAATTTCAAACGGAAGAGGAGAATGCCCAGCTTGACAAATATAGTCGAACACTGCAAATAAAATTATCTGAGATGGCTCAATTCACAGTAAGCTTCAACTACAGCTATGAGAATGAGATGAAACATTGGTGTAACAAAACCCCTCCTGTCCTAACACATCTAGGCTCTGCTTTCAAACGAGTCTACAATTTATTACAACAGTTTGTTACAGTAAGCTTTCTTGGTTCTTTAAAACAATTTTTGTTTTTAGATCTCCTGCTAACTAAATGTATTAAATTTTGTACAAAATTAAATGTTTATTTTAGGTTCACAGTAAACCTTTATTATTAAATATTCAAATCATAATTTCTTTTTCCATTTCAAAATTTTTGATGTAATAAAGTAAAGCATGAAAAAGACTTCAGCTGATGTATTGTTGCTTGTTGTGAAGACTAACATCTTTATTTCTTAAACTGCAGCTTCTCAATGGAATTCAACAAATCAGACACTTGCATGAAAATCTAAATGAAGATATCAAAGAAAAGCTGGGAAAGTCCCTTATAAAAGATTACCAACAAAGTATAGGTATAAATAAGTTTAATAAATCAATAAATAGCCATGCAGTTTAACTTCATTTTACCTTAGTGTCAGAATACCTCTATTGATTTTCTGGCGAAGCTGATCATCATGCTGTTATGAACAAAAAGAAAACATTTAATACTATAATCATTTTTGCTCAGAATTTTCAATTTAAAACATTACTGAATGGTATTCCAATAAATTTTTTTTATTAAACTCTTTATTTCCAAGTTATTTTGCTATTTAGGTTGGAGGAATCATAATTTATTTTAAAATATACACCTTAATTATTAAAGATTTTTCACAACCATGTTACTGACTGGATTTATTTTTTTCATTCCTCACAGCATCTCAGTCGACACTAGACAGACTGCAGCATTGCATCAGCATTCTGGATGAATACAGAAAGTGGCAGGATGTTCAACCTCCAGTGTTGTCAGCTACTGTAGAACTGTGAAGAAAAATTTTACCAGTATTTTTTCATCATGGAATCTCAAATTCAGCACCAAACGCTTCAAACATACATCTGACAATGCAGTAACAAATAAATGAAGGAATTTCACAGAATACTAATATTTCCTGTTCAAACTGCTGATACAATAAATAAATAACTCGTATTTGCCAAAGAAGCAATTTGTCCATTCTTTTCTGCAGAAATTAAAGTTGTCACAATCAAAATATGACTGCACAAGTTATATGAAGGCTGAGTAAACAGTAACCGTACAAAAGTTTGTTTCATGTTTTGAAAAATGTATAATGTTATAAAGGATCATAACATATGAATCAATAATTTTTTTCTCTCAAATACAAAATTAACTTGTTACACTGTTTTTATGTGATTGGTATTTTAGCTGTTATATCCAGAAAATGATTTCTTTATAATGACAGGATTAAAACCTTTGCTACCAACATTGGTTGATGACATAGAATTCCTTTTGATTGAACAGCTGTTTCTGTAAAATATGTTTTCCCCTTTTCATCTTCATGATTTCAATTTATGGCTGGTAGATCAATTTTGATGGGATTGTGATTTTAGAATTCTGTAACATTCTATGAAAACTGATATATCCCACAGACTGCAATGCCAAATATTGGTAGCTGTGTATGAAATGAACGAAAATATGATATCCATCTTCGTGAATATTTTTTATTTATTTTCTGTATCAATCAAACTATGTTAATGAACATATTCATTATATTGATGATTCAGATGTTTCATGTTACTGGATACTACTAATTATTGAGCAAATCTGCTTTCAAATTGTTTAGCCGTATTTTAAAAATGTATTTATGAATATATTCTTTTGTTTGAGACTTTATCATTAACAATTATATCTAATAATTTGTGTCACACAAAATAATCCTGAAAATAATCTGAGTGGCAAAAACATGTTGCTGATTAATCAAGTTAAATAGATATATACTACAAGTGCTAACTGAACTTACAAAACATGTTACCTGGTCTAAAGGATGTCCACTTTGATACTATGATCAAGACCGTCCACAGAAGTGGACAAGATGTGAACACCCAGACCTCATGTTTCTGAAAAATAAAACATCATTAGTTAACAAAAATCAAATACAAACACATTTGGCATTTAAACAACATATTTATAAATATAAGTGTATTTACAAGAATATATTTCACTATCTGTACAAAAAGTTAAAGGAATGTTATTTTTCCCTTTTAAATAAAATCTCCAGATAATGTTAATTTGTTTTTTCTTTTCATTCAAACATTTCAAGAAAAATAGTTTCAGACATCATTAAAAACCAGTTACATTGAAAAGCATCAGTGTTCAACCTTTAAATCTTTGCTGCTGAATTCTTTTTTAAAGTATTAATGTAATTTGTGTCTAATCCTCACCATTATGAAATTTTTCTATTTATTTCTTCAACTTTAAGAAATATATATAGTTTAAAATTATATCTAATGAATGTATCAAAAGCTAACTCTTGTCATCACTTTGACAGAACTATTTTCCTTTCTTAGAGACTGCAATTCTTGAAACAGATCAGACATATTTATGTTTTGTGAAGTTTCTTCTTTTTCAATTTGTTTACAAGAAATTTTGTTAATTTTTGACAATTTTTTTTCCATTTCCATAACTTTATTCTCCATGTCTATAATTTTTTCAACTAAATTTTCTCTTGACAAACGAGAAAGTTCTTCAGATCTTGCATTGTGGTAATAGTTTTCAAAATCATTAGCCATAAAGACTAAAGTGCTATCGATTTGAAATTTATCTGCATCCAAATCTGTATCAGAATTTGCAGAGAAACATTCCCGTTTCGGCGAATATAAAAAATCAGATTCACTCTTTTTAGATGTATTTTCTTCATCTCGACAACAGTAAAAATCACTTTGCAGTTCAGAATATTCAGATAAACTGTGATCGTGATTAAATTCACATTCATGATCATCCATTATGAACTGGGTTGAATTATGGGGTGCTTTTGGGCTGTATCTTGGTCGGATATATATCTGATTTTGTCCTTTTATCTTTTTGCTTTGATTATACGGAGAATGGAATCTTACGCGGTTTATATCTACTGTGCGATTTTTACTTTGTTCACCTTGCATCTCAACTGGTGAATTTAACAGAATGTCGAGAGCGCCATTTCCACAGTCTTCGGACCAAGACCTACCGCGTGTTCGACGACCACTTTTCTTTCCTCGTCTGGTTTTCTTCAGTTTCCGATCGCTTTCCAACTCCATAAGCATTCTGATCTTTTAACTAACACAGATCTAAATTTAAAAATAAATAAATCAATAAAGACAAATTCAAACACAACTTCCTCTGCTCTCTATTTCATATGGACTAACAATAATAATGCAACGTCACATCTATTTATGACAACAAGATCGTTCCTACAACGTTTCCTGACGTATGGCTGACGCGTATCCAATCAAAATCGAGAACGATGTCATGTGACCTATTAACTCTCCCAACAAATGGAATAGACCTAACTACACAACAGTTACTATTTGCAACTCTCAACGAGAGAGAGAGAGAGAATAATAATTATCATCTGTGAAAACGTGTATGGTACAAAATCAGCAATGAAACTTAAAGTTTGTAAATTTAGAAGTATTTTATTCTTACCGATATCCAGTATACTCATATCTATCTATCTATATTAGTATATATATATATGGATACATTACGATTACCAATAATAATTTTACTCAATAAAGAAAATAACAACAATTATTATTAAATACTTTCGATTGTATTAATTTCATTATTTTAAACAGTAAAATATACTAAATTATAAATAACAAGATTTTCTGAATTATTATTTATTTATTTATTTATTTTGTTCCTGCAAACCATTTAAAATAACTAGCAAGGTCATGTGAATCTCAATTTTGCGATCGAATCGAATTTCAAATACCTTGGAGAATAATCAAGTGTATCAGATGCAGTTCATAAAGGAATATTCAACTCAGTAAAGGAAATTAGAAGAACTATAATAAATATCCTCTGCACTGGGTATACGTACGTAATGTTGATTAACATGACTGTACAAGGTTAATATAAAAATAATGAGCAGATGACAAGCAAACCAAAAGAATACACATGGTAACAGTATTATCTGGTTAATCTATTATTTATACAGATTTTATTTTAAAATGTAAGGTTTTAATTTTTTTTTTAAATTTTTCCTATTTTGTTTATAGTTTATAAATGCTAACGGTTAGTCATATATATTTTTTGTTCTCTTATCTGAACTGTCCGTACAACTGTAATATTCGAAATCACAAAAATCTAATCGTATCTTTGTGACGATTTCGAATCGAATGGAATATTGGAAATTGTGCATAGCTCTAATAAATGATAAATGTGTATTAATATACTCTATATGTTAGTATAAGTATAAAAATCTCTTGTAACATGAAAAAGGAGGATTCGGGCATTTTAAAATTCATAATCTGATTTCATTAATGCAGCATATATTAATAAATGTGTATTATTTATTTCAATATATTTATTAATTTACATTTAATTTTTGTTTCTAGCAATGCATGTTTTAAAGACAGAGGAGGTATTTATTTACTCGAGAAAAGATGCATTGTTTTGAATTATTATTATTATTATTATTATTATTATTATTATTATTATGTGATTTATTTACTTATTTATTTTATTTTATTATTATACATATATATATATATATATTGTTGCTAAAAAGGAAAGGTTTACTTATCAAGGATTCCTGAAAAAAAACTGCATACTATATTTAAACTTGATTACAGTTATGGTTGACATAATATTATATATATACACATTTTTCAGTTAAACTACTAGTGAAAAATATTTGATTTATGTTTCATAAATAAATTGTCTGATTCATATTTATAAATTAGTTTAATTAACTAAATCAAATTAATATTAAGAGATATATTCTTCAACTGGTTCAGAACGATTGTTTAACTAATATTTTACATAAGATACCAGTTAAGAAATTCAATGTTTTTGTAGCTGTGGCGATCTAAAAATAGATCAGTGGGTGCAATCACGTTGCACTGCGCCGTATCTTACAATGTCTATTTGTTGCTGTCATATTTCTCTTTTTCCAACAATCTGTTACCATTCAGATTTATATATATGTGGTTTTGGGGTTTTAGGTAAACATAGAACTAATTGGAGATTTAGAAAAAACGGGAAATAATGCCGAAGAACAGGAAAAGGGGTAAGTAATGACTAATGTGGCAGCCATAGGTTAACAGCATAAGCTTAGTTCCCATCACAAAATGTAGACGGCGCGGGAAGACACGGGACAGAAACGTGTTAAAATCCACTTCATTACCATATGTGACAAATAAGCAGATTCACGTCAATGTTATATTAATTAAATTCCTCCATTGCTTATAACATTATGAGTAAATATCAGTTGAAAATCGAGTAGAAGTACTCATTAAAATAATAATTAAATTTTAATAGTATTATTTAGAAACCCTATTTTAGTATTTAGTAAATTAACATTTACTTTAGGCAGATCGAAACTGGACGTAACTGTAACACTAAAACTTGTAACAGAATTACAGTGCCACATTGTATAAATAAATATAAAAGTACATCATACTAGTATGATGAGGATTTGATGTTTCAATGATCTAGTGTAAGTGTTGAAGAGATAATGCTCGTTACATTTTAAGTCAAAATGTGAAAGATGCTTCATTATTAATTATTTTATGTTTAAAGATTACTAGCTTAGTTGCTATGGTTCTATAAATAAATACTTGAGTTAATATTATTTTTATCAGAACAAAATCAACTTATAAATTAGTGATATATACATACATACATATATATATATATATATATCAAAATAATATATAATAATATACATGAACATTACAGTAATTTCAGTAATTTTTTAATTTATTTATATATTAAATGGCAGTTAAATAACAATTTTTGGATGGTATTACTATTAGCTTTTAGCATTTCATGACAGCATTTTAACAGACCTTGATAGATAAAAACATTTTTTTATTACTTATGGGACATATTTTAGTGTATAATATCAGCCTTCTAATTTAGAAATTCAGATGTAAATTAATTACATTGTAAAATAGGTTTTAGTGATTTAAATTTTTAAATTTAGTAAACTAAATCATTATTATTGTTAATTTTTGAAAATATTTTTGTTTTATAAGTTATTTTTATATTTTTATTTTGTTTAATATGAATTGTTTCAGGTGGACAAAAGGGATCGGATCGCTTAGCCCGTCTAGCATCTCAGCCCCCAACTGATGATGAAAATGACACTGCTGACAACTGGAGCACTGCTAGTGTTTTGTCAGATGATGTTAGCAGTCTGCCTGAATCTGGTCAGCTGTTAAAATATTTAAACAGTTAATAGAAATTTAGATATAAGTAATTTATAAGTAGGTAAAAGTAAGAAATAAATATAAATTTCCTAATTTAATTTTTTAATGAAATGTATGTTTTTCTGACAGGCTAATGTAGAAAATAATCTTTTAATTAAAATCATTAGTTTTACCTAATTGAACATAGTTTGAGAATTCTTTTGATCTCGTAAGATCATTTTGATTGTTGTGCTAGTGGATCATAATTTTTGATTTTGAGCTAAAAATAATTTTTTATTTCAATTTATATTTCATTTGTGAATTAAAGATACCATTTATATGGTTAACACATGATGTATTTTTCTTCTCTAGTGACAGCACTTATATTTTGGAAACATATTTTATTTGTACCTGCATTGTTTTTTATTTTTTACTTTATTCTTTGAATATTGATAATGTAATTCACCAATAATATTCTTTTCTTTAAAAACCCAAAACAAATATTATTAATAAAAACAAAAATTAAAGAACTAATAAGTAAATTGAATTAATAATAATAATAAGTAAATGCATAAATAAATAACTTTTTATATTTTATTTTTAAACCTGAAGGGGATTCAGAGGCAGTTGATGAATCGAGTGTGCAAGAAGATTTTGAGGATAAATTGAAAGAATGCATTGAAGGAACATCTCAGAAAAGGTTAGATTTATTAAAAAAAACTTATTTACCTTATATTTTTCACATAATCTCATAAAGAACATATGCTTATGGAATAATTATTAACTTTTTTACCATTTTGTATACTCTCTATTTTACATTCTTTTTTCTTTAAATCTTTTATTTATTTATTTATTTTGCTTGTTTGTTTCTTTGGAGAATGAAAATTCAGGCCATCTGAAATGGACAGTAGCCATAAATGATTTGTTTACTGTATATAAAAACAATTTGTTTTAAGAATGTAAAATAAAAGTTAAAAACTGAAAAATAGATGGAATATTAACAAGTACACTGTATCTTTTCAATGCGATAAAACAAAAAGCAAACTACATTTTAGAAATAATGTTTTCATTTACTTTTTTACTTGATTTTCAGTGCTCAAGGCAGGAAAGCCTCTTTAGAAGGAATACAGAATGTATTCAGTAAAAAATACGTGGTAGATTTTTTGTCAGACAGGTATATAGTTTAATACTACAACATTTCGATTTTAAATGGCCCTTATTATTGTTATAGCAAGTGTTACGCTATTAATTTCTAGTTTCTCAGCTCTCGTTGATAAAATTTTACAGTTAGTGAGTCCACATATAGGTTATCTAAATTTAATTTGTAGAACCTCTGGCAGTATAATTGCACAATAATTCTGAACTGTTTATTTTTATTTAGTAAACGATATCTCATAATAATTTATTTTCCAGAAAAGTTTCTGATTATATATATTTAAAACTAGATAGTAAAAACACTGAATTTAATAACATTAAATTTTTAGGCAACAATATATATATATATATATTTCTTGAAATAAACCCCCCAAAAACAAACAGTTTCAGCATGCAGCCAACTATAAAGCTTTTTAAAATACAAATGAAAAAACAACAAATATAAAACAAAGGCATATCATTAAACCAGTTTGATTACATCTTAACAAATATTATCAATACTTTTATAGAAAAGAAACACTGGCTGACTGCTTGGCACGATGCCTAAAGAAGGGGAAGGGTGACGAACAAGCTTTAGCAGCTAGCTGCATCAGTCTTCTCATTATACAGCTGGGACAAGATGCAGAGAGTATTTTTGCTGACTTAAGGCCTTCTATGTTAACCCTTATGGCTGATAACTCAGTTTCCTTAAAAGCTAGAAGCAAGGTTTGTTTAAAAAGCAACTTTTATATGTGCATACATTCTTCTTGTTCACACAGCCATTCCTATCCATTGTAAAATTATTCTTTGAATGTTTGAAAAAGCAATTCTTATATGTGCATACATTCTTGTTCACATAGCCAAGGTTGATTAGCAGATGTAGCAAAATGCAGGGTATCACGATTTTGTCTGTAGCCTTTGGTATTTGTTTTGTATAGAGGTATAGTTTTGTTGTTGAAGTTTACTTTTCTTACTGGCATATGAGCAAATCAGTAAAAAGTTTGGCTTCTTATGAAATTTAGAGTCACTGTCCAAGGAACAACTGTCAAAATTGGCAATGGCTGTCATTAACAAGTATCCTAATGATTTGGTCAGTCTGGCAAATGCTGTTTTGCAGTTTGTGTAGTTTGACAAGCAGGCTGTGACAACTGATTTGAGTGCACATAGCCATTAATTATCTGTTGTAGCAATTTCTGTGAATATCTTTGCAAATGTAACATTACATTACAGATAGCTAAAATATTTATTATTTCTAATTACATAATAAATGTTTGAATTTAAATGTTTCATTCTGATTTTTCAGTGTGCTACAGCTCTTGCCATTTGCTCGTTTCTTGCTTGTGATGATATTGAGGTTTGTAATCTAACATTTAAACACTGGAGTCCTAATTTTCTAAGCATCATTAGTTACATGTACCTAGACAAAGGTACACAAAAACTTTTAGTTATTATTCTAATGATGATGATGATTTTAATTCTTATTATAAAATATGTTATTTATTATTCATGTAAAGAATATTATAATTGTTGTTAATTAATTAATCCAGTAATACAGTCAGAAACTATCAAATCTGTTCATAGTGTCATATTTTTTGAAAAATTATTAGTTGTGATTTTTACCCATTTTCTTTCTCTGTTTTTCAGAAAACAAAAGAGGTGATGAAATCATTAGAAGATATATTTAAATACTCATATCAAAAGGGAGATAAGTCTATTCCTACTCACTCTCCAGAAATTTGCAATTTTCATTCCCATGCTGTTTCAGCTTGGTGTCTGTTGTTATCAGTAGCTCCTCCCTTCATTGCCCAAGAGCTGGTGAAAAGGTAAAAACAGATTTAAATTCTTTTTTGACTACCTATATTGGTTTAAATGTCCTCTTTTCAAAATCTGATTTATAAAAATAGATTTGTTTCCTGTTTTTATTACAAATATTAAAAACAGAATCATTTTAGGCTTTGTGTATAGGCCAAAATTCCCACAGAAGTAGCAAAAAATCATTTCCTTACTTATTTGTTAAATTTTTTTTTATTATTTCCTTTTATTTATAAAATATAAAATAACATTTTCTATCACGCATGATTGTAAACAGTAACATTTTGAATTAACTGAAATAAAAAACCATAAATTTATTGGGTTTTTTAAATGTTTGATTTTAAGACACATTAGTAAGATGCCTGATCTTTTGAAAAACCAAGATTTGGAACTGCGAATTTCAGGAGGAGAAGCCATTGCTTTGATGTTTGAATTGGGTCGAGAGGAAGATGAGGTATACTTCTTTATTGAAATACTGATTGTGATAATTTATTGAAAATTGCATGATGGAGGGTTTTTGTTTGTTTGTTGTTGTTTGTTTTTTTACTAGATTATACTGTTTCTGGCTTTATTCGTACAATGCGTTTGTTCAATAGATTTCATTTTAGTCATTAACAATCTTGAAATCATATTAATTTACTGTAATTGTTAGTGAAATAATCATACCTGTATATAAGAATTGTAAATGCCCCTAGTTTAATAACAAGAAATAATTGTGGGGAATAAAAAAATAAAACATTAAAAGATTGAGATAGTATGCATGAGATAGTTTTATTGCTATTATAGCATGCAAATACTATTTATATTTATAATGTTTCTAATATAATTTGCCTTGGAAAAAGGTTTACTCCATATATTTTTGAAATTTCTGATAGCAGTTTACATTAATTTGTCCTTGTGGTTTTATCAACAGTAGTTGTTTATTGTAGGATTTTGAGGGCAGTAATGTGACAGAACTATGTGAATTGCTAAAACAATTGGCAACAGATTCTCACAAGTACAGAGCAAAAAAAGACAGACGCCAGCAACGATCCAGTTTTAGGGACATTCTTCGATCAATAGAGGTACTCAGAACACACCTTAAAATTATAATAATTAATACTGGAACAAACATTTCATATTTATTTTTTGCATCTATGTGAATGTGAGTGAGTGTGTAAAAGAAAAAATATTAATTTAGTATGGACCTGTACAAATTATTGGCTTGTACTATTTATTAGGTGACTACTTTCTTATGATGTCTAGTGTATTTGAATGTGTTTTTTTTTTTTTTTTTTTTTTTGTGTATGTGTTTTAGCAGATGCTGGTGGTTTATAAATATGAGTTACTGAATACATTTTAAATATGAAGAATCTTTATTTGTAGTGACAAATTAGTTTTAAAATTTATTACTACTTAGGAATAATTAAATATTATTATTAATATTTTTTTTTTTTTTTTTTTTTTTTTTTTAAAGATTTTCTTTCATTTCTAACTTGCATTTGAGCAACAAGTTAATGACATTTAATGTAGGTTACAAGTTGAACTTTATTGTGAAAACATTATTTGCAGGAAATGGAATCACCAGAGATAACCATTAGGTTTGGTATTGAAAACTTACTAATTGACAGCTGGGTTCGTAGAAAACAGTATGATGCTTTCTGCATGGTTATTGGATCAGGAATTTATCAGCATTTACAGGTATAATTTATTTTTTCACTCTTTTACAAATATGCTTTGTTAGTATTTGAATATGTGCATTTCTGCTAAATTTCACTTTATTCAACAAAATTAATTTATTTTAATACAAAAAAGGAATATGAATACATGTTATATTATTTTTAAAATATTCAATCAAGAATTCAGATATCCAGTCCAAAAGAGGAAATTTCTTTTAAATTCTAGATGTTTTGAATATATATATTATCATCTTATTAATTACTTCATTGAAGAGTCTTTAATACAGTTAATTTTATGCTGCAGGAAAATGTTCTGCTCCGGGAAGTGTTTGGCCTAGGAGCCCCATTGCCTGTTGGAGCAAAACCAGCCAACAAACTGTCAAAATTTGAACGAGTAAGTTAAATCTCTCAAGTTATGTTTGTATGTTTCACAGAGAAAGACAGATAGGAGCAATTATGGAAATATGTTTTAGAGAAATTTGTTCCACATTTTTAAAAAGAAGTTGAGCTGTGAAAATGGTTAGCTTTCAAAATGAAATTCATTATAAATTACAAGAGCAAAATTTAGTTTTAAAACCAATGACATTTTTTTAATAATTTTTTTTATTTTTTTTTTTATGCTCAGAACCTGTATAATGCAGCAGCCTTCAAAGCAAGGACAAAAGCAAGATCTAAACATCGTGACAAACGAGCAGTGACTGTGAATGGGTTTTAGTGATATGCCTGAATAGATTCTGATCGTTATCATTTCTGAGCAAATATGTAAATACACTGTACATAGAATAAATACGTATACACCTGTATGTGCTAGTTCTTAGGGTAACCAATAATCATTAGAAATTAAATTGAACTCTGTGAGGTAGATATATTTCCTCTTGAGTTAAAGATTTTTCCATGAACTTACCTCTGTTTATATATTAGTTTTACAGATAAATTTGAATCAAAAAAAAAAAAAAAAAGATAAAATGTCTTAAATAATACTTTTGTTCTGTTTTGGCTAATAATTTTATGTATTTAGTTGAAAAGGAAAAAATAATAATAATAAATTCCAAGGTAAAATTTAGTGTGGCAGACAACATATATTCTGCATGATATTTGAAAACAAAACCAGCCTTTTACTGGATACTTTTTGTTTCATTCTTGATGTATGTTTTATATCTACATTTATGTATTATCATGTGGATAAAATTTTGAATTTATCTAATGAAATAATCTTTTCAGTTTCAATGTATAGTTTATATATATTTCATGAATTTATATATTTTAGAATAAAATTGAGATAAATGAAGTTCAGTACATTTATACACATAATTTATTTCTTTATAAAAAAATTATTAAAACATTTTTTCATATTATTTCTTTTATTTTTAATTATTTTTAAATTTTTCATTTTTTAATTATTATTATTATTATTTTGTTGAGGGTTTGGGTTTTTTTGAAATAAAAAAAAATTTTGAAGATTTATTTTAAAAGTTTGATTTGTAATGTTCATAAATTCATATTCTGCAGAAGTATATAAAAATGTGTGAGTGTATATATACATACATACATATATATATATATATATATATATATATATATATATATATATATATATATATATATATATATATATATATATATATATATGCAAGAAATTGTAATTCGTGATTTTATGTTGTAATTATCATTTCAAGACATATTTCCCAAAACCAGTTTTATATCTTTTTTTTTGGTTCACAAAATATTTTTAACAATTTACTAGAAATTTTTGAAATCTTTATATAATCATGTATATAAAATTTTGGAACATACTGTAAATTATAGAAAATTAATTTTTATGTTATGTAGTATAAATTCTGGTTTGTCCTGTTGTTGTTTTTGCTTTATTGTAAACAATGTATTAAGATTATGAAATTATTGCTTCTTGTGCATTTAGAATCTTTTATTTAAATTATACATTATTCAGTGTGAATCTGTGATGTACATTAATTAAAACCAGAAATTTGCTAATTATTCATTGTAAAATTTAAATTCAAACAGAATGAGTAATTATCAGCATTCATTTTTTTTTAATTATTATAATTATATTTGATAGATTTAGTCAGATGTTAAAATTATATAAATTTAGTTACAGATTTAAAAAAAAAATGTATTTGTTGTTATTTTCCTTGATTTATTGCTAATCTAAAACTGAAAGTGTAAATATGGGGCCGAGTTATTTAAACAGTTCTTTTCATTGATTTTATTTCAGAGTAATAGAGGAGTTTGCAAGCTGTAAATGAGAAGGTTATCATATGTTGTCAATATGAAGTCCAATTTCCTCATCATTACTTAGTGATCAAAGTTCTTTTTTTTTTAAACTGAAAAAAAACAACCTCGTTAATTCACTGATACTCTCTTGTAGTTCTGTCCAAGAATTATTCATTGTTTACAAAAGTTTTGCTATGTTATTTTTTTTTCTTTCTTGATTTTGGGGGATTTCAGTTATTAATTACATTATTGAGCAAGAAGTTGCTCATTTATGAGATTTTTATTATTTGTTCTTTACAGTTTATTCAGAATAATTCAAAACATGGTGGATCTTTTTCTTTAATTTTTAAGCAGTGGTGTTGTCACCTGGAAATCTCTTGACAAGATTATCTAAACCTATATTTTTATGTCCTTGTCTGTTTAATCAACTTGATATACAGTTTGGGTTGTTGAGAGTAATAATTAATTTCACTTACTGATTGTTAATGTGATAATATTTTTCAGGAATAAAATTTGATATATACTGAAAATTTGTTTTTGTTTTTTTAATTGTTTTTTTCCGACCTGCATAATTTAGAAAAATGGAATTTGTTTATTATGATTATACTGCAAAGAAAACATAACACATCGATATTTAAAGAAATAATTTAAACAACAAAGAGATGTGTGTATTATTAACAGTTATCAAAGACAGATTTTCCATTTGGTGATTATTTTATTTAAAACAACAACAACATAAAAAGCAAACCGAATTCTTTGTTTCTTTTCAACAAAGTAAGTTCATGATGATAACATTTACAAAAACTAAAGAAGTGTTGGAAAATAATGTTAATAAAAAATACTGGTTAACGATTGGTTAATAAATGTCAAGTTAATTTTATTTCAGATAGGAAAGAGGTGATGTCAGGATCCAACAAAGTAAATTAATGAGCATTATACTCAAAACGAATGTAGCTGAATGTTAATTAAGAATACAAAAATATCAAAAGCCTAACCAAATATAAACAAAAGAAGTAATGTAAATGCCTTTGATAGCTTAGCTAAATTTCCAAGTTTCATGTGCGTGTGTGGATATACGTATATATCTATCACGTTATGTTAGTTTCACCAACACCGCCTATGTATTTTATTTTTTCTACAGTTCATTATGATCATCGTCAATAAATAAATAATCCGAATTTCAGCAGAAAGTTGGAATTACAATTTTTAACAAACCAATAGCAAAACAAGTGACGTACGAAACATGGCGGGCTAGTTAAAGTTTTGTTTAGCTTTATGTTTTGGTTTTCTCCTCTAATTTTTTATATTATTGATTTATTTTTCATTAAATTATTTATTTTAAAATTAAAATGTTTGAAATATCTGATGACGATGACAGTTTTTGGGAGGTAATCAAATATTTTCGAATCATAAAACATGATTATCATTTTCTGAAATTTATAACACTTTATTTATCATTTTTACGGAAAATTAATTGTTAATATTGATTTTAATTTCGATATGCAAAGAAAAAAATGTTTTTATATTATTATTATCCTTATTAACTGATTTTGTAATTAGGAAGGATTGCAGAAACAAAACAGAAATTTACGTATTCACCATTATTACTCTAATTATTATTATTATTATTATTATTATTATTATTATTATTATTATTATTATTATTATTATTATTATTGTTGTTGTTATTGTTATTGTTATTATTAAAGCATGCTATTCTGTGGGTGTCAAACTGTTTAAATTTACATGTCGCTTAAGACGTTTATAAAATATATATCAGACCTTACCTTATTTTTTCAGACCGTACCCATTGACGATTTAACAATTTTTAACTCAAAGTTATCTTGTCCAAAGTTGGAATCTGAAAAAGGAAAAGACGAAAAGAAAAGCAGAACCGACAAATCACTATCATGCACAGATTTACAACAGAAGCTTTCATGTGAATCAGGTTGTTCAATACAAAATAAACATCTAGTAACACATGTGGATTCTGAACAAAATGATAATAACCAAAGAGTTTTGTGTGATAACTCAAGAGATGCTGTTGTTTCTATGCCTGTTATGAAAGATATTGTGAAACATTCTAGGATACAACTGGAATCTGTCAACTCTGAAGAACAAAAATGTTCTGTTCAGAAAAATGATACTAATTTCAGAGAGTGCAATACAAACAATTCTGTAGCTGTGGCAGATAAAGTATTGAAACGTCTTGTTGCTGGGTCTCCAGATGATGGTTTCACACCTAAACGGACTAGAAGAAAATTTCCTGGACCAGCTGGACTTTTGCCAAAACTAGTTTGTTTAATTCTGCTTTATATCGAAATTAATTAAAGTAGTACATTTTAAATATATTAAGATGTTTATTAGTTACCAAATGAAATAATTAATGTTGAATTGCTGCTGTAAAGGCTTATGCAGGTACCTACTTAATGTCAGTAGATAATTAAAATATTTAGAATAGAACAGATCAGTGGTTGCTTGGTCATTTTGTAAACATTTTAAAACCAATAACGTATATAAACATTCAGTTTAAAAAAATAAAATTTATATGAAAATAATCAAAACAAATAATCTGCTATTATGGCAAACAAAACTATATATTTGCTATAGATTCAAGACATTTGTTTTAATATGTAATATTTAATTACTATTGATAAGTGTCTTTCAAGACCTGCAGTTTTGAATACTGTCATTTACCAATTTATGTTCTTGTGATTGCAGAGGTCTGAGACTACACTTCATGAAGTAAAACACCTGACATCAGATGATGAAGTTAAGGTTTGTGTACAAATATAAAATTTTCACACATCTTTTTAAAAACATAATTT
The DNA here is from genome assembly GCA_012295275.1 of Chrysomallon squamiferum. Classification (NCBI taxonomy): domain Eukaryota; kingdom Metazoa; phylum Mollusca; class Gastropoda; order Neomphalida; family Peltospiridae; genus Chrysomallon; species Chrysomallon squamiferum. The sequence continues at coordinate 14,030,825 of CM022671.1, forward strand.
TGTTTTATTTGTTTTTTAATATGTGTGTAAATGTATATGTATGTGTTTGTGTGTGTGTGTGTGTGTGTGTGTGTGTATATATATATATATATATATATATATATATATATACAGTACACTTGGTGAATAACAAAAAAATGTTAATATTATTTTATCAGTAAAATAATAATGCTTCCTTCTGTTGCAGATGCCTGAAGAAAAAACAGTTCTGTCTTCTCAGCCAAGTGATGACGTTTTCTGTGATTATCCTTGGCAACAGCTTCTTCATGATCTTGGGTCTGATGCTGACTATGTTCTCAAAAAGTTTTCGGTATCGGGCAGCTTACAAAAGGTAATAATTAAATTTATATGGTCAGTTTCTTAAACGAAAGTAATTGTCCAGTACCAATCTGAAAGGATCTTATAGTTAATATTTAAAATAAAAATCTGCTCAGAATAGAATTACAAATTTGGAGTTTTATATTATTTACAGAAATGAGAAGTTACTGAATATAATAATTATACCAGTTTAACATTAATTATGTAAATGTTTACAAAAGTTTATAACTGGTCTAGATGATTTCATATTCCAGTATAGTGTTATATTTAACACACCTTTAGAAATAAAAGAAAAAATTATAGATTTAAAGTTTTTGGGTTCAAACAGTTCAAATAGTAATAAATGATAAATAGCTGCATTATATTTTTGACAGGCCATGAAGAAGCAGTTACCATATGGCAAAGTTCCTCTTCTGTTCACTGTTCTTGAATCACTGGATCTCCGGGGAATTGATGCTGCTGTTATTCTCAAAGACCGATCAGGTTCATTCCAGTTTTTAGCTGTACAGTCAGCCTAACAAAACAGAACAAAAAAATAATAATAAACAAAAAATGGACAAAATAAATAAATAAAATATTAACTTGTTGTTATTTAATTGTCAGCAAACCTCAAGCTTTCTCATGCAGTTCAAAATTATTTTCAGGCACTCTTATTTGTGACTCATACTATTACCTATGTAACATTATTTACTAACTGTAGATGTATTAATAAAGTTAGAATAATATTTATTAATGAATATTCTTTTTTTTCAAAAATGATTCATAATTTTCACAGGGAAAATTCAAGGGACATTCCACCGAGACCTGGTGAAGGAATATGAATCTTGTCTGCAGCCAGGAGTAACATTTGTTCTCAAACAGGTATTTTTATTTTATTTATTTATTATCTTGATGCCAATTTATTCTTTAAATTGTCCCACATTATATTTCATGTACTTTGTTTAGAATCATAACTGTCTATGTCTTAAAGAGTGAATTTCAGAGTGAAGACATAAGCTAACTCTATGTCATATTTGCATAATTTGTATATATATTTGTTGCCATACTTGCTAATTTGTTATTGCCACAAGATAAAGTTAAAAATATACTGTTTAATTTCATGGACTAAGACAGTGATAAATCCTTTTTAATTTGGATTTATTTGCAGTTTTGTTTCTTCACTTTCATTTATGTAGTTATTTATTTATTTAGTTGTTTGGTTTTATTAATTATCATTATTATTAATTTTTTTAAGTAGCGATATTTTTGTGTATGTTCCATCTGTATTAATTTTTTCTGTTCTTGATTTAAAAATATTATGGATCTTTTCAGGTGGGAGTAATCAGTCCAACATCAAGAAGCCATTATTTAAATATAACCCAAAACAACATTGTGAGAATTTACACATATGAAGTTACTGATGGTGTTAAATATTTTCCTAACATCACATCACAAACCATACAAGAACTGGTGAAAATGGTTAACAATCAGATGCAGCAGTTCACTTCAAGGAGGAATTCACCTCTGTTAAAAACTGACGCTAATTGTCTACCTTTTATTCAAAATCAGACCTATAACTGGAAATTTAATCAGCCTCCTTTAACTAAAGTTCTGAGAGCTTCTAATCCAGTTGTTTTGAGTCCAGGGATCAAAACTTTGCCATATTCCAGCCCTCATTCTACAGGAATTGAAACAGGATTGTCAAACAGATCAAATAGCCTGTCTACACTAGTGAGAAAGTTTTGTTTCAAATCAACTACAAATACTGCATTGGAAAGTCCAGAAACAATATCTTGTCCCAGTAAACTGTCTGTCACTGGTATAAATTTGTATAAAAATATCACTATGCAGAAAACAGGTAAAAAGATTTATCCAGATAAAGGTGGTAGTAATTCACCCATCGTCAGAACGGATTCAGAAAATCTCATGAGTTCTTCATCATTTTCAGAATTAGATAGTGAAAATGAAACTCTAATACAGTCAACTCCTATCAATCGAAGTAGCCAGAGTCTTTCTTCCAGTGCAACATGTAAATATTCATTTAAACTGAAGAGTCCTCCTACTCCATCCATTTCAACAATAAAACAGTGTAATGATGCTTTGAATTTGTTATCTAAAATGAATGGAGACATGACTCCTTCATCTGATACAGATTTCAGTTTGAATAAAACCGAAAGTAACCAAATTAAACGTGGAAATTACACAACTTCTCCTTTGACCTTTTCAGTTTCTGATGTTAATGGAATTGGGATGAAAGGATGTGACAAAAAATTATGTACTTCTATTGATTGGAATAATTCAGAATGGCAGAATAGTGAATTAGGTATGACAAAATATTTAAATTGTAAAATATGACATGGGGTTTGTCTTGAAAGATGAAAAATTTCATTCACATTTTGACTGGTTTCCTTTCAAAATCTTTTAATCATAGAAACATATGGGTGATTTATTTTGTGTTTGTATTCTTGTTTTTTTGGTTATTTATAGCACATAAAATTTTGAATTAAATTTTTCTTACAGAATTAACAGATGAACTTCTTTCTCAGCTATCAGAAGAAATGTGATATCAACTGGAACATGCATGAATGATGTCAACAGACCATTTGGGAATATTCTTTAGTTACAAACAAGGGCTGCCATGAAAGGTACATGATCGATGTCAAAATGTAGAAATAAACATTTTCTTTTATTTCTTAAAGTGTGTTAAAAAATATAATGCTATAAAAAGATACTGAACTATGAAATCATGTAGACCAATTACAAACTATTTTTGAAAGTTACCTTAATAATTAGTTAGAGCATTGATAGCAAAGGTTATAAATGTGTGCAATAGAACTCAAGAAGGGCATGTGGGTGTCCAGTACAGAATTGCTAATATATGTAATTGATTTAGTAGTATTCATATGTCGGAGATACTCTTTTATCAGACTAGTCTTCATTATATATCCCTAAAATGTTTGCAAAGAAAATGTTACCCAGTTGCCCAGCATACAAGAGTCATAAATATCCAAGCAAAAAACATTTCCTTGCCAATGGCAGACATGTATTAAGTAATAAGAATTCTCTGTTCCAGTGAAAAACATTGTTTATTAAACAATTATATTGAAATATATACACTATACAAAGTTTGTTTTTCTTTCACCTGAATGCATTGTCACTGTCAGTATAGAACAATTTTTTTTTTTTTTTTTTAAAAAGGAAATGAACAAGAATATATTTTGTGCATTGTAAAATATCTTGCAAAAATATATTTGTTTAGTTTGCACTACTTTAATTTAGGGTATAGAGCAACAGTAGTTTGTGTGGTTTTTCTAAAAATAAAATAAAGGAATTAACACCATTTTTATTGTATTAGATAATAATACACATTACAATTTTTAAGATATCTAACAAAATACACATAAAGCTAATGGAAATTATATCAGCTTCTAGCATACAAAGTTCTTTGAGAAATAAACAAGGGTTTTGTAGGGGTTTTTCTAGTTTACAAACTCCAAATATTTGTGAAATCACAGAATTTGTTGTTATTTTTTATTTTTAACTAGTCTGCTTGAACTATTTCTAAATTTATGACAAGTAAAAACTAATTGCATTAGAGTGAGTAAAATAACAATTTATGAGACTTAATTCAAGACTCCTAAAAGGACATTTTTATGACTGACTTGTCAAATGTTTTTCAAAAACATTTTGGTTTATGACATGGACAAAAATATATCATCTACTCTTGACTGTACCTGTATTTTTTTTTCTTTTAAAGTTAAAAACCATCTGCCATTTTGAATTATTTGTGAGTTTTTATTAACCAAAATCAAGAAATACAATTAAAATACAATATACTCAAACATTTATTTTCGATAAGATGAAATCAACACAAAATGAACACACACTGGCAGTTAATGTTATATAAAATTATATTTAATGTTCATGAACAGTTAAAGACAAAAATCCCAAAATAAACATGAACAGATGATTTCAATGCACAAAAGAAAGAAAATTTAAGAAGAAATATTTTAAAAGTAAATTTGTTCAAAGGTTTCGTAATGGGTTTTTTAACATTTTGCATCAAACACTAGTTACACTGTGCTGCAGTTACTTTCTTATAAGAGCATTAATGTTGGGAGGTTTTTGGACAAGACATTTAATAACGCTGACAAAACTGAAATTTAGTTTCAGTGTCATAACATTTTCTGATTAATTTTTTTGATGGGCTGGGTGCAGAAGAAAGCAGTTACTTTGAAATGGTAGCAAACTTTACTTGGTAATTAATATCTCCTTTTAATTTGAGATTATTAACAGTAACAAACAGTGTGAATATATATATATATATATATGAATGCTCTTTCTCAATTTGATTTCTACTCCCAAGCAAGAATCTCAAATTAATATTTTATAGGTGCAAAATTCTGATTTTATATTATATGATCATGAACAATATTTTAACTAGGTGGACCGCATACATAATTTTAACAGTTATTCCAGAAACAATAATAAAGTTGTCTTCATTCTGTCCCCTCCTGCTAAACATTCATTCCCTGCACCTGTTCTAACACCAAACATACAAGTTTACCTTCCCATGCACCCTGGATGAAAAAACAATCGATGTAAACCCATCACTTATATTTTAATTTTTAAGTTATAAATTTTATTCTTTCTGGAATATCGCTCAAAAATCATTAAATTTGTAACATTGTTCCAAAAGTTTAATAAATAACAAAGTCTAATATTATGAAGATCATCAAAGATCTTCACGTTTTTTGGCAGCCTCTGGTGCATAAATTGGCATGAGTTCTTCTATCTTTCTTATAAAATCTGATTTTTCAACACAACCCTTGCAAGCTTTGTCTTCATCCCAGTCAGAAAGAATCTTTTTCAGTTCCTTCACTTTAAGTTTCTTCAGATTCACATTGCTCAAATCTATCTGCTTCTCTGTAACAAAGTTGTAAAATTATTAAAGGTAATTTATGAAAACATATAACCTAGTGTTCACTATCAAAATGCCATATAACTTTGGATTAATACCATAATAAATAATTTAACGTTTTCTGCATTTTTATTTCAATACATTTAATCTGTCCATAAACAATCTTCTGCACACTCACATAATGAATATCTTTAAGTAAAGTTAAAATGTAAATTAAATTCTACAACTGCAGTAAAATTTATCTCAAATGTACATCTGCTCACCATATTTCAGTTCACAGATTTGGGAATCCATCTTTTTGAGCTCTTCACAGATTTTGTCTACTGGTTTAAAGAAGCTCATTGGCTTAAGAACTTTCTGCAGGATACCTGTTGCAGATTCCTCCAAACCACCTACATAGTAACACTGAAAAACATTTGAAAATAATTTAAAAAATGAAAAAAGAAAAAGAAATACAAAATATATAAATCTTCATTAAAAATATTTGTAAAAAAAAGAAGAAAAAGCCATGGGTTTTAAAAAGATGGATTTTATAACTGATCTCAAAACATAATAGAACTTACAAATCTTTCATCTTTACTCCTGTCTTTGCCTTTCACATGTTTTAGTTCTTTACAAAATTTCCTAAAGGCAACTTCAAGTTTGTTTGCATCTTTCCTCAAATCATCATCAATACTCTGTATAAAAGCTTCCAAACTTTTGATACAAACTGAAAAACAAAAAGTTTTATTTGCAAAGTTCAGTCACATTTAGTGATTTACAATGTAAATCATATATTAATCATCACATACATTCCTAAAATCCTTCTCCCCCCAGCATTCTGACAAGTCCGAAACATATTCATCATTTGTTAATTTTATTAGACTATCAAACAGCAAAATATCCTAAATTTGTAAAGATGAAATATTTGTACCCATTAGCTGATGAACCAATTTTCAAATTATAACAGATGGTTTACATGGTAAACCATAAGCAGTCTAGAAATCTTATTTAAATTTAATCAGCTTTAAAAAACACAAGATTTGATTCTTCGGATGTGGATTTAATAGATGCAAGAGGGTGTAATTTATTATTTATTTTTGAAGATTTTCCCACTCTATTAAATATCTCCACCACCTGTGTTAAAACCAATTCACAGATCACCGACATTACTAATAGTCCAATTACCAAAACCACATAACTAAACTAAACTAGGTATATATTATTAATTGTTCACACACAACCGTCGCTTGTTCTGTATACCAGTTAAATTCTTCGTAGTGTAATCAAGTTAATACCAGTACTGCGAGTACTCTAATCACTGATGTATATTTGAAGTAATCCTAATCAATTATTTTTAATGCTTTACAGTAACAGTTTTGTTAAGTTCTGATATTTTGTTTTGGCAGAGATAATCATAATGGTGTTATACCCTGACATCATTTCAAGTAATAAATACGAACAGTTCAAAGTATATATTTATAATGTCATTTGAAATTAATCTTACCTTCACAATCACCATCTTTCAATTTGGCTTCACACTTTAAACACAAACCGGTGAATAACAATAAAATTAATGAAATTTTCAGATAATGTGCTATTTCAGAAAGATTTGACATGACTAAGCGTAAATATATAACAATCTATCAATCTGTACAGTATGCTTTCAGTTCCTAATAAAAATAACTATCTTCGATCAAATAGCAAATTATGTACAACTGAACTGCTAACAAAACTAAGAAAACGTGTTTCCTGAATTACTACAACAGTTGGCGTTATTTAATTGGTCAATACTTGGACTCGTCCACAATGCTACAAGGAACGTTACAAGTGGGGAAATATAGTCGGATTGTCCGTTCTTTAACATTCTCGCAGCATGTTTTAAATTCGACCTTTTCTGTATTTTAATAATAATAATAATAATAATAATAATAATAATATACATGACATTATTATTATTATCCCAGTTAATTTTATGCAAATATTCGTTTGCTAACTAAAACAGTACCTTTATTCTAAAGTAAATAGTTTAATTTTCCAAGCATATAATATATTATTATATAATATTTCATAACTGGAGTAATTCTCGTACTATCGCAGAAACTGTACAAAGACACAAGAACTTAAGAATATTTATAATAATTATATTAGGGCACGATTCACAAAACATTTGATACATACGTCATGGAAGAATTTACGAAATAAAATAGTATATCATGGCGGCATTTGGGGTACATTTTGGCACATGTTCTGCTTGTTTGGCTGTTTACAGGGTAATTGATTGTTTAATCTGTGTGTTTCATATACGGGGGAATAGTTGATTTTTTCTCGAATATAAATTTCATTGTGGCCACACCACTTTTAAAAGTATGCATTATCGCTGAATGTCAGTAAGTTGACAAATGTTCTTTGTAGCAGCGTGCTTTCTATTTTCGAGCAACTCTTTTTGTCCTTCGAGCTTCATCTTCGAGTTTACATATTTTCCAAAATAACAGATATCACGACGTAGTATAAATATTTTGTTTCATCTGCGTATTCGTTTCTTGAAATGTGATGTTTGTAAATCAAATTACGGAGAATGAACAGTCAAGTTTATTGTTTATTTTATTGTATGAGTTAATAATTAATAAATTACGTATAATATTCCAGTTTAATGCAGTTTAGATAATCATAATGTATCGTTTCTGATAAAGATGCTGGTTATGAAGAAAGTTCTTATCAAGTTAAATTTCTTATAATTTTATTTATTTATTTATTTATTAATTATTATTATTATTACTATTATTATTATTATTATTATTATTATTATTATTATTATTATTATTATTATTATTATTTATTTTTTTTTTTTTTTTTTTATTTTTATTTTTTTTTGAGATCAGTATAAATTAACGCTTATTATGGTTATTAATTAATTTGTAAAAATAATGATAGCAAAATTCTTGAAAAAGTAAAGCCACTAAAGGCCTGCACAACTCATCAGAATCTTTATCTTAAATAATTATATTTTTGTATACTAGGTTATGGAGTTTTTGGGACATACAGTGATAAATAATTAAAGCATAAGGGTCATTCCGTGTCAAATCACCCAATGGTTTAAACCCGACCGTCTCAGATTTTTATGAAACTTGGTATACTTGTTGACTGGGATCCCACAGCACCAAATCTGAAATTTTAGCTCAATCTGACCAGTGGTATGGGAGATACGGCCCACTGAATTTTGAGATTTTTACCAAAAATGGGTGTGACCACCAACCTTAGAACCCTCATATCTCAGGAACTACTGGGCCAATCTTCATAAAATTGGTATTGTTAGAAAGGCAAAATGACAAGGATACCAAATCTGCCATTTTTGTTTAGTTTGGAAAATATTGGAGTACCTTGACCTTTTGACCTTTGCTATGACCTTGAAACTGACCGTGTGGATCACGTGATCTTGAGATGACCTTTATTGAAATTTAATCTCCCACATGTTAACTAAAACATTTAAAAGTTTCCTGGGTGTAATATTTTTTGTTTAGCCACAATATAGATTTAAAAAATGCACATACATAAAAATAACACCTTTTCAGCCATTAACATCTGATTAACTAAAACCTGAATGATCAATTCTGGATGCTAGGAATCACCATCTCTTTTGATCATCAAGTAAGACATTGTAGGCCTACATGTATGCATAAAGTTCACATATAAAAGTTTCCTGGGTATAATATTTTTTGTTTAGCCATAATAGAGATTTAAAAAAATGCATACCTGCATGGATGATTGATACAATGCATTACAATGTACATTTTCTCTGAGACTAAAAACTCATCTTTGGAGTTAAAACCCACCTGACATGTCTGAAGGAATGCCTGAAGGATATGAAAAGATGCCAAATGGCATGACATGTTCTACACATGAAGTGATGCTTCAGGCAGGTCAGGAACTCCTTTAGATTCCCTGGTGCAATCCCCATTGAGCACATGGCAATTAGAAGTTGAAGACAAAGAAGTTTCTTCATCTGCATTTCTTTGACAATCTGAAGCTTTTTAAGTTGGACACAATGTCAGATGTTGATATATAAACAATATTTTTATTTCATAAAACCTATTAAGTAATTTTATCATGTCATGTGGGTCTTGCCATTGGTTTTGAACAAGGTTTCAGTCAACAACAGTACAACCCAGTCTGAAATCAGACGTCATCAAGTGATGTACTGCATAATGTATTTGTACACCCAGTCTTCGGCACAGAGTATGAACAAGGTCTACTTCACCTTAATAAACTGTGATTTATACTTGAGAAGATTGACATAAATGCCCAAGACTTGTGGGCCTTTGGCAATAACACATGTACTCTGCTGCCATTTTATGACCTGCTTAACTTTACTGAAAGGGTTTCAGGATTTGATTTAATATTTAGGAAAGCACTGACTTTGTTCTATTGAATTGAAGGTGCAGGCCAATACTGAAAATCCTTATTTCTTCCAGGGCTAACTGCAGCTTTAACTCTCCTGAAAATGTGTGTTATCAACACCATCATATCAAAAAGGAGTTGTTGCGAAGTGTATGGAAAACAGGAAGTCGAACTCCCCACTCTTTGAAGTGGGATTGAAACATGGGACATCAAGAGTATCATGAACAAGAACTTTTCATCAAATTTTCAACATTGCAGAAAAACTTGTGATCCCCTTAATCGCCACCCTGAGCAAGCACGCACTAGATCTTTAAGAATTGTTAGCATGGGCACTTACAAATGCTTAGTAAATCCTCCAAAGACACTAGTGCCAGGAGACAAGTTGTGCTGTGACTGTCTGATTACCCTTCAGAAATCAAAGGTCCTGCAGAAGATGGCTTTAGTATGGGTGGTATTACAATGGGAGCATTTTGGTGATAACTTGCCAGACAAACCGCTGGTTGTTGTTTCCCCAGAAAAGGACTTTGATTTGAATTTTATTCTATCGAAACTCCTGTCAAACTCCATTCTCTAGCACATTCCAGTAAATGAATGAAAGGACAGAAAAAAACTAGCATCAGCTACAGTAACATTAAAATGACATCTTAATGTCTGAATCCTACCCAGAGCGTGTGCAAATCTTGATTTTGTCACCCTTTACCATTGAAAGGACAATGAATTGAAGGAGGAAATAATCCAATTTTATGAAAGTGACGAGAATAGTAGAATGTGTCTGGGAATGAAGGATACAGTGAGCATTTGAAACAAACATAGTGAGAAGGGTAAGCATCAGAAACACCTAGTTCTCTCAAATTTATGTAATCTTTATGCATACATGTAGGCCTACAATGTCTTACTCAGTGATCAAGAAAGATGGTGATCCCTAGCATCCAGAGTTGATCATTCAGGTTTTAGTTAATCAGATGTTAATGGCTGAAAAGGTGTTATTTTCATGTATGTGCATTTTTTAAATCTATATTGTGGCTAAACAAAAAATATTACACCCAGGAAACTTTTATATGTTTTAGTTAACATGTGGGAGATTAAATTTCAATAAAGGTCATCTCAAGATCACGTGATCCACACGGCCATATCTCCCACACCACTGGTCTGATTGAGCTAAAATTTCAGATTTGGTGCTGTGGGATCCCAGTCAACAAGTATACCAAGTTTTATAAAAATCTGAGACGGTCGGGTTTAAATTTCTTTTTTTTTTGGGTGATTTGACATGGAATGACCCATAAGGAACCTTTGAGATAATTAGTTCAGTTAATTAATAAAATTTCATAAGTGTTTTAAAGTATATAATATTAAAATATATACAGTGTTTATGTTACCAAATTACTGAAATGAATCACAGTTTTTCCATAGATTATGAAGGGAAAATACCAGCAACTTTTATTCAGATAAAAATTTGTATCTTCTTTTATATCACTTTATCATTGCTATTTTAATTTGCAATTTTTTTTTATTTTTTTTTGCTCTTTGTAGAAAAATAATAATTTAGAAAAGTTTGTCACATTCCTTCTTTGTAAGACTATAGAATGCTTATTGTTTTATTTCTGATCAGGATGGGAAGACTGATGTTGTTGCAAATGATTTAGGTGATAGAGTTACTCCCTGTGTTGTTGCTTTCACAGATCATGATCAGGTAATTACTATATTCTTTTATCAGTTTATTCTTTTATCAGCTGATGCAGTTATTTAAGTTGGTTTATTCTTATGTGTAACAATATTTCTCTGACTATTTGGTACAGGCTTTCAGAAACAAATAAAACAATTACTTTGTAATAAACATTATATATTAAGATTGCTTAAAAATATATTAAACACATATTACATTGTTACTTTTTTTAATTCCTTTATTTTAGTCTGTTGGTGCTGCTGCAAAGCAAGGTGTGATTCGAAATGCCAATAACACAATATGTTATGTAAAGCGCCTTTTAGGACACCCATACTCCAGCACTGTCGTACAGGATGTCATTGCAAAATCACCAGTGATGGTAATGTACATATTAAATTTTAGAATATTTTGAGCCAAATGCCTATTCTGGCATTGTTTGAGATTATTCCATTATATAACAGGGGTTTCAGCACTGCTTTCATGAATTTACTACATCATTGATAATGTACTTATGTTACAAAATAAAATATCATAAGACATTGTTGAATTTTAATATAATATATACATTAGAAGAAATTTTTAATTTTATTTAAAAAAAAAATAGTTAACTTTATATAGACCTATATATATATATTTATTTATTTATTGACACCCTTAAGAATGATGTACTCTTCCAGAACAGTCAAGGTCAAAGGTCACACTGAAGAAAATTGTTTCATAGATTTCTACTTTCTCATTTCATATAATTATGATTTCCAAAAAATATATATTTTTTTAAATTTATTTGTATTTTTTTTTTTTAATTTTCCTTGCTTTAAATTTTTTTAATTTTGAATTGATGCTTGCAAAGGATGAGATTATGAATTTTAGAAACATAGCAACTTTCATATATCCAGATTTTCATTATCAAGACTGTTTGCATGAAGTGAACTAATTGAATGAAACAAAGTTGGCCAGATGCCAAGATATATGATGAGATGTTCATGAAATGACTGAATTTTCATGACATAATGTAGTTTCTTACTTGTTTCAAACTGATCAAGCATAGTTATGTTATGATCTTGTTTTAGAATTTCTCTTGCAGCTGTATCTCTTGGTAAAAACACATCCCCAAATCTAGCATCATTTGTAGGCTTTGTGATGATTTTTACCACAATTTTACTTGTTTCATTTGTTTCATTTGCATTGCTGCATTTGTAGAGTTTGCTATAATGACCCTTGCCCATGTACTCTCCTATCAGGTAGCCTTTTGAAGCAAGAAAATCATTGTCAGTCTCAAACTCACTTTCAGTATCGACAGGATTTATTGTTGTTGATCTGTTTGAAGGAACAGCAGCATTGCCCTCAGGCATTTCTGGTGTCTCCATCATACAGAAACTTTTACATGGAAGAAAATGTCAGTTTTATAGTCTTCGATATGTTGCCATGACAACTCAGTAAAGTCTGTTTCAGTCCAAAGGATGGATCAGTTGAGATATATTTCAGAATATTGCCCTGTTTAAGTTGTCAATTTTTATTATTATTATTATTATTATTATTATTATTATTATTATCATTACTGTATTGATATTATCAGAAGTGTTTTGATTATTCAGATGTTCTGATACTATTTCAACATGGTTTGCAAATTTTGTTTAAAATTCAGTTTTTTCTGTCAAACCTGAAGCTAAGAAAGGCCCTAGTGGTTTTGTTTTAACTGTTCTGGAACATTCTTTTTTTATTATAGGAAACCTGTATTTTTTTATTTTTTTTTTCAATCTTTTCCATTTACCAAAGAATATTCAAAACTGTCATAATTTGCAGTTTATATAAAAATAAATTAGTAGCAAATTTAATTTTTTATTTAACTTAACTCCATATCCCAGTTTTCTGGTACTGGTTTATGTTACACAGTGTTGTTGTAGCAACACTCAAGATCTCTCATGTTAGGTTGCATTACCTGCCACACTATATGGTGTGTTGACTCTTCTTTGCTTTTCCTGCTTTGGTTAATTTAAAAATGGGTTAAACATCAAGGATTGTAGTATTTGAAAACTTCCAGTAATGGCTATCTTTATTTGTTTTCATTTATAAATTTTCACAGAATTCAGTACTTGAAATATATTTATTTCTGGATATTTTGTTAAAGCATTTGGGTGGATAGATTACAAAGTCAATCCACCTGGATGCATTTATTGAATTATTTCCCATTGTGTTGCACAATAATATTATTTTGATTGACACTAGTAACAGTTAATATGCAAATAAGCAGAAACTTATTAACTGTAAATTATTCTAATCTTTCATTAATTTTTGGACTAATTATTAAGAACACTGATTTTGTTTCAGTAGTTTATATACATTTCTTATTTGTTGTGGAATTTATACTGTTTAATTGTATTAGTTGGTATGAGTATGCAGCTGCTTAACCCATTTAAATGCATGTTTGCAAATCAGACATTATGAAGCTGTTTTACACATTTTTATTTGTTTTATATTCTTATTTTTATTTTTTTATATAATTCAAAAATAATCTGATTGATAGCAGATTATATTTGTAATACCATAGTAAACCAAAATCGTTTTTATTAACAGATTGTTCAAAAAGATGGGTGGCCAGTATATGAAGTTAGTCACCTGGGAAAAAACAAACAGGTGTCTCTGACCTCTGTGGCAGAAGCAATTTACAGAAAAATGTTAGGTGAGATACCTTTAATCTTCCTTTTTTTTATATTTTACTTTATAAAATAATTACCATCTGATAATTTACAATTTGTATTTGAAGTGGGTAAAAAAATTATATTAAGTTTTGGTATCTTAGAAGTTAGCAGTTGATTTGTGATTTTATTATTATTATTTTTTTTTTGTAATTTTAAACACAGTTTTATTGTATTATATATTTAGTCAAAATAAAAAAAAAGAATTTTGTGTACATATGAATAAATAGTTTGATACTTATCAACATACTGTAATGTCTGTTTCAAAAGGAGGTACAGTTTTACTCAATCACTTTTATATTTAATCTTTTACAATGTTTAATGACAATATAATGGATTTTTGCAGAAACTGCTCAGAGTCATGGAGGTAGAGGCATACAAGATGCTGTACTCACTGTGCCTGTCAGTTTCACACCTGAACAAAGAAATGCTATTAGGTATTATATATTAGCCTTCTACTTTGAATTAATGTTTGTTATCTGAAATCTAAAATTTAAACATAAAACTTCCCTAAATATAAAACCATTAGGGGAATATATATATATTTAGCTGAACCAGCTGAAAAATGCTATCTTTTCTCAACTGAGCACAGTTAAACGATTGTTCAAAGCAGCATCTAACGTGAACCACAATCAAGAAGCACAATTACTATTTCTAATGCATTGCTTGTTTTGATTTTGATGAAAGTGATTTTTCTATGCAGTGGTTTCATTTCAGCCATTTTACAGTTTCTCCATTCAAAATGAAGGCTAAAAATAGGTTCCTCTGAAGGAGCATGGACTTCCCATCAAAATGACATATTTCGTTTTTTAAATTGAATAAAATTTTATTTCATAAATTTGTAAATTGAAAATTATCTTTATTTTCATGAAAAGAATAATTTCTTTACTTTCTGATGGTCATGGAAAGTTTTCTGATGGAGTCACAGGGAAATCACTGAGTGCATTAAAAGACAACTGATGTAGCTTCAATTTTCTAAATTATAAAGCTGTTAGTGACCTTGTATCCTCAATTTAACTTTCTCAATACAAATGAAAAAATTAACTTTGATAGTGATCTACTAAGCAAGTGAATGGGAATTGGATATAGCGGAAACTGAGCAACAAACATGCATTATGAAATGTACCCTGAAAATAACAGAATGTATTTTTTTTTTTGAGAAACTTGTTTTAGCTATTTAAAGGGAGGTGATTTGTGATTTGTTGTGTTGTGGATTTTAACTAGTTTTAGTCTGACTTTAACATTAGCTTGTTTTTAGCCAACATTGCAGTTTATTCTAGTAAATAATTGCACTGGTTTTCATAAACAAAATTCTTGTGTAGAAAAATAAAGAAAATAAAATATCAAGTGAAGGAAATGAATTAGGAAAAGTTTTTTGGTGAGGACCAGATAAAATGGCATGTGGTGAAATTTGTCATCTGAGGTAACTGGATAATCCTCAAGAACTTGTTAATGATTTTGATAAATAGAAACTGAAAAGCATATTGCTTTGTTTGAATAGCCTGGTGAA
The DNA here is from genome assembly GCA_012295275.1 of Chrysomallon squamiferum. Taxonomy (NCBI): domain Eukaryota; kingdom Metazoa; phylum Mollusca; class Gastropoda; order Neomphalida; family Peltospiridae; genus Chrysomallon; species Chrysomallon squamiferum. Next base: position 14,046,289 of record CM022671.1, read on the forward strand.
CTGAACCATACCTTGACCTTATTCCAAGTCAAAAACCCATACAGTGTTTGTGGTTTGGAAATGGTTATCTCTAAAATCAGATATCAGCAGTATCTATATGTTAAATGCTTGAAGTGTATAAAATTGTGAAAGATATATTTTCTGAAAACATTTTTTTTAAATTTGTGGGTTTTTTGTTTTTTTTACTGAAAAATTGCAGAGAAAAAGATAGAAACATAATTTGTTTTTGTAAATGAACATTTTCTGTCAGTGTTTTTCAATTTTAAAATTACCAGTGAAACTGTTTTCCAGTATTGCCGCAGAAAAGGCAGGATTCAACATTTTAAGAGTTGTGAGTGAAGCAGCAGCAGCTGTCCTGGCTTATGATCTTGGTCAGTTACACCATGAAGAAAATAGGTAGGACAGAATATAATTAGTGTATTTGCACTTCAGTATTTGTTTTTTTTGCTTTTTTTATTTACTGTTTTATGTTTGTTTTTTTCTTTAGTCCAACTTAAACAAATTGTAAAGCTTATAATAAAAAATAAATCATGTCTTCCACTTTCAAATCAAAATGTGTTATTATTTTTTTTATTCACTTTAATGTCTTTCAAGATAAAATTTATCCACATCTGATGATCTTGGAGTAACTTAACTTTAGCAAATAACTCTGCAAATAATATAGACAAGTAGACACCTCCCTGGCATAAATGTTTGGCCTGTCCATGAATGTTGCAGATAGGGCATCATTAAAATTGTACCCTGTATCATAATAAAAATATAATGGCCTGTGGACCAGTAGAATGTCTGATATTTAGTGTACAGTTGAAGAGTGTTTTATACTTTTGTACAAGTAAATAAATTAAATATTGGATTGATGTACTTAATAATAAATTTAATTTGACATTAATATTTGTTTATGTTTTTAACTCTCAGCTGTTAAAATAATACAAAATGAACTGTTTTGTTTTCTCTGTTCACTTCCATAAAATTATGAATATTTGGTCTTGACACTGATACCTGATGTTAATGTGTTTTATAATCAAATTAAGAAGATATCTCTAATGTTTAATAAATAAACCCATTAAAATGTTTTTAATTGTTTCATTTTATTCCCATCTGTCACTAAATATTAAACTATCAAAACATTTAATACATTTTTTTTATTTCCTTTGGTTTCACTGATGAATCTTAATAATTATTTATATATTTTTTGTATAAATCAGCTTCAAAAGTTTATGTCTAGAGAAGCTGCCATAAATTTACACAAATCTATTGTATGAATTTTAAAATTTCCCCTTACTTTATTTCATTTTTTATTTGTTGAATTAATTTTAATGCTATATTTAGCATTGTTCTAGTATATCGGTTTGGAGGAACATCAACGGAGGCAAATGTTATTAAAGTTGAAAATGGATTGTATCGGGTTTGTGCTTCTTATACTGACACAGATTTTGGAGCAGATGAATACACAAACGTGCTTTGTGACTATCTGGTTACAGAATTTAAAAGGTAATTTCCTCCTTATTTAAATAAAGTTGTTTTGTTGCTATTTTAATACAAAATATTAAAACAGTTATAGCAGCAGTTTCTGTAATAAATAGATGTTTGAGATTAATGAAGCAAATCATAATATTATTTAATTATTTCATAACTAATTAAATTTTGTTGTTAATAATTGTTAAATAATATTACAATCTAAGATAGTGAAGATATTTGTATTAGGTCTGTTCAACCAGTTTATATGGGCAGTTTCCCATTTTCCAGGTCCTAAAAATATCTTACCACACCTAGTAAACTATTTTAGTAATTTTTACACTATGCACATAAAACCATCCCCCAAAAACAACAATAACAACTTAAAACTACTATTATTCTAAGAGACCTAAAAGCATATTTCCATACATAGTAACTGTTTTGGTTATTTTGATTTTGCAATTTCTCATTCTCTGTTTTGCACAACATACATATTGTTGTTTAAATTTTTTTTTTTTTTTTTTTATCTAACTGCTGTCTGTTAACTAATGACAGAAAAAACATCATACTGAGTAAGTAGTTTTGTTATTTTTGCAGACAGTTCCGGTGTGATGTAAGAGAGAACAAACGTGCTATGATAAAGCTGTGGTTGGGAGCAGAGGTGTGTAAACACACACTTTCTAATCTTGGCAATGCTCAATGTGCCATTGACTCTCTACATGAAGGCATTGACTTCCATCTGACAGTGTCCAGGTTCTTTGATATTCCATATTTTATACCATGTAATATGTAGCTTTTTGTACCCAGCTATTGCATGAAAAAGTGAATAAATTTATACTTCATACATTACAATGTTAACACATTTTAAAAGGGCTGATTTAATGTTTTCTGTGTTTACTCTGTTAAGTTTTCACTTTTAGTTGTCAGTATTAAACCAAAACAAATTGTCATAATTTGGCATTTGTTGAAAGATAAATGTGAAATATAAATGAAATATGATTATGAATTAACACCTAAATATTTCTTATTCACTCAGTGATGATAAAAGGTAAATAAAACATGTCAAATAATATATTTATATGGTACACTAACTTGCTTGTGACAGAATTTAATGAATTATTATGAATTTAGCTTGGTCTAGTCATCATTTGCTTTTTCTCTACAATAAACTTGATAGATACTTTTAATTCTACAATATATATATATATTTATATTTATATATTTTTAATTTTTATTTAAAGAGCTAGATTTGAAAGTCTCTGCAGTGGTCTTCTACAGAAAAACATTCAGATCATGGAACAATGTCTCAGTGAAACAGGCATTCAGAAAGATGAAGTTAATAAGGTTTGTATTTTAAAAGGCATTTGCATACAAGATGATATTCAATAACAGTTTGTTAAAGATGTTTGGACAATTGGACTTTCAAATTCATTAACCAGTGGCTATTATCACAAAATAATTAGTATTTGAAATTAAGTAATGAAAAAAATAATACAGTAGAAAATTTCATACACTGAGCACCAGTCCTATTGCTGAAAAAGTAATTAGAAAAATTGAATGTTTTTAAAGTTTCTATACAAGGAAAATGTATTAAATTTGAATTGCATGCTATGAAAACCCATAAGCTGTATTTAAAATATAGAAAAGGAGTTTTATCTTATTTTTTGTTTGTTGAAATTGATAAAAATGAACAGAAAACATTATCAGTAATGTTTTTGATAATTGTAACTTAAATGATTCAAGTTTATAAAATTTCTGCTTAAATCAGTTACAACTGGTTGTCCTATTTACATCATTATAAACATATTACTGTTTATAACTGAACGTTATATATTTGTGTTACTAAAGGTAATACTGTGTGGAGGAGGCAGTAAGGTTCCAATCCTACAGAAAGCAATATCAGATTTCCTGCCAGGAGGAGAACTACTGAAAACTATACCAGCTGATGAGGTGATAGCAATTGGTGCTGCAAAAGAGGTTTGTTTAAATATATGTCAGTTAGGCTAGATTTATGATCCCAGGGTTCAAAAGAAATTTGTTTAATATAATGCACTTTAGAATTCATCCCTAGATTTTTCTCTGGTTTGTTAAGTATTTGCTATTTGCATCTGGTTTTTGTTGGGAGTAGGTTTTTTCAATCTGTAACAGTCATTTTATGTGTGTGAATGTATGCATGTATATAATTTCAGTTTATTTTCATTATTTTTAATTTTATTTTTATTATTGTTATATGATTATTATTATGATTATTATTATTATTATTATTGTTTTCGGTCTTTGCAATTTTAGGCTGCTATATTAGTTGGCAAAGATATTCAGGATCTTCAAGAGCATGAAAATTATCTGGAAGTTAAATGTCTGTCTAAAGCTATTTATGTCAAGGTATTGTATATAGCATCCTATTTAGATTGCTGATATGTATGAAAACACTGTGAATAGTAAATGAAATTAAATCTATTTTAATATATCAGAAATAATGTTTTAATCAATAATTCATATTTTGTTTGTGTGTGTGTCCCCTTTGTTCGTAGGAGTGTTTTTGCCATTTATAAATAATTTGATAAAATCAGTATACAGTATTGACTTGGCAATGGATTTCTTCTATATTCATTATGTTTGATTATTTTCAGTGTAACATTACTTTACATTTATTTATTTATTAATTATTTAAAGATTACTAGTGATTCAAACATGGAATTATCCCTTGCTGTTCCCAAGCATAGTTTAATTCCATCACGTGAACAACACACATACACTTTAGCTGATGATCAGAATGCTTTCTGCTTAGAGATTTATGAAGCAGAAGATCAACCTTCTTTAGAAACAGCAACTTTGTTAGCAAAGGTACGTTTGTTTTTTTAATTACTGGTTTTGTTGTTATTATTATAAATCAGATAATAAAATTAATATTTGTTTTCATTTTGTGTGACCTAATACTTTATTTGTTTTGTTTTCTTACAGATTGTGATGCGTGATTTACCAACACCAAGCAGTATTCAAATAACCTTTCATCTTAGAAGGTAAAATATATCAAATCTATAGATCATTAAAGAAATAATGAAATTAAAATTTTTATTTAAATGTAAATTATTTTTGTTCTTTTATTATTATTGTTTTAAATCTAGTATAATAACCCTTTGCCTGAATAAGGAAGGGTTCACCAGTTTCTCATTTTGAGATTTTGAAAATTTATTTTAATACCTAAGTATTCAGCACACAAATTATTTTGATAATTAATTAAACAATTTTAAAAAGAAACCTTGCAGTACATTTTTAATAACTTTGTAATTAAGGTTAATTTAAACACAATGTTCTTTTATCAGTAAAATATAGCTATGTGTGTCTAACTATTTTGCATTAGGAATATAACAGGAACTGAGATTTTATGTTGGATAAAACAAAATGAAAAGTCGGATAACTTTTTTAATTCTGATATTTCAGAGAATGTAACTTACATGTCACCTGCCAGGAACTGTCATCTAACAAAGAAGAAAGTGTCACCATTGGCATCAGCTGACAATAATTTGAAATAGGAATTTACCACATTTAAGAAGAAAAACAAAAAGTAAATTCTAGGTCACAAAGTTTTTCATTTATTTACCATCTAATTTGGAAATGCATTCATATGCTCCAAAAAACCACCACTGCAAAAAAAAAAGTTGTGTTAGATTGAAATTGTTGTTCAAGGAATATTTTAGTTAACTTTGAGTAATAAAAATGAAATGTGTATTAAAATTATAAAATTAAAAAGAATAAAGTATTATAAATGTTTTTGTTTATTTATTATCCCAATATCATTTTTATTATTAAAACCATTAAGAAGCCATACTTGACTATATCTATTTAATTTTTATTAAGGCAGCAAAAATATTTAGATTATTGGTAACTTTTATAAAATTATTATTTGTTTTAGTGGACATGTAATTTTCATTAACAAAATTTGTACCATGTTTTTACACACGTTGTTACAATTTATTTTTATCATTCTGGAATTAATTAACTAATGTTTCAATAAAATATATTTGTACTGTAACATGTATTGTTTTTCTTGCTTTGAATACTTGAAAACAGCTAAAAACTTAAATATCTCAGTATTTATTTACTTATCTCACGTTACTGTACAGTATTTATTTTATTAATGCTGCTAATATCATGATATTGTACAATAGTTATTTACTTAATGTCTACTGATATCATTTTACTGTACAGTATTTATTTGCAGTATTTATTTACTTAATGCTGCTGATATCACGTTACTGTACAGTATTTATTTACTTAATATCTGCTAATATCACGTTACTGTACTGAATTTATTGACTTAAGAGGAGATTGTTCATTTTCACTGAATAAGGTCCTCTACAGAGAAAAAGAATAAAAAAGAAAAAGAAAAATAGAAATTAAATAAAGTGTAATGACAGCTGTAATGCACTTTTTAATTTTTTTTTTTTTTTTTTTTTTTTTCTTGAGGAGTGTTTTTTTCTTTTCTTTTTTGTCTATATGTTACTTTATTCTGACACAAACAAATTATTAATATAATTTCCATAATGTAGTTAGGCAGACAGACAGACAAATAGAAAAATAGGTAGATACATATAATCAAAGGATAACACAAACATACCACACCAAAAGTTTACGTCCGTATCACATCTCTACAGCTCTGTACTAGCAGGAAGAGACTTGGCAATAGCTTTAAGAAATTTCAGTTATGTTTATGAAGAAGGAACTAAATTGGAAAAGTTGAAAACAATTGCAGATCAAATTGAACATCAGTGTTCCACAGCACTAAAAGATCCAAATCGTTACATAGCAAATCCAATTGGTGCATTTTTATATATTAAACGTTTCACGTTGGACTGGGAACGAGATGCACAGCCTATTCTTCACGAAAGTATTACGTCTCAGACAGAATTAACCGAACTACAAGAAATTCGTGAACATCTTCCAAGTTACGAAGCTTTAGAAGTGGCCGCTACAGCTCTGTTTCGACTTCAAGACACGTACAAATTAAATGCTACAAGATTAGCAGACGTTTTATATATGAACGATATATACAGAGATTATAAGCAGAAGACTGTTATCAATTAGGTCGCCTTGCATACATAATGAAAAATACAAATATGTACATTTCTGGATGGAGATAAGTCTTGAGAAAGTAAGAACAGAAAAAATTCAGAACGAATCTCGGTTAGAACTTCATGACTATGCAATACACGGTAGAGAATTTGCGGGACAGAGAGGACACGTTTTAAATTTGACAAATGAACAATTAATGTTAGCTAGTGGACTAGAACTTGCTCCGAACAGAAGGAAAAAGTATTCAAGTATATCAAAACGTAGCAAAGAAAAGAGAAAAAGTGCCAGAGTTAAAGAAAAAAAAAACTTTCGATGCTCTATGTCGTGGTGAAGACATTATTAGAAAAACCTAAAAAAAACCTAAAAAAAAAAACCAAGAAAAAACAAGAAAAACGCAGTCATCAATGACAGACTGTTTATCCTCTGACAACTGATAGACCATTAACATTTGTAAAAAAAATATTCCAGTTTTATGTTATTTTAATCTTTAGAAAAAGCTCTCTGTCTAAAACGGTACATCACGTTGGTCTCAATGAATCATCCGGTTTTGACAGCATCCACTATATTTATTTTTATTGTTTATATTTTAGTTATTTATCACATATTAATAGATACTGTATATTGTTTATAGTATGTAAACTGAATATGATATTCCTGGAACGTACCTACACATTTACATTTATTACTCATTATATAGCTATATACGACGTTTCGTTATCAGCGATTTTCTGTGGTGTGCAATGACGTACACCGAGAACCCCACAAACAGAAGAAAAAAAGAAACTATAGCTGAAGGGAGATTACTCTCATATAATTTTTTTATTTCGGAGGGAGGCAGGATATCTACTTTGTTTTGCGATATTTGTTATTTATGGGGGTTTTTTTCAGTTAAATGTAGATTCTAAGAATCACGAAGAGTTGACTTCTTTATATATACAGGTAATGGTAGAATATTACTTTCTTGAAATGTTTTTTTCTTTTTTCGGTGTCTTTTCCTGGCGTGCTGAAATGTTAAATAAAAACATGAAAGTTAATATATTTGTGAAATTTGAACTGTACTGTAGTAACATTTCTTTTGATTATTAATTTTAATGTGTGTGCGTGTCTGTTTAAAACTGTATTAAAGAGTGATTAAAGTGAATCAAGTGAAAAGTGACACAATGTAATGAAATAATGAGTCAAGACAAATACATTTATGTTGTTATGTATGAAATAACTAAATACATGAAGATTAACAATGATAAACGATTTTGTTACAGCATGTTTCTATTGTGTTAACGTCTGTAAAGATAAAAAGGAGTAAAGGAGGTGGCTAGGGAAATGTTTTTCCACCTCAGTGTGGTCAGACAGTCAATGCTGTCATAAAACAGACAGGAACAAATTAATTAAAAAAATTAACTTACAAATACTCCTTTTTTGAATTTCCTAGAATGGTCAACGTTTAAAATTTTATATTGTTATTAAAATATATAAAAATTGACCAAACCCCCCCCCCCAAAAAAAACCTAAAAACCAAAAAGCTAATCTGACAGCGGTATACATCGTGCACAAATGAAGAAATGAACATATTAAAACTTTTCAAGTGTAGTAACACTGGGTAGAAAAGTTTAAAAATAAATAAATAAAACCTTTATAATTTATAACCACTGGATGTAGATGAAAACAATAGGTCGTTGTAGCAAGACTGAATGTCAAATTATATTCTAATTTTTCATAATGTAAATATTATTTCATTGTTTAAATCGAATTGTCATCATTTTATTATCTTTATACTTCTTTCATATCTACTATCATTTACTATTACTTTCTTCTACAACAAAATTTCCAAGGCAACTTAGAAATGTAATAAATTATCCGCATTATTTTGAATCAACCTTAGACAAAGAATGGGAAACAGTAAATGCAAAATGGGCTATAGATATAGAGATTTCAGCAGTTGTTATCTACACAAAAATATCCATACACACACACACACACTCGCTAATTATGAATATATTCTGTGATGTAGATAGTAATATATAACATTAAATTCCCTCGTAAACTACATAAATAGTGCATTCAGAATTAAACTGCGTCTTATAAAAAATTAAGTAGCAGTATTCTTAAATAAAAATATGTTATTTTTGCACAGTCCTAAGTTATTCGTATGAAAAGTGTTTGTGTTATAAAATAAAGAGGATATCTCAAGTATATGAAGGTACGACCATCAATGTTAAAATAAAAAAGAAAAAGAAAACATTTTTATCGTTTATTCTCAAGTTATCAGAATAGTTTATAGTTGAGTCTGTTAGCCCCTATTAACATGAGCGCAGTGCATACTTCAGTTTTCATGAATAACTCTCAACGTAATTTATTCATTAATATTAATATCGAAGTCGATTTTGTATTTGTGATTATGCACTGCGTTCCATAAACGAGATTCTCATGTAATTAATATGACGTGGATAACGGAATATCACATTAAACGTTTCGTAACAGTACGCTGTATATTTCGCAAAATACAGGTATTGTCCATCAGTAAATATCATCATTTTAATCTAAAGTGATTATTTTAATGACCATTTTAGTCTGTAATGTAATAAAATGTCTTTTGTGATTCTCCTATGAAATAAAAGGATAAGCTTACAGTTCCTATTATTATATTCAATGGTGCAGCTAGTAGAAAGCAATATCAATGATAACATAATTATGCTGTAAAAATTGTAAATTGTTTTCACTATAAACTGTTTTGACGAAATCAGAATTCTACCAACTCTTGATGCTTAACCCGTGACGCGTGTTTCTCTCACTGAATCCAGTTTATTCTACAAACAGTTTCTACTGATAGTGAAGAAACAAAGTCAATTCCGTCTCTGAATTTCTTGTTATCTGTGTGAATATCTAAAATGCTCATTACACTCGAGGAGTTATTTCTTTTTAATTTTATTTATTTATTATAATTTTGTTTTATTTATTTTATTTTTTCTTAATTTTTAAATTTTTTAAATTAATTACTTAATACTTTTTTTTATGATTCTAATAATATATTATTTGTTTACAGATGAATCGTAAAAACTGATGTACATAAATTTGATTATTGCTTTAATTCGAGGTGAATTTAGTGTATTTTTTAAATAAGAAAGAAAATAAGTAAGTATATAAATAAATAAATAAATAAATAAAGGAAGAGAACCTATGTTTATAAATTAATTTTTCAGTGTTCATTTAAAAAATACTTGTATATCAGCTTTTCAGAGTCTATATAAAATTTAAAAAATTACTAATACTTCCATTCTTTCTGAAATTTAAAATTCTATAAAATTATTATTTTCATGGATGTGCATATCGCAATATGTTATTAACAAATGGAAATTATCAATGAAATCCTATTTGTCTGTATACTGTAGGTAATTAAATTTAATATAATGAACATTAAATACGTCATCATTTTTTATTATTCATGCAATGTTTATCGTTGGAAAACAAACGTATACATATTAAAATATCACATATTTGTTCCTCTGCTGCTAGTAAATAAAATAGATAGGTCAAGTTAAGGGTAGAAACGTTCGGTAGATCGTGATAAAGTAAAGTGATCTATTCATAATAAAAAAATTAAATTGTATTCGATGATTAATTTAATCGTATAAACGGTTGTTATTTTTGCATAAGGTGAGAATTGTTAGCAGTAGATGATGATATATATAGCTTGTTTAGTTTGTAGTCTTGATTATTGTTGTTACTGTTATTATTGTTAATATTTATTATTATTATTATTATTATTATTATTATTATTATTATTTATATAATTAAACTGTGATTGACAACAAAATATCATATTCATAACGCGGGATTTCTGTAATATCACGTTTTCTTTTTATAATCTCTAATATTGTTTACAAAATATAACATTTCTCTCGCAGTTACTCTCTATATTTGTTAATATTAACAAGACACATGTAATTATCATCATAATACGTGGTGTAAGTAACAGAAACCTCACATTAATTAGATCAAAATATGTTAAAGTTAAGCAATAGAAACATAAGATACAAATGTCATAATAATAATAATAATAATAATAATAATAATAATAATAATAATACAAATACCACACTAATATTTTTCAAAGCTGAAATCCATAGAATTGTGAAAACTCCTCTGAATCTTCAGCACTGACCTGCCTGGTACTGTAAGGGTGAGAGTAAGATCTGACAAACTCTGTCTTTGACCAAGTCTTTAAAAGAAATACAAAATCTGACAGAGACTTAACAGATTCCATGAATGTTTCCACCTTTGCAGCAATTACTAATCAGTAATAGGCATCTATGTATAAGAGGCATTGGTTTTATGACATACTTCCCCAAATTACTTTTAATAATTCATGTAGAATTGATTGCGTTATAAAGCAGTACGTGTTTAAAAGTTTGTAAATACTGATCGGCGTTCGATGTTGCCATTTTGGGTTTCGATCAGAAGTTTCCGTGAGGTTTCCGTGACGGTTGTTCATATCATCAAACCGTGACACCTGCACCTTTCCTAAAATAAATAAAATAAATAAATAAAATTAAATGGAAAAAAAACATTTTACAATGATTTAATAAATAATAATAACACATTAAATAAACCAAAAAATAAAGGAAACTGGTTATTTAAAAGATAATAAGCTGGTTCTGTCTGCTACAAAACATTATACAGAATTATAAAAAACCATAATTACATAATTTTAAGTATATTTACACAATGATTACCCTGACCAAAGCTTGATTTTCTGCTGATTTAAATAATAAAAAAGTTATTTTTATAAAAGATTCGGTTTTGTTTTTTGTTGTTTTGTCAGTTTTTTATTTTTTCTTATAAAAAATTCTAATTACATAATTTTAAATATATTTACAGTATACTGATTACCCCCAGCAAACCCTTGATTTAAGTAAAACAATTTTTTTTTTAAAATTATCAATTCTATATGTTATCACATTGATTTCAGCTTATGTTTGTTTTCTTCACAAAAATGGCATTTCATAGCAATGATGAATATCTATTTCAGTGAAAAAAATTAGAATAACCATGCAGACATCAATGATAAAAACAGTGCAAGCTAAAAAAATAAAACTTATTAAAATTAGCATTTAATAATAATAATAATAATAATTTAAAAAAGAAAAAAAAAACAGAAAGAAAGAAACTAAAATGAATAATGGTACAAAAAAGTTTTATTGTATTTTTAATATGCCCGATGATCAATAAATTTTGTATTGTTTATTTACTGTAATGCAAAACATGATGAGTTTTTAGTAAAATATTACCAAGAACGGCAACTCACTTTTAAAAAATATTTGTTTCTTTCTTTTTGTTATTTATTGATTGATTTATTTATTATTTATTTATTTTTAGTTTTTTAAAAAGCTAAAAAATGTTTTTTAAAAATTAAAAATACAAATATATATATATATATATTGTAGCGAAAGTTAGTATTCAAACTGGTGACCGTTTTTACTGCGCCTGCAATGAATTACTTTAATGATAATAATAGAGGAGTATCAGACAAGCGCATTTTTCTAAAAATGGCAGAAGTTACTGGAAATTACTGGAAAAAATAGCATGTGTCAGCTCAGAACTGAATGAAATTAAATGGGTAAATACATAATTTTATTTATTTATTATTTTTATTTATTATTATTATTTGATAAACAAGGTGATAAATGTGTTTTTCAACTATAGTAATAATTGAGAATTTATTGATTCATTTTCGATGTTGAACAATCAAGTGACTCGAGGAATTAAAAAAAACAAAAAACAAAACAAACAAATAATAATAATAATAATAATAATAATATTTAAAAAACAGCGCGCGCGGCTCTCCTACGCCATCAAAAATAATAAATAAATAAATAAATAATATCAAAAATAAACAAACATAATTGTTGTTTTTTTTTCTTTTGTTGTTTTTTTCCACTTCGGCTTAACTTTTTATAATAATCAGCTTTAAATGTAATTAGCAAAGCTGCTTAATTAAATCTCCATAGAGACCTGGCCATTGGCTTGGCCTATGAGTTGTTTGTCACCTTGTGACATTGTTCATTTTCAACGTGACAGTTTAATCAAAAAATATGACAAATTATTAATTTTTATTTAAAAAAAAAAAAAATACGTTGAAACATATGAAAACATTCATAACTGTAGGTAAGTACACTTTGCGATTAATTACAATTAATTAAATTTGGTACTTTGCTAATAATCATACTTTATTTATTTATTTTTTCTTCTGTATTACATGACAGACAGCAGTTTTTAATTTGGAAATATTGTCTAAATTTCAAGAAATTGGCCATTTTGTATTTTGATATTTTATCTTCAGTTTTTCAGAAGTTTAGAAAAATTGACAGGTGAATGCTACTTATCCTAAAATATCAGTTCATCATCCTAAAGATTTTTATAGTGTAATTATAATCTAGTTTTGGACTTAATGGTGTGCAGTATAACTCTGGTTTAAACTTTACATGTATAGCTGAAAACATTTCAATCTGCATTTATTTACTTCAAATGGACATTTTATAACCAACTGATTTTGTGTTTTTAGTCTTATTGTAGAAATAAACAACTTCAGAGCTGCAGAATGAAGAAATGGTTGATGAAAGCTTCTGGATATGCAGATTTAATACTGCACAGGCTCTGTCATGAGTCAGTCATGTAATAACATGTGATTTCTATTTTGTATTACATTAATATCCAACATATTTTTTTCAAGCTGAACAATATTATAAAATATAATAAAATAAAATGAATAATTACTGGGTAATTGAATGAAGTCAGTAATATTTAATAAACGATTTGTACCATGCAGTTAATATTTTTATAATATATTTTAACGATGGAGAAAATGCTTTTAATTTATTTATATTTTAATTTTAGAATTGTTGCAATTTGCTAATAACTGTTATACATACAATAAGAATATTTTTCTTTTGCTAGTTATTTTATGGATTGAAGACAATAATTTGAAAGCCATCAACAAAAAAGAATGCATGCAAGCAGAGAATACAAGAAATTAAAAATGGAAGAAAAAGGACATTATCAAAACTTGTGACCTGAGATTCATTGATTCATTTCTGTATGGCTCTGTAAGTGAACAAATATATTTTTTGTTAGAACAGTAATTTTATAATATTAGTATTGTTACATTAGTTATGATGTAGCAGCTTTACTTCTTGTTTACCATTCTTTTGAGTCTTCAGAATCCCACTTGAATTTCCTTAGATGAATATGTGGAGTCATGTCTTTAATTCTATTCATGGTTTTTAATCTCTGGAAATCCAAAAAATATTTTTCCTATTTTGTCCTTTTTATTATTTTATTTTATTTTATTTTTTGACATGATGCATTCAGTTTATCATACATAAAGTTACATTTTTTTCATAAATCCACCAGTCACAAGAATATTTTTTCAAGTGGGTTTTCATTTTGCTTAATTCTACTACAATATAATAATAATAATTATTGATCTAATGGAAAACTGTCAGTTAATGTACAGCTGACAAGTTACTAAAAGTTAAGTTGTAAATCTGTGCAAGTTCTCTTTTAAACAGTGTTTTTTTAGTTGATATTAATCAAAGGTCATGGATTTTGCTGTTCTGATTACAGTAAAATGTCCTAGCAGATCAGTTACAGCTATTAATAATCAAACAAGCAAACACATCCACATACATTTGAATACTAAAAAAAGTCTTTAAAGAGAAAAATCCTTTTATTAAAACAATTTTAAAAATTAAGAATATTAAATGTAGTTTTTGACATAAACTGCTTTGATCTTAATTTAATTACCATAGTTATTATAAATGTTGTTTTAATCACAAATCTTTTAACATTTTATTTATTTTTAGTTATACTTTTAAAACTATGATTATGTTTTGAATTATATTGTTAAATTAAAATAAAAAATATTAATAAAAAATGCTTAAAATATGTGTCTTTCCATATGGAAGACATTAGTACAGAAATAACTTTTCAATTATAACATTTAATTCTTTTTTTAAATTATTAACTTTGAATGATTAAAAAATAAAGACACTTTATTTTAAATTTATTTTCAAAAACATGAATGGATATTATTTATTTTTATTTTTATTTTTTAAAATTTAAAAAAAAAATGTTCTCTTTTATTTTTAACTTTTTATCACCTGAATGTTTGTGTAAGCTCACACTGTTTTTTTTTCACCTGGAACTGTCAGTCTGAAAGCCATTGTGTCAGAATACAGACTGATCTAAGGGTTCCTTACCCTGGATGATAGCCAATGGCTAATCAAGTATTTGACATTTAGCTTAGACACCTCTATTACATTTAATATTCTTGAGGGTCTTGCATCGGAATGATATTTTAAATGTTATTTTATTTTATTTTATTTATTTTTCTCTAAACATTATTTTATTTATTAATTTAATTTTTCATCAGATATTTACTTGTCTATTTTAATTCTGTGTCCTGGGATTCCAGTAAATGGCCCCTATTGATTTCCCAGAACATAGTTTGAAATAGCTTAAATAATCATAAAGATTATAATATCCCATTGATTAAAGTAAAGAAATATCTGATATGAGAGATACTTTATGGTTTCACAATTTCTAGCACCAAACATCAGGAATAACCAGTTTAATCACTGCAAAACATTGGTCTTAGTGAAACATAGGAATAACCAATACAGTGGTGTATCCAGAAATAAAATAAGGGTTGGTGGTGGCTGGATTGGCCAAAGATGCACATATTTTGCCAAGTTGTGATTTAAAGTAAAAATTGAACATTTTTCTCTTTCTAATGAATGCTGATAATGTTAGATCAGTTAGATTGTCACAAACACTTTGGGTGATGTGTATGCACCAATAATAGGTAGCAAAGTCAGTATGTTAACATGATTTATGTGGCAAAAGTAATAAAAGAAGAATAAAAGAGAACAGGAGCTGCAGGTGATTCATTAATTAGTCAAGCAGTAAGGACTGAGCATGTGGTGTGGTGCAAAGCCACAAAACTGGTTTCGATGCATGTGTCATATCCAAGAAATGTAGGCAGATAGATACTATTTCTCACCTGAAATATCACAGGCTTCTTTTCATTGTACTTTCAGCTATGAAGAGTGCATTATGCACCAGGTTTCCAGCAGTTGTAATTAAAATACAACCAATTTCAGTTGGAAAATATGATGTCAATAAGTTGTTTTGTGTTGTACATTGGCAACACTGTTATGGTTAAGATGAAATTATTAAATGTCACAGATACATATAACTTACAGGTGTCTGTGACATAATCTTTAATGTATTTTGAGTGTTTTGTTAATTTTGTAAAATTATATTTGGATTGAACATTAAAAAAAAAAAAAAAAAAGAAAAAAAAGAAAAGAAGCAAATTCACCTCCACTGGATCAGCCACTGTAATTTATTCTATTTCATTAAATGTTGTAGTGGTGTCAAACTGTATAATAACCAGTTTATATCAAAGTGTCAAGCTTACCTCGCTCTATGTCATTTTGGCCTATGTCAAATTCATCTTTGATTCATGTTGTCAAAAAATTAAATTATTATAACATTTGTAAACTCCACTTTGCAGTTTTCTTCAGCATTGGCAACAGCTGTACATTTTCCTCCACAGTGCATGCTCAAAGCACTTTACAAAGAAGAAAACATAGACCTTAAAAAATTGACTGATTATGAATTATATTGTAATAGTACTTACAAAAGTTTATTACAGTATATGGTTATTTGAGTATAAATGGAGCAAAAGTTGAAATAAATATAAGAAGTGACTTTTGAAAAGTCATCTTTAGAGAACCTGGTTTAATGTGCGACTTCACAAAGCAAAGAGCAAACTGTTTCAGAAGTCTTCTTCAGAGTATTACAGTTTTTACCAGGTTTTTTCTCAACAGGTTGTCAGACCTTCAGATAGCCATTTCAATCACTGTGATACCCATATTTATTGATGTCAGACATACATACATGTCCGCTGTCGTTGTAATGATAAAACACTACCAATACCGTTATTTGTTATCAGACATCCACTACATGTATGCTGTTGTTGTAGTGTTAAAACACTAGTGATACCATTATTCAGACATCCTCTACATGTCTGCTGTTGTTATAGTGGTAAAACACTAGGGATACCCATTTTATTGTTGTCTAACCTGTGTACTGCATGTCTGATGTTGTTGTAGTGGTAAAACCCTAGTTGTATCCATATTTATTGTTGTCAGATATCCACTAGATGTCTGATGTTGTTGTAGTGGGAAAACACTAGGGATACCATATTTATTGTTGTTAGATATCTACTACATGTTTGATGTTGTAGTGGTAAAACACTAGGGATACCCATTTTTATTGTTGCAGACCTGTGCAACATATCTAATGTTTCTGTAGTGGTAAACCACTGGGGATGCACATATTTATTGTTGTCAGACCTACACTACATTTCTGCTGTTGTTGTAGTGGTAAAACACTAGGGATACCCATTTTTATTGTTGTCAGACATGATCTACATGTCTGGTTTTGTTGTAGTGTTAAAACACTAATGATACCATTATTTATTGTTGTGAGACATCCTCTACATGTCTGCTGTTGTTGTAGTGTTAAAACACTAGGGATACCCATATTGTTGAGAGACATTCTCTACATGTCTTCTGTTGTTGTAGTGGCAAAACCCTTGTTATACCCATATTTATTGTTGTCAGACGTCCACTACAAGTCTGATGTTGTTGTAGTGGTAAAACACTAGGGATACCATATTTATTGTTTTCAGACATCCACTACTTGTTTAATCTTGTTGTAGTGGTAAAACACTAGGGATACCATATGTATTGTTGTCAGACATCCACTACTTGTTTGATGTTGTTGTAGTGGTAAAACACAAGGGATACCCATATTTATTGTTGTCAGACATCTTCTACATGTCTGCTGTTGTTGTAGTATTAAAGCACTAGGGATACCCATGTTGTTTTGAGACATCGACTACATGTCTGCTGTTGTTTTAGTGGTAAAACACTAGAACCAGTTAATGACATAGAGTGGGGTATATGTATTTCCTTTTTTCTTTTTTTCTTCTCAATACTCTTTCTTTTCTTTTTTCTTTTTGTTCTCCCCATTCATTTCATACACATCACTCCATCTGTTTATCACTGGAACTCAGCAATGTAATTTAATGACATTTTCTCAGTCAGTCATCTTTGAGCATACATGATCAGGTATTCTCCATGTAATACTTCAACCAACATTCCCAGGCCAAGAACACTGGGTGGGTAGGTCCCATCAGGTGAGCAGATGTCACATCACCAGTATCACCACCCAGACGTCCTTGTCACTGAAGGACCCACCCCACAAGTCATCATACAGTCCTGTGGATGTCCATTTCACTCCTGGTACCTTGATGCAGGACTGCTGTGTTCCCTGATCTCACTGATGTACCCATTGCAGAGTAGGGATCATCTCCACCATCCTGTCTATTGATAGATAGATGTCATGGTTACTAATATGTCTGTCAGTGTGTATATGTGTACTATTATGTGTCAGTGTGTATATGTTGTCTAATGTGTGTTTCAGTGTGTATATGTTGTCCAATATGTATGTCAGTCTGTGTATATGTGTACTATTATGTGTGTCAGTGTGTATATGTTGTCTAATGTGTGTTTCAGTGTGTATATGTGTTATAATATGTGTGTCAATGTATGAATGTCTATTAATGAGTTGGTGAATGTGTTGACTAATATTTTTGCAGTGTGTGTGTGTCAGTGTGCATGTACTTATATGTAGTAGTGTGTTGATGTGTGTATACTAATATTTGTTAGTGTTTATACTAATATGTAGAGTAGTTTGTTTGTATATGTGTATACTAATGTGTGTGTCAGTGTGTTTATCAAATGCATGTGTGTAATTACTGTGTGTGTGTGTTTTATCTAAAATGTGTGTCAGAAATATTAGTTGTTTACTAATATGTATGCCAGTATTTGTACGTGTGTGTATTATATGAGCATATTTCTTATTCGTATGAATGTTTGCTTGTGATTGCTTGTCTTTATGACAATTATTATTATTATTATTATTATTATTATTATTATTATTATTATTATTATTATTATTATTATTATTATTATTATTATTATTATTATTATTATTATTATTATTATTATTTAAACATTTTACATCTTGGATAGTCTGGGCAGGAAAAATGAATGACCAGCAGATACTGGAATGAGGTCATTGTTCCTGTAGGGCAGACAGACCATCAAAGATTTAAATGTTTTTTTGATCTTGTTTTTCTAATTTTAACTAATAACACATTTTCCTACTCTGTGATGGTCTGAGCAGGAGCAGTGAATGATCAGAAACTGTTCTGGGATGAAATCACTGTTCCTGTGGAGCAGACAGGTCATCACAGAGACTTGTCCTCATCACTTGTTTTAATATTAATCTATGGTGAAAGAAATAGTGATACAGTGACAGGAGATATCTGTTAGGAGAATATTTTTTTTTTTAAATAAATTTATATCATTCATTCTTAATATTTCATTTATCTTTAATAAAATATAGTATAATTATACTCGGCAAAGCAAATACTGACTCTCCAACGTTAGCTACTGGACTACAATCACGATTTCTTTCAACATACTAATTTAACATAATTTACTAATACTACTAACATTCAGCACATCCCCAGTCAGCACATACTACTAAAAACATGATGTTTGTCCCCAATAGGCAGGTTGGTGGAAATGGTTGCGGCTCTAGAATGGATGCACCAATGATCAGGTAACAGTCGCGGGATGAATGCACTTTTGTCAGGGTTCCATGGGTGAGGTGGGCATTCTCAGGGCTGGTGGTGGCTTGTGAGGTCGCTCCTTCGGTGACAGGGATTTTCTGGGTGACGATGCTGCTGATGGGACATCTGTCCACCTGGTGGGTCACTCCTGTCCAGTGTTCTTGGACTGGGAATGTTACACATGGGGAATATTTCATCATGGATGGTCAATAGATGCTGGGAGTGTCATCAAATTGCACTGTTGAATTTCAGTGATAAACATGGAAGACACACAAACACACAGGCACTCACAAATTCACTCACACACATACACACATACTCACATACATATACAGAAAGAAAAAGAAAAGAAAAAGAAGAAAAAAAAGAAAAATCTTATAATGCACTACCTCTGTTTGTTACAGTGATTAAACTGGAAATAGATTTTGGTGCAGTCGATAATATTGTTTATGGTTTAATTTGTTAATAATATTTATTTTTATTTTTATAAGCTTTAATATATTAAGGGGAAAAACATATACAATGTACATGTGACCATTTGGACAAGAAAAGTTATTTAAAACATTTCTTCTGGGTAAAACAGTGAATATACACATTATATTTTAATTTGAATTTTATCATCATTTGTTTCTTTATAACCAACTGTAGAAAGGTTATATTGAATATATATAGAAAGATATATTCTACATAGTTTTTTTGAAATGATAAATAACTTTAAAAATATAAATGTGTTTTTTTTTATATATATATATTTGGCAAATGACACAGGGCTAAATATATTAATTATTACTTGAAAAGGTTTGCCAAATTTTACATTAGCGATCAGTTACATAATTTGTGTGTCTGTATGTGAATAAAATTAGAAGTGATTTATTTAAATTTTATTAATATTATTTTAATAGGTTTAGAACAGCATTCCTGGTTTTATATGTGTATATATATATATATATATATAATGTTTTTAGATTTGTTATTTTATATGATGATATTTGTTTATTTGTTATATAATTATTTTTATCACATTTTTACTTGGTTTTTAAAAAATGTATTTTATAAACAGTTAATATGTTCAGTGAGAACTATGGCCAATCAGGCCAGTAGATTATCTTATTTCCTCTTTTCTAATATCAGTTTTATAAAGTATCTCACTGAATTTGCTTCTTTTTTTCTTTTTCTTTTTTTTTCTTTTTTTAAATTGTTTCTTTACTTGTTACTGATTTTCATGTTTGACTATTTTAATTCTGTTTCCTGGGAATTCAATAACGGCACCTCATTTGTATTCCCAGAAAACAGATTAAATTATTTAACAATATTTTAAGGATATGTTACTGACAAATATAAAAAAAGAAAATTGGTTGTCATTCCATGAGCAATTCCAGTCAACTATCAATATATTCAGTGAGAACTACGGCCAATCAGGCCAGTAGATTATCTTATTTCCTTCTTTGTAATATCAGTTTTATAAAGTATCTTCATTGGATATGCTTCATTTTTTTTTTTTTTTTTTCCTTTTTAAATGGTTTCTATACTTCTTACTCATTTTCATGTTCAACTATTTTAATTCTGTTTCCTGGGAATTCAATATTTTAAGGATGTGTTACTGACAAACATAAAAAAAAAAAAAAATTGATTGTCATTCCATGAGCAATTCCAGTCAACACTCAGTATTTCAGTGAGAATTATGGCCAATCAGGGCAGTAGATTATCTTATTTCCTGCTTTCTAATATCAGTTTTATAAAGTATCTTCATTGGATTTGCTTCAATTTTTTTTTTAGTTTTTTTTAGTTTTTTTTTTATCTGATATCTTTACTTCTTACTGATTTTCATGTTCGACTATTTTAATTCTGTTGCCTGGGAATTAAATAACGGCACCTCAGTTGTATTCCCAGAAAACAAATTAAATTATTTAACAATATTTTAAGGATGTGTTACTGACATATTAAAAAAAAAAAAAAAACTTGGTTGTCATTCCATGAGCAATGCCAGTCAACTATCAATATATTCAGTGAGAACTATGGCCAATCAAGGCAGTAGATTATCTTATTTCCTGCTTTCTAATATCAGTTTTATAAAGTATCTTCATTGGACTTGCTTCATTTTTTTTTTTTTACTTCTTACTGATTTTCATGTTCAACTATTTTAATTCTGTTTCCTGGGAATTCAATAACAGCACCTCAGTTGTATTCCTAGAACACAGATTAAATTAGATTATTCAAGGCATACTTTATTATCTCTGTTGTTAGTTTCTTTATTTTTAAAATTAATAAATCACAACATCACTACTCTTCTGTATACCAAGATAATTCAACCATTACAGGTAGCCATAACATTTTTTCTTTTTTTTTTCTTTTTTTTTTAATCTATATATATATATATATATATATAAAATTTAAATTGTTATCTGGAATTTCAGCTTAGCATCCCAAACTTATGCCAGAAAAAAAAAATAAAAAAAAAAAATATAAAAATTCTGTATATATAGAAATCTTCTCATGTATGTTGCTGGTATTTTATTTATTTATTTATTTATTTATTTCTTGTTGTTGTTGTTGTTGTCACCAGTTGAATATTATTATTATTATTATTATTATTATTATTATTATTATTATTATTATATTCATTTCTATCACTATGTAGTTGTGCTTAGGTATTTCTGAATCTTCCTGTTTTAAATTTAATAGAAATATTCTTGTAAGTTGATGTTCAGGGAATTCAGTTTGCTCAGAATGCAAGTTAAATATGACTTCATTGCTACAGTTATTTCTTAATAATGTAAGAGAATTTATCTTTTACAGTAACATTCTTCTGTTGTCACAGTTGTAAAGGTCATATGTTATTCTTGTATATTATTTATACAACTTTGTAGATTTGATAGAAACATTATTTTGTTATATCTTGCTGTCCCAGGAATTCAGAATATCTTCTCTCTGCTATTTGCTGAAGATTAATGGAAGTATTTCTCAATTCTATCCATCATATGATATTCTTGCATATTTATATATCCTTGTAAATTTCATAGAAACTTTCATCTGTTTAGCTTGCTGTCCTGGGAATTCAGAATAACTGCCCCATCCTGTTTGCCCAGAACTGAAAGTCTGTCGAATTTGTTGTCATATTTGTATGTCCTTCGTTTATTTTTTTTTTATTGTTATTTTTTTTTTCTGAATTCAGAATATCTCCTCTGTGCTGTTTAACAGACTAAAAATTAATGGTTATTTCATATATCTAACTTCCATAGAAACTTACTGTTATTATAACTTTTTTTTTATAATTACCTTTCAGTGTCTAAGCTCACTGACAGAGTTCTCTGTGACTCTTCATCTACTTAAAAAAAGTATTTAGATAACCACTATTCTGTCATATTGTAGATTGTTCTGGCATCACAGGATCCATTATTTATTCTGTTTTAAATTTCCAACTCTTTTGTTTCATAGTGCAATATTTTGTCTTCTTAAACCAAGATGTCAGTTTTGTTAGGTTACAGGTCAGTAAAACACCTGCTTGAAAAATGTTATTCATAGGAAAAAATATTTAACGTTTTAGTGTTTCTCTAGGAAATTCTTAATTTCTGAAAGAAATAATTAAATATTCTGACAGTCATCAAAGTACACCAGTTAACAACACACAAGCGTACATAAAAACACATATACAAACTCATCCTTTTGTAGA